>OX422209.1:473628215-474828215 GCA_949130495.1 Sambucus nigra
TTGCTCACATTATTAAAATACCCACACTCAAATGCCTGCTTCTCAATACCCTTAAACCCAAATCCCACACACACTCCCTGCCACTCACGCACACCTGAACCCATTTCCAAAACCCACTTCACCAATTTCTCACTCCCACGCACCTGCTAACAACCCATTTCCCAATCCGCTTCTACTCCCCTAACCCGTAAAACCCTACACCTACTACAAAAACCAATCTGCTCCCCCCACCTGCCCTGTGAGCAACCATCACCCCTGCCATACCCGCCCCCCATAACCCGTTGCCTACAATACCCACTCTAAACCCACCGTAAAACATGCACCCCCAACCCGAGTTTCAGTGCACCATCGCACCCCATCACCAAAGCCTCTCTAGATCCACCCCTATATAATGAAGAGAAGATAATTCTTCTTACGATTAATGGGTAGATATATAACCACAAAGCTTTTAAGGTAAAAACTAAAGTCTTATAAGCTTCATACTGGAAGCGATTGTGAAGTGATTGCACACCTTTATGAAGAATATGGAGAAGATTTTGTTTACATGTTGGATAAATAAAACGTTTTCCCTTCAAATTATAAACACGTGAATCAAAGGTTAAATCATTAAACTCGAAGAGTCGAAGTGAAATTACCTTGATATGAACAGAACTCGAGTACTTTTGTAGTAAAGAGGAGGCTATCCATGTGATTGTCAGCCAGTAACACACAAATGCTGGTTGTGAAGGTGATCTCAAAAGCACTTGCTTTCTCCATTCTAAAACTTTGTGGGCAACCCTAGAATTTAAATGGTCAATGCAAGTAAACAACGGGCAATTAAATGGTCATTGGAATACAAAAGGAGAGGGGGGAAGAAACGTGGGAAGAAGAAGGGACCAAAATGGGATGACAATATTGAGAAGGTTGAAGGAAAGAGAAAAAAGGATGCATCTCTTATTATCTAGGCGGCGTTTTAATCTTATGGAAAGAAAGAGGAGACAGTGTATTAAAAAAAAATCCTACGTGTACACTCTAAGAAAAGAGCAGTATTAATGGGTATCTGACGTGGATAGCTTAGGTAAAGAGGACTTTAAATGCCTTGTTTTGCATTTTATAGTAGTAATAGATAAACTTCATCTGCCAATATTTTATTCACTTCTTTTTTCTGGGTGAAAATTTCTATTATAATATTTTCAATTATATAGTCGGCCGTCTCTTTAATAATATAGACCATATTTGGTTGCGCAAATTGTATGATTATGTAAATTAGTTCATTGTGAATTAGTAAATTATAAATGAGTTTAAATTCAATTTTACACAATGCTTCGAAATTTGAAATTGATGTTTAAATTCTATGAGTAAAATAAAAGATAAAAATAAATTAAGAGAGGGGGGAGGGGGGAGAGAGGGAAAGGAGGAAAATAGATAGAGAATCATGCACTTTATGTGATTCCTATTTCAAATGGATGCATTTCATATTTTTTTGTGGATGCATTTCATATTTTTTTGTGAAATGATTCAATTTACATATGAACTAAAATGGGATAATTAATAAATCATTTCAATAATGAAACTAAATACAATTAATGAATTAATTTGTAATTAAACCAAATTATAAATGAGCTAATTTATAATTTTCAAACAATCAAATGTGATCATAGTTTTCTTCTTGTAATGGGGGAATAAATAAAAATGGATCTAAAAACAAATTAAAAGTCAACTCCATACAAAAGGAATATTATGTCATTTATCCTTTGAGTAATGCTATACTACCCGGGAGTTAACCCCGGGTTAGTACAGGGAGGGAATTTTTTTTTTTTCCTTTGGTTTTTTATGTGATTTATTAGCATTATTTAACCTTTTTTTATTTAAAAAAACAGTTTTATTAGAAAATAATATTTTTTATAAACTAAAAAAAATGTATTGTTTAAAAACACTATTTTAATATAAAAAGATTTTTTTTCTGAAAAAAACTGTTTCAAAAAAGAAAAGTTGTTTAATATAAATATTTTTTCTACATTTTGAAACAGTTTTCAGAAATAAAAAAATTGTTTTAAATGTTGTAAAATTAAAAAAAAAATAGTTTAAAAATAATGGGTGCCGTTGGCTCGGACCTTTAAAAATAAGAGAATATTGAGTAAATGAGTGACCAAATGAGTTAAAAATAATTTTTTTAAAAAAAAGAAATTTCGTATTAGAATAGTTTTATTTCTAAAAAAACATACTTTAATTGAAAATACAGATTTATATTTTTTTGGAAAAAAACTGTTTCAAAAAATAAAATTAATAGAAATAAAAAACTTTTTTTTAATTTTTAAACAGTTTTTAGAAATACAAAGGGGTGCCGCTGGCGCGGACCGCTAAAAATAAGTAAATATTGAGTAAATTGATATTTGAGAGACTAAATGAATTAAGATAACAAAAAAAAAGGCAAAAAAAAATAATACTAGATAACTCGAGAGATAGTATCGGGGTAATTAAAAAAAATAAACTTAAAAATAATGGATGCCGCTGGCGCGGCCCTCTAAAAATAAGAGAATATTGGGTAAATGGGTGTTGAAGGGACTAAATGAGTTAAAAATAATTTTTTTAAAACAAAAAAAAAAAAATATAGTTTTATTTTTAAAAAACATATTTTTATTGAAAATAAGAATTTTATATTTTATTTTGAAAAAAACTGTTTTAAAAAATAAGGTGCCAACTAAATAAATGAGGTGTCAACTAGATAAATGGGAACAAATAAGGACCAATAAGATTGCCAACTAGACAGCGCGGTACTAGGACCCGGTTGTCTAGTATTTTTCTTTGAGAAACACAAAGGTGTGCCGCTGGCGCGGACTATTAAAAAAAAAAATATTGAGTAAATGGATATTTGAGAGACTAAATGAATTAAGATAGCAAAAAAAAAAAATACTAGACAACCCGAGAGATAGTGTCGGGCCAATTAAAAAAAAATAAACTTAAAAATAATGGATGCCGCTGGCGCGGACCTGTAAAAATAAGAGAATATTGGGTAAATGGGTGTTGAAGGGACTAAACGAGTGAAAAATAATTTTTTAAAAACAAAAAAAAAACTATAGTTTTATTTTTAAAAAACATAAAAATAAGAATTTTTTTTTTTTGAAAAAACTATATTAAAAAATAGGATCTCAACTAAATAAATGAGGTGCCAACTAGATAAATAAGAACAAATAAAGACCAATTAGTTTGCTAACTAGACAACCCGGTACTAGCCCGGTACTAAGACCCGGATTGTCTAGCATTTTTCTTATCCTTTAGGTGGAGCTCATAAGAAATTTAGAGGAGTACTAACAGCACCACCCTTGTTTAATTATAAAATCAAATTACTTAGAGTGAGCTGGAAAGGCTCACGAGAGATTTAATTTGCTGGGGTCAATTACTTTAAACTTTTAAATGAGTGATGTTAACATCATGATATATTTTATATTTGATTAATAAGAAAAGGATTATGCCAACCTAATCATATCTCAAACTCTCTCCACAAAGATTTTGTGGTTCTGAAGGATACCTCCGTAGATTATGGTATGATCATGCGATTTATAAAATCGAGTGCATGTATTAATATAGCTAACATGGAAAAACTTTTGGTATATTTAGCCTGTTTTGGAAATAGAGATACCATCTCCAAATGGTCAGAGTTTTCTATAATTCGTCAATGTCTTTATAAAAAAAGAAAAAAAAAATTAAAAATTCTAAGGTATCACATTTATTAAATTAAAGAAAAGTTGAGAACATGGCATCCAATGGTGTTATTTTTATAAGGGATTTCATCTTTTGTGATAATTATGATAAATTTTATAAATAATCTGTGATCTAGTTATATTTGTTCATATTATATAAAAATTTAACTGACAAACTTCTACATATAGAAATTCTTTTCAAAAAAAATATATATTTTGACACCACAATATAATACATGGATGGAGAAAGAAATCTACATTGGAGATGTTATTTAAAATATATACTTTTGTGTTTTATCAAATTAAAAATATGAAATAAATCATATTTATGCAATAAAATTAATACCACTAGAAAACTTACAAACGAAGAAGATGACGGAGTCAAGTGTTTGACACTCTCTCCTTAAGACAAAATGCGCTCCCACTACGGTGCTTACGGCAATGAACAATGAGCGTTTACCTCCCAGGATAAAACGGTCTCAATACACGCAAGAAGCACTTCAGTGTGTATGTCTCACGAACCAATTATGTTTGATACTCTATCTGACTCGATCGGGAATGGAAAGTATTGAAAATATATTTTCTCTCCTTTTTTTTCTCTCTTTAAAAAATGAAGACAAATCTTGTATTTATAGAAAACAATGTGTTTTTTCATGAAAAGACATGCCTTTGGGAAACAGCCACTTTATTGACGTTTTTCATGAATTGTCACAATTATGGTGAACAATCACGACTTTTAGGGACGGTTCTGAAAAACAGTCACTATATAGCGAACAGTCACAACCTTTAGCGATAGTTACGAAAATCCGTCCCAGAAAATAAATAAAATATCCCAATAAACTTCATACATAAATGGGGAACTTTGATACCAAATTTCTTATTCATCATTTATCCGTTTCAAACAAATAAATATATCGCGTGACTCGTCATGAACATGCACGTACTTGGTCCTACTTTGATCAATATATTAATTTGGTCATAAAATAATTTGTGTAAAAACACAATATTTTCCAACAATTCCCCACATGAATGAAATTTTGGTGAAGAATCAAATGAACATGAAGACAAATTAGACAGAGTATCGGTGGAAAAGAGCTGCATCGGTAAAGATATCTTTTGACCTTGAATCTTTCTTAGTGATAGACTATCGGGTTTACTGGCCAATCAATGAACGCGATGTCTTGAATTGATCAACCTTTTTGTGTAAACCGAGACAATAGAATTCCCACAGTCCTTCTTCGAACATTCTTGGTTCTCACTGTTGTGTCCGTTTTGGCCTTGAAACCCTCCTGGTTTCATGAGTGTGTTAGAGAATTTAGCAATGTAGCCGTTGATTATTCTCATAGAAGTGGCCCATTCTCACTCACATAGGTAATTTCTATAAAGAGTATCCTGCTCATACCCCACTTGACCTATATGTTCAAGATATAGAAATCATTAAAATAAAATTTATCCTGTTACACACGGCAGATTGTGCACTGACTCATCCTAGGAATGGGAGGAAGAATTTATTTTCTTCTCAGTGCTAACTGAATCGCATATAATTAGTGTGACAACCCGAATATAATTATGATAAATTATATTTAAATCATGATTAGCTTGTGTGATATTTATAATATGTTATTTGTATATATAATGTTAATTCATTATGTTTAGTCTAATCCTACCTTCATAAAACATGAAGAATCGAACTAGTTACAAATGTGAAATTTTGAAGTTTTCGGTAGGAATGTTCAAGTTTAAGACTAGTTTTGACCTTTATGACATAACAATTGACTTGAGGTGTAAACTAGATATTTGTAGATGTATGATTTAGGGTTGTAACACAACAAACGGTCCATCGAACGGACATCCGAGTGGGAAGATATTGTCTTTTTACGAACAGGGGCTAAAGTAGTCATTTAGCCTTAAATGATATTTTGTTTTATATGATGCCACATGTTATAAATTGATTGGTTGGAGGTGGAGGTTGTTTTGGCCGACTTAAACCCTTGAGATATCCTCCTTTCTTCAGCAAACTCAGTTTGGGAGAGTTTTAAGTTGAGGAAAAACAATTGTGAGGGTTAGGAAGAAGAAAGTGGGGAGAAACATTAAAAAAAAATTCATAAAAAATTACGTAAAAGCCCCTAAGGTAATTCCAACCATGAATCTTGATATTTTTCTTTCATTTACGATTTATATGATATAAATCCTTGATTTTTTATTGACCTTTCATGCTTGGGTGAATATGTATGGATATATGCAAGTTTAAGTTAAGTTGAATGTACAAAACCCTAAAATTGCTTTGTTTAGAAACTCTGTTTATTCAAACTTCCATATATTTTCGTCTACTTACTGGAATTGATTTATTACAATTGGAGATTTACCTGGACTAATATATGTATGACATATCCGAAAATAATGATAAAATACCAAGAAATGAGTCTTTGGTGAGAGTTTGAAGTTCGGGTATGAAATCTGTCCCAAGGGTGAAAATATGACCACCATGTGTTCGGTGTTTTGCTTGACATAGAAAACGAACCTTAAAAATTATGAAACTTTAATTTTGTATTTTTCAATATCTTTATTGATGTTGGGTGAAATATCACATAAATTTATGATGTAGAAAAATTATGGAAATTCGTGGAAGTTGAATGAACGATAAGAGGACCTATAGGGCAGATTTGCCATGTGGTAAAGAAATGAGTATATTTTGCTCTACGAGACCTAGAATGATGTACCGTCTTTTGTATTGGAATAATAATATGACAAGGATTGAATTTCCAAGAATAAATGAATTTATATTTGGTCTATGATTTGGATATGTTAAATATACTAGCATGGATTTGAATGGAACTTCACTTGTGATACATGATTTGAATGGAATCATGTGATGCTTATGGATTGAATTATGTTTAAATCGTTCTTTGGATTATTGATATTATTATGATGATACTAATATTTTAAGAATGATAGGAAGGGAAGAAGAGCTGATTGAACAAGCACTGGATAAAGGCAAGGGCAAAGCCCGTTAAACTGCCAAGGTGAGTGTACTTATGATTTGTTTCATATATAAATATGAATATAGCTCTAAGAGAGGATTTGTTTGAATACTTCGGTATTCAGGATTTGTTTGGATATTAAAATATCCAGAATTTGTTTGGGCCTCATGATCCAGGATTAGTTTGCATACTTCGGTATTCAGGATTTGTTTGGATATTCAAATATCCAGGATTTGTTATTGCCAATGGGCAGAATTATTTGGATCTTATGATCCAGGATTTGTTATTGCCAATGGGAAGAATTATTTGGAACTTATGTTCCAGGATTTGTTATTGCCAATGGGCAGAATTATTTGGATCTTATGATCCATGATTTGTTATTGCCAATGGGCAGGATTGTTCGGATTTTATATTTACATATTCGATATAGAATTGTTATTCTATTGCAGGAAAGGAGTACCTCACTAAGCTTAATGCCTACGGTTTATATTTTAACAATTTCAGGTTCATACGCTGCCAGCTAGGATACCATATGACCGGTAGCTTTGAGAGTTGCACCGTTGGAGAGAGCTGGGGTTTAAAAATGGGATTTTATCGTTGTCACACTAAAGATTTTAATATACTCACATATTGTATATATTGATTTAGTATGGATTTAGTTGATCATAGTTAATCAAGGTATTGTATGTTCGCTTAACTATGACTCTGATATTGAATTTTATGATATAAGAATAATATTAGGTTCATTATGCACATTATGTAGGAAAATATTGATGAATGAATCATATTTCCAATGGGCTCAGGATTATGATCTAATTATTCCAATAACAAATGATTAGTATGGATATTGGGTTTTGGGGTGTGACAATTAGTGGTATCAGAGCGTGGTTATTAATTCTGAACGTGTGTGACGGTTAGATGGCAGTATTGAGCTGATTTGATATTTATGAATTATTTATGTTCTAACCAATAGTTTAGTAGTATAAACTGTTTATATTGGTTGTTAGAACTTTGTTGTATTACAGATAATTCCAGATGGAACATGGGGATGGACAACATCGAGAAGAGAGAGTAGCCTCTCGTACAGAAAATACTGAAGAAGAGCAGAGTGTTGCTGGAAGGGCCAGAGAGAATGAACAACCTACAGATATTCAGATGATGGTGCTGAAAACGTGTGTGCACGCGTTCAAATGATGAAATTATATATAAAACCCTTTTAGCACAAACAAACCCTAAACATGCAGCAGTATGTGATTGAATAAGATGATAATCTAAGCAAGAACATTCAAACACATGCAATTAAGGAAAAATCCCCCACAGGGGAAAAACCATTTATTTTCACTATAATTTGTAAGAAAACGGCTTACAATCGGATTACAATGAAAATACAAGTTGACTAAGAATTACCCTCAGGTATCGGATTCTGTAGTCGCGGCTGGAATTATCCCTTTCTAGTAGGGCTGCAATGGACAAGAAGAACGGTCTCCTCCACAAGGGTTGAACTGCAAAAAACTGCGTTCCTGGTTTACCAAAAGGATTCACAAATGTATGGATTTTGTGTGAATCAAAATACCTAGAGTATTGGTACTCAATAGGTGAAGACTTAGGGCTTTCTCTACTCTGAAAATCGTGTATAGAAGTCTTCGAAAAACCACTTCCCATAGTGGGACTAAATAGGAGAACTTGAGCCCTAAAATTCGGAACATGATCTGAACACATTCTGTTTGAAATTATCCTCGTCGGATCGGTCCGGTCTCTTTAGGCGTATCGGTCCGGTGACATCGGATCGGTTCCTTTTTGAAGGTGGATTGATCCGGTTGGCATCGGATCGGTTCGCTATGGATCCGGGGTACACTGGCCTCTCCTCAGCAGGCGGATCGGTCCGGTCTCTTAAGGCGGATTGGTCCGGATGAACCGGATCTGTTCTTTTATCTGGGCCGGATCGGTCCGGTCTGTTCCCTGATTCCTTTTCTGCCTTTGATATTCGAATTCCGTTGATGAGCGTATCATTCTTGAATTTTCTCAACGGTGTAACAGCGTACGACATATAAAATGCTACTGGACAAAAATGTCCTTACAAATCTCCCCTTATGTCTATGCCGGTACAAACATAAAAACAAACATCCGAATTATCAAAATAAAAATGCCTATACAAATCTACCCTTCCATGAACCCAAAACTGAAAGAGTACAAGTGAATAAGACTACAACGTTTGGTCTTCAAATCTTCAGGAATCTCAACGTTTCTCATCAGGATGTGCAATTCAGTGATCATCAAAGTAGTACCTACACACATGAGAAAAAAGCAAAATACCACGTGACATATCGAGTTTGAAGTGAGATAAACATATATACCAATTTATGAGCAAACTCAACCATTCAAATCTCCCCCATAATAAGATAATTCATTCTCCCTCTTTTTATGATGTCCCCAAATACACAAATGAGATAAATAAATCAAATAAGCAAGTGAGGGGTGTCACACGGATAATATCACACCATGAATGAACACAAAACAACCAAGTCGATGATAGCGAAAATGAAGTGGTGTGATCAAATTTGATATGAAAATCAAAGCATACAAACATGACGTATGTGCACGATGAATATAGGATATTCCTAGCGAATGAACTCAAATGCTTCCTTTGGTGTAAAAGAGTGACAGTATAAGATATTGACTCAATCAAATCAACAAATCAAAGCTCAAAGTGACTTTCACACCAATAACGTCCAAAACGATTTTATGCTTTTTTAGGACTTTCAAGGAAGTGCAAACCCGTTTAAAAATTCTCCAACCAAACTCCCTCAGATATAATTTTGAATAGAGGCATTCTAAATTCTCAAACTTTGGAGAATTGATGGTGAAACCTAAGTGGCCCATATGTGGCATGAAGTGCTTTTTATTGCCTTTAATTTTTTTTTTCGAGCTCTTTTAACCTCTTTGGACCTCGGATATTAAAATTCCTCCATTTTTTAGGTCCTTTTTAACGGTGGCTTTTGCGCAAAGGATAGAAGATTACCTTTCGCAGCCCCTCCCCGTTATACAAAAACACAGTCTCACCAAAACGGTTTTTACATGCATTCCAATCTTGTTAAGTTTTATCGCATATTGTACATTGTATAGACATAATTGATATGGAAACACTCAAGCCAATATGAGATAGACAAGTGCAATAATCAAATATAGCCGTGCATGTGTGCAATAAAGGATATAGGAGTCAAACATGTAGGAAGATATCACTAATTACATCTCAAAGACTCCATACTAAGTAAAGCACATGGATGAAATGATGTAGCGTCTCAAATCTCTATCAAACAGTCACATGGATAAATGGAATGAAGTTGTGACTTGGCTATCTTACATGCTCATCCATAAAAGTAGCAAAAACATAAATCTTTTTGGATTTTTCAAAAAATTTATCAAAATAAAATCTTTTTGTGCTTTTCTTAAAATTTTCTTAAAGTAAAATCTTTTCGTATTTTTCAAAAGAAATATAAAAAGCAAAAAGAATAAAACAAAGTTGTACAACAAAGCAATGGTACAAATACAATAAACTAGCAATAGGAAGCATATGATATGAACATGAAGAAGCATCCTATTATAGACATAGACCAACCCCTCAGTCAACTGTGCAAATCCCCAAAGACTTCCTAAGACTCTCAAATCTAAGGGCATCTAAAGGTTTCGTGAAAATATCGGCTAACTGATGGTCGGTGGGAACAAAACTCAGGGATACAGTGTTCTCCTCAACTAACTGACGAATAAAGTGCTCACGTATCCTGATGTGCTTGGTGCGCGAATGCTGAACTGGATTGCGGGATATGTGTATCGCGCTCGTGTTGTCACCGGAAATGGTCATGATGTCCTGTGAAATCCCATAATCCTCCAGCATTTGCTTCATCCACAAGAGTTGTGTGCAATAACTCCCGGCAGCTATGTACTCAGCCTCCGCTGTGGACAAAGAGATGGAATTTTGCTTCTTGCTCAGCCAGGAGACAAGAGCAAAACCAAAATAGAAACACCCACCAGAAGTGCTCCTACATCCATCTACATCCCCAGCCCAATCGGCATCCGAATAGGCAGACAGACGGTCATCGGTATCAAAGGAATACCAAATCCCGTATGAGAGAGTCCCACTCACGTATTTAATAATACATTTTAGAGCAAGTAAATGTGACTCTTTTGGGGATGCCTGATATCGCGCACAGACTCCAACACTAAAGGCGATGTCGGGACGACTGGCAGTCAAGTAGAGAAGACTACCTATCATACTCAGATATAAGGTTTGCTCTACGTCCTTGCCTGAAGTGTCCTTACTAAGCTTGGTAGTGGTACTCATAGGTGTACGTGCATGCTTAGCGGAGTCTAATCCAAATTTCTTCACTAGGTCTTTAGCATACTTGGATTGGGAGATGAACATCCCATCCTCTAGTTGACGAACCTGGAGACCAAGGAAGAATGTAAGCTCACCAACCATGCTCATCTCAAACTCACTTTTCATCTCCTCCTCAAACTGGTGATCATGCTGGGAGCATGTGGATCCAAAGACTATGTTGTCCACATAGACCTGGGCAACCAAAATAGCACCGTCATCTCTCCTGACGAACAATGTCATATCTACTCCCCCTCTCTTGAAGCCACGAGCTAAGATATAGGAAGTAAGCCCCTCGTACCAAGCACGGGGTGCTTGCTTCAAACCATACAAGGCTTTCCTAAGATAGTATATGCGTTTTGGGTGCTGAGGATCTTCAAATCCTTTTGGTTGTTCCACATAAACCTCCTCCTGTAGAATTCCATTCAGAAAGACACTCTTGACATCCATCTGATATACCTTGAAGCACAGATGATATGCGATGGCGAGTAGAAGACGGACGGACTCAAGCCTCGCAACAGGAGCAAATGTCTCCCCAAAGTCTACACCCTCTATCTGTGTGTAGCCTTGAGCGACCAACCTAGCCTTATTTCGGATTATGGTACCATTTTCATCCATTTTGTTCTTAAAAATCCACCGGGTACCTATCACATTAATCTCACTAGGTCGGGGGAAAAGTTCCCAGACATCATTCTTTTTAAACTGAAGCAACTCATCCTGCATAGCAGATATCCAGTGTTCATCCTTGAGTGCTTATTTATGGTTCTTGGGCTCGACTTTGGACGTGTAGCAAAGATGGATAACAACGTTCTCTAGCTGAGCACGAGTCTTGACCCCTAGAGTGAGATCACCAAAAATGGCAGAAGGGTCATGACTCTTGCGAACCCAAGCAGGTGTGTCCCCTAGCGCAGGAGTAGGGTCCACAGAGTGTGAGAGAGGAACAGGTAAATCACTATCAGAACAATTCTCATCCTCACACTGAAGGTTAGGATCAATAACCGTCGAAGGTTCGTCATCTTGCACAGTGACGTTTATTGATTCCATAACCTTAGAGCTCTTCAGGTTAAAAACCCGGTACGCTCTGCAAGTCGATGAATATCCTAGAAATATTCCCTCGTCGCTCCGGGAGTCGAACTTTCCTAATTGCTCTATATCCCGTAGGATGTAGCATTTACTCCCAAAAACACGGAAATATGCCAGGTTGGGCTTCTTGCCAGTCCACAACTCATAAGGAGTCTGAAGTATGTGTGGACGCAAATAAACCCTATTCACCGTGTGGCATGCAGTAGACACTGCCTCTGCCCAAAATCTCCTAGAAACTTTACGACCTAGAAGCATAGATCTAGCCATATCTTGGATCGTTCTATTCTTTCTCTCAACAATCCCATTTTGCTGAGGAGTTCTCACAGCAGAAAACTCATGTTTGATCCCGAGGCTATCACAGTAAAGGTCTACCTTTGCTTCTGTGAATTCAGTGCCATTGTCACTACGCATCCAGTTAATAGTGACACCATGTTGATTTTGTAAAACACGGCACTTGGTCGTTAAAAATTCTACATCATCGGATTTCTCTCTCAGAAAACCTACAATGGAGTACCTGGAGAAATCATCTACCATCACGAGGATGTACCTCTTACCACCTAGACTCTCCGTACGAGTAGGACCCATAAGATCCATGTGAATCAACTCAAGAACACGAGAGGTGGTAATGGAATGCAACTTCCTATGGGGACTACGGATTTGTTTTCCTAACTAACAGGGTCCACAAACGGTCGAAGTTGACTTTCCAAGAGATGGTAAGCCACGTACTAGGTCATTTTTAGCTAAGCGGTTGAGATCTCTAAAGTTCACGTGACCTAGACGTTGGTGCCACAGATCCATAGGAGTGATCGTGGCGCTGTTGCAGACAAGTGAGGATGTGGGCTCAGTCCCATAGCAATTATCCTCGGTCCTCACACCTTGCATCAAAAGCTTACCGGCTTGATTGTAGACTTTACACGCATCCCGGTCAAACTTTACTGCCAGGTCAGTGTCGCACAGCTGGCTAATGCTGAGAAGGTTTGCTTTCAAACCTTTGACGTACAAAACATTTTCTAGCTTAGGAAATCCAGGTAACTCGATAGTACCACGTCCTATAACGCTAGACTTGCTCCCATCTCCAAAGGTGACTCTGCCATCCTGATAATCCTCAAGAGTCGTAAAAAATGAGGCATCGCCTGTCATATGTCTGGAGCACCCACTATCAAAATACCACTGTGAGGTATTATGTGCTTTGAGAGCAACATAAACAACAAAAGCCTTTTTATCTTTCTTAGGTACCCAAGTAGAGATGACCTTATGTTTGACTTTGTTGTTGTTGGTTTTAGCTGGAATGTGAGAAGCATTCACTAACGGCGAAGACATCCGTCGGAATTCTTTCATCAAACTCTGAGTCGTGGCAGCTAAGAACTCAACTTGCTCTCTCAGACTAGAAAATTTATCAGTATGACGTGGTGGAGCAGTAGTACGTCGTGTTCGACCCATGCTATAGCAAGATTCCCTAAGGTGGCCTTTTCTTTTGCAATAAGTACAAAAGAGCACAGTCAAAGGCAGACCTTGGTTTGCTTTTCTTGGTTGAACTCTCCTTCGAGGTTTTTGACGGTGACCATAAGGAGTTGTAGTAAACTCAGGAACTGGTCCAGGTGCAATTTGGGACGTGGAGGCACCATCATAACCAATTCCTTGACGATCACCAAAACCTAAAGCGGGGCCGAGGAGCATCTTTCCCATCTTCCCAGATCTGTCCTCGATTTGAACCTTGACTTCCCGTGCTTTCTCAAGATCATGAGTCAGCTGGGCAACAAGGGCTTCAAGTTTCTTCCGAGTCTCCACGAAGGAATGGAGCTGACTCGTAAGACTAGCCACTTGTTTAATCAAGTCCCCTCTCTCTTTCTCTAAAATACTCTATCTCTCTTTAAACAGAATCTATTTCTCGACACAAGCAGATTCTCTCTCTCTAAGGGCGGTGCAGGTGTAGGACCCTATTTCTCTCGCCTTTCTTAAATCATCCTCTAATCCGGTGATCTTAAGAACTAACGCTTTGTTACGTTTTTTAGTTTTAAAAGACTCAGAATATAACTCAGCGTAGGCGCGTTGAATATCACTCTCGCTCTCACTTGAGTCATCCTCCCCCTCACTCTCATCGATCTCACTGTCGAGGTGTCCCTGTGAAGCATCATCCTCAACGTCGTGAGGAGAACTAGGAGTGATCACTTGGCTGGCCATGAATGCGGTGAAGTTACACTCATGCGGTGACTCATCTCCTGAATCCACAGTCTCGACCTCACTGTCGTCACTAAGGGTAGCATTAAGGACAACTTTCCCTTTCTCTCTATTCAGACGATTGGCACACTCAAAGGCTCTATGACCCTTACCATCGCACTCAAAACATCTCTCACTTTCTTTCAGAGGAGGTTTTTTGAAATCTTTTTCATTTTTCTTTTCAAACTTATTTTTCTCAAATTTCTTTTTATCTTTAAAATTGCCATTTTTCTTAAATTTGAGAATCCTTTTGAAATTTTTTGCAAAAAGAGCCAAATCATCTAGGTCAAAATCACACTCAGAATCTGACGTGTCAGTCTCTCTCTTTCTAGACGACTCTACCCTTTTTCTAACCGACCCCTCACTCCTTCTCTCTTGGGCTTTAAGTGCAATTCCCTTATCTTTAGATTTAGCAGTTTTAGGGAACATATCAATTTCATAAGTTTGCAAATCTCCTACAAGTTCTTCTAATTTTAGCGTATTTAAATTACCCATAGAATTTAGCACAGTGACTTTAGGGATAAAACGCTTAGGCAAAGAATGAAGAATCTTTTTAACAACTCTAGCATTAGGAATATGTTCACCAAGATTAAAGCTAGTATTCACAATGTCAGAAAATCTAGCATAAAATTCATCAAAGCATTCAGATTCATGCATGGTGATAGTTTCAAATTGAGTTGTCAAATTTTGCAACTTAGACTCTTTCACAGCATTAGTTCCTTCATGGGTAAGTTGTAAAATCCCATGCCTCTTTTGACGTGGTGCACGTCATTATGCGTTTGAACTCATCAGGTGTGACAGACCCAGAAATAGCACTAAGACCCTTAGAATTAAAAGAAGACCATTTAAATTCTTCATCAGTCCAAGAAGTGTCAGGTTTCAAGTTGGTCACATTATCAACAGTCACGGTGGGAGGAGTCCACCCTCGTTCAACCAAAATCCAGACACGTTCATCAATGACTTTTAAAGCCGACCTCATACGGGCTTTCCAATAAGCATAATTTGTCCCGTCAAAAACAGGCATTTTATAATATGACTTCTCCATTTGAACACGTATTTTTTCAAAAATTAATTTTTTTCAGAAAATTGATATCTTAGAAAAATTTTGCGGAAAAAGGAATACGCGATAGATTAGCGTAACCTGCTCTGATACCAATTTGAGAACGTGTGTGCACGCGTTCAAATGATGAAATTATATATAAAACCCTTTTAGCACAAACGAACCCTAAACATGCAGCAGTATGTGATTGAATAAGATGATAATCTAAGCAAGAACATTCAAACACATGCAATTAAGGAAAAATCCCCCACAGGGGCAAAACCATTTATTTTCACTATAATTTGTAAGAAAACGGCTTACAATCGGATTATAATGAAAATACAAGTTGACTAAGAATTACCCTCAGGTATCGAATTCTGTAGTCGCGGCTGGAATTATCCCTTTCTAGTAGGGCTGCAATGGACAAGAAGAACGGTCTCCTCCACAAGGGTTGAACTGCAAAAAACTGCATTCCTGGGTTACCAAAAGGATTCACAAATGTATGGATTTTGTGTGAATCAAAATACCTAGAGTATTGGTACTCAATAGGTGAAGACTTAGGGCTTTCTCTACTCTGAAAATCGTGTATAGAAGTCTTCGAAAAACCACTTCCCATAGTGGGACTAAATAGGAGAACTTGAGCCCTAAAATTCGGAACATGATCTGAACACGTTCTGTTTGAAATTATCCTCGTCGGATCGGTCCGGTCTCTTTAGGCGGATCGGTCCGGTGACATCGGATCGGTTCCTTTTTGAAGGCGGATTGATCCGGTTGGCATCGGATCGGTTCGCTATGGATCCGGGGTACACTGGCCTCTCCTCAGCAGGCGGATCGGTCCGGTCTCTTAAGGCGGATTGGTCCGGATGAACCAGATCGGTTCTTTTATCTGGGCCGGATCGGTCCAGTCTATTCCCTGATTCCTTTTCTGCCTTTGATATTCGGATTCCGTTGATGAGCATATCATTCTTGAATTTTCTCAACGGTGTAACGGCGTACGACATATAAAATGCTACTGGACAAAAATGTCCTTACAGGTGCAGGCAATTATGAGGATGGCAGAGCAACAAGAAATAAATATGGCGCAAATGGCAGAACAACAGGCTAGATATCTAGAATCAAAGACTGTGGCCAGGATTGAGAAAGAGGCAAGGAAGGAAATGAAAGATTCCATGCATGAGAAGTTTTTGAAGTTGAATCCTCCAGAATATTCAGGGTAAGTTGAACCTACAGAAGCTGAGATGTGGGTCAGGGATCTAGAAACTATATTTGCAGTTATGAAGGTTCCAGATAACCAGAAAGTGAATCTAGCCGTATTTAAGCTGAAAGGAGAGGCAAAATATTGGTGGGAAGCCAGCAACCACTTGGTGCCCAGGATGGAAGGTACTGATGTTATTACTTGGGCTGAATTTATTAAAGCTTTGTATGTTAAGTATTTCCCTAAGGTTTATAGGAGGGAGAAGCTGAGGGAGTTTATAAATTTGACCCAAGGGAAAATGTCTGTAAGGGAGTATGATGCTAAATTTACTGCTTTGTCTAGATTTGCTACTAAGTATGTACAAGATGAAGGAGATAAATGTAGTAAGTTTCAAGATGGAGTGATTTGGCCTATTCAAAATAGAGTGGCCACTTATGAGTTAGAAGATTATGCTTCTCTGGTAAACAAAGCCACGATAGCAGAAAGGCAAATGAACCAAGGGGTGGCGAGCAGAGAGAGTTTTAAGAAAAGTAGATTCGACGCATCTCACTCGAAGGGAGGTGAGGGTGGAAGTGTTAAGATGGAACCTCATAAATTTCAGAGAGGTGGTGGAGATAGTGGTAGAGGTCTGGGGAGATTTGGCAGAGATACTAGGGGTGGAGAATCTTCTAGTCTGGGTTGGAGGTCAGGAAAAGGTGAGGCACCAGTGAGAGTTGTTACGTGTTTCTTTTGTAAAGAGGAGGGGCATTATAAATCTGAGTGTCCTAAGCTTAAAGGAGTGGAATGCTACCATTGTCATCAAGTGGGGCATGTTAAAAAGAATTGTCCGCAGTTGGCAGAGACTCCAACAACACATAGTGAAGTAGCAAGCAGAATGTTATCTCGAGGCAGTGCAGTGAAAAGTATGGGCAGAGGACAAGCTAGTAGTTCCAGACCAGGTGGACGAGTTTTTACAATGAAAGAAGCTCAGATTACTCCAGATGTGGTGACAGGTACACTTTCTGTTACTGATAGAAGTTCTTATGTTCTGATTGATCCTGGTTCCACACATTCTTTTGTTTCATTTGCATTTTCCATATATCTGAATAGACCATGCACTCATTTAGAGGTGGGGTTGGGTATTTCCATGCCTATGGGGGTTATGATTGTAGTTGAATATGTTTTCATGATTGTGTTTTGACTGTGGGGGCTAGAGATACAGTTATAGATCTACTTTCATTGGATATTTTTGATTTTGACATAATTCTGGGAATGGATTGGTTATCTAAATATCATGCATCTATGGATTATTTTTGTAAGGAAGTTGTTTTTAATATGCCTGGTGAGCCTGAATTTAAATTTGTGGGGGAAAGGAAAATTGTTCCCAGTTGCCTCATTTCTGCTATTCAGGCGAGGAAATTATTGAGTAAGGGTTGTGAGGGTTTTATTGCATATGTTCTTGACACTAGGAAGGGATCTTTACAATTAGTCGATGTTCCTATTGTACGGGATTTTCCAGAAGTTTTTCCTAGTGAGTTGCCAGGGTTACCTCCAGAAAGAGAAGTTGAATTTAGTATCGAATTAGCACCGGGGACAACCCCTATTTCTATGGCACCGTATAGAATGGCACCTGCTGAGTTGAAAGAACTCAAGATTCAGTTGCAAGATTTACTTGATAGGGGGTTCATACAGCCTAGTGTATCTCCATGGGGTGCGCCAGTTTTATTTGTGAAGAAGAAAGATGGTACCATGCGTTTGTGTATTGATTATAGGCAATTGAATAAAGCTACAATTAAGAACAAATACCCTTTACCTCGTATAGATGATTTGTTTGACCAGTTACAGGGTGCTAAAGTGTTTTCAAAAATATACTTGCGATCGGGTTATCATCAGTTGAGGGTTAAGGAGAGTGATATTTCTAAAACTGCTTTTCGTACTCGGTATGGTCATTTTGAATTCCTGGTGATGCCTTTTGGGGTGACTAATGCTCCAACTGTATTTATGGATCTTATGAACCGGGTACTCCATCCTTTTGTTGATTCGTTTGTGATAGTTTTTATTGATGATATTCTGATTTATTCACGTGATATGGTTGAACATGAAAAGCATCTCAGAACTATTTTGAATGTGTTGAAAGATAAGAAATTGTATGCTAAGTTTAGCAAATGTGAATTTTGTCTTTCAAAAGCTGTATTTTTAGGCCATGTTATTTTTGGAGATGGTATATGTGTTGATCCCAAGAAGGTAGAAGCTATTGTAAAATGGGAGAGGCCCAATAATGTCACTGAGGTGAAAAGTTTTCTGGGTTTAGCTGGCTATTATAGAAGGTTTATTAAGGGATTTTCTTTGATTGCCTTGCTGATGACTAAACTAACCCGGAAAGATGTTAAGTTTGAATGGAATTCTGATTGCGAAAATAGTTTTGATGAATTGAAAAAGAGGTTGGTAACTGCACCTGTTCTTACTATTCCGCATGGTGGAGATGGTTTTGTTATTTATACAGATGCTTCACACCAGGGGTTGGGTTGTGTTTTTATGCAGCATGGTAAAGTTATTGCTTATGCTTCTAGGCAGTTGCGTACATATGAACATAATTATCCTACACACGATTTGGAACTTGCTTCTATTGTGCTTGCTTTGAAATTATGGCGTCATTATCTATATGGTGAGGTATGTGAAATTTTTACTGACCATCAAAGCCTTAAGTATTTATTTACTCAGAAGGAGTTGAATTTGAGGCAGAGGCGGTGGATGGAGTTAATTAAAGATTATGATTGTACAATTCACTACCACCCAGGAAAGGCAAATGTAGTTGTAGATGCTTTGAGTAGAAAGGCTTCAGGCAGGTTATCTTGTATTCGATGTGCTAGAGTTGCTCATATTATGGAGTTGAGATTGATGGGAGTGGAATTGCAGCTAGTAGATAGGGATAGATTCTTTGCTCATGTAAGCGTGAGGCCTTTATTAGCTACCCCTATTCGTGATTTGCAAAGTCAAGATCCTTTTCTTGAGAAGAAACGATAAGATCTCCGAGATGGTAAGTTTGAAGATTTTTGTATTGTGAATGATGGCACTTTATTGTATAAGCAGCGGTTGTGTGTGCCTAATGTGTGTGGATAGAAAGAGGAAATTTTAGATGAGGCTCATAATTCCATTTATACTATGCATCCTGGTAGCACTAAAATGTATAGGGATTTAAAGGAGCATTATTGGTGGAATAATATAAAGAAGGAAATAGCTGATTTTGTTGCGAGGTGCCTTATATGTCAGCAAGTGAAAGTGGAGCATCAGAAACCTACTGGTCTGCTTCAGCCATTGCCGATACCGGAATGGAAATGGGATCATGTAACGATGGATTTTGTGGTTGGGCTTCCTCGATCTCAGAAAGGGTCAGATTCGATTTGGGTAGTGGTGGATGGATTGACAAAGTCCGCTCACTTTCTAGCAGTCAAGACTACGTATACAGTTGATAGGTATGCTAGATTGTATGTTAATAAAATTATTCGATTGCATGGAGCACCGGTATCTATTGTTTCAGATGGGGACCCTACTTTTACATCCAGATTTTGGGATAGCTTGCAGTATTCTATGGGTACTAACTTGAAGTTTAGTACGGCTTTTCATCCCCAGACAGATGGGCAGTCTGAAAGGACAATACAGATTTTGGAAGATATGCTTAGAGCTTGTGTGCTTGATTTCAAAGGTAATTGGGATGAATATTTGCCTTTGATAGAATTTGCATATAACAATAGTTTTCAGTCTACTATTGGTATGGCTCCATATGAAGCATTGTATGGTAGACGATGTCGTACACCGATATGTTGGGGTGAAGTTGGTGAAAGGAAGATAGAGGGTCCAGAATTGATTGAAATCACCACTGAAAAAGTGAAGATTATTCAAGATAGAATGAGATCAGCTCAAAGCAGACAAGAAAGTTATGCGGATAAACGACGAAAAGATTTGGAATTCCAGAAAGGGGATTATGTGTTTCTTCGGATATCTCCATGGAAAGGAGTTATGAGGTTTGGAAAGAAAGGGAAATTAAGTCCACGCTACATTGGACCTTATGAAATCCTTGAGAAAGTCGGGATGGTTGCCTACAAGTTAGCATTACCACCAGAGTTATCTCGGTTACATGATGTTTTCCATGTTTCTATGTTAAGAAAGTATGTAGCGGATCCTTCACATGTGTTGGTAGAACAGCCTATTGAGTTAAAGGAAGACTTGAGTTATGTGGAAGAACCACTTGTTATCGTGGATAGGAAGGAACAAGTATTGAGATCAAAAGTAATACCACTTGTGAAAGTTGTGTGGAGAAGGCATTCCATGGAAGAAGCTACATGGGAGAGTGAGGATAGCATGAATATGCGTTATCCGTATTTGTTTGATTCAGAGAACCAAGGTATGTCAATTTCGGGGACGAAATTTCTTAACTGGGGGAGAATTGTGACAATCCGAATATAATTAAGATAAATTATATTTAAATCATGATTAGCTTGTGTGATATTTATAATATGTTATTTGTATATATAATGTTAATTCATTATGTTTAGTCTAATCCTACCTTCATAAAACATGAAGAATCAAACTAGTTACAAATGTGAAATTTTGAAGTTTTCGGTAGGAATGTTCAAGTTTAAGACTAGTTTTGACCTTTATGACATAACAATTGACTTGAGGTATAAACTAGATATTTGTAGATATATGATTTAGGGTTGTAACACAACAAACGGTCCATCGAACGGACATCCGAGTGGGAAGATATTGTCTTTTTACGAACAGGGGCTAAAGTAGTCATTTAGCCTTAAATGATATTTTGTTTTATATGATGCCACATGTTATAAATTGATTGGTTGGAGGTGGAGGTTATTTTGGCCGATTTAAACCCTTGAGATATCCTCCTTTCTTCAGCAAACTCAGTTTGGGAGAGTTTTAAGTTGAGGAAAAATAATTGTGAGGGTTAGGAAGAAGAAAGTGGGGAGAAACATTCAAAAAAAATTCATAGAAAATTACGTAAAAGCCCCTAAGGTAATTCCAACCATGAATCTTGCTATTTTTCTTTCATTTTCGATTTATATGATATAAATCCTTGATTGTTTATTTACCTTTCATGCTTGGGTGCATATGTATGGATATATGCAAGTTTAAGTTAAGTTGAATGTACAAAACCCTAAAATTGCTTTGTTTAGAAACTCTGTTTATTCAAACTTCCATATATTTTTGTGTACTTACTGGAATTGATTTATTCCAATTGGAGATTTACCTGGACTCATATATGTATGACGTATCCGAAAATCATGATAAAATACTAAGAAATGAGTCTTTGGTGAGAGTTTGAAATTCGGGTATGAAATCTGCCCCAAGGGTGAAAATATGCCCACCATGTGTTCGGTGTTTTGCTTGACATAGAAAACGAACCTTAAAAATTATGAAACTTTAATTTTGTATTTTTCAATATGTTTACTGATGTTGGATGAAATATCACATAAATTTATGATGTAAAAAAATTATGGAAATTCGTGGAAGTTGAATGAACGATAAGAGGGCCTATAGGGCAGATTTGCCATGTGGTAAAGAAATGAGCATATTTTGCTCTACGAGACCTAAAATGATGTACCGTCTTTTGTATTGTAATAATAATATAACAAGGATTGAATTTCCAAGAATAAATGAATTTATATTTGGTCTATGATTTGGATATGTTAAATATACTAGCATGGATTTGAATGGAACTTCACTTGTGATAAATGATTTGAATGGAATCATGTGATGCTTATGGATTGAATTATGTTTAAATCGTTCTTTGGATTATTGATATTATTATGATGATACTAATATTTTAAGAATGATAGGAAGGGAAGAAGAGCTGATTGAACAAGCACTGGATAAAGGCAAGGGCAAAGCCCGTTAAACTGCCAAGGTGAGTGTACTTATGTTTTGTTTCATATATAAATATGAATATAGCTCTAAGAGAGGATTTGTTTGAATACTTCGGTATTCAGGATTTGTTTGGATATTAAAATATCCAGAATTTGTTTGGGTCTCATGATCCAGGATTGGTTTGAATACTTCGGTATTCAAGATTTGTTTGGATATTCAAATATCCAGGATTTGGTATTGCCAATGGGCAGAATTATTTGGATCTTATGATCTAGGATTTGTTATTGCCAATGGGCAGAATTATTTGGATCTTATGATCCAGGATTTTTTATTGCCAATAGGCAGAATTATTTGAAACTTATGTTCCAGGATTTGTTATTGCCAATGGGAAGAATTATTTGGATCTTATGATCCATGATTTGTTATTGCCAACGGGCAGGATTGTTCGGATTTTATATTTACATATTCGATATAGAATTGTTATTATATTGCAGTAAAGGAGTACCTCACTAAGCTTAATGCTTACGGTTTATATTTTAACAATTTCAGGTTCATACTCTGCCAGCTAGGATACCATATGACCGGTAGCTTTGAGAGTTGCACCGTTGGAGAGAGCTGGGGTTTAAAAATGGGATTTTATCATTGTCACACTGAAGATTTTAATATACTCACATATTGTATATATTGATTTAGTATGGATTGAGTTGATCATAGTTAATCAATGTATTGTATGTTCGCTTAATTATGACTCTGATATTGAATTTTATCATATAAGAATAATATTAGGTTCATTATGCACATTATGTAGGAAAATATTGATGAATGAATCATATTTCCAATGGGCTCAAGATTATGATCTAATTATTCCAATAACAAATGATTAGTATGGATATTGGGTTTTGGGGTGTGACAATTAAGTTGTCCCGTTGAACCTAATTCTTGGGATCTTCAGTCATTTAGGTTGGGTTTCCATTATGTCAATTCTTTTAGGTTTTAACCAACTTTAAGCCCATTCCCCTTAATGAACTTCTCTTACTCTCTTGTTAGCGGATCCGCAATGATTTTACTATCCCTAATGTTATCACTAACAAAGAATGATTTCTTTATGGTCTTATGTCATGACTAATAAGTCATGACTTGTCAAATTACTTTATGTCTTTTCAAGCAATGATTTCCAATTGCAAGAACATGCATTAGAATTGTTATCTCAAATCATCCTCTTTAAAATTGTCAAAGTACCTTGCTTTCTAGGAAATAATATTCATATTCCATCATAAGAGGATTTCCAAACATTAACACCTCTAATCGTGCTAATATATCACTCGAAATACGAGTCTCGAAAGTCATATATTGTTTAAAATTATATTCATAATTTCCTAATGTTTACGTCATTTGTCACTTATATCTTAGTATCGATACTGAACGACTCATTTGTACTTTAGACTCTTTGATCCATTATCTTTATTCTAAAGATTTATGTACACGCTTAATCATTTCCAACCTTGGAATATAATCAAAGTACTTAAGTATTAGTTATCGTTCAATCAATGAAGTATACACGTCTCTAGACAAATGCACGTTGGAAATACTATAGTACATTAAATGCACTTATGCAATCAAATACTACACTTTCAGTAGTGTTTATCATATTTTCAATAGGAATCATCTTTGTTTCTATTTTTGGATAGAAATTATTGCCTTAGATAAATACCCCCACATTTATCATAATTTATACAAAGGTTCTCAACCTTTCCCATAATTTTTTTATTGTGGGTTAATGTGTTGAGAATATAACTCATAGAAAACACAATACTTCCCCCACAATTTCAAACATAAATTTGAAATTATACAAAATTGATACATTTACTATCAACCTCCAAATGCTTTATTTTTCTTTAAAATGAAATGATATTAATGTTTATTAGGACCAACACATATGTCCATTTAGAAGGTATACATTCATTTCATTCTAAATAAATTTTAGTTGAGATAAGTTTCTCTACTTTAGTCATTTCGACATTTAATGGTATATTCCTTATTGTTCCATAGGCCTACAACTGCACTTGTGACAATTCTTAGTATTAAACTAAAGTTGTGTCACACATAATTTATATGCCTCAAAACCATTTAAACATATTTTATGATTATGGACTTTAAAAATATCATAATATAAAATATGCAATTTGGTTACTTGCCCTTCTTTGAGTTTACTAGTTGTGGAGTCTTGAGATTACGCCTAAGTCTCCAATGAGACCATAATTTGATTCTACCTTCTTTAAAGAAGTTGTGAAATCGCTCGGTTCTGAATCCCTTGATCATTTATATTGATTTGTGATTTAATTCTATACCATCTTTAAAGCAGCCGTTAAACCGCTCGGTTCTGAATTTTGAATCATAAATCCAACAAATAGATCTGTAATCATGCCACACTAAATTTTGGAAGTATAAAATTCTTCCAAAATGAATTTATACATTATGAAAAGGAATGTATCACTTTATATCAACTAAAGACTCTCATATCTTTTGCAATATTCACTGGACTTTGCATTACTCAGTATATATTGTCCAACTAATTGAGGACGTAGGACCTACCCATTCACAGTGTTTCTTATTTGTAGCATATTTTTCCATGTAGACATGAAGTGGAGTAATTTATTGAAATTAATCATATCCACTCTTTCAAGTCTTTCGTTATGAAAAATTGAGCACCACGATATCAATACAAATTGTATTTATTTTTCATCAATGTTAACATCAATTGAATGTTACATAAAAATCTAATTCTTCATGAAACATCATGTCTAACATAGTATGTTCCAATGATATTTTGATGAAAGTGTCTCACAAAATTGAGAGTGAAATGGTCACCCCTAAAAATTAAAAGTCGCATTATAAATATGCTATCTAAATATATAATTAATGATATACAATCATGCCATAAATATCCAATAGACTTCTACACGTGAGAAAATTATGTCATTACACACCTCAATTTTCATTACAGGACATTATGTCATCAAATGCCCCAATATGGTATCAACGATATAAAATTATACAAACAAATTAAATTCCTCACCTATAGGAATTTTTAATTCATTATGTGTGAATTTAATATTCTCAAATTTTCAACAAGTTGGTTCACATCGTTTTAAACAATAGTGCATATTCATATCTCTAAGAGTCGATATAATGATGCATTGCAATGTTTAACATACATACCAACAATAATGGACAATGCATTAATTTTCTTTTTCTCTTTTTCGTGACATGGGAGATTAAAACCAATTTAAATGTAATATCAAGATTACATGAATTATCACAATAATTAGATATTGTAATTCTACATGGAATTGCAACTCAAAACATGTTTCCAAATATATCACATTTTCATGTACTCTCATTTAATTAGGTGACACTAAAATAGTACTATCACACGTATACATGTGACCATACAAGAGACCATAATATCATCGCATATATTATTTTCACATTACTTCGCATAAAGCGCACTTAAAATATATGAATAAATACATCATCAAAGATGTGACTAAATCTCAACACATAATCAGACACTCGATTTTCATGTGATAACATAAATACATGTCATTACACATGTAGCAACACATCATTGTTTACTTATTTATTTTCGATGTAAGAGCGCACCAAAATTGGTATTTAATTTTGACTCTTTCCAAGTGAAATTATCACTATTAATTAGAATGAGATAATAAAATTATGGCTCGGATATTGTATCACACTCCATAAGCTATGCATATGATCTTATATGTCAATATATAGTGTATTTAAGTGTACTTTAAACACACTTTTATTGTCCATAAGAATATTTGGACATATATAATTTTAGTTGCATGAATAAATGTATTCAAAATCACTTTATTCAAGATGCACCTTTTCAGTTTTAGATATTCAAAAGAATATCAATACAAAATAATAAATATATTTAAACAAATTTCTAATATTGAAACTGAAACATGCAATCGATATAATATTAAAAAAAATTATTACTAAAATTATACTAGCACATATGCATGTGGCCACACACGTGACCATTACGTCATTATAATTTATTTATTTTTCACTAATTTTATATCACTCATAAAATTTGGCAAAACAACATGAGTATAATGAAATCAAACATTCTATCCCTATTTGACAAATCAAATGCACCAATATTATGACAACAAAGTTTTATTTACTAACTTTGCCAAGTTAGTTAATAGTGATAATTTCATTTATTTAGTGCACAATATACAAATGAATTATGTGCTTCATGATATTTCCTCGTAGTTTAGTGACACAACATATTATGTTATGTCATGACGCAAAATTATATCATCTATATATACATGCCCGTATTTTTATCAATCAAGAAACACCAAAACAATATGGTGTTCTCTGTTATTAATAACATTAGTGCAGTATACCAACAAAAATTAAAGAACTTTCATAACATTGCAGAGATCTTCTGACATTGATTCACACTGAACCTTATGAAAGAAACCCAATCTTACTAAATACATAGATGATATATGCATGTTTAGGCATCTTTAAACTAATAGTCTTAATGATATTTCAAGACTTATATAAGAGTCATCATTTGCATATACAAGGATTATGCAGTAGCCAACCTATAAATGCCCAAGCCATCATTGACAAGGCAATAAATGTCAGATGACAAGGCAATAAATGGCTAGGCAACCTATTATATCTCCATATAACGAGATGTAATGGTAACCAATTCAAACAATTTAAGGAACATGATTCATGGTAAATTAACTGTAACCATCTCCCATATGTATCGTCACTTGGAAGAAAATGATACTATTTTATAAAACCTGTTAATCCTACAAGTTGAAGAATCATAAACGAAACTTGTGCAACGATACAAACAGGAGAAGTTTTATTTACATTTTCATTTCTATCATAGAAATTTCACACCATTAGAAATGGACCTTAGAACCAAAAGATTAGATCAATTTAGTAAAAAATTCATGTATACAAAGCCATTTGAATGCCTGGCTCTTGCTGATAAAATGACGCATAATGCCGTTGCAATATAAAAAATAACATTGCAATTATAAATTTATAATGTTATAATAACCTTGCAACATTAGAAATAACAATGGCAATAAGTGACAAAAAACAAGGACTTTTTAAACTAAATTACGTAACTTTAGGACCAGAACCTAAATGTCCCTTTTTCGAAAACTGGTAAAAAATGATAAAATATATTTTAATATAAAAATAAATTTAAATGTAGCCTACGATTTTCATCCTCGAATCTAAAAAGTGGTAACCTAACAAAAAATGTAGGAACACACGAACGAATCCAGGAATTACTGTGAGGGGGTCAAATTTACAATTAACTAACATACAATCCGTGCGATGCACGAACAATATACAATAGAAAAATATAATGATAATTATAAAAATGAGCATATATCACAAATTCAACATCTTATTTTAAAGCTATTATAAAAAGTTAATTTTTCATAGATAACATTTGTCTATTATTTTTAAATGTTTATATCATACAAAAACCATTTTTTTATAAATAAAACTTCAAAACAACTGTACTTATTCTACATAAAAAAAATTACACATATTATTATATGTTTTTAGTATAAAAAACTGTTTGTCATTTATAGATAAAAAAATTTAAGTTATTTCTATAAATAAAACGTTAAAAATATTTTTATAACCAAAAACTTATTTTTTTATATTATTAATAATTTTAAAACTTTGAAAACTTTTTTAACTTAAAAGCTATTTTTTATAGATAAAAACTTCAAAAAAACTGTACATATTTTATACATATTTTTTTAGTTAAAAAAAAATATGTCATTTATAAATAAAAATAAAAGTTTTTTATATATAGAACATTAAAAATATTTTTATAACCAATTTTTTTTTATTTATATGAAATCAATTTTAAAATTTTGAAAACTTTTTTTAAACTTTTTCCTAGAAATTAAAACGTTATATAGATGTAGATTCTGTTGGATCGAGAGATTAATTAACGGAGTTTAGAATGGATCATATTTTTAGTTTTCAAAACACTTTTGATTTATTTATTTTTTTTATTTCAAAGAGATTTTTTTATCTATTCTATTTTAAAGAACACATTAAAGGTTCATTAATTACTCTAATACTATTATATTAGAGGTATAACTAGTATGTAATCCGCGCGATGCGTGGGCACCTTATAATATGTTTAATCATATTTTTATATTTACAAAATTAACAAAATTACAACATACTAAATTTGAAAAAGTTTGAAATTACAGTATCAATAAATATAACATCTATCTTTTGTCATGAGTTGTTATCAGAACCTCTATTTTATCATTTCGATATATCTATATATATATATATATATATAGATAGATAGATAGATAGATAGATAGATAGATAGATAGATAGATAGATAGATAGATAGATAGATAGATAGATAGATAGATAGATAGATAAAGGTATATATTATCGTAAACTCAAATATGGATACCTATTGTGATTGTACAAAAATGAATGTAGATGCCAGTTTATCCTAAATCGAATGTTTTTAAATGATTAAACATCATTATCTAGATAAGTGTATTGAGCCATAATAACATTTAGATAATTAATATGAATTATTAATATGTTCATAATATTAGTAATTTCTTATGCACACTCTGTCCATGAACAAAACTAAAAAACAAAAAATATCATTTCATAAAAACAATAAAGACACCTAACTCTTTGAAGAATCGCTACAGCGAAAATATTGCGATTTCTCAAATAAAATCCAATCTTAATTAATCCCAAATTTTAGTTAAACCCTATAACATGCATCTAGATGATTTATCCAATAAATAAAGTATGCAGGATAAAACAAACAATTTCAGGAAAAATCTCCCAAAGGGGCAAAACCTTTTTATTTTCACTATAATTTGTAAAAATGGTTACACAGATTACAATGAAAATAAGAGCGACATGCGAAATACCCTCAGGCGTCGGTTTAGATGTATCGGCTGGAATCTCCCGCAAGAACTCCAGGTGGGAAGCAATAAAGAAGAGAATGGCTTCTCCACAAATTGATCGGCAGGAACTTTCCCTTTCCATTAAGGCACCACTGAAGAAGAGAGACGGCTTCTCCACAAGATACTCCAGATGAGTAAACAATCCTCTTGAAGGTTTAAAGATTCACACAAATATATGGGAATGGATTTGCGAACCAAAAAGGTATAAAACCTTAAAAAAGGTGAAGTTTGTTTTCTGGGCTGTGAAAACGCAGAAACTGGTGCGTAAAAGACTTGAAAAAAAAAGTAGAATGCACACTGGTATTTATACGAAAATCGAGGCGGCAGCGTCGCTCGAACGAGATAGGCAACTCGCTCGAACGAAGGACAAGTGTCATTCGAACGACATTTCATGAGATGCTTATCTTGCTCGAACAACAGTGCAAACTCATTTGAACGAGCTCGTAGACTGAGGCACTCCGCTTCTACACTTAGATAAAATTTCTACTTTCGATAAAAAATATTTTAGACTTCAAAAAATATTTTCTAAAAAATTCCCAAAATTTATGCAAACATAAACAACTCCAGTAAATCATTTTACCAATATTGCGTAATGGAGTAGTGGGAACGGTTGAGCAGAACGTTTCATGAAGCATGATGCACGTGTGAAGATGATGGATGCATGAATTCGGTTAGAGGTCGTCGTGCATGGTCGTGTTGATGTGCCGAATGTAGCGGTATCAGACATACAAACTGTGATCTAGGGAAAACAGAAAGTTTCTAGATTCTACCCCGAACATTTATAAAATTATGTCCTTACAAATCTCCCCTATGTCTATGCGGGTGCATACATAAAAAATTCGAATTATCAAAAATCAAAATGCCTATACAAATCTACCATCCCATTGAATAAATTTGCAAGTCCTCAAAATTGTTCTTCAATCATCTTCGCCAAATCTCAAAGCTTTTCTCATCAGGGTGTGCAACATCATGATCTTCAATCTTTGTACCTACACACATGAGATAAAGCAAAAACCTTCGTGACGCATCGAGTTTGAAATGATATAAGAATAAATCATTAATAAATCAAATCTCCCCCATAATATGATAATTCTTTCTCCCTCTTTTTATGATGTCCCCAAATAGGCAAATAAGAAGAAAAAATCAAAACATGGAGCGTCACGATAAAATGTATAGCAAATGTGGATCAAACTACGCGCATGCAAAGGTAAGTCTCGAAAACATTCACAAACTATTTTTGATTTTTTAATTTGTCATACAAAATAAGATACTAAAAGTCACACCATGGATTTAAATTCAAACAACCAAGTCACGGAAATGAAATGAATGGGTTTTGAACACATTCGATAGGAAAATCAACTCAATCAATCATATGTGCATGATGCATACTTGTACTCCTAACGAATGATCATCAAAAGTATCCTTAGGTGTAAAAATTTGTTGAATTTAAATGACATCGTCTTAATCAAATCAACAAATCAAAGTCTAAATGATTTCCACACCAATAACGTCCAAAACTATTTAGTGCCGTTTCGAGAACTTTTCAAAGGACGTGCAAACCCATTTATATATCCATCCACAACTCCCTTTATATAAGATAATGCAATTTTTTTATATCTAAAGAGGTACTAAATTCTCAACTTAGAGAAAACCTATTGGCCCAAATTTTTGGCATATTTCATCTTTTTATTGCCTAAATTTTTTGTGTGGGATCTTTTCAAACAGTGACTTTCACGACGTGATTATTAATCAATCGCAGCCCTTTTTCGTGTTCACTCGTCATTTTTTCAAACTAAACAAATTCCTCACGGGCGCAAATGGATCTTACATGCACTACTTTTATTACTCTCGTATTATTGCACTTGGTTCGTTTTAAGGACATGATTGAGATGAAAACACCCAACCAACATGTGATACGACAAGCACAATAATCAAACAAATTCGTGCATGTGTGCAATAAAGGAAATCATGAGTCAAACATGTAAGAAGTATCACTTAATTACACCTTAATGACTCCAAATATTATAAAGCACAAAGATGACATGATGTATTGTCTCAAAACACCATCAAATAGTCACATGGATAAATGGAATGAAATTGTGAATCGATCATCCTAAGTGTTTATCCATAAATGGTGTAAACAAAATACAAAAATCTTTTTGGATTTTCAAAAATTTTATCAAAATAAAATCTTTTTGTATTTTTTAAAATTTTCAAACAGAAAAAATATATAACTACAAAATGATACAACCAGCAATAGGCATATAATATCGATATGAGAAACATCCTATGCTAGCAAACAATAATCACACAAGAGAATCCACAAGTAACATTTAATATAAATAAATATTAACTCTTATCTCTCTAATTAATATTTATTTTTTCGGATTAATTCTCCAAATTTAATTTAATTAATCCAAATTAATTCCTAATATAAAAATCAATAAAATTACGGTGTGTTACATACTTCCCTCCTAATAACGGAATTTCATACCAAAATTCGAAAAAAGGAAATACCTTTTATGAATAACTCTAGATATTTGTCGCGCATATCATCCTCGCGCTCCCAAGTGGACTCGTCGGAATTATGGTGCCCCCACTGAACATGTACAAGTGGAACTACATTCGCCCTCAATCTCCTCTCACTATGGTCTAGGATAGTAAGTGGACTCTCCTCGTATAAAATATCGGGTTGTAAATCAATATCCTTCAATGCAATATGAGTGTGAGTTAACTCATCCCGGAGATATCGTCTCGTAGAAAAAATATGGAATACATCGGGAATCCGATGTAAATGCTCCAGCAATCTGAGTTTATATGAAAATGGCCCAATTCACTAAATGATAGGGAATGGCTCCACATACCTTAGTGCCAACTTCATTTACTTCCTGAACCTCATAATCCCCTTCATAGGAGATACATGTAATAACACTTAGTCCTCCACATTAAACTCCAAGAAGAACCGCTTGGCATCGGCATAGCTCTTCTATCTATCCTAAGTTATTCGTATACGAGTCTGAATCAACTCAATCTTGGATGAAGTATCCTGAATCAGCTCTGATCCAAGTAGCTTGTTGTCCCCCACCTTCAACCAACAAGTAGGCTAACGACAAGGTCTACCGTAGAATGCCTTAAATGGTACCATGCCAATCGTAAACTTATACGAGTTATGATATGAAAACTCCACCACTGGAAGATACTGCTCCCAACCTCCCCTAAACTCAAGAATACACATCGTGATAAATCCGACCTAATCACTTTACTCCAAAATAATCCTTCATTTCCCTTACCATTTCCTCTTGGCGCCTACAAAATCAGTTACCATTCTTCAGAGAATATTCCAACGCAATTGGGTAGATATTCTAACGGTTATACCATTCACTATCCTGGGAAAGGTCCCCTCCTCTGTAGGTGAAAACTTACCTCTTTTATATCATATACTCCCTTCGTGGGAGATATCTGCAATCATACCTGCCTATTCAAGTCAGACTGTTACATCTATCGTTGGTTATGACATAACACTTATCATTTTACTCATCTTCTCAGAATAGTTCCTGATTATCCTCGAAAATCTAAAATGTACATTCCTTGTACTTGTCAACACTATAATCACCCATTTTCATCTACTCTTCGATTTCTAGTGACACACCTTGCTCACAATGCAACTACATTCTCTTTGTCTCATTCTAGTTCTGTCGCTAATTTACTCATGCATCTACATTTATTTAAAATGTTTCCACGTCTTCTCCTCGTGAATGACACTAAAAATCTTAACTAACTAGGGCGCCCATACACCCTATGTCCCATGCGTTTCTATATAAATCAACCGAACGTAATATACATGTTTTATATTTAGCCATGCATACTAGGCACGATTATACACTAAGGGTATACTGAACCACCCTACTAAACACAAATTAATAATTCTCACATCAACATCATACGGCTCTACTGTCCTTAAATCGTAATATGGCTATCATTTCTTAGTTATAATTACACACACATATAAGAACTAAGGTACTAAACTCGTGTCCTACAGACCAAACATTCCCCAACTCTCGACGTTCTCTATGTTTCATGCATGGGATTTCTTCCAAAGAGAAATCCAAACAATGAACCCCCCGATACACTACTAAATAACATTGTCGGTCATCAAGATCCATTAGGTTCTTAGTACACAACCTGTACCCCCAACTTCCCGTCTTTTGACATAAAAAGTCTACTCGCCCACTCTCATGCCACTAAAGACGACATACAACACGACGCTCTCACTATCACAAGTCTTCAACGCTTTATAAATAATGAGTTATATCTCTCCGCTCGACAAACAACTCATAGCACCCTGAATCACATCAGTAAAAGGATTAGTGCATTGGGATCAAATATAGCAGACAACATGCTCACAGAAGTCTGCGTATACAATACCATTTACATATATATATATATATATACATATACATATATATATATATATATATATATATATATATATATATATATATATATATATATATATATATATATATATATATATATATATATGAGAGGGGGGTGTTTTACTGTTCCAAAAAATATACAGTTGAGATTAAATTTTTAGGAACGATCTAAGGGTCTGAGATTGTGCCATGTCACCATTTATGCATTATGACATGGCAAAATTATGAAGTTGAATATTTTTACCTCTTTCAATTTTACAAACTTACCCTTTTATTTTTTGACTTCCCCCTCTTTTTTTCCTAATCAATCCGTCACTTAAATTCAAATATTTGGGTAGTTTGATAACACCCTCTAATTTTGAAAGAACCACTTTAATAATTGTACTCTCTTTCTCTCTCTGTCATTTGTCACCCACCAAAATTATAAAGTTGAATATTTGAACTCTATCAGAACAAAATGCTCAAGGTTATACCCTCTCTCTCCCCATCACTATTTATCAGTCGCCGATCTCTCCCTTGCTCCAACAGTTGTCGAGCCTCACTGTACATCAGTTGGTCGACTGATTTCGGCGAGGAGGTGGTGACTTCATATTAAGGTTTTAATGAGAATCAGGTAAGATTTTCAGATATGTAGCTTTGGGAGGGTTTTTATGGGGTTGGTTCTTCTTAATCGCAGGCGGCGAGGGCCTAGTGTAGAGGAGTGGTCCACCGGCTCCTCCTATGCCGCCCCCTCTCTAACTCGCCTGCTAAAAAACTCCCCTTCCTCCTCCTCCCCCTCCCCCTCATCTAATCTTTTTTTCTCCCTATCTAAACTTTTTTTTTCAGATGTAAAACCCGATTAAGCACTCCTCCATCAGGTAACCTTGAGTGATCCCAAACTGCGAAGGCCAGATCTGGTGTCCATCTAGCCGCCCTTCGCCCTACTCCACCGCCGCACTCCTCCCTCACCTCTGGTAACCTTCAACGACCCAACACTTCAAACAGCACCTCCGACGACATTTTTTTACCCAGATCCAATTCAAATAACACCTCCGGCAACATTTTTTTATCCAGATCTGATTCAGATCTTCTCCCTCACCTCAGGTAACCTTCAACGACCCAGATCTAACTGGGATTTATCAGGTATACACACTCTCTTCTTCTATATTTATATTTAGAGGTTTATATTTTGAAATTATTGCTTTTTTGTTTGTGGATCTCAGATATGATCTCTCCCTCTTTTTCTTCTTCTTAATTTTGGTGCTCGAATCTAACATGTATGCTCCCTGAATTCATCTTTTTTTCTGTTTCTTGAATCTATTTTAAGATTCCGTCTTTATGTATTTTAAACTTTTACATAGAGTTGAAAGATTTTTTTATATGTTTTTTCCTTTTTTCTAAATCCAGTTGGAGAACTCTCACCTGATCCTCCTTTTTTCCATGCCATCTGAAACAATTTTTTTCTTTGGGTTTGTAAGACACAATTATTTTTTTGGATTTGATCGATTATGTATATATTTTTTTAAAATCACTTTGAAACATTTTTTCGGTTAGTTTATCATACCCTACTTTTTTTTCTTACTATTTATATTGCAGTTTCTTTCCAAAAAAAAACATGGAAACCAATTTGTTGCTAAGGTCAAGAGTAATGTGGAAGAGAACCAACCTCTACATCAGTTCAATTCTAATTTCTTTTGCACTGTTTTTCAATTCTTTTTCATCAATTTATGATTCATAACGGCAATTTAAATTTTTATGTTCTTCCTATCCTCAGGCATCCAATCATTCAACCTACAAAACTAATTATGAAACTGCAAATGTGACATGGCATACAATTGTTGCTCATTCAGTGGTGATTTTTTCAATTTCTGTGAATTATCAGTGTTGATGTGAATAAAATTGTTGATGTGGTAATTTTATAACTTTTTTTAACAAAGCAGGGATTCCCATCCATTTTTGGCCGAGTTGTGGCTCAAAGACCCCAATGGAATCAATAGTGAGCACAAAAGTGTTGGGTCATCACCAATGTGGGAGCTATGATTTGAAGGTATGTTTGGGGATTCTAAATTTTGTATGATTCTTTATTGATGTAAAAGTTATTGAAAGATGTCTTCATGTGATAGTTTTTTGCATTGTATTCTTGGCTACATATGGTATTTGGTATTAATGATGTGTCACTTGATTGATTTTTATTGAATATTGTTGGAGTGATTATTATACCTTAAAAGGGTGGATAGTTCAATAAACTAAGGAGGCTCCGTCCAATTTTTTTTAAATGGACACTTTGTTTATTTGAGGCACAATGTGAATTCAATGGATGAGTATTTTGTATTTCATGTTATATGTGAATTCGTTTAATGAATTTAGACTATTTGAATGTTAGACAATTTGTTATTTGTTAATCAAGGTGGATAGTATTATAAACAAATGAGATTTTGGCCATTTTTAAAACAAAATACACTTTGTTTTATTGGGGAGCAATATTATTGCCGTTTTGCAATTACACGCTTTGAAATTTTTTACCATTTCATGACAAATTATACAACTAAATACACCAAATTGTAAGTAAATAACTCATTTGCCAACGTATTTATCATTTGGCATGACAAATAAGCGTAACTAATTGGACGCTTAGTGTTGATTAATGGTCATTTTAATTAATTTTGACTTATATATTGGGACTCATTTTAAAATATGTTTGAACTCATTGATTTTTCCACATATAGTGGGGTAATGGGATGATGGGATAAAACACAAGGAATAAAGGGCATGGGGTAATGGGATGATGGGACAAAACACAAGGAATAAAGCCTAAAGGGCATGGGGTAATGGGACAAAAGTAAAAACAATTTGAAAGGATAAAAAAAGAATTTTTGAAATGGGTAGTGGATTTTTAGTTTAATAAGCAAAACAAAAGAATAATAAAAAATAAATGAAAAGTATGTGGAACACTTATGTCGGGCTAAAGAATTAATCAAATCAATTTAAGCAAATGTATAAAAGAGACTTTTATCTTTTTCAAAATTTCTATGCGTTAACTTTTGAAGCAAGTTGTATTTATAAACATTTTGTTTTATAATTAGTACTTTGGAGACAAATTTTATTTTCTCTTCAATATTCAACCTAGCATCTACTTCCAGGTATTTCCCCTTAGGCACTGTACAAATAATTTATATTGCCAGTTGTCTTTCATGGGCATCGCATCTACCTATTGTAGTGGACTGTCCTTTTAAAAAATTTCGTCGTAGCTATTGTCTTTACATCACGTCAACTACTTCATGTTTTTGAAAATTTTCGTCGTTTCACGACTATGTACTTTCAAAATTTTTGCCGTGCCTTCAGGCACAGGTATTTCGCTTGTATATATATAAGCCCAACCCTCTTTTAGGTTTTCCTCACAAGAACAATATAACTCACCCTGGAATAACAAGAATGATAGTCTTATCACATAATCTACTACCGCTCAAACCCTCTATATCCCGTCACTATACAAGGTAATAATAATATTCTCTACTCTCATAACCCTCAAAAGGATAAATAACTGCTACATAATATAAAAATCCTCTTGGTGTCCACACCCGCTCCTCCCCGCAGGCACCGCCAAAAGTCCTACTACCTAACGGTAGATACATTCATAATAAGGCTGATATTGCCAACGCACCCACTAAACCCGACTCACACTCGAATATTAGTGTTACACGTTATATTGTGATGCACCCATGTCATCCAAAACCTACCTTATGCTTATAAGGATAAAATAAAAATCCATTTTCATTTGTCACTTACCTCGCCTGGTCAACGGGTCCCTGAGCATAACCCTCATGCTGGAACTGCCCCGTGATCTGTTGTAATGGTTATATATCCAGGATCTCATCCTGTAGTTGTCCCCTTCCACACTTTAGGGAAATTCTTCTTTCTGTGCCCCATCTCTCCATAATCATAGCGACGGCCAGAGGAACTTTTCTGCCTATGGCTCTGGCCCTGCTGGCCTCCCTCGCCCTTCTCTTGTCCCTAGAGGCACTGAGGAACATGATGTTATTGCTGCTAAGGAGTCCTACCTAGACCCACCATTTCTCATGATGGTAACCTTTGGGCCTAAATCTCTTAGCCCGATTCTCCTATCAGAAATCTCGCTCCTTCTGCTTTTGTGCCCACTGATAATGTTCCCACCTACCTTCCCAATCTGACTGGGCTCACTAACTCGTTGTGGTTAAGCTCAATACATATGGCCCTACTCTCCATATATGAGACACCTATATTTGACATCCCCCTGTTTCTGGACCCACTATCCATGTCAGGGTGTTCTTCTCTCGGACCTGATAGTCTTGGCCCTAATTGCTACCCACATTGTCCTTTTGGCTCCACTGGACCCATGGAACTCGATGTTGGCCTTGATGACCCTAACTGAATCCGCTATTGCCTGGTAGGACTTCCATTGGTCTCAGTCATTTAAATGGGTCCTCTACTGGGTGCACCCTCCTGTGATACTTCACTAACACTGTTTTACTCCAGTCTTACTCTTTGGCTAGATTCTCCAACCCTCTTGGCTCTCTTCTCATGGAAGCGTTACTATAAACATGTAAATATACGAGCTTGATGACATCATCACTAGTCATCCTAGTTGTATTTCCCATCCGTGCTTGTACATTCTTCCCACGAGTCCATTATCAACTCATGGACCCTTTTTCTTCTCTATATCTCCTTCATCGGGTATAAAGTTCGCTAAACAAGTCAATTTCTCTCTCACGATCGATCTCTATTTGGTACACTTGTGATATATTCTGAAGCTCCATTCTCATCTCTATCTGAACAGCAGTTAGAAGATCTTACGGTCAAATCGAACCCAAATTTCCCTTTATTAATACATCTCTCTAATGTTCTGGTGACTCACTCCCATAATTACAACACTGTTCCAGTGAGCAAAATAATTTCACCTGTAATTTAATTATGGGTGCCACTTCAATCCACCTTATATGATTTCCTTTAGATTATCTCCTTCCATTGGCCCATAACACTCCTTATCTTCCCCGAATCCTTACAAATGACTCTTCGAAAGAGTTCCTCTGACTCCCCTCTGCCGACTATGTTGGGTGAGTCTAAATTTGTACTATCGCTATCTATGACAGTGTTTGGGGAAACTATTACTCCTGAGTAATAATCCTATTATCATTTGCCTGAATAATATTCATGGTGAGTTATATCGCGATCACTGTTCCCAAAATACTATATGGCTTCTGTCAAGTCTCTCCTCTTGCAGTCCTTCTAAAGGCCCTTAGTGGTTGTCCCCCATTATTCGGTGTACGAATCCCCAACTGAACTCGTATATGACTCACGTCAACTATACTTAGTATAAGGAGAACATAAGTCACATACATAGAATACTACAATAATCCAATAATAATGCTCTAAATCAAAGATCTCTAAGTTGAAACGTGAAAAGCCGCACAGATCCTAAGGACACTAGAACCTGATGCTCTGATACCATCTGTGATACCCGTCTACTCTACTCATGGGTGATTAGTCCATTATTAAATTAAACATGAATCAATAATGGTTTCATTATCAACATCACTGTCGAAATCAAATCAATTACTAATACCTTAACGACCTGGTGTCAAAATTTTAAATTCTTTTTATTAACATGAAACTGATATAACTAAATAAACCACATTCACCCATTCCACGCACATAATAATAAGTGATAAGATAACAAAATAAATAAATTTATCTATAATATCACTCCAGATAAAATCCCAATACAACCATCATCAATAAAATCCAAATCCCATACTAGACATAAAATAAAACTACAATGACTCAAATATAACCACCAATTAAGAATGGGTGACATGCCTGACTGGAATATCTAGGATTCGGAATATGAACCAAAAGATGTGGAGGCGTCTAATACTAAGGTCTTTCAACTTCCATAGTAGTTGCGGCACGTCAAGTGAAGGAACTCCTAAGTCTAGCGTCCCTGTGGCTAGGCACCTAAAATGTAATTCTAAAAATGGATTTGAAACGGGTCAGAGCCCAAGTAAAACAGTTTGAAAAAGTTTAACAAGTATTTAAAATGCATCCAGATAAGATATTATATACATGTTAGCTTCGTGTGCTCTCACTAGAGGTCCTCACCGCTCAGCTATTACGCATGCCTAACGTACTACTCTAACTCACCTAGTTATGTTACCCACTTAACTAATCCGACTTACATCTCTTCTCGCCTAATAATTTATTATGCCCACACATATTGCCCATACAATACGATACTACATTCTCAATTCCTTTTATTTATTAGGGGCACAAGTTTATGAATAAGTTCTCATACACTTAGAGTAATTTAGATATCACTATTTATATTATCTACTAATATACCCGTAGTAGAATCAATCACACGTATATATATATATAGAGAGAGAGAGAGAGAGAGAGAGAGAGGATCATAAGTGGATCAAAAGAATGGACTTTTTAATAGACTTAGCAAAACACACATATAACCCATTAATTTTAATTCCTATACTTTAATTGGCCCGCGCCAGCGGCACCTGAGAACCGATACCCCGCCTTCACCCCTACCCCACCCCCCACCCCACACACACAATAATTTAAAACCAACTGCTTGAGGTCAGGTTATGGGTTTAGTAGGTATGGGTTGTGATTTCTTGGGTATGGGTTGTAATTTAGTTGGAGTTGGGTCAGAATCAGGTACAAAGAGGTGGTGGGTGGCTTGGAAAGTACTGCTTAAGGTTGGGTTATGGTTTTAATAGGTCGGAGGGCATCGATTTTGTAACCAGAAATCGTTGTTGAGTTGTGTACCGGGTTTCGACGGCGAATGGGTTAGAGAGGCTGGTTCCGGGTTTATGACTGGATTTGGGTAATCTAGTTTGGAGGAGTTCGGTTGGGCGACCGGAGCAGTGGGTCAGTGAAGGATGTCCGACTTTTATGGTCAGAGCTTGGGTTGCTGGGCTTGGGGTTTCGTCCGGAGGTGATGGGTTTTTGAAGCACTGGATTTTGACAGGGGGTAAAGGTGAGTGGGTAGGTTGTAGGGATGGGTGGATAGGGGGTAGCGGGTGAAGGTGGGGTCTCGGTTCTTGGGTACCGCTGGCGCAGACCAATTAAAGTATAGGAATAAAAATTAATGGGTTATAAGTCTTTTTTGTTAAGTCCATTAAAAAGTCCATTCTTTTGGTCCACTTGTGATCCTCTCTCTCTCTCTCTCTCTATATATATATATATATATATATATATATATATATATATATATATATATATATATACACTAGCGAATACTCGTGCCTGAAGTCACGACGAAAATTTCAAAGTACGTAATCCCGAAACAACAAAAATTTCGAAAGTACGTAATTGCAAAATCACAAAAATTTCATTCCCCAACAAAACATCTATATCATTCCCCAATATATATAAATGCATAGCAGTTACACGTAACTTAACTCTTTTACACCATACATCTAATTGTATGGTACTCAAGTTAGCATATATTATTAACTGTTAACATTTAGAGGAATTAAATCAAAAAGTTTATTTTAGAATACAAATAAGTGTAAACAATTTAGAAAATCCGGGGCAAAAATTCCTTTGTTTATGAAACTATCTACCATGTTTAAGAAATAAAGAATACTCTAACAAAACAAATAGTTCGTTCGGGACCTCGTATAAACCACGTGTTAAAAAATCTTGCACAAAGTCGTGTCATTTTTGTATCAAATATTAGTCTTTTTTAATACTATATTGATTTTTATTCATTATCTTGTTCAATTAGATGTAAAAATTATTAGCTATTTACTCGTTATTATCGCGCTAACACCCAATGACCCATTTGGCCCAACCTGCTAGAGCCCATTGGCTAGTTTTAAATAGGTCGGGTTGACACGACTCGGGCATTGGATAGTATAGCCCATTGGAAGTTAGCTTGACTATTAAATATTGTAGTTTTAACAATTTATAAAATAAAATAATTCATATGACCCTTGACTAATCCAAACCCATATTATAATTTACACAAATATTAAGACCTAGTGACTAAAAACTCATATGGTGTTTGATTAAGTAATATTTTATCCAGGGGACATACGAAGGTAAGATATGAATTTTGGTTAAATAAGATGGAAAAGAGATGTTTCAAGTTCATCCAAATTAAAAGCTTTTTCTACATCCATATGATCTACTAAAGTATATCGGTATTGTCCATATATTAAAATCATATATATTATCACAAAATTAGTTTCGTAATCAGATTAAAATATATAAATCAATTTTTAAACAAAATGTATAACATTATTAGTTTTGCTCAATCCAACATATTAAGTCTTTTTATAACAATGCCAAACGTAGAACCATGCGCTTTGTGCTTTACTATACGAAAAGTATCCTAGAAAAGCGTTCCAATTTTTAAAAGCAGGAGAATATAATTTCTTTGAACCGTCTTTTTCCTTTTACATTTAATTAATTTAAATAGAAAAAAAAAAGGCTACTACAACATGAGAAAAAGTCATTAGTCTTTATAGAAACAAAAATAAAAATTTGAAAACGGTGAAAGATGTGAAAAAAAATTAATATCCATGTACATTCAAAATGAAAAAAAAAAGAATAGTGATTTTCAGTTTAAATCTAACTCAAGGCCCAGTAAACATACATTATTAAACTTTGCACTGTCATTATATACAATGGAAAAATATACAGACTTGCACACTAACAAACATACATTAGTAAGCTTCCACTTCATAACATGAAGTTAACATGCATCTTGAGATTTCACAAATAAGATTTGCGGCACACTTAGGTCACCATTTTTACCATCAAACAGTAATATACACACTGGAAAATAGATCAAGAATAAAACGACGTCAGATCAAAACTTTAACAAAGAAAAACAAAACGAAAAAATTAAACATTTAGAAATAGAGAGTGCTTTTTCAGACACTACCGATAATCGAGAAACTTATAAGAAAAAAAAATCCCCATCAACTCTTGGTTTGTATTAACTCATATTTCCCAAATGATAAACTACAAATAAAATCCTGTATAAAAATTGTGTTAATCTCAAACAAATCAAACCTATTGAATGGAAAAATATACAAAATATAAAACTCATGAAACATTTTAAGATATTTAGTTCAAATAATCAAATCATGCCTTCACCTGAAATAATAGCATACCTGCAAATAAAAAGTGAGATACAAAGTGAGGAGATGGGTTTTAAACTCGAGAGAGATGACGCTAATGAGAGAGAGAGAGTATGAAAGTGAGGAGAGTGGTTTAAAGCGGATTCTCTGCATTATTCAAAGATTATGAAAATGCAAATAGATTATGTGACAATACCCAAGCAACAACTTCTCCTCGAGCCTTGTGTTGTAATGGACACTTGTGTGCTGCAATAGTATTTTCAAACATGCATGTAGATCCGTAAGATACAATAAGGCACAGTAAAAAAATATTTTTAAAAACCAAAAGAACCAAAATCTCCAAAAGAAACTTGTGTGTTGCAATAGTATTTCTAGCATGACATACATCTCCAAAACAACAAAAGGTACAAAATCTTTCTAGTATCCAGTTACACTAGGTATACGTTTATAGGTCTAATGAGTATCGCCTAAAGAATTACTAACTTATAATTAAGAGGAGAAGCCAGCAAAGGTAATAATGGGTATATTTAAAAGGAATTTATGGCTCCTATTCAATCAACAATAATTAAAAGTCCAAAAGCTACCAGATATTTGTGTATATATAATGACCTTTAATTAAACTAAACTATTGTTATAAAAACTCCATTTTATCAAAAAAATTATCTACAAAACAATTGTTATAAAAAAATTATCTACTTCTTAAAAGTTGTCTACTTATAAAAAATTATCCACAAAACTACTATTATAAAAAAAATATCTATTCCAAAAAATAATCTACAAAATTATCCAATCTAAAAAATTTTCTACAAAACTATTGGTATAAAAAATCATCCTTTTATCCTTTTCAATGTCAGTCCCTTTACTATTATTAATGACCTTTTCTTAGACAATGTTGTTGTTTCTTTAATGTCAAACCCATTTCTACATTTCTACTTCTGCAAATCTTTAGACTCGGGTTTTGGCCGTTTTCTTTTAGTAAGAAAGAAACCAATGTAGAAATTAAAGTATTTACTTAACCTTTTAAAAAATAAGTAAAAAATTACTCCTTTACAAAAATCTCAAGCCTTGATCGAGATCAGAATGGCATTGAGTTCATTATAAAAACCCATACCCATATCAAAAACATAATTTCAATAGAACCCAAATTTCACACACATAATCAATTGTATTAGCTTATTTCTTTAAACTATAATATCGAAACACTCAATCACCAAAAATAATGATACTTCAAAACTCCCAAGGTGTCGAAAAAAAGAGTTCCTGAATAAAAAGGAATGAAGCAAAGATATCAAAAGACTCTATTTCTCCAAATTGAAATAAATAAATCAAAATTAAAAAAAAAAAAGGCATATATCCTTATTTTCACCACCAAACAAAACCCATGAAACAGAAAATGTACAAACACAACAAAATAATAAAAATGAGACCTTATACAAACCACGGCAGCAACACAAAAAATGTAAGGAGCTAAGATTTTTTATCCCCTAAAAAAATCAAAAATTTACCACACCTTTTGATAACATAAAAGCCCCAAACTTCAACTGTGGAGTAAGTTGGGAAACATAATGAATACGGATGGAACAAAAAGTCTATATACCTGAGTTTAAACACCAAAATACCATATATTCAAACCCATAATCTGAATGAAACTTAATTTCAAATTCCCAAAACAATTTTAAACCTTATTTTGAAATGTAGACGGGTCCATGAGAGAGAGAATACATCCCTGTTTTGAAACACGGGTGAAGAGTTGCGGCTTCCAGTTCCATGACCTAAGAGAGAATGAAATATATGTTAGACCTACAAAATAAAACATCACTTGAGTAGAGCAAGATAGGGTTTACAACTTGATTCACTTTTGTTCGTAGATTCACTTTTGTTGCAACTTTCTCCACCACTCCGGTGTTAATGAAAAATGTCTTGGTATTAGCGTTTTGATAGAGAATACCTTATATTAACTTTTGTTCCAACTTTCTCCACCACTCCGGCACACTTTAAAACATATGGAACCGATTACAAATCATCAATAAAAGAAACAAACAGGACACAGAGAGAGCGTTATATGGAAGAGAAGAATATTTTTTCATATGTATCAAAACAGAATATTTATTCATATTTGTATTATATGTATCATCAAAGGAGGTAACAAAAAGAATGGTGTGCTCAACATGAGGTGTCCTGCTAACAATTACAAATCCTAAGGCAATTAAACCATATCAAACAATTAGTAAACCGCATTCAAAACCTGTAATAACAAAAAAAATAACCTGTAAAAAAATATACCAGACTAAAGAAACAGAAAACCATCTCCAAAACATATACCATACTAAAGAAACAATCAGAATAAATTATTTTTGGGGCTAAGACCGAAATAAAGAAACAAAATAAGCCCCATTCAAAATCAAAAAATTGCTCAGTAATGGGTCTATTTCAAAATAATGGGTTTGTTTCAAAACCAAATAAACCCCACTCAATAATGGGTCTGTTTCAAAATAAACAAAAAAAACATTCATGAAATCTATAGAAGGAAGTATGAAATGGGTATGTTTCATATGAAATGGGTCTGTACAAAAAAAATGCTCATGAAACTTGTGTTTGGGGCTAAAACCAAAATAAAGAATAAAAAAAACACTCATGAAAAATGCTCATGAAATCTATCAAAATTAAAAATGGGCTTGTTTCAAAAAAAAATGCTCATGAAAAGCGCTCATGAATTAGGTTTGTTAAAAATGGGTTTGCTTCAAATAGACCTTTGTTTGAAACCCACAAATAGTTGCCGAAGAGATCGATGTTCGCTAACAAAAAAAAAACCAACAAAGGGAGAGATCGTTGTTCGCTAAAAAAAGGCGTACAACTAAAAAAAATACCTTGGTAGAGGTCGTTGAGGGATATCGTTGATGCTAGAGATCGTTGCAAAGGAAAGAGGGACGAAGAGGGTAAAGTGAAAGGGAGAAAATTATAAGAAAGGACGTTTGGGTAGTGAGGTCAAGGGATAGAATCGGTGGAAGTAAAATCCTATTGTACACTTATGTTTGAATTTTGAAGAAAGGGGGAACAAATTAAAGTGTGTCAAAAGAGGGGGAAACCAAAATTTTTAAGGGTAAAATAGGAAGGGCAAAAAAATTTCATCTTGTGATGTCATAGTTTAATCTTATGACATACATAAGTTTTGTAACTTATTATATATATATATATATATATATATATATATATATATATATATATATATATATATATAGGTGGAGACCTGCAATGAGGGCCTAATTTGCAATCAAGTCATGGTACATCACGTACTAAGTAAAGACACCGGTTCAAATAATCTCCCTTGAACCATAAATCAAATCAAGCACATTGGAGGCGAACATAGTTCTAAGCCTTTGAGATACTCTCATACATATGCACCAAAATGACCGGTCACACCCTTATTCACATTAGTTGTGCTCAATCCCTAAGTTATATGTTCTGAGGTACAAGTCAACATCCCCCCAATGAGCTTATCGGAATAAGACTGTCCACAATGCGAAACTTCCCGTGATAGTATGTATCATCGGTATGATTACACATAATAAATCAAACAATATATATTCACGACATCCACACACACACACACACACACACATATATATAATCAATATAGGTATACACGTAACTTATATCATATACTCCATACGTAGTATAATAACTCCCATATATTCTACGTATCATTACTTTATCAGAATACTTCTCATTGTATAATCCCGAGTGCTTCCCAATGCCCAAAAGGTTACCAATTTGTCCCTTAAGTAAATTCAGTAGGTATCTCACTCATGAACAACTTGTTTGGTTCCTACGTTCCCATAATTTTCCACGACACAAAATCAGGATCCGAATTAGGTTTTATTATCCCGTTAAACCTAATCAACTATGGCCTTACGCTCTCCTCGTATAACTAACCTCAATTTCAACATTAACCTACTTCTAATTAGAATATCTCTCATTAGGATTTAAAATTACTTCAAAGGTCAACCTAATCGTTTCCCATGAATTCTAAGCAAAAGGGGAAAATTATTCAAATCTGGGAAACCGAATCGATTCGACCTTAGTCCGAATCGATTCGCTGTAATAGGTATCATCTTCTCCATTAAACTTTTATGGGAATTCACCATTTTTAATACTTTAAACCACCATTACATTATCCCAAACTCCCAACCAAAGGTCTCAAACATCATAGTAACAAGTATAAACGATTTTTAATGTAATATAATCATTAAATCCTTAAAGAACAACTTCAAATTTAATGAATTCAAGATTAATCTTTACAAATCCTAGATTATCATTCTTGTGCAAGAACTTCAACATAATTCCAGATATTTGCACAATTTCATGATATTACCTCATCAAATTCGTCCTACATGTATAAAAAATCAAGTATATCACAATTCCTACCCAAGAACATGGCTTATATCTTCAAATTTAAGGCCTAAAATTCATGAAATTCATAAGATAATGATCCTACTTTACCATGGATGGTATATCAAATCATAAATCAGCAAGATAAACACTTGCCTTAATTCGAAGGTCTGGTTTCTGCAGAATTGATGGTGGAATTTGTGTTATCCTCCTCCCAATCTACAATCTGGTGGTGGTGGTGGTGCAAGAATGTAGTTTTTGGCTTTGGAGCACCTTTCCTTCTCCCTCATGTGGTCTCTCTTTGGTTTAACAACAGATAACCCTAGATCTCCTTACGTAATTGCAGATATAACTATCCAATTTTCGTAGGTTTCTTTTTCCCAAAATTTCAAAAGACCAAAATACCTCTCTAGGGTGCCGGCTTGGCCGAAAAATACCCCGGGACCCAAATTAAACTCCCAAGTACACTTTTCTAACTATTTCGACCCTTCCAGACACATTGGCACACTCAAAATGACCATTTGAATTATCAAAAATAAAATTACATTTTATTTTCCAACTTAAATCTCGACACGACTGATACGCACGTCCAGACTTTATTTACCGTAACTGCCGTATTTCTCACTCACAAAAATCATAATATTTTTCTTATCTTTATTATTACTCACTCACTAAGTAATATTCAACATAAATAAATATTAACCCTTATCTCGCTAATTGATATTTATTTTAACGAATTAATTTTTCAAATTTAATTTAATTAATCCTAATTAATTCTTAATATAAAAATCAATAAAATTATGGGGGGTTACACTCTTGATAACTAAATTTATAAAATAGATGTCAAGGCTGATCAAGATATATAGATGCCACACATACTAAAAAAATTCAAATAAAAAAAGAGTGAGTTTGATAAGTGTGCATGAGTTTTTAAATAACTTTTTATCTTTGTAGTATTATGACACCCCCAATTTGTATCAGTCGATACCCACGACACAAAATCCAAATCGAGACTACCCATTCTTACCAACATATGGACACAAACCCGAGAACCTCTCTAGCTACAAATAGTCATGAAATCCTAGCCATATTAGTTTAAAGAAGAGTGAAAAGTATTTATACGATTGATTAACCAAAAATAACAAAAAATCCAATATATATATAATTTTACCTTTGAAAAAAAACTTCAAAAAATTTATGGGTACTATTGAAAACATTTGAATTTTTTTAATAATATTGAAAAAGTTCTAAAAAAATTAGTAAATAAAATAAAAAAGTTCTAAAAAATCTTAAAATATTAGAAAAACAATTAAAAAGGTCGAATAAAACTAAATAACTATCTATGAATATGAAAAATACTGAAAAACTCTTTAAAAATTGTGAAGTAATATAAAAAGCATTTAAAAGTTTGAATAATATTTAAAAAAATCTGGAACATAATAAAAAAAAACATTTAAAAATCTGACTAATATTGAATAAAACTTTTAAAAAATGAAAAATACACAAAAATAGTTTTCCATGAAAAAAAAATCCAACTTCGATAAAAAGGAAAAGGAAAAAAACATCAACACATTTCTTGCCCAAAGGCACAATATCTCTAGAAAAAATAGAATTCTACAAAGAAAAGGTCACCTGATGGAATCATCGACCCAACCCCCACGACACTTCGCTTCAGTTTTATGTTCAAGGGGAATAAGCATATGAGGTTGGTTCTGCTAAAACATTTGTGATATTACTTGGTTGATAATTTGGTAGTCTTACTTAGCAAGCGTATGGAGATCTGACCCAATATGAGGTTAAAAGACCATATGAAGGACCATTCTATATGAAAATAAAATATGACAAGTATCCAGTGATTGACGTTGGGATTTATCATAGGAATCTATATTATAACTATTTCTCGTATGTGTATAGTCAAAATCTGAGCAGTTATGTAATAAAAATAGAGTGACGCTAAGGGAGAGGAATAGATTTTAGAGGAAAGTAACATATTGTTGTTTAAATGAGTATTGGCATTCATTATAGGGTTTCTTATTTATATCTTTAATACTATCGTATTAGTGGTCTAATAAGATATAGATATAGATGTCCAATATTAGAGGGCAAGACCCATGAGGCAGATTTTTTATCTTTTTTATTTTCACAAACTAGTTACTAAATAATTTAGTGGATAATTAATCTATTATTCAATCTATAGTTACTCAATTGACTATGTGGGTTAATACTTTCGAAAGATAATAACAAATAGTCATAGCAATTGGGAGAAATAGAAGACTGAATAGACTTGACTTTGTTATGTCTATTATTTATAAATAACAATTGTACAGAATTATGAATTATTAATTAATTACAGAATTAAAATAGAATTACAGAAATGAAACACTTACTTGGATTTGCAGAAATAATAAAAGAATTAAAGATAAATTCGAGCGTTGTTATGAACAGTTTCCTTAAGACAATTTATTCCCTCCAATGTGTTCCGAGGTTGATGAATATTGTCTCCCAAGATAGAACGGATTTTCCAATTAATTATGTAGCGCGACAATAATTAATTACAACGAACTCAATTTCTGTGTCTCATACTCAACAACAATGCAACAGATGCTATGCAGAAAAAGAATTTTCTGAAAAGGATATGACAAGAATTTTCTGGAAGAAATATGACAGCAATTCTGGAGGAGGGAAATTTTTCATTTTTTATAAACGGAGGGAGACATCTGTATTTATAGCAAAGTAGGTGACGGTTGACAAATAAATGTCAAAACAGTTAAACGAATTAACTGTTGACTGTTGGCAATAACTGCCAACAATTTGTTAATTAATTAATTAATTTCGTAATTAATTAATAATTAAAGCCCAGAAAGTTAAATAAATTCGGCCCAAAAATGTAGGAGATTTTTATAAGCCAAGCTCAAGCCCGCACGTGTGAATTTTTGATAAGGTTCTAAAAAACGCGAGGGGGGACCGAGGCGTGGAGGCCAAGCCTTAAGCCTTAGAAGCCTAGGCGGGTTTAGGGGTAAAAAGGCATGAAAAGACGTTTAGGTCTTTTTTAATTTATTTTAATATTTTTTTACTACGACAAGGCTATTAAAAATACTAAAATGGTACATACCTTAAAAATAGGTCTAAATATTTGTAAATTAAAATACTGTTTTTTTAAAATACAAAAAAAAAATAATAAAATAATAAAAAACTCGCATTTTTTCACGCCTTCTAAAAAACTAGCATTTTTTCACGCCTTACCCCCAAAAAACGTGCGTTTTTTCACACGATGCCCCAAAAAACGTTGACCATCGTTGACCACGCCTAGATCCACGCCTAGGGCCAAAACTTGGCGTATCTAAAAAGCCTCAAGCCTAGGCGCGTTTTTTAGAACACTGATTTTTGATCGAAAGTCAACCCGTGCATAGCTTAGGTCATCTCCCCTTCAAAGAGTTGGGATACCCCAAGGCATCCAAGCCTTAGTCCATACTTGGGTTGTTATTAACTCATCAAATTTCCACTACTCTTCCAATGTGGGACAAGAGTTAAAATACACCTAATTCATTAATTTTCATTGCTTTGTGAGTCACTTTGGGGACATATTTATCATTTATAACTTATTAAAATTGGACGTATGAATATACTACGTTAATCTCCTTGCGGAGGTGAACGCGTTCGTATATGGTCCCACGTTTTTCGTAGTGTGGGTCCCACCTAAATTTGAGCTCAAAGTTGCTCAAAAATCTGTTCAAAAAATTCTAGACAGCTTTCGCTTTCTAAAACTCAATTCAAGTCTAATTTTTCCAACAGACTTAACACTAAAGTTCAACAACAATAATTAAAAGGAGAGGTGACACTTCATTAACAACTATAAATTTCAATTTTGATTTAACAATCTAAAATTAGGCGTTCGTTACATTCAGAATCAAAATTTGGTGTGCTAAAAAAGTAATTCAAATATGACCTTAAATGTCAAATTAAATTTAATCCTAATTTTAAAATCAAGATCACTGCAAAAGTATCCAGTAAAAACAAGCTTTTCAAGTCAATTACCTCCATTAGGATATAAAAAAGTCTTTTACTTCCATCTTAACACCTAAACTTAATGTGTGAAAAATAAAAAAGATTTAGAGTTACTCCTAATTAAACCTAACATATATATATATAAAATAAAGCTATTACCATGGCAAAGAGAAGGGTCTTCTTTAGAGTCATGCCCCACCCTTTTCACCTATGAATTTTCTGGTGCCTTTAGACCCATCTGTTTATATTGCAAAGATAAATGACTACAAACCTTGTACAATAACACACACACAAGCATGAACGTAGAAATTAGGAGGATGCATAAAATTTAAAAACATATTGTTAAACCCAAGCCTAAACAGAACCTGTAACACTGAATGTCTATGTGAGTAAGGGTATGCAGATTGTTTAATGACAATAAAAAGTGGGAATGAACATGTGAGGCTGAATATATATAGGGTTCAGATGCCTTTATTTAAATTTCATCAACTTCTGAATGGGGTTTTATGGGAAGGAGAAGAGGAATCAATGTGAGTGGCATCATGAATTTTAAGGTCTATTCTTCAAAATTGGAAAAAATAAGTGAAGGGTCATGGAAAAAGGAAGTGAAGGGTCATGGAAAAGGAGAAAAGCCCCCCATTTATGTCTTACACATCAATTACACGAAAATCGATGGGCCAAAATAAATAAAAGATAAAGGAAAATAATCACTTGTGTGTCATTATGAATCTCATTTGTTTAAGCCACGTGGAGTATTTACAAATGAAGATACCATTTTAAATATTATATACTAGCACGAAGGTTACGCGATGCGTGATCGAATTTATAAAAACTTTATTCTTTTGTTATTGTGTCTTTTTTCACATAATATATTTCACGAATGAAAGGAGATAGAATTTTAAATTAATATTAAAAGCCATATGATTGACGTACTTTTTTTAAATTAAATTGAAATGTTCAATAAAAATCCAAAAAAAAATTTCAAGCGTGGGGGTCTTGGTAATTATAACATGTGTATACCAAAGATGAAAACAACCAACCAAAAAATAAAATATCTTTCTATTGAGTGCACCTTTTTTCCTCCTTTACATTTCGTCGTATAGGTTGTATTTATAATATTAAGATTAGACAACTTGTTTTGCTTTAAAAGACATACAAACCATAAATCATAAAAAAAAAAAGGAATTTCGCAATATAGTATAAATTATGTTTTGAGAAATTTATGCAATCACCTTTTCATTTCATATATGATTTTGCATGAGACATATGGATAATACATAGATTACCTTTAAACCGAGATGTCGAAATCTAGATTGAAACGAATTCCTGAAAAAAAAAATTATGTCAACATAAGTCAAGATGGATATAAAAATAAAAAAGATTCTAACCGAAAAAAATTAGACTATAAATAAAAAATAGAAGCTAGTAGATTGCATAATTATAAACAGAGCGAAATGGCATTTGACAAATCACAATTAATGGAAATAGGAAACTCATTAAAAGAATATTGTGAACTAAAAAATATTCCCACCTCTTGAACGATATTCCCAATAATAACTCTTTATGTTTGTTAAAAAAAAAAGATAATAATACAAAAAAAAGTATTCGTGAAAACAGAAAAAAAACATGATTCAGTATATATATATATATATATATATATATATATGAGAGAAGTGTGTTATGAATAGTGTTATCTTATCTCATCTTATCTAAATAATCAAAGGGTCTACATTTTGCCACCAAATCTAAAAATAAAGGGTGGAGATTAAAAGAACCCTCTTTTCCTCTTTTATCCCTCAATTATTTCATTTCCCCCCTCTTTTTTTTTTCACTTGGACTTCATTTACTCCTCTTCACCCAAAATTCAAAATTGAGGATAAAATAGTAAAATACACGAATCAATACAACAAGTAACACTCCAACCCAAAAGACAAACCCTAATCTTCTTTACTCATTTTCTCTCTCTGCCGTTTCTACCTTTCCCCTAACACAAACCCTCCTCCCTCCTCCCGCCGCCCCCTCCCGCCTATAGGTAAAATCCCTCCCCCTCCCCCCTTCCCCACTCACACATAAACACACACACGCACACACGCACACACGCACAAATGCCGCCCTCATCCTTCAACTTCTCCCCCTCCGTCGCCCACTCCCGCCTAGAGGTAAAATCCCTCCCCCACACACACGCACACACAAACACACACACGCATCTCACACGCACACACTGATCGCACACACACTGATCTCACACACGCACAAATCTCAGATCTCACGCACATAAATCCCCCACACACTGTACTTTTTTTAAACGAATAACTGTACTTTTTTTTATTTCGTTTCTTGGCTCAATTTTTGGTGGGTTTTGAAATTTTGGGGGTTCGTGGGTTTGTAATTTTTAAGGTTTTATTTATGCTTCTTTCTCTAATATATTACATTTACTGATCTTGATGCTCTTACTATGTTCCAGGAGTAGTTGTTCTTGAAAATGTCTAAATAGGGTCATTTATCATGTAAGTCAATACAAATGTTTTGTTAATTTGCTCTATAAATTCCTGTTTTAATTTTTTCCTCCAATTTTGGTCTATCGTATCCATTTGAAATTGGATAACAATGATAACCGAACCATTTTTTTCCTCATTTGTTCAAATTCATTTAGCTCCTATTTAGTTCATTAATGTTTGTTTAATACATTGATGTTTGGTACGCTTTAATAAATGTATAGGACTTTATCTATTATTCATTGTTCATAGTTGGGATTTGAGTTTTTAAATTTAAATTAGGGGTTTGAAAATTTGTTTTATTATGCTTAAATTCTTGGAAATGTCATCCGCTTACTTTATGCCCACTTTAGAATTTACAAGAAGCTTAAGGTATTATAGGAGTTTTTAGTTTGGGCACTTTTGAACATTTATGCACTAATCCTTTCATTATTTGTTTCTGTACACACTAATCCTTCTATTGTTTAATAACAGGTGTTGTATTTGTTAAAATTATCACACGAGTGTTCCTGATTATTTACAGACTGATATGGTGATTGATAGATCGATTCCAAATAAGAGAAATATTTTTCATCATGGGTAAGTAATTGGAGAACATAAATTTAAGAACATTTTTTGAAGTTTGAGTTAGTGAAAGAAGAGCAATATTGCTAATTTTGAAACTTACATCTTTAAAGTTTTTGTGCAGGGCTACCCCAATTTAGCATCATGGAATCACCCAACTCTCATATTTTATGGTATACCTTTTATTCATATCTCAAATTTTAATTTTAATTCTATTTATATCTCTTTGTGTTTCTTTTTTAATTTGACTTTTATTATATCATCTGCTGAGATATCTAAGAATTTGATGGGCCTTATAGCCTTACATAATAAACGACACATCAAGTTCATGTATATAATCATTTCATATAAACTATAAATTTAGATCTATTATTGACCGACTTGAGTGTTTCCTTGATCTAAGCATTTGATAATACAATTATAAAAATTGAAAATAACAATAATCTATACATGCATTCACCACCACGAACTGCATTTGTAGCTCCTTTTTTTGTCTTCCTCGGCCTCTTTCTCTCGCTCCTTCCAACTTTCAAAGGCATGATCATCCGTTTGTAGTTTATGCCAATAGATTGCAGATTTGGAACTCATTGCAGATTTGGAACTCACTGCCTCCATCCCTCCGTCCTCAGCCATTGCCTCCATTCCTAAATCTACCTGAAGTTACGGAACTGAAACAGGTCCGTAAATAAATGTGTATTGTTGTGTATTGTTATTAATTAGTTGTGTATTGTTATTAAGAGACCTGCTTCAACTTTCAAGCAGGCTTTTTTAGTGTTAATTCTTAATTCGTTATTAATTAGTAACATTCTTAAAGTTGTGGGAGCTCCACCTCCTGAACGTGAAAACAATTGATGCTGAAGCTGTGGGTGTTTTATGTGTTCACCACTCCCTTGGTAATAGCATGTCAGTAATGTCTCTATTACTCGCTTGCACTAGGAAAGTATCTGACCTTGAGGTTGTACCAACTGTTCAGGCGATGAAGGAATCAAATTCTTTAAAGTTTTATGGGTTTTGGTATGTTTTGAGGTTGTTTTGGAACACTTTGGTTGCAGTTGTAATGTTTCTGCTAACTGCAATGTTTTTTAAAGACACCCAAACCCCCATAAAAGGTTTGCAAGGGGTTGAGCATAAACCTCGACGTTTTGTTCACCGGACCGTGAGTGGCGGTGAAGAATGCCATGAACATTGTAAGTGCATCAATTATTATTAGATGTAAGTGCATTAATTTTCCAGTTATTAATTTTCCATTGAGGATGAGTCTTTTGTCTTTACTTTAAAGTCTAAAGTTGGAAACTCTACATGTTTTCTTTAATTTCTGTGTATTTTCCAGTTATTATTAGATGTAAGTGCATAATTATTATTATTATTATTATTATTATTATTATTATTATTATTATTATTATTATTAGATGGCCAGTTATTAATTTTCCATTGAGGATGAGTCTTTTGTCTTTACTTTAAAGTCTAAAGTTGGAAACTCTACATGTTTTCTTTAATTTCTGTGTATTTTCACTTGGCAGTATTTAAACCAACATGAAGTTTCCTTTAGCGCAAAAATAACCACAGGTTAAAATGCCACAACTAATGCTGTGGACATATACCATAATTCCAGGTAAGAATTTATATCTTAACTTCATGCATTTTATACCTGCTCTTCATGAAGCAATAAAACATTTTTCATATATTTGGAACTACAGTGCACTTTTTGGTAAATACTTAGAGGACTTTTTCCAAACAAAATATGGCTGGGATCTACTTGCTGCTCGGTCTATTTGGGCATTTGGGCCTGATAAGTAGGGACATAACATTATATTAGACGACACACTCTCAAGTGAAGTTGACAAAAGCTTATTGAAAGTTGTGATAGATTCCATTGTTCGAGGATTTCAGTGGGGTGCTCAAGGACCCCTATGTGACGAACCCATCAGAAATGTCAATTTCAAAATAGTTGATGCAAAGATTTCACCTGAGCCGTTGAATCGTGGAACTGGTCAGATTATTCCTACAACTCGACTGTGTTTTTGTATGTATAAGTATCATATATGCCGAAACGTTGGTCATCTAAGTCCAGTAATTTTCTATTCATACTTATCACTACTTTGCATATATCCTAGAAGGTTCACTGCTTTGACTACCTACTTGAAATTTTGGTCAGGCATGTACAATGATTGACTGCATTTTATTAAGTAACATAATACGCCAAATAGCCCATTTTAATTTATGATTTATGATTTTTTTTTCTTCCATATATAACTTCCTATATTCTCAATGAATTGATTTATGTATGTGTTCGAGTATGATATTTTGTGACTTAATTAGCACACTGATTCATGAGGTATTTGCAGAGAAACTTCGTGCGTCATTTGACCTGAAGTTAGTTTCCATGGCATTCGGACTTGGGCAGGAAGGTTAAGTATGTACCATGCCAATTTGTATACTTAATCTGCTACAACTTAATTTATTCTTGATTTATAGTGGATATATCCAAGTCATGTAAGTGTAAAGTTACAAATGTACAAACATACATGCCTACATAAGTATGCATTTGGAATCCCTTTTGATGACATTCTGAAATCTAGCTATACAACATACATACATACATGTACAAACATACATGCCTACATACGTACATATTAAATGAACCAAATATAGTTCTAAGTTTCGGTTCTAACTTGCGGTTCATTTAAATGAACCAAATGACACATGTATAACAGGTACCTGTTAACCCATTTCTTTCCTCTTTCCTCGATCTGCGGAGTCAGGCTACCAACACATACATAACCCCCCCACACTCAGCAACTCCTATTACGAACATTGCCGTAAGCTTCTTTATCGCAGATTCAACAACATACCTAAAGATCGGAATGTTGCTGTCCATTGTCATCTCATATGGAAGATCAAATCAATATCATCTTTGTGCATCTTAACCTGAAGTTGAACAAGGAACCTGCCAACTCTAGAATGATCCCAAAACCAAGTTTAAATATTCCATGAATTATACTGTATATCAAAGGACAGAATGAATAAAATCAGATAGTGAAGATCTTGAAGAGAATGAAGCAGAGAAAAGCAAAGGATATGAAGAGGAAAAGGTAATCTATGAAAACAAAAAATTCACGTGCACTACAGTTGGACATTTTCTTGCTTGGTTATATCATGAGGTAAGCCTAAAGTTTTAATTATGCTTTGCATTTTCTTTTCTTTTGGGGGAGAGAGGTATTAGTACTGCTCTGTTTTGAATGGGTATTAATATTTATACGAATCAATGTTTATAACCTTTCTGTGCTTAAAATTTACGTTTACAATTTGGTGGGTTAAGAAGAGAGGTGCGCTGAGTCATTTACAACCTATATTAGTCGATGCTGCGAATATCTTCCTTGAAGAATGATTTTTTTAGCTGTAATCATGTTGAAGATCGGAATTCGAAGTTACGTTCGTGTTTCACTCATGTTTTAGCATATGTTGTCGTTTGGTGTTACATTCACCAATGAAAATTTATATTGCAAATTCATTATGTTCAAGTACCAAAGTGGTATGGCTATGTCTTGGAATTATTCCTGCTATTTTGTTTCATGTTTCTTCTTACTGACTTATTGAAAATTTATATTGCAAATTCATTTTGTTCAGGTCCCTTAAAAATATTTATCAACTCAGTTTTTTTTCACTCAAACTAAAAGTGAATCAAATCCAAAACAACCATGATTATAATCACATATCTTGCATTCATAGATACCAAATCGATTAGTTAAGGACCGAATTGTTACATCTCTTTGGAAAAGAGAGTTACTAAATTTTTGGGGGAATTCTATTTGACATTTTTTTTATAGAAAGCTATTTATTTTCAAATTAAAGAATGCTTATTATATGTCATACTGTTACACATATTTGGCTGCCTATTCTTTTGAAGCATTTATGTCTTGAGATGCTAAATTTGATTATTTTTGAAGGACACCATACAATATTTTGGATGATGAGATTTGAATTTGAGTATGCTAAAATGATTTTATGATCTCACCAGTTCAATAAAGATGTGGGAGAAGATGACTCGGGTAGTGCTTCCAGAGGAAATTAGTGGCAAGGTGTGATAATGGTCTAATCGGTGAAATGTAGACAAATTAATGGTAATAATGTTTTGGAGTGCATTGAATTCAATTGTGACTCTAAATGGAGTGGTATGTTAAGCATGGTAAATTGATATTATACTTCTTGCCTTTTTAACTTCACAGTTCACCTAGAATACAAACATTAATACATTCCAACTTTTATTTGAATCTAATTTTTTATTTTATTTTTAGGACTCGGAGCATCCCTTTTACAGTGGTGTTAGTGTCCCGTTCACCTCCCTTCGCGTGTGGTAGAAGCTCTCAGGCTCAACGTCCATGAACTGGGCCTGCAAATCAAAGCCGAGAGATGTTAACAGAGCATCCCTTTATGATGATTGGAGAAGCTGAAAGTGCAAAGGGGAATATGGATTTTTAATTTCTGCAGTAATCTTTTGGTGCCAAAGAGATAATATGGTAGATAAATTTAATATTTTCGTATAGAAATTTTATTTTTGTATTATATCTTCATTATGTTCAAGTTGCCCTTGCCAATAGTGACATGTTTTGCATAAATGTCTATTCTATTTTTGTATAATGGCAAATTGATGCGTGTGTTTATAAGATGTCCGAGATGGACTATTAGCATTATTGTTGGAGTATAATTTGTTTCATAAATAGGTGGATATTCGTATAAATAATGGAGTTATTGCCTAATTTTTTAAAATTGTCTACACTGTGTTTTGTTTGGAGATGGATATTGCTAAATTATTCAGCAAATAAGGGTTCATGGTGATTTTATTTATGCTAGGTACTGGCCAAATTATTTTTTCTTATATTACCTTTATCTATCTGTATTGAAAATAACTATTTGGACTTAAAAATTATATAGATTAAATAATTTTTCTTAAATTTTGAAGTTTTTTATATGTTTATATAGGGTGATTTATTTTTGTTTTAAAATCCCCTACTTCGGATATTTTCGACGTTTTGCGAGTACGTGTTGTGGAAATTTTCGTTGTGCCTTCAGGCACGGGCATACACTAGTATATATATATGGAGCCATGGTTTTCAAAAAAATATCTCCACTTTTTAATGCATGACATTTTCTCATTTCATGCCCATGCATGAATTGACATGCTAAAAGTAATTTGTTTTTTTATTAAATAATTTTTTTTAGTTTTTTTTAAAAATATTTTTTTTAATAATTTTTTTTTTTAAATTATGGTCTAGGATTTAAATTTTTTTATTTTTTATTATAGCCTGGGTTTTATCGTATGGGCAAATTTATCGTCGTGCCATCGACACGAACATCCGCTAGTATATATATATATATACTGAATCATTTTTTTTCATGTTTTCTATTATTCTAATTTTAATGGTATAATATAGGAAACTCATCACAGGCCTGTGGTATACAACACAGTTGACGATACTTGGTACTCTTATCAAATTTTGGGCACTTTCAATGGTTTTTTCAACAATTTTGGTTCTGCTACAACTGGCAATTTTTGGTCACACATGGCAGATCCACTTTCATTGATGATATGAGCAACTTTTGCTACGGTCATATATTTATTAGATGCTTTGATCATATTTATCACTTGTACACTTGCAATAGCACTTCAAAAACCCCCCATTTTTCATTTTCTTGCTTAGGTCATTTGTGATGTCTGATCAACCTAGTTGGGACCACATACATACTAATCAAATTTAGGCTTTCTCGTACAAGCCATTCTTATAAGGCTTTAGATTTTTACTCCTCCAAGGAAAAAAATAGGGTTTAGATTAAACCTAGACCTCTGCTCAAATCCATGGAAGCCTGCTCTAACTCACACACAAATTCACACACATCAGCCCACACACATATAAACACCAGCACACACGCACCCATACACACACCCAGCTAAAATATAAAAAAAACATGATTTTCCATTGAAGCTTCAAGGAAGAAAAATTCAACTGCTACTCTCTCTCGCTCGTTATATATATATATATATATATATATATATATATATATATATATATATAGACACACACACACACACACACACACACCTGTAGTTGCAGAGACTAAGAGAGATTTTCTCAACTTCCTCTGTAGTTGTCTTCAAATGGTTTTTTTTTTATTTTGGTGGATGATATAAAGTAATGAGCGGAAGGAATTACAATTGCAATACGCTGAAGTTGGAGAGTTGGGGGAAACCCAATAAAAAGTAGAGCTCCCAAAACTCTTAGGAGAATGGGAAACTCTTTGGGTTTCGTTTTTTTCTTGGAAAATACGTGAAGAAATGGGATGGCTTTTTGGGTGGGGGAAAACATTGAAGTATCATTAATAAATGCTATTAAAAATTTTCCACGTGACAGCCTCACATCATTTGGTCTACAGTTTTAGTTATATACTAATAGATATAATAACTTTGATAGGTAGCCATATATTAAAGGATTATTTGTGGCTTGACTCCATGTTTATAGATATTATTCTGCATTTTTAAATATATTAATTTACTAATGCATTGACATCATTAAATGTATATCTAAAATATACATAAAATATATTAACAAATATATTTTTATTAAATATGGTTTGAGCCATTAAAATACAGATTAATATCAATAGTTTTTTTTGCAGCACTTTCTATGATTATTTTTGTAATATTTTTCTTTTAGAAGAGTGTCGCAGAATGTGAAAATGGGGGCCAAGAGTATATTGTGTAACTGAGGAGGTCAAAGTAAAAGATAGGCTAATTAACGGAAGGCAATGTCAAAATTAACCTGAAAGTAACAATTTAGTGGGAGGGTAAAATTAGAAAAAAAATACTGTGTCACGGTCCGATAAGATACGACTCGATGAACATGAAAGGCCTAACAATCGGGGTTTGAGTGAAGGTGATTTTAACATAAACCCAACAAACCTTGACACGAACCGAAATGACACTACCCCGTTACCACCTTAATGGTGTGTGTTTAATTTTAAAACTAAGAAAAGTAAAATTATAGTAAAATGTAAATGAATTCTTTTTAATGAAATATAAAATATTGCAAGAAGTCAGAAAATAAGAAGTGATAAAAAAATATATATACAAATTCATGTTTACTTGTAATGTCACTAATTTCTTATTAATGTAATTTTTTGGGCATTTTGTCAAATCCTGAAATATGTTAAATTAAGCATTTAATGGACATTTTTTTTATTAACTATGTTGGATTTTCTTTATGTGGGCTTATATCACTGTATTTTATAAAACCATATTAATATTATAGCTTAGTTGGAGTACGGTAATACCAAAATAATAATTGTGATCATATATTAAGGTTATTTGGGTTATATGAACCTTATCGATTTTATGTGTGGTATTGTGATGATAAATAAATCAATAATGGATAGACTTAACAAAAATAATTTATTTGGCTTAGTTTTCCATCTCTCTCTAAAAGTTAATATATATTGATTAATAAGGTATCCCAAGAGTTGCCAGGCATGCAAAAAGTTTCTTGCATTTAGTTATATAATGAAAAATGGAACTAAGGAATAAGTATATATGTAAGTAATGAGCCCCTTGTAAGGTTACTAATTTTACATAAAGTGAGAGAGAGAGAGAGAGAGAGAGAGAGAAGGGATTCAAAGAATTTATCCTTTACTCTGCTGATATAAGATTCAAAGAGACTTTACGCATGGCTTCATTATTGTTCGTTAAGGGTACATAATTATATGTATTTTAATTTTTAATACTGTTATCATATCATGCTCGAATTATAATTAAAATTAACATGTCGTATCCGAGCCTCCCGTATTAGTGTTATAACCATTGAAAAGTTCTCCAATAACTTCTTGTTTTTAAATCATTTATGTTTCTAGACAATTGCGATTTTACTTTTCTAAAATTTTGGGACCGAAACAGATAACTAATTTGTCTGCATATGCTATTACTTGATTCAAAAAGACCATTTAAAATTTCATTACTAAGTCATGACTATGTTTGCTTTTAAATGTTAACATATGTTGATTGTTTTAATTATTTGAATTATCTATGTGATATATTATTTACTTTGTTAGAATTATTTATGTTATAATAATTCCTTAATACGATCCATAATTAAATAATACCAAGAGTCATATTGATTAATATAATGGTACCATAAATACTAAGATTCGATATTATTTAAGATGGTTAATTATAGGACATCTTTGATTAAATAAGGATTTAGTGACTCTTGGGTATCTACCCGGACGGACAGTTCAAACTAAGTGACTATCAAATACATATATATATATATATATATATGGAATCCAAAAAACTTTCCATACATGTCTTTGGAGGCAAACTATTAAGGAAATATGCAACACCAGCTACATATTTCTTCTTCAGGGCATCAACATTCTTATAAAATTCGTCGACTATTATAGCATATGCATAATGCAGAAGATCTTTCACAAGTTCCCATAATTCCCTCGTATTCTCTTCGTTATATTTTCTTATAAATGATGTATATAGCAAGAATGTGAAGACATCGAGAAAATCTACAAAACAACTTCAATTAGCCCATTATTTCAATCGGATATAAATATGATGTTTATATATTGATGAGCTAGTGTATCATGCAAACTAATGAAAAACCACGCCCAATTATCCTCCCTCTATGAATTAATAATATCATATGCAAGAGGAAAAATGCCTAAAAAGATAATGAAATATATCAAAAATAAATAAATTATAGTTCCATATACGATGAACTCTAATCATGGTGCAGCTGGTGCGGACCATACAACGCGTAGGCTATACAAAATAATAAATATATTCTAATATTAGTACGTGCACATTGTTTGCATGTTTAAGTTTAAGAATTAAACCATGTAAAATACACATACTATATAATAAAGTAAATGAAGATTCACATGTACCTTATGATTTATGTGTGTACTTTCCATTCTGCCCAATGAACAAACAAAGAATTCCGATGTACATGCACAACATTAGAAAATACACATAAAAGTAAAAAGAAGTTCATGTGTACTTTACAATATTATGCATGTACTTAACATTATTTGCAGATAACAAATACAGGATATCAAAGTACACGCATAATATTGTAAAAGTAGACGTGAATTTACTTCACATTTACTTTACAATATTATGCATGTACTTTGGGAGTTTCTCAAGGAAGAAACAAAATGTAAATGCACTACACCAAATTACATATGAAATATAGTATATCTAGAATGAGTTTAACATTATTACCATTCCTTATGTCAACAAAATCGTTCCACGGTAGCGGCTCTATAAAAAGGCACCATCAAGAAACAAAATAGTCTTACAATACAAAAACCCATAATTGAATCTTCCAAACATTACACAAATTCTCTTGAATAATTTACTCTCCGGTTCCATATAAAAAATGTAATGCGATCCCGAATTGTACTATAAGAGAAGTTCCCTGTAATAATTGAATAACGCATAGAAAACCTTTTCATCACCATACAACTCAGCAATAAGCATCTCTTTTCCACGCCATGTATAATGATAGCCTATATCAAGACCGTAGTTCTTCTTCATATCTCTTACTACATCAATTGGCCTTAGAAATGGTTTAACCCTAAGCTCATCATCTAGTAATGTTGAAACTAACTTAGAGTCCATCATTTTACTTGACGAACTACGATAGATATCTCTACAAGTATGCTCAATATTCAAACTTCATATATAGAAGTAACCACTTATTGAAGATAATGAAGCATGACCTCGCCGCATACAATTCTTAGTATTCCTTTTAGAGCACTCTGATACCACCTGAATTTTATCATTTTTCAAATAGACATATTTGAAACCAACCTAAACAATATACTTTCCCAATTTATTTCGAACTCAACCATAACTCCTTCAAAACATTACTTTTCATGACTTATATGTCTTCCAATTATTAGAAAGATAAACTTTTGAGGTACTCGACTCTGCACCTCAAATATAAAAATCATTTTTAACACCACTATTAAGATCAAATGTAGTGGTTGATGATAAACAGTCAACCCTTTCTTTACTTGTATCACTGTAGTCAGCCCTCTCATAACTTGTATACGTGCAGTCAACCCGTTTGCGAATTCTATACATGCATTTAACCCATTTGTGACTTGTATTAGTGGGAAAATCTCATTAATCAAAGACATAAATCCAAATAAAATCATTTTGACTATCAGTTGAGATCGTATCATATAATGAACATCTTTATCACAACCAACATGAACCAACTTTCATCACCAAATAAGTAACTCAATGAAAAATTTTGAATTTTCAAATTCGTAAACCTTCTATACAACTCATTGTACATGAAATCTAATAAGTTATCTTCAAATTTTTCAATGCAAGACATATTGTCTAAGTAATAACATCTTGAAATTCTACATTTTTCTATTATGACCTCCATTAAATGGAAAAAATGAACCCATCTATTAAGTTATGAGTTCAACTAACAAAGTACATGCATATTAAAGTATTTCCAAAATAATATCAACACACATAATGAGAACAAATCAGTATAATTTCATGTGTACTTTACTGTAATTTTATTGTGAGTTCCATACATATGTGTGTACTTTATGTTTTATGACACATCAGTATAACATAAAGTGCACGCACATATGAAATACACAATTAAAACACATAAATACACAACTTGTTAAAAAATCAAAACACAATGTTTTGATGTTGTATGTTTATACATCAAAACACACAATCAAAATATATACATATAATTTACAAAACATATTATCAAAACATACAATCAAATCACTCAGTCAATATTGAAGTTATTCCAGAACATGAATTACACAACTACAATAATTTAATTGAATCGAAACCAAATACGTACACCTATTGTAATTGATCGACATTGAATATACTTGTTGATAAAATATAAACTTACAAATGATAGAATTATGACAGAGATAAATGTAGGTTAAAATTGATGTATTATCCAGTAAACAAAAGAAAACTTGTAAGGGGTAAATGTATTTATGTATTCGCTTCTTAGAGAGAAGGAAAAAGAAGGACGATTTATGTATCCGATTCTTCCAAAAGAATTGATGTATTCGTTCTTAGAGAGAAGGAAAAGAAAGAAGAAGAATAAATGGTTAGAGAGAATTAGAAAGATGAAAGAATAATAACGACTTCCTTGACTACATCAATAATCCACCCTAAATTATTAGCCTCTACAACACCTTTTTCTCATCTTTATGCAGAATCTCTTTAATATTTGCCTGACTTATAGCAGGATTCCATCATAGTTATCATTCTGTTTAAAGTAAATCAAGTTAGTATTGGTAATTGAATGTATTGGTTTAATATATATATATATATATATATATATATATATATATATATATACTAGTATATGCCCGTGCCTGAAGGCACAACGAAATTTTTTCAAAATACGTAATCGCAAAAAAGCAAAAGGCTTCAAAGTAGGTAATCACAAAACGGAAAAAAAAAATCAAAGTAAACAATTGCAAAATGGCGAAAATTCTGTTCCCCAACAAAACATAGTGCAATCTAATGTATTGAATGTGTAAACAATTTGCGTTAATTTAACACAAATATGAAAACAATTCAGAAAATTTGGGTAAAATTTCCTTTATTTATAAGACTATTCACCCTGTTAAGAAAAAAAAATTGTCCACAATACAGATAAAAAAAGTCTATCTTAGACCTCGCATAAACATCATAGACATCAAATACAAATTTAAACATCGCACAAACAAAATCATCAATTCAATTCAATGCAATTAATAAAATATACAATATTAATCAACCCAATTCACATTGTATCTGAAATAAATAACATGTCAATTTAAAAAAAACGGACATAATCTCCTTTGTTTATTGTACTATCCACCCTTTTTTAAGGGACAACAACACTTCCAACAATATTCAAAGAGCCCAAGAAAAATTCACAAAAATAATAGTTCAAAAGATGAAATCAATTAACTGCTTGTTGAAAATGGTCCTATGAAAAGTGGGGTTATAAGTTATGGGCCTAAGTCCAAGGAAACTCCAAGCACTCATAATATCGGCATAGTCGACATCTCACGTTTCTACCCGGCATTGCCATGATGTGGCGGTTGTGGTGTCTGCAATCACGCAAGCTTAAAATGAAACAATGTTTTAATTCAAGGAAATACCTTATTATACACTATTTAAGATGCGCACAATAAATTACTCACCCTTGAGTAACTTCAGTGGTTTCATTTATCAATCGAAGAAGCTCTCCATTATGCTCCTGGATTAGACTCTGAACCTGCAATATTTGCAAATTTGATTACACCATTGAACGCAATGTTTGGAACTCAAATGTGAATAATGGAAAAAAGTCAATAAAACATCTTATGATGAGTTATATCATTTAAACTTTGATTAAAAACAAACACAAACCATTGAACAATTTCATCGCCTCTATGAAATGACACCATTCTTGAGCACTGGTGTGGTGTGGACTCGAGACTCGAGACTCTGTATTGTTATTAAAAAAATAGATGGTTGTACAAATCGTTGGCTACCAATGTTCTAAGTGCGGGGATGGTGGTGTGTTGTTACACATGGACTAAAGGCACGCCAAAAATTTCCAAAGTACGTAATCATAAAACGATGAAAATTTTCAAACTACGGAATTGAAAAACAGAAAAAATTGTGAAATTTTGTTTGGGTTGCTTAATTGCATATGCTAACATATGAGACAATTAATTATTAAACTAAACTTACTTATGCATGAATTAGTAGTTAGGAAACATTGATTAAATCATGATCAACCATTAGTTAAATCAACCACTCATTATTCTTTAATTAATCACATCATGAAAATAAAAAACTCTCTAAGTCATTTACCTTAGAATGAGGACTGTAAACAGCACCTCATGTTTGATTGTTGTCCGAGTTATTTTTAGTCAGTGAGGCGTTGAGTTATGGGAATGTATCACCCCCTCCCATTGATTCATAAACTTATAGTTTGTACACACCAAAGAAAACCAAACCAAGTAATGAATTCAATAACCAAGCTGGACTAAAAAATAGTATAGAATTTTATACATTAACAGTTAAGCATAGATGTGCACATACCTGTTAAGAAAACATCAACTTAGCTACCACATCATCTTCACTTGTCACAGGCAATGCATAACCGTCCCGAATAATAGTCCTGGCTTATAATAACCATCTGTAGTGCATAAAATTTCCTTCTCTGTGTAGATGATGAACTCAAGAGTGCTTATTAATCAAATCCTTGAGACGACGCTCTTCTAGGTATTCAAGTTGGTCCTCTTTAGTTCCCCTACCGAGGCTCTCACTAGAGGTGTCTCTGGTGATGGTGAATGACCCACCAGCTTGAGATTCCCATACATACTGCTCATTATCATTGTGCTTTGTGGTGACAATGACCTTTTCGGAAACCAAATAGGCTGAGTAGAAACCAACACAAAACTTCCCAATCATGCTAACATCAGCACCAGCTACAAGGGCTTCCATGAACTCCTTGGTCCCAGACCTTGCAATGGTACCCAAATTGTTGACCAAATCTAAAATTTGGAATAACACAATTACTCTTATAAGCATGTCTAAGCAGATAATATGTACTATACACTGATGATTGCTGAGAATTACAACTTACCAACCTTTATCATCCCAACACCACTGTCAACAATAGTCAAGGTGGTGTTGGTCTTGTCAGGAATAATGTGGATGAAGAATTCTGGTTGTCCATCAAGCTTGCTTTTGTCTGTCAAGCTCTCAAAATGGATTTTGTCCAAAGCCTGAAGATAGGTAGCCAATTGAAAACATAAGCATAGTAACCTTCATTATCTAAGCACAGTATGGAATAATGAGCAGACCTACTGCTGCTCTTTATTGAAGAAACTTTCACTGCTGCAATCCATGCCTTTTTTTAGGGATGCTGCCTCATGGAACAATGAGGAGACCTGCTGCAATCCATGCCTTCTTAAATGTGCAATCGTTTTCGTCCGGTGGCCGCTCAGGTAGCACCGGTATTTATCTCAACTTGGAACACTGGTGCTTCTACGGCCTCTTACCCGTGTGCTCGTATCCACAACAAAGTCATCCGGCCTAGCAATGGTAGCTCCCATAGCAGCAGGTAATCCAAGACCTAAGGTCCTCCTTCAAGCGCTGTCATCTTTGTCCATGGGATTGAATGTGGAACAATCTGCAGTCTACACTCTTTGTCCAGGCATGTCAAAAAATAAAGTACAAAAAAAGTATAGAATGTGGAATTAATAGGAATGCAATACTCATAAAATAAAAAAAAGTAGTGCCTAAAAACCAAGAGCAAATGCTCTGTAAACCAAGAGCAAAAAGCTCTATATTCATTTGAAACTCCAAAATTCGTTTGAAACTCCAAACATACACCATCCTGATTTATATTAATACAATTTATATTAATACAGGTTATGCTATTAAGGAACACAATTAAGGAATATATGTTATAAGTAAAATAAAACTGGTGAGTTTAAACATGGACCTGTTTGAGGAAAATGAAAGAGATCAGCACAACACAGTCATGGCGCATCCCTCTATTATCTTCACTAAGGAGCCCGAGGTATTCTGATTCCTTTGCATTTCATGCTCTTTAGCTGCAAGAAGATGATAAAGAAACCTAATATACAGTGCTCAAGAATCAAATAATATATTGAACACCAAATCACCTTCAAATCAGAACTCAAATCTTGAAAATAAAATTCAAAGTTGCATAGTCTTTCCAATTCCCCTTCTACCGGCAATGGCTGGAACTGGTACATACTATTTCAGCCAAAAAGAAGTAAACACGATTTTTAGAACATATCAAAAATGAAATGAAAAGGAATTTGAATAAAAAAAAGTCGGGCCCATATTCACTGCCCAATCGAAAATCATTTTTCCTCAGAAAATCATTTCATTAGAAGAACCAATGAAAATCATTTCATAAGAAATAGGGGTGTTACATTGAGTCACAGAGTACATGTTCATGTGGCATTGAGCGGGTAATAAATGCCCACTCATCGATTTTGAAAAAGAATTTTTAGACTCCTTATCTCACTAAATTAATGACAAACAGGAAAATTAAAGATTACAGAAAATACTAATGAAGTTAAATAAATAAAATTCCACCTTGACATTACATGGTCAAGTTGGGTCCCTGTTAGGTAGATTAACATGTAGATAGAAAAGAAAGTCGGTACACACTTTATTATAGGAATAAAATGAGGTTCACGTAAGCAGCTAGATCATGGTTGGGCAGTACTCTAACAGCAGCTAGATCATAGCTGGGCAGTAGCATCTAGAACATAGCAGCTAGAACATAACCATAGACATATCTAGGCAGTAGCAGCTAGATCATAGATGAACATCAGGTATGCCTCAATTGTAGTAGTATCATAGCTATATTTGAAACTTATTAATGAATATAAATTTCCTAAATCTCTAGTATCATAGCTTTATGGTCTGATCCATGTTCAATACATATTAACAATGAAAAAAATGACAGCTATGATGAAAATGTTGAGCTCGAGAGAATATCTGAGGCGACACCTTAATGCCATTCCATTTATTAGGTTATCACTATATAAAATCTGAGTGAATGTTTTTCTATAAAATAAAATGAAAGAAACTACAGAAAATATCAAATATAAAATATCCAGTGCATTAAAACTTAATTTTATTCTACTTGGTCGAGGGGTTGAAAACTCTGCTCACACATGGGAACGATTTAAATGATTGAGACTAAAGCCACGAAGACAGGTATAAAGGCCATGACAGCAGGTATTTAGATAACAATCCTGCAACAAAGTGTCTATTAGCTTGATATAATGGGGTGCACTATCCTCGACTTTCCATCTTAATCCCGGTTTGATATTATATAGATACACGTCAAACAGCAATATGTCAATACATGACAAATGCATAGATTGCAAAAATACCTATAGATGCAATATGCCAATAGCTAAAAAGGCAAAAATACCCAAAGAATTATCGAACAAAGTCATGAAGTTATATCAAATAAAGTACTTTCACCTTTGTTTGACCTCCCGATGAATCTGCAAAGTTATATCATTGGGCACCTTGCGTTCCAGTTGCATCAAATAATTCTATGCGAAGTGTCCTATTTCTTCTGTCGAAATATAGGTAGAGGAGTGTACCTGTAATTGAATTGGGTAATCCGTCTATAGCAAACTTAATAACTCAATCAGCAGTTGTATACTTGAGGGCTGTAAAGGAAGGGATTGGTTCGATTTACTTTACCCGCATCCTATATTTGAGTTGGGACTTCCTTTCATGTCCCGCAATATAAAGTTACTATAATCCAAATGAAAATACAAATCAAGTTGTGAAGAATTTAGTGCTGAAAATAGAAGGAAACAAATAGTGTTACCACACTGTATGATGTGGTAACAAATGGTGTTACCATACCGCATCAGGATCATCAAAACCATCTCGATGCAATGATATTTTAGCCCTGAAAATAAAAGGAAACAAACGGTGTTACCACACTATATGATGTGAAGTTAGGTTTCATTGCCAATGAAGTGTCGAATCTATGTTGTATATTATTATTTCAATCAGTGATGGCATGTTAAATTGTAATTCTAGAACCACATTACAACCAATATCGAAATTAAAAACCTTTCGGGAGATAGATAACATAAATGACTAAAATTGATATTATAAAGAGTATTTATGGTTCAACCAATGGAAAGTGAGCGAGAAAATATTATATACCAATTTAATAAAATAAGATATAAAAGTAAGGAGCATTATAGTTCAACCAATGGATATGATATATAACATATTGTTTACAAAATAAGAATGGACTAAGCTGTGAAAGTACTTAAATTTTGTCCTTAAAAACATAATAGCATAGTAGATTCTCTCTTTGGTTAGTTCCTAGGCACTGTAGTTAACTTTGTTTTTGGTAACGGCTTGTGGACCACGTTTTGTATGTTTGATAGCATTGTATTCATAACAACAATGTCTGTAGCGTTGTCTGCAGTTTCCTAAATTAAGCATTTATAAGTAGGGTGTCATATGGAGTATATATGATATATGGTCAATCGTCAAAACAAAACATCTGAGTAAAACTTCAATATTATCACCCGATTTGTTCGAGAAGTTTTCTTATGATATATGTTTTGTGCTTATACTTCGAAACTTTATACAAACTATACAAAAAATTGATCGTCAATTTATAATGAACATGAACATATCCACCCCAATCCACCTCTAATCTAAAACAATAGAAGTGGAACAAACATAATAATCTAGGTTAACCAGGTTACTTTTATGATGTAATACCCTATGCTTGTTTCCAACTTTTTGTTTCTTATTCAATGACAGTACCTTAGAAGAAAATACATTGAAGCAAACAAATAATAAGCATGTTGGGATGGCAAGTCAACCATCTCAAAAAATAAAACACCTGACAGAAGCAACATAAGCAACATGCACATGCCCTTATTGGGAGAGAGTTTAATATTTTTCAAAAATAATAAAACACCTCAAGCTTTCATTTAGGCCTCTATCCAAATTTGAAAATCATATTTTGACCGCTCAAATTCTTAAATCGTATTTTTTTCTTTGTAGATTAGCTGCATAGGTTCGTGAACATATTTAATTTCTTTTTCTAATCATTTAGGCTTCGTCATTGCTCCACCATGTTAATTGTATTCAACACCTCTTCCTTTGCCTTCAAATCTAGCAAATAAAATGCAGCACTGGCAACATCAAGTCCTGCATATACACAAAGTGGTGATTTAACCTTTGGTACACGGATAATGATGGAACATGCAAAATTGGGTAATAAGTATATGGAAATTTTTGAAAACATCGACAAAAGCATGGAGCATGTGAATTAGCTTTAATCGATCTTGTATACGTAATCACACCATGTCCCTAAAATAAAAAAAAACATGTACAATAAATTAGCCGACGTAAACATGACTTGCTTCCACATGTGGGAAAGGGGACATTTTGACTTTCAAGCCATGCGGGTTGGAAAAGACCAATTTAATATCCAAATTTGCAAAATGGCATTAGACTAACACACATTACGCACTTTGACCCTCTCTCCCAATCCACGACCTCCCACATTACACACATTGAGGCCCCAACTTAGTGATCAGTCATCTGCACAAAGAGGAACATAAATTAATCCAAAACAAATCAACTACGAAAGAAAATTTTAGTACAACCAATAATATAAAATAAACGACGGGCAATCATTAATATCCTGACCCAAGAGATGTTATTAGCTTTCCTACGTAACAAAACCCCACTTCATAATCATATACATTACAAAATACTTCCAAACAGTATTGAAAATATCAACTTGTTCATAATTAATTAATTAAGCCCACAAACATTCATATCAACTTGTTCAAAATGAAATGAAAATATTATGATGTGTAAAATGAGCAAATGTACCTTAAGATGCACATTATAGGTCAGTATCAACTAATGACAAATTCAGAATGACAATAAAACACAATATGGATCCAACTTACTTTTTTCTATTCTTTCCACAATATTCTCAAAAACCAACAAATACATAAAAATTCAAAAGACTAAAAGCCTATTTGTAAATCAAATGTAAAATTCATATATGTTGAATAAATGAAACGCCAATGTTGTGCAAAAGCCCAAAACAATAAATCATCTTCCAAGGTACCTAACTCATTCTGAGGCACATTATCAAAACAATACCAAATAAAACCACAAACGTGAAACCTCGTAGCAAAAATAAAAGGAAACCTCAACTTTGAACAATATTTGCACATATGTAATACTATTGATGTTATTACCAAGAAAACATACAACTAATACATCCATATGAAGAATAAACACACCAATAGGGTCTGAAACAGGAGGGGCAGAGTATACCTGAGATGTGTTGAACACCAAATTGAAGATAAACAAAATTAGCACCTGGAAAGCCAAAACAAATACACAAATAAGCCTTATAAGTAGGGTCTTGTAAAAACAACACAAATTTTGAATACAAAAAAACCTAAATACTTAACCAAGATAACAAATGCACAAACAAAACCTATAAAAAACACAAATCCATAAAAGATGAAAAAAAATTAGAAGGAACAAGAGTACCTGCAAAACAAATCATAAAAATAAAAATTAGATATCTCAAATAAACCTAAAAGCAAATTAAAAACTTGAGATGGAATTAAAAAAATACATAAAACTTGAGATTGTATATCAAAAACACACAAAACATGGAATCTCTTTATGTGTATGTAGAGAGAGAAGGAATACCTCTTCACCTGTCATCAAATGTGCAAACCCTAGATTTAAATGCTTCTAACAAATCGAGCGAAACTTTAAAATCGAAATAAAAAAGTGAGTAATGTTAACCTAAAACTCAATTACCCACCAACGCATCCTTCGAATCAAAATCAGATATGTCGAAATCTTCAAATCCTAAAAACACAAATAAATTTCTTAATAGATTTTAGATGGAGAGAGAGAACCTGGTGTGGTGAGAGTGAGAGATAGGAACTTTGTGCTTGCGCGAACCGTGCTTGTGTTGGTGTGTCGTGTGTGGTGGACCTAAAATTATGTATTTTACCATTCCATCCCTTCTTTTGAATTTTGAGTAAGAGGGGGAGAGGAAATGAAGTGATAAAAAAGAGGGGGAAACCAAATAATAAAAGGATAAAAGAGGAAAAAATGAATCTTTAATCACAATCCTTGATTTGTGAGTGATGTGGCAAATTGTAGACCCTTAGATTATTTAGATAAGATGAGATAAGATAACACTATTCATAACACACTTCTCTCATATTATATATATATATATATATATATATATATATATATATATATATATATATATATATATATAGACACACACACACACACACACACACACACCATAGTTTAATTAGTTACATGCAACTTCTTGAATAAGTTGCTTGTAACTAACTAAACTCACTTGAAGAAGTTGCATGTAAGTAACTAAACTTTGGTATACATGTGTTGGGTTCTCACATGCACTATGACTGATATGAACCCCACTAAAATTGCATCCCCCATCCGCTAATTGATATGAGTTTGAGAAACCTGGCCACTAAATGTACATCACATGCATCTAAGAAGGTATATACTTTTACAACTAAAATTATTATCATTGTCGTGGACAAAAAATACGTTCATTATTTATGATATTAATAAGTCCATTTACTCGCGTTTGCCTTTGTTTTCAAGTCTTGTTTATAAAAAAATTAGTATAGTAACCTGAAATATTATCAAAAGAATTGAATGAGTAAAAGTGTTTTTTGTAGATAAATACCTTTTTCTTAATAGTACCGATAAACTTTTTGATTTCGACTCTTTCCTTCGCGAAGTTGGCCGACCTTTCATTCTAACTTTGACATGGCTAATCAATTTGCTGTTCAGTTGCAATATTCCCCTCTCTTCCTTTTAACCATGGCCTTATATTGGACAAGATTCTATATCACTTCACTAACACATGTCTTTGCATACTCAAGTATTAACTTGATTTACTTTAAACCCAATGACAATTATAATGGATTATTGCCATAAGTTCGAACAAATATTAAAGACATTTACATAAAGATGAAATAGAGGTGTTGTAGAGACTGACCAATAAGGGTGGATTATTGGTGTAGTCAAGGAAATCCATGTTAAGACAATTTTTTTGTATCGATTTATTACTTTTTATCCCTATTTGATGTGTGTGTGTGTGTAACTAATTAAATTTTATCCTTTAGATTCAAGTTGTTCAGTATTTTAATTAATGGAGAAAAGTGTAAGGATAAAATTTTCAATTGAGTCCGTTGTATGTTTATTTGACTTATTCCCAAAACAAAACACGTTTGAGTCATAGGTTGCATTTTTAATGTCACTATCCCACACAGACTATAACGTATTTAAGTTTATTGAAGACGTTGCGGCAAAACTTCAAAAAATTTATCATGCCGATTTTATGGTGCATGTTTCGTCTTCAAGTCAAATTGGATTTCGAGATCACTTAGGTAATAATGCGTAATTTTAATGGGACTTGAAATTTATTTTAAAATGTTTAACGATGTTATTTTACTAAAGAAATATATTTAAAAGAGTTTGAAAACGTTAACACTTCGTTTATTCTGAGATAAAAATGGTTTAGAGTTTTGTTAAAATCAAACACACATGCCAGTCGTTCAAATGACCATAGTAGTCGTTCGAGTGACATGCCTATGTCGTTTAAGGTGTATTTTCTCAGAGTTTCAAAAAGCGTGCAGTCTGAAAAATAGTCTACGAACTAGTAAGTTTCTAGCATAAAGTTTTCTAAGGTTTTCGAAGTCTAAAATGTCCTTAGAGTTTCAAAGATCCTAGCTTTCATTACTATATGCTATAGTGACCTTTGTTTGTACCACGAATCCTAATGTTGAAAAATCGTAACATGACATTGTTGTTTGTAGAATCGTTAAGATTTCGGATTTGTGTGCATGTATGATTGTTGAGTTCAATTAGCTCAGAATTTAATTATCACATATGGCTAAAATAAAATTTGATGATTTATAGCTATCAATTAGAGATTCTTGATCATTTTTATGTGATGGAATTGTGATTCATTTGTTGTAGTTCGTGCCCAAACATTCCATGTTAATGTTTGAGCACATTGGTACTATGTTAGCATGTACCTGATATTATTTTTGTTGTTTTCGCTACAATTTTGCTACTTTTTTGCAGTTTTCTGCCACTTCCAGTTAGTTTTTTCAAGAAATTTTTTCGCTGGGCAAAACTGTTTAATTTTTTAGAACTGGATGCGAGAGTTTGATTTTCTCGTTCGAGCAAGAAATAATGTCGTGAGAAGCCTATGTCGTTTGAACGACAAGACAGTCTCGTTCGAGTGACCCTCTGGAATTTGTTTTTCTTCTCTGATTTCTTTTGTTTCAGTACCCTATTCTATGATTACATATTTTGGGTACTATTGGGTTGCTTTTGGACAGTTTATTTTATGCAGTTCTCACTAATTATATATTTCACTGCAATATGTTCATTATGTCACACCTGTGTAGATTGATGATTCATATTGTGTGTTTATTATTTTCTAGCTACGGATTTGACATCTTTTGATCATTATCAACTGGTTGTTTCATGTTTATCTAGATACATTTCAGTGATTATCTTATGCTAGATATGTTTATCTTTTCACTGGGTTTCCTATTCGAGACCAAAAGGGGGAGAGATGTATGTGATGTAGGGGGAGATTTTTTTTAGCACATAGATTTTGTTTCATAACAAGTTGATATCATATGCTTTCATGCTTATATGTCGGTATTAATTAGTTTGCAAAAATTAATATCATGATTTACATGTTATTTACAAATTGGTATCATGTTTTGCTTACATGTCAAATGATTTGGATTTGATTTTATATATTGGTGTATATAATTTGTTCCTCCACACTTCACTGGGTATTTGTCAGTTTCATGTGTGTAGGTATGCTTAAAGAGATTCGAGATTTCAAGACTACATCACATTCGTATAGTTCATGCCTTCCGGACCATCATCTACTAGTCTTGTCCTGTAATGTTTGATTTTGGGTTTATGGCATGGGATTTAGGCGTCATATGGCTTGACATCCCGGGTTAGGAATTTCACTGTTGATTTTGTCCTGGAATAGTCAAAAGATGAGATTTGTAAGGATAAAATTTTCAATTGAGTCCGTTGTATGTTTATTTGACTTATTCCCGAAACAAAACACATTTGAGCCACATGTTGTACTTTTATTGTCACGATCCCACACAAACTATGACGTATTGAACTTTATTGAATACGTTGTGGCAAAGCGTCAAAGAATTTATCATGCCGATTTTAGGGTGCATATTTCGTGTTCAAGTCAAATTTCATTCAGAGATCACTCAGGTATGAATGCGTAATTTTAATGGGACTCGAAATTTATTTTAAAATATTTAAGGATGTTATTCAATTAAAGAAATGTTTTTAAAAGAGTTTGAAAATACTTACACTTCGTTTATTCTGAGATAAAGATGGTTTAGAGTTGTGTTAAAATCAAACACACGTGTCAGTCGTTCAAACGACCATAACCATTGTTCGAGTGACATTCCTATATCGCTCGAGAGAGACACTGACTTAATTTTTTTTTATTTAAGGCGTGTTTTCTCAGAGTTTTGAAAAGCGTGATATTTGAAAAATAGTTTACGAACCAGTATGTTTTATGCACAAAGTTTTTAAAGATTTTTTAAGTCTAAAACGTCCTTAAAGTTTCAAAGATTCGAGATTTCATTACTATATGCTAGAGTGATCTTTTTTTGCACCAAGAAGAGTTCGTTCTACACTTGAACGTTGGGTTTGGCGATGAAGAAGCGAAGGATTTCGTGTTCAACATCCTAGATGACACAAAACCATATCGGTGGACACCAAGACATACATGGATGTGTGTGTTGTGGACAAGCATCATGGAAGAAGGACTTTTGTGTGGGCACTGTCGAGGAGTGGTTAAAGATCAGAAGAGCATCAAGTCTCGTGGGGATCGAGTTGCTGAGTAAGACTTATGTATTTTCCTTATAATTCCACATCATAGTGATTGTCTGGCTTAGGTAGTCCGAGGTTTTTTCCCTTAGTGGTTTCCTCGTACATCCGACATTGTGAGCATTCTTTTCCTTACTTTACTTTCTTTAATCACTAGATGCATGTTTAGTATTAATCAAAATAAAATTTGGTTGCCTTAAAATTTATTCATAGCTTGGTGCGAATTAGAAATTGGAAAAAGGGTTTTCATAAAAAGAAAATTATTTGTCATCCTTAAAATCCTTTTCGCATAGAAAAAGGGGCTTACAAGTTGGTATCAGGGCTAGAAACGTATTTTTTTATTATGTTGATCCCTTGGGTTTTTCATGATGAATTTTGGTGGTTTTGAAAGTTTTCGTGCTCCTATTTTTTATGGAACAAATTATGCTTATTGGAAAATACGAATAGGAAGTGCTTTAAAATCTATTGATGAACGTGTGTGGTTAGCGGTTGAAAAGGGTTGGTCACCACCAGTCACACGAGAGGGTGAGGTCACTAGTTTGAAACCCGTCGAGTCATGGACCGAGGCTAAACATAGGCTTGCACTTTACAACTCTAAAGGTCTGCACGTAATTTCCTCACATGTCACACCGGAAGAGTATAATAGAACTATGACTTGTGAAGCTTCAAAAGAGGCTTGGGATACACTTGCACTTACTCACGAGGGAACTAGCATGATTAGGGCGTCTAAGCTACAAAACCTCACTACACAGATTGAGATAATTAAGATGTTAGAGAGTGAGTCATTTTTATGCTAGCTTATCTAATATTTTCAACTTTTCGTTTAACTTAGGAGAGAATATTCCTAACAACCGTGTGATAAAGAAAATTTTGAGATCTTTGTTGAGTAGGTTTGATACAAAAGCGACCGTTTTAAACTCCTTAGGTATGATTGAATCGACAAAACTATAAGAGATTGTAGGTGACCTACAAACCTATGAACTTGATATGTTTACCTCCAAGCAAGTGCCAAATAAAGTAAAGGGCGTTGATTTGAAAGCCTGGAATGAAGAGACTAAAGTTTTGAATGATGATTTCGATTCTGATTCTGAGGATGTCGCATTGTTAGCAAATAAGTTCAAAAGGTTTCTTAAATTTCAAAAGAAATTAAAAGATGCCAAAAAGTTTGAGAAATTCAAGAACAACAAGATAGATTCCACCCCTAAAGATAAGAGTGAGAAATTTAATAGGGTTGAGTCGGATAGGTGTTTTCGGTGTTAGGGGTATGGTCACATGGTTGCCGAGTGTTCCACTAGACTTAAGAAAGAGGGAAAGAAACCGATTGTATATAATTCAACCTTAAGTGATAGTGATCCTGAAGAGGGAGAGAGTTCCCCCATTGAGCGTAATTTTATTACATTCATGGCATGTAATATGAGCGATGATGATAAATCTTCCCACGAAGATACTCATGTGCATGACACTTCTGAGGCCGTTGAGAGTAAATCACAAGTGTTTGAGGGTGATGAGAGTGAGGAGGAGGAGATTGATGTGAAAGAGTAGAAAGTCTCTTTCAATGAATTGTATGCCGAACTAGTGAGGGTAAAAAAGGTAAACTCTAAATTGCAAGCTAGATCACTACACCAAATACCGGAAATGGTCATGAAAATGGGGTCACGGCCAAGAGCCGTGACTAAATGGTCATGGACCAACTTCGTTACTACATCCAAAATGAGCGTGACCAATTCCAAGACTCAGTGTCGTCATGGATCGTCTTGTAGGTTGTGACGGTCTTTGACCGTGACTGGCATGGGTCACGGCTGTCAACCGTGACCCATCCGTGACCATTATGGCGCCAAGTTACCCTTTAAATGTGGCCATGGATGGTGTCATGGCTTATATTCGTGACCACAAACATAAATACACACCAATATAGTCACGATTTAGGACCGTGACCATTCTTGGGAATGAGTCACGGCTTTCGACCGTGACCATGGTCTTGTTTCCACGCTGACGTATTAAAAATAAAGGGGTCACATCGTTTGGTCATGTCTTAAGGCCATGACTAGTGTCTTTATACTTAAAATTCGTAGAATAGATTTTCATTTCCCTCGAAAATTTTCAAACCCTTTTCCCTCCCTCTCTTCGACGATTTCAGCTCTCATTCTCTCAATCTCAAAGGTAATCCAAACCCTTGTTATTTCATTCTGTGTGTGTATTTCCAAACTCCTGTTATTTATTTCATTATGTGTGTGTATTTCAGTATGTATTTATATATATATGTGTGTGTGTGTGTGTACGTGTGTGTATTTCTGTGTGTGTGCATATACGTGTGTGTATAATCTCAACCCCTTATTAATTATTTCATTGTGTGTGTGTATTTTCAAACCCTTGTTATTTATTTCATTGTGTGTATATTTATGTGTGTGCGTGTGCGTGTATACTTGTGTGTATTGTGTACATAGGTGTGTATAAATTATCATAATGTGTATTGTGCGTGTATTCAAGAAAAAATACATATATATGACTAATGTTGGTTTAAGTTTCAAACTAGGGCAATTTTAATTTAACGGATATTATTGGTTTAATTTTCAAACTAGGGCAAATTTTAATTAAATGGATATTGTTTGTTTAAGTTTGGGGCTGGAATATAAAAAAGTACCTCTCCATTAAAAAAATACCGCACCATTCAAAGAATACCAAACATAAGGGTTAATTTTATGGATTATTGGCTTAAATGACAAAAGTGGGTATTCAAAACATAATAAATTAATGCTTGATGATTCATTAAAGCCATTATTTATAGGAATCATATCCACGACCTCGTACATAATAACTAGTTAGTGATTCATTAGAGCCATTATATATAGGAATCATATTCACGCCCTCATTCCTTATTCTCAAGAAAAATGAGTCACGGTGATAATCGATGGCAACAGGAGTATGAAAGGTTGGAATTGGTCCGCACTCATACCTCTTTCATTAATGATCTTCATAAAGTGGGTACTCCAGTTTATTGGTATGGAAATAGGAAGATCGAACAATTTAACTACCTTGTAAACCGTGGAGTTCATTTCCAGTAAGAGTACTTGTTCGATCGTATTCTGTTTTCTCTGCCATAATGTTGGGATGAAGTTGTACAATATATATATCGCATACATAATCTTGATAAAGCACTGACCATGCTTACGCTGTTAGAGAAGGCTGAAAAAAATTCACCCATTATGGATAGAATTACGTATAAAGAGCATTGACGGAGACTATGATGTATCACGACATATGCACGTCAAACTCGATCTTGACAATAGGATGAGATTTTGAGTTCATGTTGCTGACATCTATGCATCCATTATAGATATGCTTCCTCCTAATCGTCCACATGCAAAAATCCGTAGGTTTTTAAAAACAAATCCATAATGGATGGAGATCAGACACATTGAACTTTTGTTAGAGTCTTACCATGAACAGGTAGATTATAATATATGGTCAAAAAAAATTATTTTGTTATTTATATTTTTCATATTGAACTTTGAAATTATGCATCGATTATTATAGATACACATTTAACTTTTATTATTTTTGTAGATAATGTCAGGCGGTAGTGGAAGCAACGCTCTGACTAACAACAACCATCAACCACGAGGAGAATTCTCATCACCAATTGGTGAGCAATAATCAACTTCACCAACTATTCACTCCCCTACTCCGAGATGTAGTAGGTAAGGTACTCCCACTAATCCAACAGACATGCCCAACGCTCCTAAAACTGTCAAGCCAGTTGAGAAGAAGCCCATTGGGTTCTCTCTTTTGGGAAATAACCCCATGGGGGATAAGAATCACGCTCAATAGTTTAAAGCCCAGTGTTTGTTCTTGGCAAAAATGAATGTGGGAGTGGGAGGAGCTGACAGTTGGAACCTCATAGATAAAGCTATTAAAGATGACATCTATGAGCAACTTATCAAACAGTTTTCATTTTCCCCCAACTCAAAAAATAAGGTTCTTTCTCACGTTGCTGAACAACTCCAAACATATCGGATAAACCTTAGGCAGAAGAATCTCCCTAAGGGGGCATCAAGCTTCGAAATTTTGGGGCTCAAAGATAAAGTCCCTTCGAACGTTGAGATGTCAGTCTCTCAATGGAATGATTTTTTGGAGAATGAGGCGAATGACTCAAAAGTTCTACAAAGGGAGAAAAACAAGCAGAATAGGGCCAAAAAACTGATGTCCATCTGCTTGTCTCAAAATCTTATAAAGATTTGAAGAACGAGTGGATGACCATTACGAAAGGCAATCCGGATGAAGGAAAGATTCCGAATAGGGCTAACTTGTACGTGCATGCTAGACGAGATAAAGATAATAAATTCCTTTCTGATTTGGTCAAGACTTTAAAATCAATAGAGTCTATCAGTAGTCAGTCAGATTCAAGCCCGTTCGACGATATTGACAATGATGCCATCGTACAAACCTGTGGGAAGGACCACAGAGGGAGGATGAGATGTTTGGGGTCGCATATGTCAAAAACAATATTTAAACACATCGCACCTCTCGTGGATAAGCTTTCTTCTATTAATAAGTGTTTTGCGTCCAACGATGAACATCAATCTAGGACTGAAGGGGGTATAATGGGGCTTTGAAATGAATTGGGAGGTGTGAATGATAAACTTGCACATATTGTGTCCCTTTTAACTGGCCGTATGCCCCTACAGCCCCCAATGCATATCGATTTCCCTCCACAGATGTCAGGGATTCCTTAATCTTTTCCTCGTTCTCCACTCCCCCCCACTACATTTCGGTTCTTCCTTCAACATTCCCTTTCTCAGCGCCTCAGCATGGAACATGTATTGGATCATCGTCAACATCCCAAGGTGACTATGGTGACAAATACTATATATAGGACCTGAGCGATAAATTTATCGTTGGGATCTGCACGCTCATATTCGCTGTCATAGGAACTTTAGTACATAATAAAACTTTTCATGAGGGTGAGTGTGAGATCGTGGTTGATACAGTATATGAGGGTTGTCAAACTGTTCCAGCGTAGGTCAACAATGAAGAAGGGAATTTTTTGAAAAATTATGTAGACTCTGTTACCATTTGGATAGTTTATCGCTTAATGAAGATGTAGTATCAACCACGATCAGTTTAAACCTCTATTGCGGCATGTAGCTTCTTTCTAGTATGCTAACCACACACTTAGATTAACATTATCCTTGGGTTCTCTGCGGCTGCTGAAACTAGTCTGATAACATTCTTCTTAGGTTCTCCGTATAGAGTTCAGTATTTTAGTCCATAGTAACCATGACATGTAAGAAAATAATATCTTCCATAAAATCCATATGCCGTGGCGACAATTATCTTTTAGGGCCTTAGAACCTAACCTTTATGCATTTCCCTTTTGGCCTTGATATTTCTTGTTCATCCCCAATATGATACATCACTGATTCTACCATGACCTCTAAGAAGCCTCAATACCATACTGGCTGTGGCACCAAATTGCGGATTGTGCTTTTTAGGTACTGCTGCAGCTATATGAACTTTGACCCTAACAAATTTTTGAGAGGCTTCTGGGCAAATCATTTTGGAACCTCTCCTCCTGATCTTCCTTTTGTGCCTCCTTTGAAGTCAATAGGGCCTTATCAACTGAAGGATTGCCCCAAATACGTAGTATTAGACTCAGACTCCGTGGACTCTGCTTGTAGGAAGGATTTTGAGTCTATGCCAATGGAAGAGGAAGACAATTCTATAACCAGCCTATGGACATAAAAGACAATGCGGGGATCGTGGCTGATGTTAGGGACGAGCCAGCTGGCCCCTCTGGGAGGGATGAGAGACCTCCTGCTGCGCTTGATATCTGCAATATTATTACCTAAGAATGGGTTTATCAAGTAGCTGAGGCCTTCGAGTTTCCTGATGGCTTGATGTGCTCAGCTCCAGCCGCGGAACAAACGCCCTGCACGGCCTTAGCTGATGATGGAGTCTGTTTTCATCTTCATGCATTTGTGTATGGGCTGCGACTACCTATCCTAGTTTTAGTTAGAAGAATTTTTGAAGCAATAGTTAGCCCCAACCTAAGTAGACCCCAATGGATGGAGGGCCATTCTTGTCTCAATAGTATTGTGAAAACATAAGTTTAACAGGGACAGAACTCCCACGGAGTTCTTCCACTTTTACATACCAATGGACAACTCCGTAAAATTTGCGTGGTATTACTACCATACTGTTCGCAGCAAGGATGAGACCCTCTACACTGGGAGGCCCACCAGTGTAAAAAAATGGAAAGGGAAGTATTTTTATATTTCTGGACAAGGATGGGAGGTTCATCCAGAGGAATATGAGAGGGAGAGATCACATAGGATGCCACGGTAGTGGGGACGTCTATCCAAACTAGGTACTCAGGGCTAAACCTTTAATAACATGTCGTGTCCTGTTTCACAATTCACGGGGTTCCTTTTATTATATTATATTAACATAATCCTCTTGTGCAACTCTTGATAATTTACAGCTCAGTGAGAGGCAGGAGAGAAGAGTAGGAAGGGTTGCGGCCATCAAGGATAAAGAGAAAAAATTCAGCACTTTAGTGACCACTACTTCCATTTTTAAGGCAGGGTACTTCCCCAGCAAGTCCCTTCCAACAAAGATGGCCGCGGAAGGTAACAATCACCTTTCTTTAGTACTCCGCAGCACTTGTCTTCAAATCATAAGTACTTAGAATCTTTGCTTTTCTTTTTCATCAGGTGAGGAGATAGATAGGGAGATTTTGAAATATCAATTAGCAGAGATGGACCAGGATGCAGCCGCCCTCAATAATGCTGCTAAGTGAGGAAGGAAGAGAAAGAGGGAACCTATCGCGATCCCAAAAAATGCTGAGCCCACTATCGTAGATGAGGCCGATGTGACAAATCCCACACTTGGGAGGGCTATGGCACAAGAGGTATTTGCTGGTGGTACCGCGGCATCAGAAAGAGAAGGCCAATATGATGATGATATTGGTGAACACCTGGCGTGGAAGACCTACTTCCCTCTGAAACTAACAATACCGATGGACGCGATACTTCACCTATTATTTCTACCAACTCTTCCCCTCCGTGCACTATCATGGTTGTAAATGCCAACTTTCCACCACCTCAAGGCGGGCTAAGGGTTGGACATGATGGCCGTTCGCGACCTCAGCTCAGGGAAGCAAATCCCAGTTCCTCTTGGGATACAATTGCGAGAGTCGTCCGTAGAATGAGAAAGGTTCCAGAGGTTGTGGATCTGAACCGTTTAGTGGAAGAGGACTACGAGGACTTGGAGGAGTATGCCCTTCATAGCTTACTACGAGTAACAACTTCTCCCACCTGCCTCTTTTTTTTTGTTAATTATTTATTTGTACTGACTCTTTAGAATCCCAACAGGTCGCGGACGTCATGGTGACCCAAAAAATGAAGTATGAAGGGCTCTTCAAGCTTTATAGGGATGCGAAGACTTCTCATAAGAAGGACTTGGATGCATCCAAGGATTCATCTTTTGAGTCAGGTAAGAGCTCATCTGCCGCAGCAATGACGGTAATCAAGCAGGATTTAGAGGTTGCCAACAAAGCAAAGGATGCAGCTGAGTAGAACTTCTCTCAGGCCATAAAGGCTTTATCAATTGCTAAATCCTAAGCTCTTGAGGCTGCAAAACAAGCTGCCACTGCTCAAAATAAGCTTGCTACGACTGGAAAACAAATGGAGAAGATAGCAGCCGACCATACCGCAGCTCTCAGAAGTCTTGAAGTCCATCACTCTGAGGCCATCAGGCTGAAGGAAGAGAATCATATCGCAGCCTTAAGTCAAGTTGTGGCAAACTTCAAGAAGTCCAAGGACTTTTTTCTGATCAACAACAAAGCCTACCTCCGCGACTTTCAAGAGTTAAGGCACTGAGTTATCAAGAATTTCGTACGGACTGAGGACCAAATTATGTCCTAGAAACTGGGTGATGCTGAGCATGACCATTGTGTGGATGAACTAAGAGCTACGGTTGAGGATAGAGCAAGAAAGCAAGTTGATGAGGCTACGCCAGGAGATAAAGAGACCGAAATTTCTACGTAAGATGATGAAGGGGATGTCAATGATGATGCAGACTCATAAACCTGTAGATTGTAATCTTGAAATTTTGAACTGCTTGTCAATACAGGGTTGCGTCCCTTAACAGATTTGTTCTCTTTAATTAAGGTTGCGACGTCTTCTAATGTTGACTATTTCTACCTTAATAGCTTTTTTATTCTTCTACTTTGCTTGCTTCAATACTTGAATGAATTATCTCTATAGATCTTTGATTGCTTGGACCATATAGTTGCCTTTTGAAAAATTGCAATTCAATAATAACGTATGGGTTATAGGCTGCGGCAACATCCTTTGTGATCATCCTATAACTAAAATGGGATATCAAGAATGGGCAAGGTTGCAACCTATAATCTTAGCTGATCCTTGCCAAGATTCTTAGCTTTCAACTTTACTATCGAGACTGCGGCTGCCTTTAAAATCAATGGTCTTTGTATATCATTTGCATGCTTTATTCCTTTGATGCCTTGATGCTTGAACTGGTGCCTTTACATTTGAAACCACTTTCTTGATTGAATGATCTTGATAAAGGCCACAATACCATATTACAAATGGTTCCTTCACATAGGCCGCGACACCTTATAACTGGTCCTCATTACAATGTCACTTCTTAATCATGGCTGTGACAGGTTAATTATATTGCTTGCCTTTCTCTTAATGAATTCATTTAATGGCCGCGACCATATATTTAGCCCTTACGAGATTCTATAGCTTTATCATGCTTCATGATCATAGCAAAACATCAATTGCCTTTCAAGAAATATGCCTTTTATCTTCTTTAACACCATCCTTCTATATATAAATGGGATATTATCAAGCCTCCCTAGGCTGGGTTATGTTATTAAGCCACCCAGAGCTGATATATATAGGATACTATCAAGCCTCCCTAGGCTGGATTATGTTATTAAGCCATCCACAACTGATATATGGGATACTATCAAGCCCCCCCCAGGCTTAGTTATGTTATTAATCCACCCACAGCTGATATATGGGATACTATCAAGCCTCCCCTGGTTGGGTTATGTTATTAAGCCACCCACAGCTGATATATGGGATACTATAAAGCCTCCCCAGGCTGAGTTATATTATTAAGCCACCCACAGCTGATAAATGGGATACTATCAAGCCTCCCCAGGCTGGGTTATGTTATTAAGCCACATACAGCTAATATATGGGATACTATCAAGCCTCCCCAGGCTTAATGACGCATCCTGAGAGCCAATGACACTTTTTGATGAATGCTTTTCATAATGCAGTCATAATATGTAGGAATATGGTCCAGATAAGTCATGTCAAGGATCAATCCAGATAGTTGCTCTCGATAGCTCACCATTTTTTACTATCATCTGCTGTCGGACAATCAGGTGTCTTGAAGGGCATTGTGGGCCCATTTAAATATTGTTATTCCCAATTTAACACACTGTCTTGAATCTAGATAGGGCTGTTTAAGATAAAATGGTCTTTTATAAGATAACATTTCATGGAAACGAGAATCAAAACATGGCACTATAGAGTGAACTTGGTTTCATGCATCTATTCATATATATATGTATATGACTTTGTAAGGCCAATATAAAGTTTAATTTAAAACAGCATAGGAAGATTTTTCACTGTAAAGTAGAAGCAGATGAAATATAAGACATAAGCATGAAAAAGTGTGCATGTAGTATGTGAGACTAGACTCCATCCCCTAAACATCTCTGAGGAACCTCCGTAACATCCCTTGCCCAATAAGCCTTTTAATTTCATCCTTTAGTGCGTAGCACTGCTCAGTGTCGTGGCCATGGTCCAGATGAAACTCGCACCACTTGGCTTTATTCCTCTTGTGGGGTGGAGCTTTGAGTTTCTCTGGCCACCTCAGCAGCTTGTCCTCCTTAATGGACTCAAATATGTCTTCAATTGGGAAGGCCAATGGGGTGTAGGCCTTAGATCTCCCTTCTGTCTTCTCTAATTTCCTTTTGACTCCTGCTGATTGCTTCCACGGATGCATCCTCTAGTACTTCCGCGGCAGCGAAGGTTGTTGAAGCAATATTCCTGGGTGTCGCGCTAAGGTTGGATAAGGCCGCGACCTCTAGCATGAGTACCCTCTGAGTCAAATAGTTGACCTGGGCTTGGAGCGAGGCATGATTGTCGTAGAGATGGTTGAGGTGATTGTACAATTGCATGATCTCATCTTTGACTTCTTGGACTCTCCCTCTATTTTCTGCTTTTGTTAGTCTTTACAAAGTATATATAATCTGAGACAAAACTAAGAGAAGTGAGTAATCTCAGAAATATTGGAGCAACCAAGTAAGAAATTTGGATGCAGCGTTTGCACTGCTGCATGGTATTATTGTTGAGGTCGTGGCCAGTAAGTCACATAGGTGCTCTGTCGTGGCCTTTGTATGATATTCACCAAGGTTGATCTGGAGACCCTCCGAGTCTGTTCCTCGATGTTATGAAGCTTCAGTAACAAAGCCGCGCTAGTAGAGGCCGTGACCATAAGGCATTTTAACTGCTCGGTTGCACCCCTTCCTAAGCAGCAAAGGGAGCAATCACACAATTTTAAGCCCCGACTGAGTTTTTTCTCTCCCGACACATAGAGAGCATACCTACTAGGGTTTGTTAATGAGAGGACAGTCTTACGGTGCACAAAATGGCACATTTTTAATGTAAAACCCTATATCATAGGTCAAGAACAGTAAAAAATGGGATTAATACAATCCTTCCCTAACCATTCACCTTTTCGAGGGTAAAGCCCATCCTGCTTTTCAGCACTGTCTGGATGAAATGATGTCATATGGGCATGTAAAATAAATCCAAGGTCATCAAATGAAGACCCCAGAGCAGATATGAATATATAAAATTCCCATTTAAGGGTGTAAATATGAAACAGAGCTCAATAACCAAAACTTACTCATGAGATTATAACCTGAAGGGTCCCTATGAAGATAAGGTGTTCAAGAACTCAAAATACAGAGAAATAAGATTGAAGTATCTCGGTTCCCTCAGACGGCGCCAGATTGATGATACGAGAAATCACCCATAAGTCGTTCCCATATCAGCAAATCAAGTATAACGTGCATAATGAACAAATAAAGTGAGTAAATAGAGAGAAGACAAGATAAAGAGTGGTTTAGCCTTTAAAATATGCCTATGTTCACTGTGGGCTTCGTTCTCATTATATGAGTTGCATTATACAATATAATTGTGCCTAAAGAGGCGTACAAGTATGAGAATAAATGAGAGTACATGGCATTAATGAGGATTCCGGTGTGCCAGAGAGGTGGCTGCGATGTAGATGTGTGGCCTCTGAGCTGTATGTTGAGGTTGTGTAGAGAGAATTTGTATTGTAGAATCTTTCGAAGAGGGGGGTGATCCCTTATTTCGAGGTGTGGTCCTTTATTTATAGGAGATATGTTCACGTGCCCTGAGCACATGATGTACACAGTCTCGAGTCACTACAATAGAGAAGGATGCGACCTATATACGGAAGGTATCTTGAGTGTCGCACCCTGTATAGCTAAAGTTGTGGGTGCCGCACCCTGTAGTAACAGGACGCGACCTATTCATAAAGCAAAATGGTATGTGCCGCACCATGTGCTGAGTAAGGCCACACCCTGCATTGTTTAGTTCTGCGGCCTATAAGCTTTATAAGTCTGAGTTACATCCGCGGCAGGGTGTTGTATTTGTACTATCATAGTAATATTTTTCTTATGTTGTAATAATATTAGTAGACAAATTTATTTAATTTGAGTTTAAGTAGTTTTGTAGTATCATTGATTTTCATGTTCTTGTATTTAAGTTATGGCATAGTTTGATTGATTAGTGCGTTGTTGACTATATTAGTGCTTTGCTTTGATACTATATTAGTGTTTTACTATGCCACATGATATTTATGCAACATGATATTTAATTTATCATGTTAACACAGGACTACAATTTGAAGATTATTAAATGGATTTTTCACAATATAAAGAGTGGATTTTGGGGGGGGGGAGGGGGGGGACTGACCGAATAGCTAATAGTTATGTTAAAGGCGTTTAAGAATTTATTAGATACACTTTTAAGAACCTTAAAAGTGAGAAGATTCCGTGTCCGTGAACCCATTGTATAAACAAAAAATATAAGTCTTTGGAAGATGTTGAGCTACATTTAATAATGTGGGGAATTTGTCAAGATTATAACAAGTGGACATACCATGGTTAAAAATATGTACCTTATGTTCCCAAAGAATTACCGATAACCGACCACGTAACAGAACACCAACGAGTGGAAGCGGTAAATGATTCGCCAACACATCGTACATTGACCGATCTAATTGACGATGCTTACGGAGTCCACCAAAACCACCAACCTATGGACACAGATAATGCGTACAATGAACAATTTGATACTGAACTACCAGGAGACCGAGAATATATACGGTTGAAAGTCGATGCAGATAAACCATTGTATAAAGATTGTGATGAAGATCATTCGGTATTATATGCAATGATTGGTTTGCAAAACTTGAAGAGTCAATTTGGCTTGTCTGGGAATAGCGTAATGTTGTCATTTCTGCTTGTCATTTGAGCTTGACAAGGTTGTAAGCTCAATAAGGGTTGTCAAGCTCTTAATCTTACTGTGAGGCCACCTTGCAATGTTGAGTTCCTCGCACCTTGAAATTAATCCCTTACAAACATTACCGCTCACTCTACTCAACAAAATCGAACTCCACCATCTACAATCAATAATGGGAACACTTGCTATAGTTCTAAAAAGCCAGGGATTCACTCGTGGGAGACTACGTGGCTTTGCGAGTCCAAAGATTGTCCCGACAAAACTCCAAAGACCGTCCAGAGCACGATTCTAGGGCTCCCGTGCTAAGACAGTTCAGATTTTCTTACCAAACATGCCTTTTGAGGGCAAAAAACAAAAGCACCTCCCAAACAACCCCGTGAGAGGTGCAAACACCTCTTACGGGATCAATTTAACTAGCAGGAACCGACAGCGTGGTCACAGGACCCCTGGTTCCGAAAAATGAGGATAATTTGAGAAAGTCCACACTTATGCTTGAAAACGTGTCATTAGAGGGCGAAACCCCTTAGCGCCCCCAAGCGGCCCCTTTAGGGGAGCGATCACCGTTCACGGGACCAATGTAACTTGCAGGAACCGATCGCATGGTCACAGGACCTACGATTTGAGAATATGATGATAATTTGAGAAAATCCAGACTTAGGCTTGAAAACGTGTCATTAGAGGGGAAATCCCTTAATGCCCCCCAAACGGCCCTTTTAGGGGAGCGATGACCCCGTACGCATCCAACTTAGCTAGTAGGAGTCGATCGCGTGGTCACGGGACCCCCGGTTTAAGATCGTGGCCCAAAATAAAGAATACCCACACTTAACCTTGAAAATGTGCCATCGGGGGTGAAACCCCTTAGCACCCTACAAACGACCCCATGAACGGCGCCAACACCTCACACGGGACCAACATCGTCCACACAAGCTAATCGCATGGTCACGGGACCCTCGATTTGAGAGCACGACCCAAAACAGAGAATAACCACAGTTAGGCTTGAAAACGTGTCGTCGGGGGGGTGGGGGGGTGAAGCCAATTAACTCCCTCCAAACTGCCCCATGAGCGGCATTGACACCTCTCACGGGACCAACGTAGCCCGCACGAACCGACACCATGGTCACGAGACCCTCGGTTTGAGAGCACGACCCATTAATAAAGAATATCCACACTTAGGCTTGAAAACGTGCCATCGGGGGGTGAAACCCAAAAATACCCCCCCCCCCCCCCAAGCAGCCCCGTGAGTGGAACCAACACCTCGAACAGGGCCAACATAGCCCGTACAAACCAACCGCGTCATCACGGGACCCTCGATTTGAGAGCACGGCCCAAAACAGAGAATATTCACACTTGGCTTGAAAATGTGCCGTCGGGTGGGGCAAAAACCCTTAGCTCCCCCAAATGGCCCCTGAGCAGCGCCAACACCTCGTATGGGACCAATGTAGCCTGTACGAACAGACAACGTGGTCACGGGACCCTCAGTTTGAGAGCACGACCCATTAACAAAGAATATCCATACTTAGGCTTGAAAATGTGTCGTCAGGGGACGAAAACCTAAAAGCTCCCCCAAACGGCCCTGTGAGTAGTGCCAACACCTCGCAAGCGACCAACATATCCCGCACAAATTGACCGCATAGTTACGGGATCCTCAGTTTGAGATCACGGCCCAAAACAAAGAATATCCACGTTTAGGCTTGAAAATGTTCCGTTGGGGGGCAAAACCCTAAAAGTGCCCTCAAATAGCCCCATGAGCGGCTCCGACACCTTGCACGGGACCAAAATAGCCCGCATGAACCGACCATGTGGTCACGAGACCCTCGGTTTGAGATCACAGCCCAAAACATACAATATCCACACTTAGGCTTGAAAACTTGCCGTAGGGGGGGGGCGAAATCCCTTAGCGTCCCATAAACGGCCCCGTGAGTGGCACCAACACCTCGTATGGGAGCAACGTAGATCGTACGAGATGACCGCATGGTCACGGGACCCTCGATTTGTGAGCATGACCCAAAACAAAGAATATTCACACTTAGGCTTGAAAACGTGCCGTCGGGGGGCGAAACTCCTTAGTGCCCCCAAATGGCCCCGTGAGCGGCGCCAATACCTCGCACGGGACCAATGTAGCCCGCACGAATAGACCGTGTGGTTATGGGACCCTCTGTTTGAGAGCATGACCCATTAACAGAGAATATGCCACTTAGGCTTGAAAACGTGTCGTCGAGGGGGCCACACCCTAAAAGCGCCCCCAAAAGGCCCCGTGAGCGGCGCTGACACCTCAACGGTACCAACGTAGCCCGCACGAATCATTTGCGAAGTCACGGGACCCTCAATTTGAGATCACGACACAAAACAGAGAATATCCACACTTAGGCTTGAAAACGTGCGGTCATGGAGTGAAACCCAAAAAGCGCCCCGAAACGGCTCCGTGAGCGGTGCCAAAACCTTGCACAGGACCAACGTAGCCCACCCGAATCGACCGTACGGTCACGACACCCTCGGTTTGAGAGCATAGCCCAAAACAGACAATATCCACAGTTAGGCTTGAAAACATGCCGTCGGGGGGAGAAACCCCTTAGTGACCCCCAAATGGCCCCGTGAGGGGCGCCAATACCACGCACGGGACCAACATAGCCCATACGAATCGACCGTGTGGTCACGGGAGCCTCGGTTTGAGAGCACGACCCAAAATAAAGAATATCCACACTTAGACTTGAAAACGTGCCGCCGGAGGGCGAAACCCCATAGCACCCCCCCAATTGGCCCCGTGAGCGGCGCCAATACCTCGCATGGGACCAACGTAGCCGCACAAATCGACCACGTGGTCACGGGACCCTCGATTTGAGAGCACAACCCAAAACAGAGAATATTCACACTTAGGCTTAAAAATGTGCCGTCGGGGGGGAGAAACCCTTTAGCGCCACCCAAACGGCCCCATGAGCGGTGTCGACACCTCGCACCGGACATATGTCGCCCGCACGAACCGACCGCGTGATCACGGGACCCTTGGTTTAAGAGTGATACTTCGTCTTTTGTGTCACTTGTTTTCTTGATTCGTCGGTCGTTGCGGTCAAACTTCAAGTATCAAAATTCCCTTGAAATTACCTACAAAACTTGTTAAAAATTCAGTATCGTGGTAAATTCGGGTATCAATCCAATTTCAACCGTCGAAATCATTATCGTGAAAATTTCCAATTTCAATTTTTTATAAAAATAATCTTTTGTGTTTTTAATTTTTAAATTTTTTTAGTTTTATAATTAAAAAAAATTCAAGGAGGAAACGAATTTTTATGCAATCAAAATGACTAATAAAAATTAAAAAAACATAATCTAGTTTATAATTTATGAGAAGAAATAAGAGGTGGGATTACACCGCGTAGTCAATTTAAATTAATGTCCTAATTATTCAATTGAATATTTCGAAATAATATTGAATTTAAAACTTAACTCTCGTTATAATCCTAAATTCAATTTTTTTCTTTTTCAGCAATTAAATCAGGAATTGTCACTATATAAAAAATTTAAGATTCATATTTATTCTTAAAAATTATCTTCTAAGATCAATTCATAAAAATTTGTACGAATCTTTGAATTGCACACAAAGAATTAATACTTCAGTTTAAGAATCAGACCTATCTCTAAGTCAAATCCTAAAATCAAATATCAATTTTCAACATTAATCTATTAACTCTGATTAAATAAATTAATCAGTGATTTTTCCCAATTTAATTAGCCTAGAACACATCAATGAACAATTATTCAATTAAATAACTCAACATATGCATTTCATCCCACCCCTTAAATGGGGTGTTTAGACAGACATTATTAAAGATTCAGCACAAGCACAATTAAATAACAAGAAATTAAAGAAGAGAGAAAGAGATACGATACGCATTAATTCCTTGTGTCAACTGTGTCCATAAACACGCGTCCAAACTTTTCACAAAAACTCGGTTGGATTACAAAACTAAAATTAAAAACTGAACCTACAAATTTTTTTCTAATCCTAAATAAATTTTTTTTCTGACTTTTTTCTACCCTCTGCAGTCTTTTTTTTTTCTTTTCTGTCGCTCGTTGCTGTTCCTTGTGAGAGTTCATTTTTTTTTATAGCCCACGAGTTAGCTTAGGAGAGGAGATATTGGTAGGATTTTTCTTTGGCCAAGTCAAGGGATTTTCGGAGGGATTTTGAACTTTGATTTGGGCATGTCATTTGGTTTAAGACTTGGCCGGTAAGTGACTTTGGTTCATATTTTAAAGGACAAGATTTGGTTCCGATTTTAATGGAAGTTTGGTGTGCGGGTTGTCGAGTTTTGGGGTCACCGGGTTAGAGAGGTCGATTTTGGGTATGGCAGTATGGCCAGGTGGGTCTCGGATTATAGGTGGTTGGCTGGAGGGTCGCGCCGGAGAGCTCGGGTTTCGTTTGTTCCGAATTATACAAGGGGTTATGGGCTTGTGGATTTTGGGAAACAAGGTCGTGGGTCTAAGGATGGGAACGGCTTTTTTAGCGGAGATGGGTCGGAGGCTCGCCGACGGGTCCGAGGCAGGAGGGTTATGGGATTCGTGGGCGCTTGGGAGTCGAGGTGGGGGAGAGCTGTTGGTTGTGATGGTTATGGTAGATGGTGGTTATTGTATTTGGGTGTTAATGGAGGAGAGAGAGTGAGGTGGTGATGAGGGAAGAAGATGGTGATGAGTTTTGATTAGGTGTGGTAGGGAGTATAGTTGGGTTGGTGTGTGGCACATGGGATGTGTTTAGGGGGAGGTGTATAGTGGGGTTTGGTGTGGGTGAGTGTGTATGTGTGTTTAAGTGTGTGTTGGTTTGTGACCCTTAAAAAAAATGACACTACCTAAAAAATAAAACTAGAACTTAAATAAAAAATAAATTTCTAATTTATTACTAAGAGACTCAAAAATAAAAAATAAAACGCTATAAAAACTAAAAATCCTAACTAAATAAACTAAAACTAAAAACTAAAGAAAAAATAAAATCTTATAAAAATAAATTCCTAAAAACTAATCCTAAGAAAAATAATAAAATAAAATAAAGATTAAAAACTAATCAAAATGAAAATCAAAATAAAGAAATATAAGAATAGAAAATAAATCCTAAAAAAATTCTAAATAAATCTAAAATAAATCTAAAATAAATCCTAAATGTAAAATGACTCAAAATAAAAATCTCAGCTCGGTGTAGGCTTAGGTTTGGTACAGGGATAGGGTTTGGGATATCGAAAATCATCGGTGCAAGGTCAAACTTGACTTCTGACTTCACATCCGCTTTGAATTTCTTCATTTGACGCTTTTGACCGCTGTTGAGTCATAATCGACTTGATTTATCATTATTTTGATGTTGTGGCTGCTCATTGACTTGAAAAATAATAAAATACGACATGAGTCCAATTTTAATTAAAACGAGTGACTAAAATGCATCTATTCAGGGTATAAAATAGACACTTTTGGGTGCTTATCACACCACCCCCAAACAGAACATTGCTAGGCCTCGAGCAAAAATAGAGAGAAAATAAAGATAAGTAAAGTGTGCCACTTTCGCAGGTACTAACGATTGCACTTAGCATGTGCAACAAGCCGTTAAACCTGTAGGTTGCCTTATAGGACGAGTTGTGTCGGGTGAGGGTTTACAATGAATATAACCACAAAATTCAAAATTTATTTAAATGCACTCTCTTTCTTTGATAATGAAGCGTTATACAACCCAACTAAAAAGGACGTCAAGGAACACCATATTCAACTATCAAAATAAGATATAAAATTACTTAATACAAAAAGCGTAATCCTTCCTATAACTCAACATGTGTTAATGTGAAACAATCGTAAGTATCATTAGAGATATTCCTAGATCACCTTTATAGAATCAATGCTTTGACTTTAATTCTCACTGGATATATCTCTCTTAATCGAACTCTCTGAGAATTGGGTAAGTGTATCTCTTTAGTGTGTGAGGATGTGAGTAAATGTAAACAAGTGCAAACGTCTCACACACTTATAAAAAAATGACGGATACATGAAAGAAATTTGATCTCATGAAGGAATGCTAACCACTTTGTTGAGTATGTCGAGCTATTCCCCATATAGACTTCTCGTTTGGCCAAACATTTTACCAAGGGTGAAAAATATGATTTATTAAAGGTATGAGGGGATAATGAGATGAAGAAGATGAATGATATGATGGAAGAATTTTGAGAAGAGTGTGATATACTTTGAATAACTAATGTCTTCATTTTTTGAATTTATGATCGCATGCTTTCTTTTTCTTCCTTTATATTTTTTTTCTTTGCTCCTTTATATATATATATATTTTATTGCGATGCATTTTTTTTGTCACACCAATGAAGATAATCTACATTTGAACTTCTAAACACTTTTTTCTCAAAAACGATGAGAATGATGTGAATTGGCATATGGATGGTATCTGGGACATACATGGATAAGGGATAAATGGAAAATGGCTAAATGATAATGTGATAAGGAAAAGTGGTAAGTTTATGGTAAAATCGGTTTAGTGCTCGGGACAAACTACAAGACACATGTTTTTTATAACTCGAAAGTGATGTCATTCTCAGTGATTATGCCAAATTTAAAAAAATAATGAGATCGTGCAATGACTAAATTTAGTACCCAAAGAAAGTTGAGTGAACTCGTGACTCTGAGATACGTAAAAACCCTCAAAAAAGTGAAAAGCTCAAATCTCTTGGGTTTATGTCACCACTAGTGATCTTTTAAATCTCTTTTGAGAATATAATTACTCTTTAACTTTTGATTGTAAGAGTGATAGTGCAAATTACCGAGTCTTGGAATTCATAATGTAAGTACGCTTTAAGAGGTATTAATTAATTTTATGACAAGAAGTGAAATTTTAGGTTCGAACACGGGTATTCTGAGATTCTAAAAGAGGGATGATAGACAATTCATGCCATAAAAATTTATTTTTAACTGCATTAGAAGTATAAAATCACTTGTTTCTGAAAATTGTTCAAAAGAGGTACGATTTTGATAAATTTCTCACTCCCAAACAAAAGAAAACATCTTCCTCGATGTTTAAAACTATATATATATAACAAAAAGCACAAGGGAGGAAATATATTACCATAATGAACCGATAATGAAAATGGACCACATAATGGAGCAGAGATGAAACCTGGATAACAGATGCGACATAAAAAGATGTACAAGTCTATAAAGCATGTGAAAATCATTGGGTGATGTGAAACACCACCCCCAAATAGGATAAGTCTCATACACAGAAATAACAAAGGACGGGCTACCTCCCGATATCGCTAAGTTTAACGTCTTCAGCCAGACCAATCGGGAACTCACCCTATAAATAAGAACTATGAAAGCGAGGGGTGGTAGAAAATTGGGGTGATTATAATGACCCCCAAACAAGACCGAACAGTCAGTCGTCATAAATGGGGTCAACAAGGTCAATGTCTTCTATGTGAGTGGGGCCTAGCTCTAAGAAAGGCTTCAATCATTGATCGTTGACCTGAGAGGGGTTACCATCCTTAGGATATTGAACTGTGATGGCACCATAGGGAGTAACAGATTCAACAACAAAAGGGCCAGACCACCTGGTTTTTAACTTTCTGGGAAAGAGATAAAGACGGGAGTTATTGAACAAAACTTTCTGACCAGGGTGGAATTCTTTGCGTAAAATGCTTTGGTCATGGATCCACTTCATTTTGTCCTTGTACTTATTGGACAAATCATAGGCATCATTCCGTATCTCCTCTAATTCATTAAGTTGGAGCTTTCGATGAATGCCAACCTCTTAGATATCAAAATTAAGGGTTTTGACAACCCAATAGGCATGATGTTCAAGCTCGACAGGTAAGTGTCATGGTTTATCAAAGACCAAGAAATAAGGAGACATGCCAATCGGAGTTTTAAAAGCATTACGGTATGCCCATAAAGCATCATTAAAGCGTAAGGACCAGTCTTTTCGATTTGGATTAACTGTTTTTCTAGGATTTGCTTGATTTCACGGTTGGAAACTTCAACTTGACCACTATTCTGAGGGTGGTCAGAGAGACCAACTTTGTGGGTAACACCATATTTTTTCACGAGATGTTCAAAGACACGGTTACAAAAATGTTTACCCCCATCACTAATGATAGCTTTTGGAGTTCCAAAACATGTGAAGACATACTCCTTAAGAAAACTGACCACAATGTGATGGTCATTGGTGAGACAAGCGATAGCTTCTATCCATTTGGAAACATAATAAATTGCAACGAGAATATATTGGAAACTATGAAATGAGGGAAAAGTACCCATGAAAATAATGCCCCACACATCGAAGATTTTGATGATGAGAATGGGTGTGAGAGGCATTATGTGAAGATGAGAGAGATGCCCATTGTTGGAATTTGTCACAAGCTTGGCAATAATGGCGAGCATCTCGAAAAAGAGAGGGCCAGTAGAAACCACTTTGCAAAATTTTGGTAGTAGTTTTCTTGGAGCTAAAGTGGCCACCACAGGCACCATCGTGACAAAATGAGAGAATATTGGACTGTTCATGGTTAGGAACACATCGACGAATGACTTGATCAGGGCAATACTTAAAAAGGAATGGATCATCCCAAGAGTAAAACTTCATATGTGCCATGAACTTAGAACACTCGTGTTTCGACCAATGATTGGGTAGTTGATCGGTAACAAGGAAATTAACGATATCAGCATACCAAGGAGAGGTGGATATAGTAAAAAGTTTCTCATAGGGAAATGTTTCAGAAATAGGGATGGAATCAGATTTAGACATAACAATAAGGCGGTAGATATGGTTTGCAACCAAATTTTCACACCCTTTCTTATCGCAAATTTTGAGGTCAAACTCTTGAAGCAAGAGAATCCACCGTATTAATTGTGGCTTAGAATCCTTCTTTTGAAGAAGGTTCCTAAGGGTGGCATGGTCAGTGTAAACGATGATATGGGAACCGATGAAATAGGACATAAACTTATTTAGTGCGAATACGACAGCTAGCAACTCCTTTTCGATGGTCGTGTAATAAAGTTGAGCGTCATTGAGGGTTCTGCTAGCATAATAAATGATGTGATGGAGCTTGTCAACCTTCTGACCAAGTACATCACCTAGAGAAAAAACACATGAGCTCAAAAGGTAAAGACCAATTAGGAGGCTGAATGATAGGAGCAGAAGTGAGCTCGGCCTTGAGGCGCTCAAAAGAAGTGACACGCGCGTCTTCAAAGACAAAGGAAACATCTTTGGATAAAAGGGTGGTTAAAGGTCGAGCGATTTAAGAAAAGTCCTTGATAAAACGACGGTAGAAGCTCGCATGTCCTAAGAAGGAGAGAATGTACTTAACAGACTTAGGAATAGGAAGCATGGAAATCAATTTGAATTTTGCTTTATCTACTTCAATACCATCACGAGAGACTACGTGACCTAGAACAATTCCATTTTTGACCATAAAGTGGTATTTTTCCCAATTGAGGACTAATTTCTTTTCTTGACACCGTTTGAGAACCATAGTGAGGTGAGAAAGGCATTGTTCGAAGGAAGAACCAAACACAGAAAAATCATCCATAAAGATTTAGAGAAAATGTTCTAGCATGTCATTAAAAATGTTAATCATACACCGTTGAAAAGTCGCGGGTGTATTGCAAAGGCCAAATGGCATGCTAGAGTAGGCAAAAGTGCCGAAGGGATATGTGAAGGTAGTTTTCTCTTGGTCTTCAGAGGAAATTAAAATTTGGTTGTATCATGAATAGACGTCAAGGAAGCAGTAATACTCATGGGCAGCTAAACGTTCAAGCATTTATTCAATACAGGGAAGAGAAAAATGGTCCTTGCGAGTGACAGCATTTAGCTTTCGATAGTCAATACAAATACGCCAACCCGTTTGCATACCAGTGGGCACAGGCTCATTATCACTATTTTTTACGATTGTGAAACTAGAATTTTTCGGTACTACATGAATGGGACTGACCCATTGACTATTTGATATAAGGTAGATAATACCAGTATCGAGCAATTTCAAAATCTCAGTACGCACGACTTCTTTCATAGAAGGATTGAGTCGACGTTTGGGTTCACGAGAAGTCTTGGCGCTCTCCTCCAAATGAATGCGATGACTACAAACATTGGGGTTCACACCTTAAATGTCTAAAATGGTCCATCCTATATCAGTGCAATGATAAGTAAGGGTGTGTACTAATTGCTCTTCTTAATCAGGGGTCAAGTCGAAAGCAATAATGACAGGATGATGGTGGTTGGGGCCTAAGAAAGTATATTTCAACTTGGGAGGTAAGGGCTTAAGATCCAAACTAGTTGTGACATCGGATGCAGATGCAGAAATAGAGTTCGGAGAGCTATCAGTACATAAAGTGGAGGAATCTGATGTGGCAGTGGTTTCATAAGGTGGAACAGGGTGATCTACAGAGTGAAGAGTATCAACATAGAGGGTATCGAAGGGAGGAGCCCAAGAGGAAGTGTCCATCAGTAGAGTGGAATCTAATATGGCATTTAGTTCAGAGATGGAGGAATAAATATTAAAGTCAGATCCAAAATGAGCCAAACATTGTTAGAGGGAATCGGTAGGGTAAGTTTGGTCCAATATTTCATTAACTAGGGAGACAATCACGCACGCCTCATTAATAGAATCGACATCAGCATGTTGTTGTATAAGATAAAAGATATTGACTTCAAAAGTCATGTTGCCAAAAGATAGATTCATGGACCCATAACGATAATTAATGATGGCATTGGTAGTGGCAAAAAAGGGCTGACCCATTATGATAGGAGTATTGGTTGGGTCGGGCGCAGGAGTGTCTAAGATGATGAAATCCACATGATAGTAAAAGTCTGAAACGTTCACCAAAACATCTTCAAGGATTTCTTTAGGTACTTTCACGGAATGATAAGCAAGTTGAAGAGTAACCCATGTAGGTTTCATGTTTTGTAAACCCAACTCAAGGTAGAGGGAGTAAGGTAACAGATTAACACTAGCCCCAAGATGAAGTAAAGCACTAGTAGTGAACTTATCGCCTAATATGCAAGAGATAGTTAAACGGCCAGGGTCTTTGTACTTCATAACACCGTTATCATGGAGAAGGGACGTAGCTTTCTCAGTGAGGAAATCATCACGAGGAACTTTGGTCCTACATTTAATAGTGCACAAGTACTTAAAAAATTTGTCATACGAAGGGACAGGTTGAATCACGGCGAGGAAGGGAATGTTAATGTGAACATTCGGAAAGACCTTCTTAATCTCATCAAATTGACAGGATTTATTAGTGGGAGCCAACCGATAAGGGAAGGGTGCTTTGGGAACGTAAATAGAGTTGGGTGCAGTAGGCTCTGACTCAGTGTGAGATGTGGATTTAGATGGTGGGGTAACATTAAGGATAGGCTAGAGCATGAACACCATTGTCAACTTATTTTCCCGAGCGAAGAGTAGACACCGCTTTCATATTCGCTTGGTAATTGGGTAGAGTGGAAGTGTAACCAACCTCATAGGTCGAGTCTTTTCCATTCCCCTTAGGGTTAGTAATGGGTTGACAGGGGAAACGACCTTTCTCTCGCTCAGACTCGAATTGGTTCAAATGCTGCTCAAGCCGTTGGAGGTTTTGATTATGAGTGAGGAGATTCTTAAGAGAAGAGGTCGATGAATTGGACGGAGGGGCATAAGATGGTTGGGGTACCAACTCGCACTGAGAATAAAGAGATTGGGAATACTCATATGAAGGCGGGGGAACATGAACAAGCTGCTGATTGTTGTTTAAATTTTCTCCATGGGGCACAAAGGAAGACGAAAAGTGCAGTTGATGGTAAGAAGATAACTGATGCGAGATAGGAGGGCGAGGTTGCCTTTATGGGTTGTGTGGAAACCTAGGGGGACCACCAACATGTTGTTTTGGTTGGGAAGGAGCGGGGTTGTGGTCTTACTTAAAAGAGAAATGGGGGTGATTTTTATTGGTAGGATTGTAAGTAAACAATGGGGGAACGGGTTTCCTAGTGGTATCAAAGGCACATGCTTGGGCCATGGTGGGATCGGGATCATCTTGTAGGAGGGGAAACAAATGAGCTAAATGATATTGATTGGATAAGACACTGCAAGAAGAAGGACTATAATCATTGACATTCATTGCTTGTTTAGAAAGTGAAACATTTTGTTGTATAGTACAACTAAGAGCGTCAATAATTTTAGTCAATGAGTGTAAGCTTTGTAGCGAAGTTTAAAAACCAGGATCATTTTTTACCTCAGAAGTGTTCCCTACACGTGGAGGGTCAGATTGCGAAAACGCATCGGTGCCTTCCCAATCTTGGGAGTCATCGCCTAATTCATGGAGAAAATTATAGGCGGCAGTGGGAGTTAAATGCATTGACTTCCCTTTATGCATGGATTCAATCATAGTGCGATAAGAAGGGATAAGACCATTGGAAAACTAGGGACTAAGCGACTTTCTTGAGACCATGATGCGGGCAACTATTAATATATTCTTGAAAATGGCCCCATGCTTCACAAAATTGTTCGGTAGGCTTTTGTCCAAAATCTTGAATGGCTTGGTGCATTTCATTTATTTTGCATATGGGATAGAACTTAGACATGAACTTCTTGACAAGTTATTCCCAAGTTTGGATAGAATCCGGGGTCTTGGAATGGAGCCATATGGATGCATCATCTTGGAGAGAAAATGGAAATAACCGAAGACGAACATTCTCTTCATCTAAGTTCTGATTTTTAAAATTAGCGTACACAATGAGAAATTTCCTCAAGTGAGTATAAGGAGACTCGCATTCAAGTCCATGAAAACTGGGCAATATAGAAATAGTCGCGGGGTAAAAACCAAATTGTTCGGACGGAGTGGGTGAAAGAACGATATATTAAGGTGGAGTGGCCGTAATCGAGGCAAATTAGTCCCTTAAAGCACATTCGTTGGTCATGATGGGTGGGGTAACGGAACCAGGGGGAGTGGGAGAACTAGGCATCTCCAATGAAGAAGAACACAGATTGGGGAGTTGAGGAGGAAAATCAGCGAAAAGAGCATGATCACCTGAGAGGGAATTTAGAGATGGAGCACTAGGAGAACGTGTTAATCGATGATCGATTCGGTGCCAATTTGTCATAAAAACAACCAAAAATATTTTGGGGTTTTTTTGAAAAAGGAAAAATGAAAATTTTGGATTTTTGTAAATCTAGAAAGGAAAAATGAAAAATATTTTTTGTGTTTGGAGAGAAGAATGAGGCAGAAAAAATGGAAAATATTTTATATTTTTGATAATTGTAAAAAATAATTCATAAAAAGTGAGAAAAAGGAGCGATCGACTTACGCTAGAAAAACCGGCAAATGGAGTAAAAATTTGACTACCTAAAGGAACAATTAGACACGTGCACAAAGGGAACAAGTCCGAACGAGCACATAGCCAAATTATTATCTTCAAGTTAAGTGAGTGGGTAGTCAATTTTAATTATTCCTTGGGTGAAAAAAACACGGAAGCGTAGGCCTCACCGGTAAAAGTGTGCTCCTACTTTCTTCCCGACAGACAAGAGACTTACTAGTTAAGGCTCACCACACTAGCTACTACAACAAACAACTATACGGTACCATGATGGGGAAAGCACAAACCCGTTTTACTCGGCGACCTCACTTAAAACCCAGTTTCCCTATACAAAAGTCTTAAGATAGTTTAATGAAGATTTGCAGGAGTGGAAATGACTCACTAGAGTATCCTACGAGGGTCTCATTCCGAAAGGGTCCTAATGAACACCGTTCCTACTTGGCTTGCTAGTTGATTGATTTTAATTTAAGTGAGAGCCCGGGTAACAAGCAAATGAAGAGGTGATTGAGTGGGTGATGAAATATCAACTCGTTGCAATGACCGGGTATAGGTATTAGGTAAATTTATTCATCAAACCATCCAACTTAAGTGGGATAAAGAAATGAAAAGCACATGGGAGCAAGTAGCACACGAAAATTGACTCGCTTGCAGAGATTTGCGAGTGATAAAGAGTTTACCTCCCACAGTTTTTACACACGTGGGGTGAAGTTCGAGTTGAGTCGACCGGGGGGAAGTACGCCTACTTCACTCGTCCCCGGGAGTCCTACCGACCCAAAGTAGTGAGGCTTAACAAATCCTCTCCCTTAGGCGCCCTCTCTCTTCCTTGTTCGGTTTCCCTCTCGTTTTTTTTAATGTTTGAATAATTATTACAAAAAATAAAATGGTGTCAAAGTGCACGCCAATTAAATACAAGGCCAAAAATAATCCTAAACAACCAGTCTAAGGAGGAAGAGGAAGGAATAACTACACTAAAAATAAACAATAAAAATAAAAATAAAAATTACAAATCTTCACGGGCTTCAATCTTCAAGAAATCGGTAACGACGCCATTTGATACTTCGTCTTTTGTGTGACTTGTTATCTAGATTCGTCAATCGTTGCGGTCAAACTTCGAGTAGAGAAGTTCCCTTGAAATTATCTACAAAACTTGTTAAAAATTCAGTATCGAGGTAAATTCGGGTATCAATCCAATTTCAACCGTCGAAACTGTTATCGTGAAAATTTGCAATTTCATTTTTTTTGTAAAAATATTTTTTTGTGTTTTTAATTTTTTTTGTTTTATAATTAAAAACAATTTCAAGGGAGGAAACAAAAATTTATGCAATTAAAATGACTACTAGAAATTTAAAAAAAAATCTAGTTTAGAATTTATGAGAAGAAACAAGAGGTGGGATTACACTGCGTAGTCAATTTAAATTAATGTCCTAATTATTTAATTGAATAGTTCAAAATAATATTGAATTTAAAACTTAACTCTCGTTACAATCCTAAATTCAATTTTATCTTTTTCAGCAATTAAATCAGGAATTGTCACTACGTAAAAAATTTAAGATTCATACTTGTTCTTACAAATTATTTGCTAAGATCAATTCATAAAAATTTATACGGATCTTTGAATTGCACACAAAGAATTAATACTTGAGTTTAAGAATCGGAACTATCTCTAAGTCAAATCCTAAAATCAAATATCAATTTTCAACATTAATCTATTAACACTCGTTAAATAAATTAATCAGTGATTTTTCCCAATTTAATTAGCGTAGACCACATCAATGAACAATTCTTCAATTAAATAACTCAACATATGTGTTTCATCTCACCCCTTGAATGGGGTGTTTAGTTTGACATTATTAAAGATTCAGCATAAGTACAATTAAATAACAAGAAATTAAAGAAGAGAGAAAGAGATATGATACGCCTTAATTCTGTGTGTCAACTATGTGCATAAACACGCGTCCAAACTTGTCATAAAAACTCAGCTAGATTACAAAACTAAAATTAAAAACTGAACCTACAAATTTTTTTCTAATCCTAAATTAATTTTATTTTTATTTTTTTCTGACTTTTTTCTACCCACTGAAGTCTCTTTTTTTCTTTCATGTCTCTCGTTGCTGTTCTCTATGAGAGTCCGTTTTCTTTTTATAGCCCACGAGTTAGCTTGGGAGAGGAGATATTGGTAGGATTTTTCTTTGGCCATGTCAAGGGATTTTTGGAGGGATTTTGAACTTTGATTTTGGTGTGTATTTTGGTTTAAGACTTGGAAGGTAGGTGACTTTGGTCCCTATTTTAAAGGAGAAGATTTGGTTCCGATTTTAATGGAAGTTGGGTCTGCGGGTTGTGGGGTTTTCGGGTCACCGGATTAGAGAGGTCGATTTCGGGTATGGGAGTATGGCCAAGTGGGTCTCGGAATACAAGTGGTTGGCTGGAGGGTCGCGTCGGAGAGCTTGGGTTTCGTTGGTTCCGGGTTGTAGAGGGGGTTACGGGTTTGTGGAGTTTGGGAAACAAGGTCGTGGGTCTAAGGATGGGAATGGTTTTTTTTAGCGAAGCTGGGTCGGAAGCTCACCGACGGGTCCGAGGCAGGAGAGTTATGGGATTCTTGGGCACCTGGGAGTTGAGGTGGGGGAGAGGTGTTGGTAGTGATGGTTATGGTAGCTAGTGCTTATTATATTTGGTTGTTAATGGAGGAGAGAGAATGAGGTGGTGATGAGGGAAGAATATGGTGATGGGTTTTAATTAGATGTGGTAGGGAGTATAGTTCGGTTGGTGTGTGGCACAAGGGATGTGTTTAGGTGTGTGTGTGTAGTGGGGTTTGGTGTGGGTGAGTGTGTATATGTGTTTAAGTGTGTATTGGTTTGTGACCCTTAAAAAAATGACACCACCTAAAAAATAAAACTATAACTAAAATAAAAAATTAAAATCTAAAAACAAAATTCTAATTTATTACTAAGAGACTCAAAAATAAAAAGAATTAAAAATAAAAAATATAACTCTATACAAACTAAAAATCCTAACTAAATAAATTAAAACTAAAAACAAAAGAAAAATAAAATCTTATAAAAATAAATTCCTAAAAACTAATCCTAAGAAAAATAATAAAATAAATTAAAGATTAAAAAAAATAAAAATCAAAATCGGAATAAAGAAATATAAGAATAGAAAATAAATCCTAGAAAATTCTAAATAAATTTAAAATAAATCCTAAAATTAAAACGACATAAAATCAAAATCTAGAAAAATAATAAAGGTAAAAACTCAACACACACAGGCTCGGGTGATGGTCTGGGCTCGATGTAGGCTTAGGTTTGGTCCGAGAATAGGGTTTGGGACATCATAACTCGTCGGTGCAAGGTCAAACTTGACTTCTGACTTCACGGCCACTTGACTTTCTTCATTTAACGCTTTTGATTGCTATTGAGTCGCAATTGACTTGATTTAGCATTATTTTGATGTTGCGATTGTTGATTGGCATGAAAAATAATAAAACTGCGACATAATGCCAATTTTAATTAAAACGAGTGACTAAAATACATATACATCTATTCAGCGTATAAAATAGACACTTTTGGGTGCTTATCAGAGAGCACAACCCAAAAAAGAGAATATCCACATTTAGGCTTTAAAATGTGACGTCGGGGGGCGAAACCCCTTAGCACCCCCAAACGGCCCCGTGAGCGGCGCCAACACCTCGCATGGGACCAACGTAGTCTGCACGAAGTGACCGCGTTGTCACGGGATCCTCGGTTTGAGAGCACGGCCCAAAACAGACAACATTCACACTTAGGCTTGAAAATGTGCCGTCGGGGGGCGAAACCCCTTAGCACCCCCCAAATGGCCCCGTGAGTGGCATCAACACCTCGCACGGGACCAACGTAGCTCGTACGAACCGATAGCATGGTCAAGGGACCCTCAATTTGAGAGCGCGACCCATTAAAAGAGAATATTCACACTTAGGCTTGAAAACATGCCGTCGAGGAGGCAAAACCCTAAAATTGCCCCCAAGCGGCCCCGTGAGCGGTGTCAACACCTCGCACGGAATCAACGTAGCCCACACGAACTGACCGCGTGGTCACGGGACCCTCGGTTTGAGAGCACAACCTAAAACAGAGAATATCCACACTTAGGCTTGAAAACGTACCGTTGGGGGGTGAAACCATAAAAGGGCCCCCATACGGCCCCGTGAGCGGCTCCAACACCTTGCACGGGACAAACGTAGCCCACACGAATTGATTGCGTGGTCACGGGACCTTTGATTTGAGATCACGGACCAAAACAGACAATATCCACACTTATGCTTAAAAACGTGTCGTCGGGGGATGAAACCCCTTACCATCCCCCAAATGGCCCTGTGAGCGGTGCCAATACCTCTCACGGGACCAACGTAGCGTGCACAAATCGACAACGTGGTCATGGAACCCTCGATTTGAGAGCAAGACCCATTAACAGAGAATATCCACACTTAGGCTTGAAAACGTGTCGTCGGGGGGAAGAAACCCTAAAAGCGCCCCCAAAAGGCCTTGTGAGCGGTGCCAAAACCTCGTACGGGACCAACGTAGTCCGAACAAACCGACCGTGTGGTCACAGGACCCTCAGTTTGAGAGCACGACCCAAAATATAGAATATCCACACTTAGGCTTGAAAACGTGCCGTCGGGGGATGAAACCCTAAAAGCGCCCCCAAACGGCCCCATTAGCGGTGCCAACACCTTACATGGGACCAACGTAGCCCACACAAACCGATCGCGTGGTAACGGGATCCTCAGTTTGAGAGCACGACCCAAAACACACAATATCCACACTTAGTCTTGAAAATGTGCCGTCGGGGGGGCGAAACCCATTAGCGCCCCCAAACGGCCCCCGTGAGCGGCGCCAACACCTCATACGGGACAAGCGTAACCCATATGACCTGATCGCGTGATCACAGGACCCTCGATTTGAGAGCACGATTCAAAACAGATAATATCCACAGCTAGGCTTGAAAACGTGTCGTCGGGGGTCGAAACCCTTTAGTTCCCCACAAACAACCCCATGAGCGGCGCCAACCGCATGAGACCAACGTAGCCCACACGAACTGACCGTGTGATCACAGGACCCCCGATTTGAGAGCATGACCCATATTTCAGAATGCCTAGACAGGTCCCGTGATTGTGTGGTCACGACCCCTCCCCCTCCCAATTTGAGAGCACGGGACCCCCTCGAGGTCACCAAAAGAGAACTTGCAACAAATGACCGATACCCTCCCGATTCGAGGATTTTTTTTACTATTATTAAAAATGGTCACGGCCTGAAGGCGTGACAATGTTTTATGCATAGTAAGTACAATCACGGCCCAAAGCCGTGCCAATATTATCTCTATACTAAGCGTGGTCATGGCCTAAAGCCGTGATAATATCATAGATATAGTAAGAATGGTCACGGCCTAAATCCGTGACAAAGTTCGATCGCACAGAAAACTGGTCACGGCTTTGAATTGTGACCAAGTGGTTTTTTACTTGCCTGGTGGTCACGGGTTTGGGCAGTGAACAGGCTTACAAATAGGGTCAGGGCTATGGGCCGTGACCACATCTGTGACAATGGAAAATCTGTGACCAGGCTTTGGGTCGTGACCACCAAAATTGGTCACGCCCGATTTAGTCATGAACCAAATCCATGACCCACACTTCCTGTTCAGGGATAAAGTCTGTGACCATTAGCCTAGTTTTGGTGTAGTGGGTTAAATGAGAGTGTCGTAGAAAATAATGCTTTTTTGATTGGGGATCTTAGAGAACGGGATAGGATGCTTAGGGAGAAACTAGAATATGTGGAGAAAGAGAGAAATAGTCTTCGTGGTTTGATGGAGACTTTGAAAAAGAAGATTCAAGAGGTTGAGGATTCTAGAAGTGTGTTTGAGTCTAGGATTTGTGAGTTAGAGGAGAAGTTTAAAGACTCAAGTAAGATTAAGTTTGACTTGAAATCTAGGACGGAGAAGTTGGATAGGATGTTAGGCACCATCTAAGTCAAAAGTGATAGGCTTGGTATAGGCTACCATGGTAGAGTTATTCCCATTCCCAAAGCCAATACTAATCATGTTAGAGAACCCACTAGGAAGGAGAGGAGATGTAGACATTTTGGTAATCATTCCCGCCGTCTTTACACTTGCACACATTGCGGTAGAAAATGTCACCTTAGACGTTTTTGCTATGACCTTAGGAATGCTCCTAGAAAGTTAAGGAATAAAGTCATTTCGGTTCTCAAAACCCTTATGCATAATTTCACACCTACTTGGGGTTAGGAAATCGGACTTAGAGGCATTAGGACTTAAACTTCATGGTTCTCATTTGTTTGCACCTGATTATTTCCATGCTAAATCTAAAGGATGATTATATTTCCATGTTTGTCGCACGCTAGTCTTTGCATCATGATTTATATCTTGCTAGTGTTATGACATGTGTATCTTTTATATTATTTTTTTCATTTATTAAGTCTTATTTGAAAAATACAAAAAGATTTTTGGTTTAAATATTTTTGAGAAAAATACAAAAAGATTTTTCTTTTATTTGAGTCAAAATATGTTGAAAAAACAAAAAGATTTTCGGTTAGTTTTTGTGTCGTGAGTTTACATGTTTGTTGTGGCATATTGGTGTGCTTGGACCCCCATCCTTTTATTATCCATGTGGCTAGGACATTTGGTCATAATTATTGATGCTTAGAATGATCTTAACCATTATGAGGTTGTTTTAAAGTTGATATGCATTTTCATTCGACTTTGTTTGTATACCATAATTGCACACATGCACGAGTTTATATGGATGTTGGTCATCTCATGCATATTTGAGTTTGGTGAGACATTTTCATCTCAATCTTGTAATCTATGCTTAAGTAGACTTAAGGAGGAGGTGAGCATGTAAGAACCGTTTACCGTGAGGATTAAAACTTAAAAAAAAATGATGAGTGTTCACGAAAAATGGTTGCGAGAGTGTAAAATTGACTAGTCGTGAAAGACAACATTTAAAAGAGCCCGAAAACATTAAAGGCAATAAAAATAATCATATGCCAAAATATGGGCCAATTAGTTTATATTCATTCCAAAAGAAAAATATGATATATATTTAAGGGAGTTTGGATGGATAATTTAAACGGGTTTGCACCACGAATCCTAACATTGAAAAATCGTAACACGACGCTATCATTTGCAGAATCGTCGAAATTTCAGATTTGTGTGCATGTTTGATTGTTTAGTTCATTTAACTCACACTTTAATTATCACATATGGCTAAAATAAAGTTTGATGATTTATATCTATCAATTAGAGCTTCTTGATCGTGTCTATGTGTTGGAATTGTGATTCATTTGTTGTAGTTCACACCCATACATTCTATGTTCATGTTTGAGCACATCGGTACTATGTTAGCATGTACCTCAAATTATTTTGTTGTTTTCGTTACAATTTTGCTATTGTTATGCAGTTTTCTACAATTCCAATTTAGTTTTTTCAAGAAATTTTTTTGTTGGGCGAAACTGTTTAATTTTTAGAACTGGGTGTGAGAATTTGATTTTCTCGTTCAAGCAAGAAATAGATATCGCGCAAAGCCATCTCGCAAGAAGCTTATGTCGTTTGAACGACAAGGCAGTGTCATTCGATCAACCCTCTGGAATTTTTTTTTCTTCTCTGAATTCTGCTGTTTCAGTACCGTGTTCTATGGTTACATATTTTTCGTACTGCTGGGTTGCTTCTGGACAATTTGTTGTATGCAATTCTCACTGATTATATTTTTCACTACATTATATTCATTATGTCAAACCTGTGTAGATTGATGATTCATATTGTCTGTTTATTATTTTCTAGCTACGGATTTGACATCTTTTGATCATTATTAGTTGATTTTTTTATGTTTATCTAGATACATTTCAATGGTTATCTCATGCTAGATATGTTTTTCTTTTCATCGGGTTGTATACTCGAGACAAAAATGGGAGAGTTATATGTGATGTAGGGGGAGATTACGTATGTGATGTAGGGGGATTTTTTTTTAGCACATATATTTTGTTGCATTACAAATTGATATCATATGCTTTCATGCTTATATATCGGTATTAATTAGTTTGCACAAATTGATATCCTGATTTAGATGTTGGTTACAAATTGGTATCATATTTTTCTCACATATCAAATGATTTGGATTTGATTTTACATATTGGTTTATATCATTTGTTCCTCAATACTTCACTAGGTATTTGTCAGTTTCTGTAGGTATGCTTAAAAAGATTTAAGATTTCAAGACTACATCACATTCAGACATTTCATGCTTACTGGAACATCGTCTACTAGTCTTGTCTTGTAATTTTTAATTTTGGGTTTATAGGATGGGATTTAGGCGTCATACGGCTTGACGACCCGACTTAGGCATTTCACTGTTGGTTTTATCCCGGAATAGTCAAAGGGGGAGATTTGTAAGGACAAAATTTTCGATTGAGTCTGCTGTATGTTTATTTGACTTATTCCCGGAACAAAACACATTTGAGTCATAGGTTGTATTTTTATTGTCACGATCCCACACATGATGACGTATTGAAGTTTATTAAAGACGTTACGGCAAAGCTTCAAAGAGTTTATCATGCCGATTTTATGGTGCATATTTTGTGTTCAACTCAAATTGCATTTTGAAATCACTGAGGTATGAATGCGTAATTTTAATGGGACTCGAAATTTATTTTAAAATGTTTAAGGATGTTATTTTATTAAAGAAATATTTTTAAAAGAGTTTGAAAACGTTTACACTTCATTTATTCTGAGATAAAGATGGTTTAAAGTTGTGTTAAAATCAAGCACACGTGTCAGCCGTTCAAACGACCATAGCCGTCGTTCGAGCGACATGCCTATATCGCTCGAGCGAGACACCAACTTCAAAAAAATTATTTAAGGTGTGTTTTCTCAGAGTTTCGAAAAACGTGCAGTCTGAAAAATAGATTACGAACCAGTAGGTTTTCTGCACAAAGTTTTCAAAGATTTTCTAAGTCTAAACGTCCTTAGAGTTTCAAAGATCCGAGCTTTCATTACTATATGCTATAGTGATCTTTGTTTGCACCAAGAAGAGTTTGTTCTACACTTGAACGTTGGGTTTTGAGGTAAAGAAGCGAAGGAGTTCGTGTTCAACATCGTAGACGACATAAAGCCATATCGATGGACACCAAGATATACGTGGACGTGTGTATTGTGGATGAGTATCGTGGAAGAAGGACTTTTTGCATGGGCATTGTGGATGAGTGATTGAGGATCAGAAGAGCGTCAAGTCTCGTGGGGATCGAGTTGTTGAGTAAGACTTGTGTCTGTTCCTTATAATTCCACATCATAATGATTGTCTGGCTTGGATCGTCCAAAATTTTTTCCCTTAGTAGTTTCCTCATACATCCGGCGTTGTGAGCATATTTTTTTCCTTACTTTACTTGCTTTAATCACTAGATGCATGTTTAGGATTAATCAAGATAAAATTTGATTAAGTTAAAATTGATTCACAATTAGGTACGAATTAAAAATTGGAAAAATATTTTTCATAAAAAGTAAATTTTTTTTCAACAAACACTTTCGCATGGAAAAAGGACCTACATAAAGTTCAATAAGTCTCTTATTTTGACATTTTATTTGAACCATTTATAATTAATGGAGAAAAGCTCAGCTAATCTCTTATTTTCACATTTTATTTGAGTCATTTATAATTAATGGAAAAAGGTTTAGCTAGTATCTTATTTTGATATCTTATGCGAGTCATTTACCGATAATAATGTTCATAGAAGGCTATGAATTGAGAGTTTGGTGATAAAGGAATTGAAGGAGGGGTCTATGGGTTGGGAGGTTTTAATGCGCCTTTGGGCTTGGCTCATTTAGCTGTGTGGGTGGATGCAGGCGAGTTCAAGTGGCCACATCAGTTGGTAGGATATTACGGTGTAATTAGCAGGTGCGAAAAGCATTTCTCTATATCTTCACGCATGATGCTATCATTGCTTTGGCTCATTCGTTGTTAAAATGAAAAGGAAAAAAAATATCAACTTGAGAGTTATTTTATTCTCTCAACGTGGTCAAAACATTTGCAATTGTTTGAGATGTGATTGAGGTCAATAGTTGTGTTTCTCAATTCACACGAGCCTGATGTCTCTCTATTATATATTTAGTCAGGTGACTATTATTCACAGTTACATTTAAAAAAAGGAAAAAGTAACCGGAGAAAAATAAACGCGACTCTCAGAGTTGATCTTTATCTCTATAGAGTCGATGAAGTACAGCACCATATAGTTGGGGTGTTCGGTTATTATTAATTCATATGGTTGAGTAGTCCCACCCAAAAATAAAAAAATAAAAAATAAAAAATCTAGTCATTGCTAACGCATATCCACTCAGGGCGTGTAGCACTAAACAGGGTCCCACTCCTCCCATTTGGTGATGAGTCTCAAAAAACAGGGTCCATCTCCGAATTTTTCCTTTCACTTAAAGTCATGTGTAGCACTAAACACAATTACTTTTATTAATTTATCATCCATATAATTTTTTTCCGCTGTTGATCAATCATAGTATTTTTAACTTTATAAGAAGAATAAATTTATGAGCATTTTTATTTGGTATCTTCATTGGTACTCTCTTTAATAAGATAAGACAATAAGAAGTTATAGTTATTGTTGTGGATCCGGTCAGTATAACAAGCACAATGTTTTGTGTTGTGGATCCCATCCTTATTTTGTTGCCTTTATCTTATTAAAGAGTACGAAATGAGGATACATATAGCATTACTCTTATAATATTCCCACTATAAACCCCCAACCATTCTAGCTTGTCTCCAAATCAAAGTTATTCCTTCTTTTTCCAAGCATGGAAGGCTTCAGTTTCTTTGTTGGAATCATTGGTGAGAAACCATATTTTCCTTTTTACTTGTCCAATTTGTCTCTGTGTTTAGTTTCTAGTATTCATAATTCATCTATGTAAAGCGAAATTGATCTCCAAACCACTTATATCCTTGTCCATTTCTATTTCAGGCAATATCATCTCAGTGCTGGTGTTTCTTTCCCCCATGTAAGCTATTTCAAGCTTTGTGTTTTTGCGTGCTTTTGTTTGTGTGAGAGAGAGGATCATGTGTTGAGGTAGGTGTTGATAATGAAATTTTGGATGCAGAGGGACATTTTGGAGGGTAATAAAGCAGCGATCCACTGAAGACTTTGAGAGTCTTCCTTACATTTGTACGTTGTTGAGCTCATCATTATGGGTTTACTATGGAATAACAAAACCTGGTGGATTACTTGTTGCCACTGTTAATGGATTTGGTGCCCTTGTTGAAACTGTCTACATTATCATATTTCTCTTATTTGCTCCTCCAAACATGAAGGTTGGTAACTTCCCCACCACCACCCTCTCTCTCTCTCTCTCTCTCTCTCAATTTTGGAATGAAGGGGACACTGTAGGCTGCACCATAATAAGACGAACAACATGGTAGTATCTTTGTCTATTTATAACTTTACACTTTCTTGCTTTTTTTTTAGTAGCTAATCTCTTCTTCGAAAGCCACTTAAACTTTATAATACACCCCAATTTAGCCTAAAACCCTAAAGAAATTTTCAAAGTTTTGCGTTGAAATTTTTATTTTCAAGTTGGATTTTTTAAATAGCTGGTTGACAAATTTTTTTTCGAATTTTCTATTGTTCCTATATATTTTTTTTTGAAACTTTTACATTATTTTATTCCCTGTAATTTGGGATAATTGTTTAATGATTTTATTCCGTAATTTCCATGTTTTTGAAATATTTTTCATTGTAATTTCCACTTTATTGGAATGTTTTTCTGAAATTTAAATTCTTTTTTTATAAATTTAAAATTTTTCCCTTATATTGATTCGGACAAATATACTCTTATTCGGTGACCCTGTTCAAAAGTTTAAGAGAATTTGGGTTTTTGGTTAAGCTAAGGCTTCGTATAAAGTTCAGTGACTTAGTAAACAACACGACAGTTAGAGGAGGGTTAAGTATAGGTTGGGGTAAAGTTCAAGAGGAATAAAATGTAATTAACCTTTAACATATAATCAGATTGATATTAGTCTCACATATGTACATGTATCTTAGTAAAAAGTTCAAAACTTGTTTAATTTCAAGGATATGGAAAAGCGACTAAACAAACTTTAAAAAGACTGCAATTTCTTGTACCGGTTAGTCATAACCAACAAGACTCGAGTTATTGGGGGGTGACCTACTGGGGGAGACTATAATAACTCTCCATTTGAAACATTATTGTTCCTTGAGATCACAAGGATTTTGTCTCAATTTTAACAATTTATTTGTAGTTATTAACATATTATTATTATTTTAGTTATTGATTATATTGTTACAATCATGGAACAATTAATATTTTCTGCAGAAAGAAAAAATAACGGTTAGAGGGGGATTACAGGACGATTATAAGACTTAATATAAGTTAAAAAATAAATGAGAGGAGAACTTAATAAAACTTTAGTAATAAAAATAAACCTAAAAAAATTATTCTCTTCTTCTTCTTCTTCTTCTTCTTCTTCTTCTTCTTCTTCTTATTATTATTATTATTATTATTATTATTATTATTATTATTATTATTATTATTTATTCCAACGTACTTTCACAAAATAACACCATTTTTGTAGGACACAATTTTTTATTGTTGGTCGTCAACGGTATAGGCAACCTTGTTTTTTTGGGTGCTCTATCAGTACTAATTGCCACGAATATTGTTTAATTTTGAAGTGGGCTTATGGCCATCTCACCATTTAATTTCTTAGGGGTTATCATGATCTTGAAATTTACAAATTTAATAAAAATCCATAACGAATTTCAGGTTAAGACAGCCTCTCTCGTTGGGATTTTAAACTTGGGTTTCTTTGTAGCTGCGGTTTTAGCTACTCATTTCGCCTTGAAAGGAGAGGCACGTATCGATGCCACAGGCTTCATTTGTGCAGGCCTAAATATCATAATGTATGGCTCTCCTCTATCTGCCATGGTAAGAAGACATCTCTCTGTCTCTCGTATCTATTTTGTTAAAATATATATAACATTTGTATATATAATATAACATTACCTGTTTTACTTTCACATCAGTCAAGCAAGCAACATGGAGAATTCCATAGAGATAGCAATATAAAAACAATATAGATAGAAAGATATGACTGTGGGTCACGTAATGTGTATCCGTTTAATATATAGTTGTTTATATAGGAAGCTAATCAACTTTACATTTGACTCAACACAAACGAAATGATAGAAAAAGAAACAAAGAAACAATCAAACAATGCGTGAAACATGCATGGCCGCTGTCCTTTTCTTTAGAGGAGGGGTTTATTTACGGGGATTGGATTGGTAGAGTTGTTATGCGGCAGAACTGTATGAAATTTATAGTCTTTAAAAGGTATAATTGAATTGTTTCAAGGGAATTTTTCATTTTAGTCCTTAGATCAATATTTTTTGCTCTAATTCACTTGTGTATTTACTCTTTAATCTATACAATATAAGGGTGGATATATATACAAAGTCAACACGTGTATATAATAAAAATTTGTGTATACATTGTAAGATTTCACATAAAATTATAATTTTTTCCAAAAAAAAATATGTATTCTTGACAAAATTTATTGAATATTACAGGTTGTAATTTCCTACAAATAATGACATTCAATGCACACAAAGCAAATATAGATGATAATCATAAGAGGAATTAAATCACATACACAATACAAGATGTATGTGGTTTGACAAAGTGCTTACGTCCATAGAATGTTAGGGTTTATTCTCTATTACTCAAAGAACTCAAGTGGCAGAGTTGTAATGCTACTCGACATGATAATGATGCATGCGCGTCTCATGTGGGGCGGGTGTACATTTATAAGGAAGCATATGAGATTCCTAAGCCCCGTTAATAGCTATCCCTAAGACTTCGGACTTATCCTCTATCGTGATCAATAGTTAAAAGTGATTGAGTTGAAGAATTTTATTCTCACTTGGAGTCTTCATTAATTATAGTCGCACGTGGCCAAGCACGTGCCAGTGCAAGTCTTAATCCCGCATATACAATAATCACAATTAAGTCTACATTAATTTAGACGAACCTTAGTACTCGGAAAATAGTTTGGTGGACTAGAAAAATGTTTATTTTAATCATGTGAAAGTTAGTTAACTTTATCTTATACATTTAAATTCGCATGAAAATTTAATTTGTTAAAAGTTCAATTTGTTTAGGCAATAATCAGATGTACACATTCCACATTATGTTCAAGAGAATCAAGCATATGTAATTTAGAATTAGGAGCAATAAGTTAAGGTATTAAGACAAGGGTCGATAGCCCTTGAAGTGGCATACACATAGTAGTAGGTATTGTGATAACGCTATGAGTTTATAGCCACAAGCCTTTTATTTTAGGAAAAAAACAAAGAAGGTTAAAGACTATTTTAGCTTTACGCATGCTACAAAACATTGACTTTTCTTGGAATAGTACACAGATACTAGTTCAATGGACATCACATACTATTTATGTAATTTTAGAGTTGGATTTCTTCTAGTTACGATTAAGTGAAACAAGTTACAGTAATAAGATATTAAATTATCATTTATTGCATGAATTTTAATGGGTTTTGTGTTGTAACAAGTTTACAGTAAGCCACATAACGCATATAGGTGATAATAAGTAAATCATACATACTATGATTTGATGGGAATCCATTGTTATTTTTCTTTTATTTTTCCTTTCAGCTTTTTTTAGTCATTTCTCTCCTTAATTAGCCTCCAATCATGTTTAGGACTAATTAGGCATTCTTTTATTTTTAGTTAGTCCCTTTTAGTCATTTTAGGTATAATTACTTAATTAACAAGTAATATCTCTCTTATAAATAGCTCTTGTATTCTTATTTTATACTCAATTCTTGAAATATAAAAACTCTTTTGTTTCTCTCTCTAAAAATTATATTGTCTTGATTTTTAGGTCATTGACGTGTAGTTCACGTCAAACTGATATCTGAGCGGGTATCGCTTCAAACATTGGTGTTAGTGTGTATCAGTGTGTATAGAATATCAAATCATGTCCTACATTCTTGATGGCCCCGAAGAAGGCGACATGACTTCAAGATGCGATTAATAAAGAGTTAAGACAAAGCCATCAATAATTGAAACAAGAATTGAGGGAGAGCTGATGTGAATTGAAACAATAAATGGAAAATATTTTTCAACTTTGGTCCAAATTTCAAAATCCTACCCCCCAAAGTATCCCCATCCATGCTTTCGCAACCATCTCCACCCAAGAAGTTGCCCAACACCCCACTGCCAATAAGAAAAACCCTAGCTGTCGAGTTACTTACGGCCCAAATCTGACCCCCAGCCTACAATACCTTTCTGATCACCTTTCTGGACAAATTTCTGTCCCAAAAAACCTAATTTTGGGGACAAATCCCATCGGCAATGGATGGACGTCACCACCACTGCGTCGCACCACCATTCTGGTGGCTGATGCCCCTCCTCCTGCCACCGATGCATCCAACCCTAGCTGACAACCTTCAAATCCCTATTCTCGCCCATTTTTTGAAAACCCTAGTTTGCCTCCCTATACCTCCTGTTATCTAGTCGACTTCAATAAACCCCATAACGCTGCTGCCCGGGTAGAAATACAAACCTAGAAGACCCCTCGAGGACATTCCAACCATGGAAGAACCCACTGTCCATCCTACCAAACAACTGCCTTCTTTTTCTGTCTTTAAGAAAACCCTCCCACATGTTCAAGAACTAGGGTTTGAGGTCAAGAAAATGGTTTTTGACCCCGGGGTACATATTTTGATGTTGGACACGAGAAAAGAAAGAATTAAAAAATTGACCTTTCCTCAAATTTTCAAGAAAATATTTTTGGCCTCACAAGTCTTCGCACACATTTTTCGAACTTCTCACGCGATTATCCAACTTTGCAAGTTCGAGGACGAACTTTTTTTGAAGCTGGGGAGAATGATGGGATTCCATTATTTTTTTCCTTTTATTTTTTTCTTTTAGCTCTTTTTAGTCATTTTCTCTCCTTAATTAGCCTTCAAGCATGTTTGGAACTAATTAAACGTTCTTTTATTTTTAGTTAGTCCTTTTTAGTCATTTTACGTAATTACTTGATTAGCAAGTAATATCTCTCATATAAATAGCTCTTGTATTCTCATTTTATGCTCAATTCCTCAATTTTTAAAATATAAGAACTATTTTGTTTCTCTCAATGGAATCATGTTGTCTTGATTTTTAGGTCATTGATGTGTAGTTCATGTCAAATGAGGTCATTGACGTGTAGTTCACGTCATGATTACAGTATATAGCGAACTAATACTTGATTCAAGTAAAATAATACAAATCCAATATCATAAGGACTAATAATATGCACTGGTCTTAAAACTGAGAGCATTGAGTGTTACTGGTGTTTAATCCAATAATCAAATAAAGAATATAATTGAGAGAAATGAAAAAGAGAATTAGTTGAAATAGAGACATATATGAGAAAAAAATAAAAATGGTGAAGAAAGAGAAAAATAATATATCATTACATATATTTTTTATGTTTCATGCAAGTGAGTACAACTCATATATATTTGATATTCCTTTCTCTCTCTTCTAACTACTTGCTAACTCACTATTGGGCCTGGTAACATATCTAACTAACTTATTAAATGAATGGTTTCCACGACATCATTTAAACCAAGTGGATTATTTCTTCTAGCTAAAACGACTGTATTTCCTTATTACAAATACAATCGGTAAATGATAATGTATCATTACTTTTGAAATTAAAAGACTAACAGTTACAATTTGGGACTGCCTTTTTGCTGGGACATAACATTGCTCACTGGAAGACATCATTCTTGTGCTCAAGAATGGAATTGGGGAAAGAGTTGGGCAAAGGATGGCTAGTCCTATAAATTAGAATCTTCAAGAGGAGAATGTGTTCATTGAACCGAGACCAAAACCAAGGGCTTGTTCCATATTTTTACCAAGCGACTGTCCAAAATCTAAAGTGGAGTCACAATGGGTTGATCATCAGCTCCACTAGCTAGAAGTGTGGTAACAGGGTGATGTGGGCCCCTAATATTTTCTTGAGTAATGATACGTAGAACACAGGGTGGATGGTGGAGGATGGGGGAAGTTGGAGTTTGTAAGAAACATGCCCATTTTTTTGTATAACCTTGAATGACCCATAATATGTTGTACCTAATTTCATGTTAGTACGTAGAGAAATATTAGATTGATGATAGGGTTGAAATTTTGGGTATACCTAATCTCCTACTTCGAAAATTTTCTTATCGTCTTGTTTCTTCATCCTGTATTGTGCTACCTGTAAATTCTCCTTGGTAACAGTGAACATAACTTGTTTATCTTTGATAAGCTCCTCCATAGCTGCTACATTAATTGGATCATCATTTAGGATGTTGAACTGGGGTGGAGGCAGGCCATATAAAGCTTTATAGGGGGCTATATTGAGGCTTATGTGGTGGTTGGTATTGTACCATCACTCTATAAGCGATAATCAGTTGGCCCACTATTTGGGCCTTTTTCCCAACTATATATCAAATGTAGGTCTCCAAGCATGAATTTTCCTTTTCTGTTTGACCATCCGACTTGGAGTGGTAGGCAGTGATGTGGTGTATTTATGCGCTCATTTTAGCAAATAATTCCTACCAAAACTAAGGAAGACCTTATCTCTATATGTCACAATACTGGTAAGCATGCCATGGAGTTTGTAAATATGCTCTAAATATAGTAAGGCCAGGTTTTTGGATATAAAGGGGTGGGACAAGAGCATAAAATAAGTATATTTGGAAAATCTATCCATCATAACTAGGATGACATCCTTACCTTGAGATTTAAGTAATCCCTCAAGAAGTCCATGGTAGGGTGGGAATAGTTAATGGATGTCGGGGTCCCCATGGGTAGGTGTGTTCTCCTTTATTCCTTGTACAAACATCATAATTATTTACAAAGGTTTGAACTTCATGTTTCAATTTAGGCCTTTAGAAGTTAGATTTTAATGTCTTATAGGTGGCTTAAATGCCATAGTTCTCGCCTATAGAAGAACAGTGTAAATAAGTGAAGATTTTCACTCTCACCTCACCATTAGTGTCAACATAAATTATGCATTTGAATCTTAGTACCCCTTTGATCAATTGATAATGTGGCACACTAGTAGCATTCATAACTAGTCGAGATGTGAGTTGGGTTACAGTTGTCTCCTGTACATAGTTGGCTTATATTTCGGGTAACCAAGTAAGAATGACAATGGTGATGAGGGAGAGTTTCCTTTCCCTATGAGATCTTGAGAGAGAATCAATTACACTATTGTCAGTCCTTTTTTGTATTAAATATCATAGTCAAAGACTATGACTTTAGTTAACCACCTTTGTTGGAGTAATGTTATTACCCTTTGATCTAGAATATACTTTAAACTGTAGTGGTCAGCCCTGATTATAAAGTGATTCCCCATGAGATAGGGTCTCCATTTGGTAATGACAGCCACAATTGCAAAAAAATCATTTTCATAAACACTCGACCGTAATTATCCAGGGCCTAATGCTTTACTGATGTATGCAAAGGGCCTATCTTTTTTCAGTAAGACAACCCCAATCCCACTATTGTAAGCATCTGTGTCCGTAACAATTTTTTTTTATAAAGATGGGCATGGTAAGCACAGGGGCATTAACCATGGCTCGTTTAAGCTCCATGAAGGCATGTTCACCTTAGGTGTCCTACTCAAAGTTATTTTTCTTCAATATATCTGTTAATGGACAGATAATTAATCAATAACCTCTAATGAATTTTCTGTAATAACCAGTTAGTCATAAGAAACCTCTGAGTTGCTTAAGTTTAGTGGGAGTTGGCCACCTAGGCATACCTTCAATCCTACTCTGGTCAGTAGCCACCCCTGCAATAGAGAGAGTGTGCCTAATGTACTCAATTTGGGGCTATCCAAACTCATATTCATAAAGTTTAGCAAATAATTTATTGATTATAAAGGTATATAAGACTATTCTTAAATAAGTAAGGTGAGAGGACATGTCAAGGCTATATATCAGAATGTCATCAAAGAACACCAACACAAACCTCCTTAGGTAGACTTGGAAAATATAATTCATGAGATATTGAAAAGTGGATAGGGAATTTGTGATTGCAAAAGGCATCACTCTGAATTCACAATAACCACAATGGGTTCGAAAAGCTCTTTTTAGTACATCCTCAGGTTTGACCAAGATTTAATGCTAGCCACACTCGAGGTCTAACTTGGAATAAATTATTGAACCATGGAGCTCATCCAATAATTCACTAATAACCGTAATGGGGCATTAGTCCTTAATAGTTTCTTCATTAAGCCTCTCATAATCCACACAACATCTCTGGCTGCCATTCTTTTTCTTACGAGTAAGACTAGTGCTGCAAAGGGATCATGAGAGGGATGTATGAGCCCTTTTTGGAGCATCTGTTTGACGAGGCTTTCTAGCTCATTCTTTTAATATTATGGATATCTATAAGATATTTATGAGGTGGATGATGCTCTTGTTTTGAGGGGAATTTAGTGGTCATGAGTTCTTTGAGGTGGAAGTGTTCTGGGTTCATCAAAGATGTCATTATAACTAAAAGTGTTTTGAGTTCATCAAAGGTGTCATTGTACTCACATGGGAGTTGTTACACAAGCATGCAGTGGTGTTTTGGTTTTGTAAGGTCTAGAATTGCAGTGAATGTGTTTAGTTGACCCCCCCCCCCCAACCCACTTGTGCAATGGTTTTTTTAATAATGGTTTGGAGCTCTTGCCACTCATTATTGGTAGGACCCAACCTATGTCTGGTTGCCCTCCAGTGACACCTTTCTTGAAGGTGAGACTTAACTTTTCAAAATCAAATAACCATCCATCACCCTACATAAAATCAGATCACAATCTCTTAGGGGTAATATTATTATCATGTCTTCAAATTCTATGCCATTCATTGTCCATATAAGAAGGGAACTATTAGATACACACGATAATTTATCTTCATTATCCATAAACACCATCAATGGTGTGGTAAGTTCCAGTTGTAACCCACGTTCTTGAGTTGTTTTAACTTCTAGGAAGTTGTGAGTACTGCCACTATCAACTAAAATATCAGTAATACTCTTCTTCATCTTTCCTATGATCCTAATAGTGTCAGCAGCCACAAATCCCAATAGAGCATGAAGTGAAATGTTCATATTATAGTCCTACACCATATACTGACCCTCCTCTTCTTGGCTAGACTGTCCACCTAACCCTTGTTCTTCTTCTAAATATATCATGTACAATTTCTCGTCCTTACACTTATGGCCTGGTTTGTATATGTCATCATAGTAGTACCATAACCCTTTACTCCTCCATATTTTCATCTCTTTGTCAGTGATTTGTTTGATAGGAAGTGATTGTGGGTTTGTGGGCAGTAGAGTTACCCCACACGGTTCTAAGATATATGTTATGGTGTGTGGAGTGATAGATTTGGAAAATGGTTTGGTTATTTTGGGTTCCATGTTATACTCATGCATCTTGGCCATGGAATAGGCTTGGTTCAGATTAGAAGGTTTCATCAGCTTGATACTCAAGCTGTAGTTCTTCTTTCATCCCACTAATAAAGTTGGAAATAAAGTAATTCTCCCTTAGACCATTGTATTGAATTATCATTTATGATTTCAGTTCTTCAGATTTAATTTGATACTCATCAACTGTATCTACTTGCTATAATTTATTAAATTCAGCCACTACTTCCTCATGAGCTAACTCCTCAAATCTATTGTAAGAGATCTAACAAAAATTGATCCTAATCAATGTAATCTATACTATCTTGGTAGTTCTGGAACAAAATTTCTTCTCTACTATCTAAATAAAGTTGAGAGTACAATACCTTTTGATCATTGTCCATCTGATTGACTTAAAAAGACTTTATGGTCTTGAGGATCCATCCTTTGGGGTTTATACCATCAAAATTGGGGAAATCGATCTTTGGAAGCTTATACTATTAGAAGGTTGTCCGTTCCATGGGTCTCCCAATTGATGGCGTTCCTAGTATATTTCTAGAGTTACCACCAATCCTAATTGGAGGAGGATTGTTATCAATGGATTGATCTGTAGTAGTAGTAGTAGATGAGCCACATTTTGTGCTTATTTATCCGTTCCCTTTTCTAGCCTTCGTCAGATCTTGTATCGGATTGCTAACCTATTCAAATTGAGGTCTAACCTCTTTAGTACTGCTTGTAGCCCAACTAAGGTTCTCTCTTCCCCGTTAAGCCTTTCGTTGGACTCAATTTGTTATGTTTCCATGGCTACAAATTTACCTTACTGGTCCTTGAATCTCTGCTCCAACACAGACAACCTGATGACCTTAATCATTGAATTGGGAATCTTTTTGCCCGGATACCAAATGCAGTGGTGTTATCTCTAAAAGCACCGAGTGTTACTACTACTGAATCAATAATCAAATGAAGAATATTATGAAGATAGATGAAAAAGACAATTAGTTGAGAAAGAGACATAGGTGAGAAAAAAACAAAATTGGTGTAGAGAGATAATATTTCATTCCATATATTTTTGGTTTCTCATACAAGTTATTTTATCGCATATATATTTGAGATTCCTTTCTCTTTATTCTAAATATTCATCATCGCAATATTGGGTCCTATAACAAATCTAACTATCTTGTTAAATAAATGCTTTCCACAACATCATTCAAACCAAGCGGCTTATTTCTTTTAGATGAAATGGCTGCATTTTCGTAATACAAATACGGCAGCTAAATGACAACGTATCATTACTCTTTAAAGATTAACGGTAAATATTTGGGACTACTTTCTTCCTGTGACATAACTTAATACTAGAAATTACTCATTTGATAATTTGTTTTTTTCTTTTATTCTAAGACTATAGACACTAACATGGTCATTAAATAATGGACTACTTAATCTTGCTGAATATAATTGATTACTGGATAAGCTCAAATTACTGATGCACGTACTAGTTCAACAACAAAACACATTTTCTCTCCTCTATTTGGCCTATACGCCCAATACATTGTCAGGTTCGTGTATCTGGACTAAACGGAAAGGATGATAATGAGATCAATAGTTCTATATCGATTTGTGATTGCGACATTGAGTGGTGCGCGTGTCGCCCCCGTATTGGCCTATGTCTGGGATCCAATACTGTCGGACCCTGTTACAAGTGAATACGGGGGCGACACATCAATTGCCACTCCAAACGTGTCGCAATCACGAGTCGACGTAGAAAGTATATAATGAGAGTGAAGGCAACCCCCTCATATATACCAAAGACCAAATTAAATAATAGTCACCCATGGACACATATTAATTAGTATTTTTTTATAAGTGTACTTTCATATCTTTACGGGTTGTGATTAATTTTAGGCGCGCTTTGAAATATTAGTACTTTGGAGTTATATTTTGTGACATTTTAAGATTAGCAATGATAGTTTTGGACTGCTAGAGTATAAAAAATGAAGTGCTAATAACTATAATGTTAATGTTATTTTTTCTACCACTCATATAAGACTGCAATAATCTATTATACTATGTTACAAATTTATTTTAATAGGGTTTTGTTTCTCTTTTCGTTGTGTATTATCAATTTTTTTCAATGTGTTTATTTGTGTGTGTGTGTGTGTGTGTGTATAGGGAGAAGTTCAAAAGTGAATCTGAAAGATGAACACTTTAATGAACCTTAATAAAAAACACCTTAACAAGCCATTAATTTTAATTCTTATGTTGTAATTGGTTTGCGCTAACGGACATGCGTGTGACACGCAGGTGGAGTGGGTGGGGGTAAGGCGTGTGTATAAAAAACACGTGTGGTTGCCGTTGGCACGGATCAATAACAACACATGAATTAAAATTAATGGGTTGTTAAGATGTTTTTTTGTTAAGATTCATTAAAATCTTCATCTTTTAGGTTCACTTTTGAACCTCTCCCTATATATATATATATATATATATACACACATGTGCTCATGGGTGAACTCGATAAGGACTACCTCAATTTGCTAACTTTGTGTCGCTTTTATATATTAGTGGATTATGTCGGCAATTTATACATACACAAGCATAATTAGGGATGTCCATTAATGTGGTGGTCTCAACCCCATCCGAATTTATGAAGTTTGGCTCATGACAGAAGTGTGAAAAATTAGGCTAGTCTAAGAAATAGACACGAGAAAAATAGGTTTGGTTTGGGTCTTGCTTGTAGCAAAACCCAACCCGGTTATTTTGATTTATAGGACAATCGAACTCGACTATGTTCAACATGTGCGAACTAAAGAATCAAAATTCTTACAAACTAATTATATTTGTCATTTTTAATCACAAAGCTCATTCATTTGTCTTTATTTAAATCAACATGCATATATTTGGGTCTATAAAAATTATTTGACGACCAACTTATTTAAATCAACATGCATATATTTGCTAAAAGAATAGTGTGACAGTAAAGATATTTCATCACACTATTCTTTTAGCAACGCAACTTTAGCAGCAAATTGGTGACGAAATGTATTTCGTCTTGAAATTTTTTTCGCAAGGAAATAAGTCATCACAAATTCACCAGGTTGTGGTAGTAAATGTGAGTTCAGTAACAGTTCTCTTAAATAGAGTAACATACAAAAATAGTCTTGTGAAACAAAAGCACTATTTTACTTTTCAAGATTAAACAATATTTTTCTTTCTAAAAAAATCTCTAGTCTTCGACCTTTGTTTTCGAAACGGTATTACAAATTTGGCATTAACCTTCACTTTTCTAAATTATGTCATTTTAATATATAAAATGTCACAAAATGATATTATAGCTCAAAATCCAGGAATTGAAAATGAATTACAAGTTTTTATTCTTATTATTTTGAATATATATGTGTTTAATTTCATGTCATTATTTTTTTATTATTAGTCGTATAATTGTACATTTATCATTCTCTATAAAAAGAGATACGAGGGGCTAGAAGATGTTATATGAAAGTCAGAGAAAAGTTTTAGACAGTTATGAAACATGAAATAATTTTAAAAATATATGGGATGAGAGACTAATAAAATTTTAAAAAAAAATTAAAACCAAAAAAAATTAAATTAAAAATAGTGAAAACATATTTATAAACAATGAATTAAGTTCTGAATGCGACATTTTATTTCCAAACCAAAGCGGTGATAACAATTTAGCAACGAGTATCACGTGTGTTTCTTATTATGGGACGTGGCAACATCATCATGCCCAACAAACACGTTTGTTCTGCCTGTTAGGGCCAAATCTCTGTTGACATCTCAACCACTCAAATTATTTATGTTAACAGTGAAATTTGTATGGAGATATTGATATGATGTGTCATTTTCAGAGGACAGTGGTGACAACTAAGAGCGTGGAGTACATGCCATTCTTCCTTTCATTTTTCCTTTTCCTGAATGGAGGAATTTGGGCTTTTTATGCTTTTCTCGTACACGATTATTTCCTCGGAGTAAGTTGTATATTTCTTTTATTTACATCAAGATTTAATTTAATTGTTGCACATCACATTTACACAAAATGATTTCAATGACATTTGTCAGCAATTATCTTTTAATGGTGTACAAGAGTTAAAATGGCCCAAAGTCAAACACGATAGTAATAAGGACACCTGCTGTCACAAACCAATTTGTTTTCACCAAAATTTTAAAATAATGTGAAAGTAACAATTACATATAAGAAAAAGTCAAACATCTTAATTTTATCTATGTGTGTTCTATGCATTATTGTGATAGTACACATCTTCAATATTTTATGGACTTGTGGGTCTTAACAATTTATAGAATGGTGCAATACAGCTTCCTATTTGAAAGAGTTTAGTTTAGTTAGCCAATTTACACCAGGCTCACTTGTGTACAAGAATACATGCTAAGAATTTAAAAATAATAATAATGAAGTTTTAAAATGTAAATAATGAAGAATTAAAACTTATGCAGAGTTAATACATTAAATGTGTGTCCTAAGAGAAAATATTATCATTTTCCATTAGATAATTACAATAAAGAAATGAAATTGAGAAACTCAAGCCATATGAAGTTAATTCTCTTTTTAAACAAAAATTACGATAAGAGGTCAACCCAGATGATGATATACCATCTTTGTTTCGAATTAAGAGTATATTTTTTTAACGAGACTTTTAAAAAGAGGCATATAAACTAGGTGAAATTTTAAAGCAACTAATCCCAACAGTTTCAATGAAAAAATAATGATAAAATGCGTATGCAATTATTATTTTGAGAAGGATAAATTTGAATTAAAATTTTCTTTTTAAATGTTTGATTTCAAATAACTCTTAATTAGTGAAAAATGAAACACAATCTTTAATTGGCTTTTCAACGAAAGAGCAATACTCGTAGCTTGCTAGAAATCTTCCTTGGTCTCGACTATAGACTCACGACATGAGGTGATAAAAAACCAAGTCCCGTAAACAAATTGCATTCGGACCATATTAAGGTCAATCAGTATCCCATTACGAAGAAAATTATGAGAGCAAATTATTAACAATATAGCATATCTTTAGAACTCTAGTCCATTTTTGAATCTGTTAATAGAAAGGATTAAATGTAGTTTTTTTATATATATATAAATGTAATAATAACATTGATGATAAAAGAAAAAAATAAGATTAAAAAATATGGTCCCGTTTGATTATTCTAAAATTATAAACTGGTTCATTTGTAAATTGATCTATTTACAAATTGATCTATTAGTTGTGTTTGGTTTCATTAATAAAATGATTCATTAATTGTCAAATTTTATCTAATAATGTAAAATCTAAAATTGGATCATTTTTATTTGAAATAGGAATCACATAAAGTATATGTTCTACTCTTTCTCTCCCTTCCCCCCTTTCCCTTTCCCTCCCCTCTCTCTTAATTTGTTTTATATTTTTTTTCTTATATAACCTTAAAATCAATTTTAGATTAACAAACAGTATGTGAAATTGAATTTAAACTCATTTCAAATCCATTAATTTATAATTCACTAATTCACAATGAACTAATTTATATAATTAAATAATTTGCGCAATCAAACAGCGCCTATGTAATCTAAGATATTTATTTAGTATGTTATAATAATCATAAGACAATAAAAATAACGGTTGAAGATTAAAAGTATAATATAACAATATTTTAAAAACCCGATCTATTGATATGCTTAACAAGTACTGCGAATAAAATTCTCATTTGTTTGTTTTTTTATAATATTTTGATTTTCAAATCACATCGTGTGACAATAAACGCCACATTAGTGCTAGAGTTAAAGATTTCCATGACGTGAGAAGATTACAATTTTGAGATAAATATAGTGGCTTATTAGGTACTTCTTTAGTATAACTTGACATGATGATGATTCATGGCTTTTGGAGGCTTAATTCCACTAATAATAAACCCAGAGACGAAACTACTATATGCGCCCCCCCCTCCCCCCCCCCCCCCCCCCCCAAGTGGTATATATTGTAATCTTTAAGGATCCGTTTGATAGAAAATTGAGAAAATGCAAATGATTCCGGGACATTTGATTTCAGGGCAAACAATTCCAGGGCAAATGAATATTTTCCAACTTGTGTCTGTTTGATACAAGTTGGAAAATCATCAATTTTTCACATTTTCTATCAAACGCAAAAGCTGGAAAATAGATATAAAAGTGAAAAATTTGTTTACGAAATATCTATATAATAAATATATATTATTAAATATACAAAATATATGAATATACATATATGTGCTAAAATATATGAATATACATATACGCAATATACATATATGTGCTAAAATATAAAAAAATATACGAATATATATTAAAATATACGAAATATATATATTTATATATTTATTAACAATATATATTTATATATTTATGAAATATATAGAGTTATAAAAAAAAATTGGTTTCAAGTGATTTGCCACCCAAAGGTGGCAAACAAAAACCTGACCCCCCCAAAGAATTGAATTCCACCCTAGGGTGGCAAATTGTGCTTAAGGGGTGTTGTACATAGAAAATAAATTTCAGGGCAAATTAAGGCTACCAAACAGCCTAAAAGCTGAAAAATACCATAATTTTTCAACTTTTGAGAATTTGCCTCGAAATTTTTGTGCTATCAAACGGACCCTAAGTTTATTTATAAAGGATTGTGGAGGTCTCTTATTATGCCTTTAGGTATTGCTTAATTTATATTTTCCTCTCAAGTGGTAGTAATAAACTTAGGTACCCTTACCTCAAACTTTATCCCTGATCTGTTAATAAAAAAAAGACACCCACTTTTGCTCTAACAGAGTAAAAGGACATAATTAAAAAAGAAAAAGAAAAAAAAAACTAGGCCAATTCATTTTCTATGAAAAAAACAATTTTTTTTTTGCCTCGTCAATTCTTAAGTGATTTATTTTTTATTTTTTAGCTTTAAATCCATTCCAGTTATATGTTTAGTAATACAGTTGTCAAGTTTCATACTGGGGTGCGTGGATTTATAACTACACCCGGACTCAACCACAAGTCCGGTTACTTGATCTCCCCAAAGCCACCTAACACCTTTCTTTTAGACTTTTAGATGGAACACCTCTCCAAAGCCACCAAACACCTTTCTTTTAGATGGAACACCTCCCCAAGTCACCTAACACATTTCTTTTACATGGAACACCTGCCCAATTCTTTTACATGGAATTATTATGTGGGCTTATATAATTGGGGCTTATATAAAAAAAGTCTCTCAAATATTTTATAACACAATTAATCCAAACTTTTTACGTTGTTTCAAAAAGTTTCTCACTATATAAAAACATTAAAAAAAAAGAGCTCCGGTGAGGGTCGTCGGAGCTCTCACAGTGGAGGTGGGATGGGGTGGGGGGAGGAAGGTGGGAGGCGAGTGCCGCTAGCGCAAATTTTTAAAAATAAGAAAATATTAATTAAATGGGTGTTTGAGGGAACTTTTGAGATGAAATTCTTGAACTAAATGTGTATTAAAAAAATATCTAAGGAATCTTGGTATTTAACCCTATATAATTTTGGCGTTATATATTTTGCAAGGCCACAGAAGTTCTTCCTAACATGAGAGGGACAGTTTTCCAAAGCATTACATTTCGATGTCAACATTAGAATGGTGTATAATAAAATAAATTCACAATAATGTTCAAATTTTTATTGCACTGTCACATTATTTGATATGATTTCTTGATGGACAAAACATTTCCCATCCTAGAATCCATGCTTTCTCTCCTACTTTTTTGGAACCAGATTATCAATAGATTCGGTGTAACAAGCGTATTTAGCCATCCAATTAGGGATGCAAATAATATTTGTTTTTATTTTATTTTAATTGAAGTGATTTAGGGGTAGTCCTGATTCCTGAAGTTGTCCAATAGACACAGCCGCACAAGTAGGGGAAAACTAAAAAAACTTTTCTGAGCGCATAAGAAATGCATAAATACATACACAAAAATATACATTGGGAGTGATACTCTGTATAGCTTATATATGATTGTACATTTGCATAAAAGGAGCAACCATTTTCACTTCCACTTTTTACATTAAGAGTGTGTTTGATAATACTAATTTTCTATGAAAAATATAATATATGGAGTCATTTTTCATTTTTTAGATATATGATAAATAAATTTTTTCATGGAATTGATTTCCTTAAAATAAGTCACGTAACTACTTTTTTCACAAAAATGTGGAATTAAAAAGCCTCCTCTCACCTTGTTATTCATTTTCTAGGGAAAAAAATTGACACACCCAAAAAATTGATAAAAAATTCAGAAAATGAATAAAAACCCAAAAATAATAAAAAAAAATCCAAAAGTGAATAAAACCCCCAAAATAATGAAAAAAATATAGAAAGTGAATAAAACCCCTAAAATAATGAAAAAAATTCAGAAAATGAAAATAACCCAAAAATAATGAAAAAAAATACAAAAAGTGGATAAAAAAGTAAAATAAATATTGGCCCTGGAATTAATTTAAAAAACCACCCAAAATTTTATTAAAAAGTCAGAAACTTATTAACTAAGTAAACAAATAACAGAAAATTAAAAAAGCGCTCAGAAAATTTAAAAAATATAGAAAATGAAAAAAATACATCAAGTAAATATTAGTCCTAGAATTAATTTAAAAAAACACCAGAAAATAATAAAAAAAAAGCTCAGAAAAAAGTGAAATCAATAAAGACACAAAAATAATGAAAGAATGCGGAAAATGAATAAAAAATATAAAATAAATATTAACCCCTGAATTAATTTTAAAAAACACCCAAAAATTTATTAAAAAGTCGGAAATTTATTAATCAAGAAAAACGTAAAAGAAAATAAAAAAGCTCTCTAAAAATTAAAAAATCGAAATGAATAAATACCCTAGGAAACCTAATAAAACTGTAAATATTTGAAAACAATTAAAAAAAACAAGAGAATTAAAAAAAAAAGAACAAACTTGGTGACAGGGGGGACGAAACAGTTGAGGGTTGGGTTGGGGTGGGGTGGGGAGGTGTGGGCGGGGGCGGGGGTGTGGTGGATTTGGTTTTTATTCATTTTTTTATTTTTTCTTAATACATTTTCGATTTTTTTCCATTTGGTTTTTTAAAATTCATTATGGGGTTAATATTTATTTTTGGGTTTTTATTCATTTTCTGCATTTTTTTATTTTTATTCATTTTTTGTGTTTTTTTTTAATTTTCTAGTATTTTTATTAAATTTCTTATATTTTTATTAATTTTCAGTGATTTTTATTAAGTTTCTATTTTTTATATATATTTTGTACTTTTTTTTTCATGGAAAATATTGAAAATCAAACACATAAAAGACGAAAAATAGAACATTTTCCACCTGAAAAATAATTGCAATCAAACAACACCAACAAATTTTTTTCATGAAAAATATTTTCAAGTTTTCAATTCCATGAAAATTGACTCTTAGTGCTTATTTTTCATCTTATTTATCAAGCACACCCCAACATTTCAATAGTCCTTTTGCAACACTAGTGAAGAGGTTTTGCTCTACTTGTGACATTGACATTGTGGGACACTATTCTACAATAATAAAAGAAAATGTTTTTGGTGGATGCTTCAATTTAAATTTTTTTGTGAGGCATTTGCTCGACCTTCCTATCATATACCTCTTTCTCGGTAACAATAAGACGTTATAGGTTTATACCATGGACCCAAAAAATGTGACCAACTCTTAGAGCAACCCTTATGGGTATGCTAAAACGGTATATATGCGGTATATACGGATGCTATGGATAAGGTAGAAGGGTATATATAACCATTGGTAGGGCAAACAATAACAAAGATGCAATTGCACTAGTTGGTTTTTTGTGGGACCCATACCCAAAACGGAACATCTTGTTCCGCGCAAGGAAGGAGGAAAAAAAAAATAGCTTAAGCGGAACATCATGTTCCGCGCAAGCCTTATCATATTTGCCTTATTTTCGTTTTCGACCCCCAAATTTTTTAAATAGTTCAACGGCTATATCCAACGTTTATTTTTTATATATATAAATACGAACACAATCTTCATTTTCTTTTATATTTTTATTCTAAACACTCTCAATTTTCTTTTATATTTTTATTCAAAACACTCTCTAGTATCTTCATTATAATTATTACTAGAAATTATTTTTTTAGGTGCAATAAAAATTATTTATTTACCCATAAATAATTTCAAAAAATTTATATTTGCTTAAAAATATTTGTGGGGTAGTTGAGGTAATAAATAGGGGGAAAACGTAATATGTTAAAATATTTGGGGTAGAAAATCAATAGTGAAAGAGCCTTAAGCGGAACATCATGTTCTGCCCAAGGGTTCCAATTTTCGTCCCAAAAACGACGCCGTTTAACTCTCTTTTTGACTGCCTATTGTATATTTGTCCTTTCTCGTTTTTACCCGTAGCAAATTCTTCCATTTTCGTCACCTGTTTTTGCCCTAGTACAATCTAAATTTGAACTACCCGTAAGGGTTGCTCTTATGGAATAAATGTCCTTTCTAGTGTTTTGTAAGTTTTCAAAGAGCCTTTTAAATGACAATTTCATTTATTTTAAGTATGATCGATTCATTTTACTACTCTATTTAATTATATTTTCAGGATGAGCATAGTTGCGATAGACAATATGACTTTTCTAATGTAATTAGTGATGTAAAATTTTTATGATTAATATTTTAATAAACAACTACCCAGAAATAATCACATTTTCAATCTAAACAAAAATGCATTAAATGGGTGATACCATGTTTGGGTGATGCACATGGTACAAGCCGCTTAATGATGTACCATATGTGGGTCCTGCACAAAATACATCCCATTTAATGTCTTTCATATTGTCAGTAACTTACTTAGTCGATAAGCATATCTTTTTTAATAATCAACATATTTGTAATGCTAAAAAACTGGAAAAAGAAAAAAAAATTACAAAATATCCGAATGTCAATCAAGTTTATTTGGACAAGTCATATTAACAAAAATCAATTTCTCATGGACAAGTCATTTTAACAAAAATCAATTTCTCATAACTACAAGGATATTAACCAAAAATATTATCATAGTGATTCTATTGACATCGATTTTTGAGTGACCTTTTTCAAAATTAGAATTTTTACACTATCAAGAAAAATGGCATAGAGCCTAAAGAAGCTTTTACGTGTCAAGAAACATTATTTAATTTTTAGGGTGATTAGACATGTGGATTGTATACGGGTACTCATGTAATGTTTACAATAATATATAACTTCAACCCAAAGACTATTATAACATACTCCAAGAAGTTAAGTAAATTTCATTTTGGGGCCAAAGTTTTAAGTAATTTACATTGGACATCTTAAAATGTCATAAATGTTTGTTAGAAAATTACTTCAATAATGTAAAACCATGTTACGTAGGTACCGAACGGGACTGGTTTTGTACTTGGAGCAACACAACTGGTGATCTACGCTATTTACCGAAATGGCAAGCCATCGAATAATGTGAATATGGAAGAAGAGAAATCACAACACCACCAACTACTCATCTCGTCCCCAGATCATTAAGTGGAGCGAAAGTATTAAGACTTGGTGAATATTCATTAGGAAACACTTATGGAAGGATAAACAAGAAAAAGTGTTTGATCAAATGCATATATTATAGTAAGGAAAATGCTAGGGAGACCTAGTTGTTTAATCCAATTTTATAACATAGGGATGTGTCACCCACACTTTGGTGATGACACATCACTGTGTCTCAAAATTGGGTCAAAAATTCGGATCTCCCTAACATTGCTCTTATAATAAAGCTCCACATTTATTTTTATTTTTAATTACAAAAATGGGCAATTGATTAATTTATTTTGAAAGGTTTGTAGTATTTAAAAGGAAAAAGAAGAGGGATTTTGTGTTCTAATGTGGTGATTTTTTTAATTGGTAATTGTATTTTAAAAAGAGGAGAATAAGATACATGCTTGTGGCTATTTTTGAGTAACCAATAAATTTAAGTTAGGTAAGTCAGGCACACAAAAATAGTTCATATTAGAATTTTTCTGCATACTGTATATGCATATTCCACCTTAGTACATAAGCCTCTAAAAAAGCTTGCAGGTTCAGTGGCCCATTAAGCCGTCTAGACCCATCAAGAACTTATTTATGCTAGAACGCAAATAGACAACCTATATAACCTAGTTGAGGTTTAAAAATTAGATGTTTAATTATAAGGAGATTGACAAATAAGTCATATTTATAAGATATTGAATCTAAATTGAATCAAACAAACAAGAACACAAGATACGAGGAAAAAACTCTTTCGAAATAAACCTTTGTCAGCACTATTAAAACAAAGATATTACATACTGACACAAACATACTTGCAAACTTAAACTTCACTAAGTATCGCAGTTATGTCTCCTTCCTTGTTGATAACATAAATTGGTGTCGATCCGGCAACACTCCATCAACCTCAAGAAACTCCTTTCTTATCTTCATTAGTGAAGAATCATCTCCACATGGATATGAAGCATGTGAGGTGCTCTTCAAGGTTTGATAAAGTGATTACAAAACATCCAAGGAGTTTGGATTTGAAAAATTAAATTGTTTAATTATAAAATATGTAGAAAAAAGTCTTGTTAAGAAGTGCAAGTTCGTATTTCTTTAAATAGGGAGAAACATCTCTGATATGCCCCAAGTGTAACCTCGGCCTTGAGACACCAACCTCGGCTTGGGCCGAGATATTGATCGACCCTAGATAAGCCATGGGCCCACGATATCATCTCTCGGCCAGACCAAGTTCGGCCCAGGCCGACACTTCCACCTACATATTCAATGGACACTACGCGCATCGCAGGCATCAACAGCATCCTCATATACCTGGGTATGGCAACCTCGGCCGAGAGTAGGCCGAGGTGACAAGGAGCCTTGGTAACCTTTAACATGGAGCCAGTCCAACCTCGGCTTGGGCCGAGGTGACAAGAAGCCTTATCAGCATGGAATCAGACCAACCTCGGCTGGGGCCGACCCCAGCATAATGTCTCGGCTGAGATCAGGCCGAGACTCCCTACGACACATCTCAGATTGAACGAACATCAAGCCTTTACAGCTCGGCCTCTCCCAGGCCGAGGTCATGCACCAATATGGCGGCCGAGCATCTGTTGACATTTGGATAAGGACACCTGGGCACAAATCAGTTGTAACAAGATTATTCTCCACATGTGGGGAGAATATTTCATCATCATTCCTTACATGTGACAGTGACAGATGGCACTCCCACATTGGTGAGGCTACCACACACATGCTCATTACATGCATGGGGGGTACATTACACCCCCTAGGCACTATATATAGGGATCATCCTCTACCTTGCAAAAGGATCCCAGTTATTCAACCCTAGCTAAAACTCTGTCTAAATATACAGTAGAGAGAGAAAGCTTGAGAGATTGTATCCATGGCCATTAGTGCCTTCATTCAGTGATATTACTCACACACTCACAGTGGACGTAGGGCAGATTGGCTAAACCACTTATTTTTCGGTGTTGATTCCTCTTATCCTCATCTCATTCTCTTATCTCTCTATATAACTGTGCTGCCATTGTTATTCCTATATTGAGCTTGAAAACACCTTACCTGGTGGTGCTGATTCTTAGCATCATCATTTTGGCGCCGTCTGTGGGAACGAGAAGCTATCTCTTCCTCTTCTTCAGCTTAACCTCACCAGAGACTCTGGTGGTGAACCAAGAACCACCCCTTACGTGGAGCTGTTTCACCATTGAAAGAGGTCCTTTAAGGTATTAAGCTCACTTGCTGCTCAAGCTCTTTATTGTTAACACATGGCACCAGAATTACCACTGCCTCTTCCGCCGCCCGGAGGTGGAGGGGCTAGCTCCAGTCAGGCTCCTCCCCAGTCCGAAATGGCGGAGGTAGCAGCAGCCTTGAAATCTTTAGCTGCAACATAACAAGCCATGAAGGAGCAATTTTCCCAGCTCAGCCAAACCATGATGATGAGGCCACCTGGAGTCTCACCGGACATGATAACTCCGGCGGCAGTTCAGCCTCATCCTGATACCAGGGGACCACCCCAGGCGCCAATGAAGGACCAGCCTGCACCCCAGCGGAGAAGGGACGTTGCTGACCCTAGGCGCTTGCGCCTGGGGAGGCAGGGAAATCCTTGCCCAGAGGACAGGTATGATGACCTAGAAGCTGAAGAGGCCCCAGAAGACTTCTGGGAGTCGTATGAGGTGTCAGATAACACTGTACGACCTCTTAGGCAGAGTAAAGGATGTGTCGGCCGAAGAAGAGAAGAGGCCCAACGAAGAGGGTCGGCTTTTGACAGGTTGAGCAGAGGGTCGGCCTTCGAGAGGCTGGGCCCAGTGAATGACCTAAGACACAGGCTATCAAGGTCGAGGAGCGCAGCAGGATCTCAAAGAGGGGGTAGGTAAGGTCGGCCAGACCAAGGCCGACCCTGTGAAGGAAGAGCCAGGGAACAGGAAGAGGTCAACAGTCAACGTGTTGTGGCTGGGAAACCCTCTGTCCATCGTAGGGAGGTGGCAGGGGATAACCTCGGCCAAGTTGATGACAGAAGACCCTAGAATGATTCCATCCAACGCCTCGAGGAGAAGATAGGAGACCTCATTAAAAGCAGGGACCCATTACAGAGAGGTTACTCATAGGGCTCCCCATTTGTGGCTAGGATAGTGGGGTTCCCAACCCCAGCCAAGTTCAAGCCTCCTACAGTAACTCCCAAGTATGATGGCAGCACTAACCCTGTGCACCATATCGAGATGTATCAGTCGGCAGCAGACATTTACTCGATCCCTGATGAGATGAAGTGTAGGGCTCAGGGACCTTGACAGGGGCAGCTCATAGTTGGTTCACCTCCCTTCCTAAGAACTCAATTGAGAACTTCAAAGGCTTGGCTGAGCAGTTCATCCACAACTTCTACTTTGGGGTAAGACCTCAAAATAAGACTACCCGCCTGCTGTATGTCAAACAGGCTAAGGGTGAAAGCCTAAGAGACTACATAGCACGATTCAACAAAGAGAAGTTAGAGGTGGAAGATTATGAAGAGAGCATAGCCATGACCGCCCTTATAGGAGGCCTCCAGAAGGGGAAGCTACTGTGGAAACTGGCGAAAGACCCCCCTAGGTCTATGGCGGAGCTGCTGGCAATCGCATGGAAGGTGATGAATGCGGAAGAGGCGATGGCAGCCAAGTATGAGGAGGAGAACCGCGGTGGCACTAGGAGGTCCCAAGGTAAGAAAGAGGGGAAGAAGAGATCAGGAGATGACAAGTTCTCTCATTACACTCCTCTGACTGTGAGCTGTGAACACATCCTTAATGAGATTAAGACTAACCGGACTCTGAGGTGGCCGGAGAAACTGAAGGCCCCACCACATAAGAGGAACAAAAACCTATGGTGCGAGTTCCATCAGGATCACGGCCATGTCACAGATAGATGCTTCGCTTTAAAGGATGAGATTGAGAAGATGCTGAAATTTGGAAAGCTGAGGAAGTATGTGGATGGCAAGGCTCCGAAGGGTGGAAGAGAAGACCCTAAGAAGATAAGAAATGACAGATGCCGTGGCGATGTCCCGGCCAGAAGGAACGATGACTCAGAGGGAGATGATGAAGACGACCCGGATCTTCCGCCAAAGGATGACAACACCCCGGTGAAGAGGGTCGGTATGATCTCCTTTGGTGTTAGCACCATATGTGGGGGATTTGCAGGAGGTGGCTCTGAGGTAGCCGATAGGAAGGCTCATGTAGCAGAGGCCAGGTCAGTGGCCAAGCCTGAGGTTGTGAATCTAACGTCTTCCAATACCGTGCAGAAGAGGAAGAAGGTAGACATGGACACCCTCGTAGTGGGGTTCTCCAGACTCGACTTCAAGGGTATCTTAGCCCCCCATGATGACCCTTTGGTCATAACAACAAGGGTGCATGGGTTCGAGGTAGGAAGGATCCTCATAGACGGGGGAAGCTCAGCAGACCTGATGTTCTGGCCTTGTTTCAAGAGCCTGGGTCTTAGCAGGGCAAGGCTGGTGCCCTACCATCACCCATTGATAGGCTTCAGTGGTGAAAAGGTGCACCCCTTGGGCATGTATGAAATGGATGTACGGATGGGGGATGAGTGGCCTAAGAGGCTGACCAAGAAGATAAACTTTTTTGTCATGGACGAAAACGTTTTCTCGGCCTACAACCTCATCGTAGGAAGGGTGGCCCTCAAAGAGTTTGAAGTCGTGCCGTCGACGGTCCATCAGATGCTAAAATTCTCGACTCCTTATGGAGTAGGGGAAGTGCAAGGGGACCAGACCACGGCACGGGAGTGTTACTTCAACTCGGCCGAAGAGAGAGAGGCCCATAAGAGAGCAACCACCACTTACAGCATTGACACTCTTGACCCAAGAGACGAAACAAAATTGAAGAAGGGTGAGGCCGCGGAAGAGGTAGAATCCATCGTCCTCAATGAGGACGAGCCGGAAAAAACCGTCCAGGTCGGTAAGGCCCTAGAGCCAGGAATCAAGGAAGAGCTGATAAACTTCCTCAGGAGGAGACAGAGTGTCTTCGCATGGAGTCACGCAGACATGCCTGGCATCGACCCTGAGGTCATGAGCCACAAGCTCAACGTGGACAAAGATGCCAGGATGATCAAGCAGAGACGAAGAGTGTACTCCAGGGAGAAGTATGACGTCATCCGGGAAGAGGTGAAAAAGTTGGAAGAGGCTGAGTTCATAAGAGAGGTTACCTACCCGGAGTGGCTCTCAAATGCAGTTATCGTGCCTAAGGCCAATGGAAAGTGGCGAATGTGTGTAGATTTCACTGACCTGAACAGGTCTTGCCCAAAAGACAGCTATCCCTTACCTAGGATAGACCAGATGGTGGACGCAACGGCAGGGCACGAGCTCATGAGCTTCATGGACGCTTATTCAGGCTATAACCAAATCTTCATGGATGCTGAAGACTCTGAGAAGACAGCCTTCATTACTGACAAAGGGACGTACTGCTACAAGGTGATGCCCTTAGGTCTGAAAAATACGGGGGCAACGTATCAACGTCTTGTCAATAAGATGTTTGAGGTGAAAATAGGTAAGACCATGGAGGTGTATATGGACGATATGCTAACGAAGAGCCTGAAAGCCTGCACTCACGTAGCGGACCTTGAGAAGACCTTCGATGTCATGGACTCGTACAGAATGAAGCTCAACCCAGCGAAGTGTGTCTTCGGGGTAGGAGCCGGGAAGTTCCTGGGGTTTATCGTTAATCAGAGAGGGATTGAAGCAAACCCCGAGAAAATCAAGGCCTTACTCGACATGAAGACTCCTAGGAGTATCAAGGATGTCCAGAGACTCACGGGAAGAGTGGCTTCCCTTAACAGGTTTGTTTCTAGGGCGACGGACAAGTGTCTTCCATTCTTTAGAGTTCTAAGAAAGGCCTTCCAATGGGACGAAGAGTGTGAAAAAGCCTTTGACCAACTCAAGTCTTACTTGGGGTCTCCCTTATTGCTGTCTCGGCCCATCACGGGGGAAAGGTTGTTTGTGTATCTGGCAGTCTCTGAATCAGCCATCAGCGCGGCCATCATACGGGAAGAGGATGGGATCCAGAGGCCTGTGTACTTCAACAGTAAGGCTCTTCAAGGGTCTGAATAGAATTATCCCCGAATGGAGAAGTTGGCTTATGCCCTGATACATGCCTCAAGGAAGATGAAGCCTTACTTCCAAGCCCACTCCATGGTAGTCCTCACTGACTCCCCACTAAGGCAGGTTCTGCACAAACCTGAGAAGTCTGGAAGATTGATGACCTGGGCCATCGAACTAAGAGAATATGATCTTACCTACCAGCCTAGGACAACCATCAAGGGGCAGGCCCTCGTAGACTTTGTCGTAGAGTTCACCTGGGAAGAGGCCGATAGGAGTTTGGAAGAGGCCGAGACAGAGAAAGGCTTGGATGACGGCGAAGAGACGAACCGTAGTGTCTTCCAAGATTCAGAAGAGACTGCACCAAACGTCTTCCCAGGCCGAGAAGAGGACATCCCAGGAAAAACCCAGAGCAGAGTAGAAGAGAACGAAGAGGATCGATACCTCTTCAAGAATGGGGTTATGAGAGAAGGGGTCTTCTCATCAGATGTAGACGTATGGAGCCTCTTCGTTGATGGATCTTCCTGTGACAGTGGAAGCGGCGCGAAGCTAATACTCTCGGCTCCAGATGGCACCAACATTGAATACGCCTTGAGATTCAACTTCCAGGCCTCAAACAACGAGTCTGAGTATGAGGCCATGATATCAGGTCTCTTATTGGCAACAACTCTTCGAGTAAAGCGACTCCTACTCCATAGCGACTCAAGGTTGGTTGTCAATCAAGTGTTGGGGGTATACGAGGCCAAAGACGAAAGGATGTCCAAGTACTTAAAGAAGGTAAGAAGGTTGTTAGAGTATTTTGAAGAAGCAAAGCTGAAGAGAGTGCCTCGGCTGAACAACAACCACGCTGATGCATTGGCAAGGCTGGCCTCGGTAATGAAGACAGATTTGGGAATGACCATTCCAATCGAGGTCTTAGGAAAAGAAAGCATCGAGGAGGACGAGGTATGTATCCCTTGTCACAATGTGAACCTGGGAGACTCATGGATCGATCCGCTCGTCAGATACCTAAGAGACGGAGAGCTACCTGAGTCCAAGATGGAAAGGAGAAAGTTGAGGTACAGGGCTGCCAAGTTCTCAATAGTAGGAGACGTCTTGTACAAAAAGGGGTATCTATTGCCTCTCCTCAGATGTGTCCATCCCATCGAAGTACCCCAGGTCTTACAGGAGGTTCATGAGGGTTCTTGTTCTAGCCACATAGGGGGAAGGCCCTTAGCCAAGAGGGCCATCACTCAGGGATACTGGTGGCCTACCTTGTCTAAGGACGCTACAGACTATGTGAAGAGGTGCGACAAATGTTAAAGGTTCGCCACTATCCCCCATCAACCTCATCAGCCTATGACGTCAATCTCTTCTCCATTGCCATTTGCGGTATGGGGAATTGACTTAGTAGGACCTTTGCCAAGAGCTGTCAACAACTATAAATTCTTAATAGTTGCCATTGACTACTTTTCAAAGTGGGTGGAGGCGGAACCGATGATAACACTTACAGAGCAGAAGACCTTCCAGTTCATTTGGAAGAACATCATATGCAGATATGGCCTCCCAAACACTCTCATCTCAAATAATGGGACCCAGTTCAAGAACTCCTCCTTAGAAAAGTATTGCCTAAGAGTGGGGATTAAGCAATTCTTCTCATCTCCTGGTCGACCTCAGGCAAACGGACAGACCGAGGTCACAAACAGAACAATCTTGGACGGAATCAAGAAGAGGTTAGAAGATGCGAAGGGGAGATGGACAGAAGAGGTCTACGCAGTGCTATGGGCCTACAGAACCACGGCAAGGACACCAACAGGAGAAACCCCATTCATGCTGGCACATGGCTCAGAGGCCGTCATACCAACGGAAGTAGGACTGCCAACTCATCGGATTCAGACCTATGACCTTGACAGCAATGGGGAAAAGAGGAGGCTAGACCTGGATCTTATCGAAGAAAGAAGGGAAGACACAGAGGTCAGAAAAGCAGCCTACCAGCAGAGGGCAGCGAGATTCTACAACCAGAGGGTGAAGTCAAGACCCATTGTAGTGGGAGACGTAGTGCTAAAGAAGACCCTACAGAAGGCAAACAAGCTACACCCAAACTGGCATAGCCCCTACAAAGTAACGGAAGAGGTTGTGCCTGGCACTTATAGGCTAGAAAACCTAGAAGGAGAACCTTTCACTAACCCATGGAATGCTGACCATCTCAAAAGATATTACATATGATGTTGAATAGAATTTTATGTAAATGTACTATCTTACTGAGAAGAGGTTATTAATAAAGATCAGTTTCCATATCAGTTCTTGCTTCGTTCTTTAGACCAGAAATTTATTATGAGGCTAACGTCTTAGGTGATGACCTCAGACCCTCATAACATCACTCGGTGGTGACGAGGTCTGAGCTCAGACACCTTAGTTAAATGACCTCAGACCCTTAACATCATTAATTTGGTGAAATTTATTATGAGGCTAACGTCTTAGGTGATGACCTCAGGCCCTCATAACATCACTCGGTGGTGACGAGGTCTGAGCTCAGACACCTTAGTTAAATGACCTCAGACCCTTAACATCATTAATTTGGTGAAATTTATTATGAGGCTAACGTCTTAGGTGATGACCTCAGGCCCTCATAACATCACTCGGTGGTGACGAGGTCTGAGCTCAGACACCTTAACAGATGACCTCAGACTCTTAACATCATTAACTTGGTGAATTGAGGATAACATCTTAGGTGATGACCTCAGACCTTCATAACAACACTCGGTGGTGATGAGGTCTGAGCTCAGACACCTTAACAGATGACCTCAGACTCTTAACATCATTAATTTGGTGAAATTTATATTGAGGATAACATCTTAGGTGATGACCTTAGACCCTTCATAACATCACTCGGTGGTGACGAGGTCTGAGCTCAGACACCTTAACAGATTACCTCAAACTCTTAACATCATTAACTTGGTGAATTGAGGATAACATCTTAGGTGATGACCTCAGACCTTCATAACATCACTCGGTGGTGACGAGGTCTGAGCTCAGACACCTTAACAGATGACCTCAGACCCTTAACATCATTAATTTGGTGAAAGTGTGAGGCTAACGTCTTAGGTGATGACCTCAGACCTTCATAACATCACTCGGTGGTGACGAGGTCTGAGCTCAGACACCTTAACAGATGACCTCAGACTCTTAACATCATTAACTTGGTGAATTGAGGATAACATCTTAGGTGATGACCTCAGACCTTCATAACATCACTCGGTGGTGACGAGGTCTGAGCTCAGACACCTTAACAGATGACCTCAAACCCTTAACATCATTAATTTGGTGAATTTTATTATGAGACTAACGTCTTAGGTGACGACCTCAGACCTTCATAACATCACTCGATGGTGACGAGGTCTGAGCTCAGACACCTTAACAGATGACCTCAGACCCTTAACATCATTAATTTGGTGAAAGTGTGAGGCTAACGTCTTAGGTGATGACCTCAGAGCCTAATTACAATTCAGTGGTGAAGAGACCTGAGGCCAAAATTATTGAGTATAAACAAGAACACTGCAATAAAATAATAGAAGAGATTGGCATTCAGTAACAGGAAGAGATCATATGGCATTCAGAGACATTGATTACAAATATTCCTTACATAATACCGAGGTGTTACAAGTTACAAAATACAAATTGTTACAAGTTAAAAAAGACTAAAGGTCTGAGGGGGGAACATTAACAGTCTCGGCTGGGTTGACTTGATCAGCGTTGGTCACCTCGGCCACATCATCAGCATGGTCTGTCCCTCCGAGCTCGGTCCCTCCCAGAGTTGCGGTCTCGGCTGGAGCAGCAGCCTCGTCCTCTACCTCTTGAAGCGCCTGAGCAAATTGAGGGTCAGCAAAGCCGAGACCCACAAAGTCAGAGGCCTTTAGAGTGCTGACCTCCTTCTCTCTGACTCCAGCCCATTTGGTAGTGGCTTTGATACCTCTTTCAAGATATTCAAAGCCAAAACCCATGAACTCGTCTGAGCCTTTGTACTCAGAAATTATTTTGGGGGAGGCATCTTCAAGGGCAGCTTTGACAGCCGCGCTGACCTTCTGCTGCAGGACATCATCTTTGGCCTTCAGGGCTTTGGCGTGATCCTTTAAGAGTAGAGAGATGTCTTTTTCCAACCCCTTGACCTTATTTTCAGAGTTTTGCAGCTCTGACTTCAGACGGCCAACCTCGGCATTCAGGGCACTCTCAACCTTTTCGGCCTCTTTCCCCTTCTGAATAAGGGGCAATTTCCTCATAGCCCAGTTCGATAGCTGATACATGGCAGTCACTCCCTGCACATTTAATGAAGAGGTTAAGCGGGAGAAAAGTCAGATGTTGCACTTATAAAATTTTGACATGGGAACAAATCATACCTGGACGGCTCTGTGAAGGCCGAACTCAACCAGCAGGGAGGTGTCCATAGCTCTGTAGAAACGCTTGTCGGCCTCGGTCATTACAGAGGCGAGTGCGTCCATGGCCTGCCTGCTGTTGCCGACCACACTATCAGTCAACTTCAGCTGATCTAGACGAGCCGTCAGGATGTCGGCTGAAGAAATTGGAAGTGCAGCATCTGAGGCCTTCTTTTGCCTCAAGGTCGGCCTCTGATCTTTAGAGGCATGGGCTTCTGGGGCCCTTTTCTTGGAAGCCTGAGATTTGGATGTTGTGGGAGCTGGGGGAGGAGCATTCAGACTAGCCTTTTTGGCAAGCCTCGTCAAGATCGGAGCAGCCATGTCCCACAGTTCGTCTGGGATGTCTTGTGGTCGCTCTGCAAAAGTTAAAAGATATAGGTCAGAAATTAGACATGAATGAGTTCAGAGGTTAGACTTGAAATAAAAATTCTTACCAAAATCAACAAGGGGACTTCCACCCAGGCTCGTCCCCGAGAGATACTGGGGGGTCAGCAAATGTTCGAACTTCACAAACAAACCATGTGCCCCTTGGTCTTGCAGGGCCTTCACCTTCTGCATATTTTGGAGACTTAAACTAGGATCGACCCTGGCAGACATGGAGACCTTGCCCCATTTGAGGGGTATCCTCGGCTCAAGTGTGGAAGAAGGGACGCATGGGCCAAATTCCCATGGCCCTGAGGCAAAAAAATAGCGGGGCTTCCAGTTATGATTTGAGGTCTGAGTCACCTGAAGCATTTTCTTCTCAGGCCTCCGAGCCACAAAATGATAGTAGCTCGGATGGTTTTTGGCCGAGGTTGGGACATAACAACTAACAAAGACCTGAACTGGGAGGTCAGAGTGGTGGACTGCCCTCCATAGAATAATGGCCCCTATGATGACTCTCCAGGCATTGGGAGATAGCTGTGAGGGGGCCAAGTTGATATAAGAGAGAATGGATTTGATGATGGGATGAATGGGTAGGCGAAACCCTAACTTAAACATCTGCTCGTACAAGCAGATCTCCCCATCTCGGCCATGATAGGCCCTCTCTTCCCTCAGAGGTCTCCTTAATTTGATGGAAGGACTGATGGAGTACAAATATCTGAAGCACAGAAGATCAACCTCAGTGACTGTGCTCTCGAACTCGGCCGCCTCAGAGGTATCAACATCGCTTTCAGCATCTTCATCATCATCAAGCTCAACGTCGACCGGAGCAGATGTAGATGGGTTACTAAGGAATTTCTGAGCGAACTCTTCCCCTGTGACGGCCGACAGAGGGATGGCATCAAGAATGGGTGGCACAGCCACACTCGGCTCAAGCACTTCAACCTCTGAAGAAGAGGCTGAGGTGCTGGACCCATTATGGGATGAAGCTCGGCTGGATACCTCGGCCTGATCAGGGGCCTGATCAGGCCGAGGTGTGAAATCCATAGCTTCCTGGAAAGAGTCCACTGACATGGGGTCTGAGGTAGAAGCTTCAGACTCAGACATAGGTGTTGGATCAGCAGGCACCCCTGTATAATAGAAGTTCTCCGGGGGGTTAGGATATATAACCCTCAGAGGTGGTGGAAACAAGGGTCTAATGGGAAACTCTTGTGACCTACGAGCTTCCTCTTGAGCTCTCTCTATTTGCCTAATTTTTTCTAGGGTCTTCTCTCTGAGAGAGGGGAAATCCTCAAGAAGCTGGTATAAAGGTCTGAGCATCAGAGGACGACCCTAAACTTGGGGAAAAAAATCCTAAAACTACAAACACGATTGACTTGTAAAATAAAGGAGTTTAAAGATCAAACTTGGAAGTTTAAGACAAACATAGTTCGCCGGAAAATATGATGCTCGCCGGAAAATATGAAACTCGCCGGAAAATGCAAACCAAATACCAGAAACAAAGGAAATGGAAAGGAAGAAGTACCTGAAGATGAATCGATGGATGAAATGAAGAAAACTCACAAGAAAATCGACAAAGGCTTCTGCAGAAGAGCACTGATTGAAGAAGTTTGAGAGAGAGAAAATCGCTGGAGCAAAATGCGCACAGGAGGGAAAATGGAGAAGAAAGAGAAAGAGAAGGGTTCAAACCCTTAAGTACATGGACACGGCACCCAAGGCCCATCATTGCCTTGGGAACCCCAAAGGACATCACACGCCAGCCAAGTAGGTACGTTCTAGCGTGGACAGGTGTCATGCCGGTACTAGCTTGGGACGGACAGGCCTCGGAGGTGTAGTAATCCCCTATCCACTTGCTCTCGCATATGACTAAGGGCTGGGGGGTGATTGATATGCCCCAAGTGTAACCTCGTCCTTGAGACACCAACCTCGTCCTTGAGACACCAACCTCGGCTTGGGCCGAGATATTGATCGACCCTAGATAAGCCATGGGACCACGATATCATCCCTCGGCCAGACCAAGGTCAGCCCAGGCCGACACTTCCACCTACATATTCAATGGACACTACGCGCATCGCAGGCATCAACAGCATCCTCATATACCTGGGTATGGCAACCTCGACCGAGAGTAGGCCGAGGTGACAAGGAGCCTTGGTAACCTTCAATATGGAGCCAGTCCAACCTCGACTTGGGCCGAGGTGACAAGAAGCCTTATCAGCATGGAATCAGACCAACCTCGGCTGGGGCCGACCCCAGCATAATGTCTCGGTTGAGATCAGGCCGAGACTCCCTACGACACATCTCAGATTGAACGAACATCAAGCCTTTACAGCTCGGCCTCTCCCAGGCCGAGGTCATGCACCAATATGGCGGCCGAGCATCTGTTGACATTTGGATAAGGACACCTGGGCACAAATCAGTTGTAACAAGATTATTCTCCACATGTGGGGAGAATATTTCATCATCATTCCTTACATGTGACAGTAACAGATGGCACTCCCACATTGGTGAGGTTACCACACACATGCTCATTACATGCATGGGGGGTACATTACACCCCCTAGGCACTATATATAGGGATCATCCCCTAACTTGCAAAAGGATCCCAGTTATTCAACCCTAGCTAAAACTCTGTCTAAATATACAGTAGAGAGAGAAAGCTTGAGAGATTGTATCTATGGCCATTAGTGCCTTCATTCAGTGATATTACTCACACACTCACAGTGGACGTAGGCCAGATTGGCTGAACCACTTATTATCCGGTGTTGATTCCTCTTATCCTCATCTCATTCTCTTATCTCTCTATATAACTGTGCTGCCATTGTTATTCCTATATTGAGCTTGAAAACACCTTACCTGGTGGTGCTGATTCTTAGCATCATCAATCTCCAAGAGATAGACTTGAAAAGATTGCATTTGAAACCAAGTAAGAAATAATTTTTCTCAGTCTCATTTGAACGAATTGGACCTCGGTCGACTGACCTATATAAAATCGTTGGGATGAATATCGAACGAGATATCGAACGACATTCCAGAGAGACGAAAAAATTGAATTGTTAGAATATTCGTTTGAACAACTGATATCGAACAAGATAAGAAACCTTGTTCAAAGGACCTTCAATATCTCGTTCTAACGAGCTGTTTTTTAAATAATTATTTGACATTTTTGAGTACATATAAAAAATGTACAAAGGAATACAAACAATCACACCATGAAGTAGCACGAAAACATATGAATCATGGATATGGAATGAATGGGTGTGAACTTAATGTACGAGAAAGTCAACATACGCATACGTGCGATAGTACACGAAGTCAAAGAGGCAATCCTAAAGAAAGAACAAAATTCATCCGTTGGTGTAAACAAATTTGAATAAAATGAAATTAGTTCAACTAATACAAAATGTCACGAATTTTAATGCTTCTTAAATAATTTACGCCAAACTATTTAATGTTTTTGAAGAAATTATATTTTGCAAACCCATTAATCTTCAACTTATAACACTTTCAAAATCTCACATTTTAATAATAAACTCTCAAAAAATTTGAAGAAATCATATTGCTCATTTTTAATGAAGCATCAATGAAATAAATTTCGCCTTGGAACTTATGTTTTTATATGAGGAATTCATCTTTTAGGTTCTTGTTATTGGTGGCTTTTAACGCAAAAAGACTTCTTCTTTTGTAGCCCCTTTTCATTGATTAAACATATATCAATTTTTTGGTAGAAAATATGGGGATTCGTTTTTACATGCACAATTAGTTCCTAGTGCATTTGATTCGTTATTTTTCATGAATGAGATTAGAACATCCTATTCAACATATGCCAAGCAAGTGCAATGTTCAAAAGTTCGTTCATGCGTCCAATCAATGCGATATAATGTGTCTAGCATAAATGAAGTAAGCAACAATAAACAAGACAATGCTAAACATGCATTATATTAAGCACAAAAAATGAGCAAGTATCATGGTACCATGATTAAGTCATATGAATGGATGGAATGAAATTATGATTCGAACATCTTAAATGCCCATTTGTATAAGGTGTAAAAGATACAGAAAAATATTTTTAATTTTTTTTTATCAAAATGGAATCTTCTTGAAAAATTTTAGAAAATTTTTCTTATAAAAAAGTTTTTTTTGAATTTTTCAATGTATACACATAAGAATACATTCTAGTTGTAAGGGTAAATTATAGCAATGTGAAAAACACCATAAATTAGAAACAAGTCGTGAATTCAATCATTTGTATTGGAGGTGTTACCAAAAGGCATAAACATCCATTGAAATTCCTCCATCAAACATTTAGAAGTCTTGACAAGAAACTTAAATTGCTCTTGAAGACTAGCAAGGTCTCTATGGTGATGTGTGGAAGCATCTGTGCGAGAGACTCTTCTTACATTGAAATAAAACTCCTTAAGGTGACCTCTTTGTTTGCGATGGGTTTAAACATAGATTGGTTTGGGTCGAACTTGGTTAAAATGCCGAGGACAAGTTATCCTTGGCGGGTTAGGTGGAGGACCATAAGGATCTATCAAAAATTTGGCAACCGGTTCGGGTGCGGTATTAGAAGTGGATGCACCATCATAATCTATGCCTTGCCTCTTTTTATCACCTAAGGTGGGACCTATGAGCATCTTTCCAACCTTATTGGATGAGTCCTCTAAAGTGACCTTGACCTCCCGAACAGAATCAAGATATTTCTGGAGTTAGGAAACATGGGCTTCAAGTTTCTCATGAGTCTCCATTGATACTTAAACATCTCTCGTAAGACTAACGATTTTGGTAGTCAAAACGGTTTTTTCCCTACCCACCAAAATAATTTTCCCACTCAAAGAGATTCGCAATCTCTCAAGTTGACTCACCAATGCCTCACTCTCTCTCGAAACTTTCAACTCATTCTCTAAATATAACACCCTATAAGTCAAATTTTATTTTTCTTTTTAATTTTTATCGACTCGGTGTAAAGTTTAGTGTATGCATATTGGAGACCACGTTCTCCCTCACTCAAATCATCACCCTCACACTCTCGAAATGATTAGACTCATTGTCGAGGCTATCACATTTAGAAATATTCTCATCAGTGTGCGATGTACTTGTAGTGCTAATGTGACAAGCCATGAACGTGCATAAATTATGTTCAAGTGGTGATTCATCTCCTAAATCCATCGATTCAACATCCACTACACCAAAAAGGCCAAATTGTCACCTTTCAGCCGGCTACCCTTGTCACGGTCAATGACCGTGACCAAAAAATACGCTTTTTTTTTATCACGGTCAATGACGGTGACAACCTTATAATGTTGTCACAGGCAAAGACCGTGACAGTTCCGTGACAACTTTGCTAGTAAAAAAATCCTTCCCTCTTCTTTTTTTCCACCGTTTTCACTTCTCTTTTTTTTCTCTCTCTAACCGACTGCTCTCTCTCTCTCTCTAAGAGATTTTCAGGTTAGTTTTTTCCCCTTTGTCTCTTTCCTTTATATATATGTGTATGTGTGTGTGTATATGTGTGTGTGCGCGTGTACAGGTATGTGTGTGTGTGTGTGTGTATGTGCGTGTGTGTGCATGTGTGTGGTGGGGGGAGGGGGTGGTGGGGCAGGGGGTATGGGGGTGGTGTGTGTGTGTGCAGGTAGGTGAGTGTATGTATGTGTGCATGTGTGTGTATGTGCATGTGTGTGTGGTGGGGCTAAGGGGAGAGTGGTGGGGGAGGGGGGTTGGTGGGGGAGGAGTGTGTGTTGAAATTTATTGTTAATGTTTAGGACTTGAAATTAATTGTTAATGTTTAGGTCTTGAAATTAATTATTAATTTAGGACTTGAAATTAATGTTTAGTTTAGGACTTGAAATTAATTGTTAATGTTGATTTAGGACTTGAAATTAATGTTTAGTTCAGGACTTGAAATTAATTGTTAATGTTGATTGGGAATTTGAAATTAATGTTTAGTTTAGGACTTGAAATTATTTGTTAATGTTGATTGTATGATGTTAGTTAGGATTGAAATTAATAGGTATTGTTAATATTGATAGAATCCTATTGTTTAGAGAATAAAATTAATTTGACATTATAAATATTGTTTCTATTTTTTTATTTAGGTTTGAAATTGTTAATGTTGAATTTATTGAGTAAATGAATTAGAAGGAGTAAGGGATACACATTTGTTGGTTTGTTGTTGCTGTTGGATTATATTGGACGGATGTGCTTGGATATGGAAGTTGGTTGTTAAATTTTTTAAAAATCCTTAATAAACTCCCTTAAAACCATGACAGAAAAAGCCAAGATTTAGGAAAACTTCCACTCACAATTCTTTTGGGGGGCGGGGAGATAAGTCTTTATGTACAATGAAATTTCAAACTTTTAGTATTAAAAACAATTATGCAAAGTCCCAAAATTCTAAGCCTTTCATCCTCAGCTAGTTAAGTTCAGAGGTTTTAGGATCTTTAGTGGAACTTCATATTTTAAACTTCTATGACTTTCATCACTAGTTAATTAAGTTTAGAGGTATTAAGACCCATAGTAGAACTTATTATTTTAAACTTCTAAGGATTTCATCCTTAGTTAGTTATGTACAGATGTCCTAGGCCGCTTAGTCGAACTTTATACACTATACCAAAAAAGGCTATTTGTCACGATCATAGACCTTGATAAGTCCAACTCGTCAAGGCCTAAGGTTATGATAGGAATGGGGTTGGCACTATTTTTGTCAAGGACTTGTCATGGTCAAAGTCCGTGACAAGTTTTAGTGTCACGGATTTGTCACGGTAAAAGTCTGAGGCAATATTTTATTTTTTAGGGACTTTTACCATGATAAGTCCGTGATAATGAAAAACTTGTCACCGACTTTGACCGTGACAAGTCCTTGACAAGTTTTCCTTGTCACAACTTGACATAATCAAATTCATTGACAATACTCGATACTAAAATAAAAAAAAACTACTGGGCAGTATGGCCACTGCCATTGCCCAACAGTATATTATTTCACCTGTAGCAGCAATTAATGATATATTTTAATAATAACTAACAACAATCAACACCAATATTCATAATAACCAATAACCAACCACATATAAATAAGAAACACTATATATAAACCCAAATTTGAATGTTGAATACAAATTATTACCTAAAAATATATGTTCACTGATTTTCAAGTTGGAGGGCAATTGTAGGCCATACAATATAAGAACCAATACAACCCCCAATATTACACACACCACACTATTCATTCAACCACAATGCTTGATTCTCTTTCCCCACTAAAACTTCAGTGACGTGGACCCGAGCCTCGTGACACTACAGCGTACAGTAATGCACCCAGAACCTAGGTTTATACTAGGGTACTTCAACCCCATGAGAATTTTATCTCCTCACCATAGATCTAGTAAATAGACTCTATCGCAAATACTTGTAAAATGATTATGGAGAGTTGGAATCGGGGGTGGCAAATAAGTCATATGGAGATTAGGGATGTATCGATTAGGCTGAGGGTAGGGGTGAGGGTGAGAAAGACGGAGCAATGCTCCCCTCGTACACTAAATTCTCCTTTCCCTTTCATGAGCTTCACCCGTCTCGACCTTGAATAACTTGCTTAACCATCGAAGACATTTTATTCAACATTTTTCGAGGTTATTAAACTTTTGGTTCGTATTGGTCTTCATTTCGTCGACATTGCGTGCTAGTCCAATGTTCTGACATAATTCCAATGATCCTCGACTTCCTCACCCGTGAGCTAATACCCCAAGTACGACCTTATAATCCCACCCGAGAACTTGGATAAGTGAATTCGCACTAGAAAAATGCCTTGTTAGCATCACTCTGCGAGATGTGGGCTTCTTTAAGCTTTTCGGGAATAACACAAAACAATATGTGACTATAAATGATGATTTAATAACATAAATAAAATTATAACTTACAATAGTGGTGACCACGGATGGATTGACCTCCTTATCCTTCCCTTTCTCCATTCAAATTAACATATAGGCATCGAGCCTATGTGGATTATCCCTAGGACCACTCCCTGTGTCGTAAAATAAAATTATGAAAAATTAGTGAATTAGTATATAATTAACAAAAAATAGAATAAAATAAATATAAAATGAATTAACATTAAAAACCTACCAACCTGTGCTCCCATTCGGCGTAAGAAATACACCCGGAGTAGCATAAATAAACCATCTTGGCCCAGTTTTCCATCCCCGATTAACGAGAGGACAACTCCCTATCTGCTATTTTATCATTGAAAAACTATTTCCAATTTTTCAATGAGATTGACTCCTTCTTGGATACCGTGTCCTTACACCGTAAGACGGACTCCCAGTCCCTACCAAAACACAATGCATTCATGTTTTTCTTCCACGTTGCCCATTTCTCCTTTACTTGTTCCAATGTGGAGTCACATGCTTATGGGGGCAACTTTTGAAGAATTTTTGTCCTCAACTCTTATCCACTCATAGTAAAACACAACCTTTATAAATCTTGTATAGGATAATTTAAATATATTCCGAATGACACTATAGTAAGTCATTTCAGTTGCAACGAGATTTTTATCTTTCGCATTCGCTCGAAAATAAGTAAGAGCCTCATATGAAATACTTTTTATCTTTTTCATACACCATTGCACCGAATACATAATCATTCAATCAATATTTTTTATACACATGTGCCATGAAATTAGGACTAGTGGCTAAATGAGCAAGCCTTGACGTTGCATCACCCATATTTAAGAGATGATATTATAGATAAATTAATTAGGTTAGTTTTAAATCTTAGAATTTGTCATTTAGTAGGAGACATTATCATAATAATTACATCATGTGCCACCCATATCATAATTTGATGTCTGATCGTGCCATAATTCTTTATTTTTTTATTATTCCTAGACGCATCATATTTCCTACGATGACCGTGAAAAACATATTATAAAGTTGATCTAAAACCATGACCTGTGTGTGAAAACCTTCAATGAGAATGGTATATAATTTTTTCACCAGCCTTCAGACATTGAGATTCATCTCTTTCCACAAATAGGACATCCCAAATAACTATGTACTACAAAATTGGATAATGTCCCATAAGCTGGGAAATCATGAATTTCCCAAATCAACATAGCTTTCAGTGTAAACACTTATTTTTTATGAGAGTCAAATGCTTTCACACCCTTTACCCACAACTGATTTAATTATGCTATGAAAGGATCCAAATAGACATCGATGTCTTCACATGGTTCCTTTGGCCCATGTATCAATAAAGAAAACATCGACAGTTGAGGTCTTATACACTCTGAAGGAGGGAGGTTGAGTGGTTTTAGGATCACGAGCCACACACTCTGATTGATGCTTAGTTTTTTAAATGGATTGAAACCATTTGTTGATATTGCCAAACAAATGTTAAGTTGTTCCTGAGAAAGATTCAAATAATCATAATTTATCCTCTTCCAAAATTGTAAAATCAATAGGATGACACACGAGATTATCCCCTACTTTTTCCCTAGCATGCTAAATCACAGCCTCCACTATCTATAATACTGTTAACAATTGCTTAAATCTAGGACCAATGGGAAAATGCTTCCATACTTTTTAGGTACTTTTGAGAGTGTGGCTTCCTTAACAATAGATTGCACATACCTAGGTTCTTCACATATTAGACACTAATCGAGATTTTTTATACTCCTTTCGATGTAGTACGAAGTCATACCTATAAGCATGAATTGATTTATACTTCATTCCCAAACCTTTCAAACTGTTCTTCGTACTAGGATAACTATTTGGAAGTGTATTCTGCTTGGGTAGAAAACCCTTCATCCAATTCAGAATTATGTCATGTTATTGTCAGAAAACCCATATTGGGTCTTCAAACTATGAAAACCAACCGTGGCATGAAAATTTGTTTTATCTTTATCACAGCCAATGTATAATGGTTGGGTCGCCTCAAATTTTAGACTTTGATAGCCATCATCAAGGTTTATCCCAATATCTTCCTGAGCACCTGAACCTTCTACATTATCAGTAACCTCATTTTCTTCCTATTCATTAACTCCATAAGCATCATCAAATAAATCCTTTAACATATTATGATCTTTTATCCCCCTAAACTTTTACATCTATCCTACTTGATGATTGTTTTGAAGGTTGCTCAGGGATAAAGGTAACATACATTTCCTCGTAAAAAATCCATGACCGATAACTATCTTGTATACCCCATCTAAGTAGAAGTATTTCAACTGTTTTCAACTCAAACACCTTACCATTCCTACAATATGCACATGGACACAAAAACTCTTCATCATTATGATATCTCTTTGCAAATTTTACAAACTCATTAGCAGTTCTATGATACTCATCCGCCAGTCTATTCATTTCACCCAACTAGTATTTTTTATAAAGAATATCCCATCACAGCTACTACGAACAATCACTTATTATGGTTAAGAAGCATATATCCATGGATTAATATCAACAAACGTGTGAAAAATTCAATAACTTTGAGTTAGATAGTACAATACCTAGTGAGCTTGAACAAAAAACAAAATTTAAGTAGTGTGTTTGAACATGTTCGGTCTCAATATTTCACATTTTAAATTAAGTAGTGTGCTTGAACAAAAAAAAAATAGTACATGAGATTTGAATCCTCCTAAACAAAATATTAACTAAATAACATATATTCATTTCAACTAAAGAATTTGAATTTGCCCAAAAAACCCTAAACAGTGCATTAGATCGTTTAAAATTCTCACCCAAATGTTTGTTAATTTGGGGTCACCAGATTGTGATATAGATTGGCATTTAATCAAAATTTTCTTATTGTTAATTTGGGATCACCGGATTGTTCTACTTATTAAACTATTGTGGAAGAAAATGCGTCTATTAATTTAGAGATCAGTTATTGGAAGCTATGACATAAATCATAGTCAAATATATTCAAAACCTTGTACATATTGTAGGTATAATCTCGAGACTGGACCACTAATTAACATGATAAAATAGTAACAAGACCATATCCTATTAACTATTTAAAAATAAGAAGAAATAAAAAGGTAAAAAGTTGAAGTAACTTTGGAATGATTATGAATCAACCCCACATTAACAAAAATATAATTGATATAGATTTTTCAATTCAATATTAGAATTTTAGGTGATACACTTAAATCAATCCTAATATTTAGTGTGCCAATAGTACCTTAAGAAGCAAATCAAACTCCAACAAATTTATTTATTGGATCCAATGTGTATTTACATAGTAAGTCGCTAAAAGGTTTCACCTTAAGAAATCAATTTAACTCAACATAAACATTCAAAACATTACTCTTATTATTTTATATAGAACCCACCAGGAAAACAAAATATCAAATGTTAAAGACCTTGAATATCAAATGTTAAAAACACAGGCATATTGATTATGTTTCTATAATGATCATACCATAGCTCACAACATTTCTAAATTTTAAAAACAATTTACTATCCCATGGGGAAAATTCATGCCAAAATTAATGCGTCATGCTAGAAATCAAGCAGACTAACACAATGTCGTCCCGTGTGATAATTATTTTTACAAGTACACTCATGATTAAATTTGAAAACCATCATCATTCCATTACCACCATAAGTTTTAGTGAAAGACCTTGGGGAAATTCATTTAATCTTCAAAACCTAATATTCAACATATGATATAAAGAACCCAGGAAACTCAAAAGCCAATATTCAACATACATCATTAATTCCATAAAACCCCTAACAAATTGAATTAATTGAAATATATATATATATATATGTTAGTATGTATTCATGTGTTACCTTGTTCAAAACAGTGAATATCTAGAGAGAGAACATAATGGTGGTGCAGGTGCAAGGTGCAAGGCAACAGTGGTGGTGTGAGTCATCTGAGACCTTAACAAGAATGGTGTGAGGCTAAGAGTGAGAGACAATGTCGGCTAAGAGCGAGAGAGAGAGAACAAACAACTGTTGAGATAACGGATGAGAAGAATTGGGTTTTTAATTTCACTTTATTGTAATGATCGCGTCAGGGTCAAAGGTCGTGACAACAACCAACTGTTGTAACGATCATTGACACTGACACGAATGTGATAATAGTCTTGTCAAGGTCTTTAATCATGACATGACGGTGACAACTTGTTGTCACAGTTGTGTCTGGGTCAAAGGCAGTGGTAAGAGCTCTATATTTTTTCAAGGTTTTTGACCATGATAACTCCTTGCGAGTGAAATGTGATAAAACCCTTTTTGGGGGTAGTGATATTATAAACTTCTAACATTTCATCCTTAGTTTGTTAAGTTCATAGGTATTAGGACCCTTAGTGGAGCTTCATATTTTGAACAACAAGGAATTCATCCTAATGGATTGAAGTTCATAGGTATTAAGACCCTTTGTGGAACATCTCATAAAATTCTAAAAGCACTTACTCTTAGCTGATTGTAATTCTGAGGTCTTTGGACCCATGGCAGATTTACCTTTTTAACTTCCATTCTGAAAGTTTTAAACTCCTAAGTATTTTACCCTTAGTCGGTTACGGTTATGAGGTATTGTAACCCATAACATAACCTCAATCCTCAGCTTCAAAGACTTCCATCCTTACTAAATCATGTTAAAAATGTTCGTGAACCCTAAGATGAAGTTCATAAATGCTACTGATTGATTTCATTTCTTTACCAAGTAATATTGGTGGGGCTAAGGCAGGGTATTACTTACTTTAGACAAGTATATGCACAAACAAAAAGTTATTGGCAAAATAAAATTAAAGAAATAATAATGAATGATAAGTCAAAATTTTCAAAATAGAGCCATTACCATTCAAAATGAAAGAGTTACAAGTGTTACATGAATGACCAATGGCCAAAAATAAAGTAGAAATATTTATAAATCCTTTCAAGTTTGGGGAGGTGTAATAGTTTCCTTCACAAGGAGATCATATTCCTCCATAAGGCGGTGATGGCATACCTAGAGGATGAGAGGCTTCATTCTTGTCTTATTCACTCTTGGCTTCAGGAAGGCGACCTCAATAACTTCACCCTCATTATTTCTCTCACTACCACTTTCCTTAGAAAAGTGAGGGTCCTCAAATAACTGACCAGAGACATCGACCTCAGTGAAAAGTAGTTGGAACATAAACTTACAAGTATCTAAGCCTGAAGAATACTTATAGAAATGAACCTCTAACGGGCCTCAATGTTTGATAAGCACCCAACTGACTCATTACCATAGATTTTATCTTCCCATGAAGCTCATCATTATTAACTTGAAGCTCAAAAAACTTTTCCTATAGTTTAGGGGCCTTAGTTATCAAACAGTACGTTATGGTGGTAAGTTCCAAGACTTGTTGCATGAAGGCATCAATATCCTAAGTCGAATGGAGAAATTTTTCATTATCACCTCAAAGATATAGAAATTTATCTTTAAGGGTCTACATAACCTCCCTATGTTTTATCAAGACCTTAACATTAGCTGTTTTCGCCTCAACCAAAGAGTTTTAAAAAATTTAAAGCAATGAAGGACTGTTCTAAATTGTTTTCTCATTCAGCAGAAGGGTTTTGTTTATAGAGTTAATCTATGCACCGAGGTGTACTCTTCTATCCTCCAAAGAAACCAGCTCCATATGATTGAAAACTTCCTAATGCAATTCCATTTTGTTCACATCCCATATCTCATCCATCATTAAGGCCCTTCTTCCATGCTTATCTACCCTCAATGGAATCAGCTATGAGGGCCTCAGTCAAATGTTTGGCATGTAACATAAGAAAAGGTGTGAGCAAAAGATATGTTAAATAAAAATATCTACTAACAGGAAATTAAAAATTACAAAGTTACCTTGCCAAGAATGTGGATCAACTCCTCAGAATTAGTTGAGGTCCCACTGCCCCTCAGTGCAAACCTCATCAAAGAACTATTGGTATTTATCATCTTTGTTAAGGTCTCCATAGAAGAGGCATAAGATTTCCTCTCTTCTGAGGATGAAGGTTAGGATTACTTATGATGATAAAAAAACCTTGGCCCTTCTTGCCCCACCTGAGTAGGCCTACTATGCTAGACAAAGACATTGGACGGAGCCACCTCATTCGAAGGAGTACCAAAAAACTCCTTCCCCTTCAGTTGGGGACCACCAAACTCTTTTACCAAAAAAATTGAGACTAGGGGATACAAGTACCTTAGAAGAGAAGGTGCACTCTGAGATTACATAGAGGATATTCCTTCCCCCGAAGATGAATAAAGAAAGGCCAGGATTCTTATAACTATCTCCAGCGATGTTATTTCATTTGGCTCATACCTGACCTCAAGCTCATCACCAACTACACAGAGGGTATTGGAATGTCCATAATTGTGTTGAACTAGATGCACTTGTATTGGAATGTCCATAATTGTGTTGAACTAGATGCACTTCAAAGCCTCATGTCTCTTTCCTTCCTTCACACAAGGTAGAGAAAAGGTCTTCTTAGATCAAAGCCTAGCTATCCTCCTATATTCAAATGAATCTATTGAATTAATGACAACTCAATGTTAGTAATTGAGGTACCCATGAAAGAGTAAATATGAAAATAAAGAATATCTCATCATCCTTACTTGGTGAATAGTCCTAATCCAGAACAACCACACCCTGCACATAATGCAAAACTTTTTCTATAATTGGGGAAAGCTTAACCACTCTTTTGGATTTGTCATCTTTACTCTCAATAGACTCAAGGATCGTAGGAGCCTCAGTAAATATGGCCATCTATTTTCCTCTACACCAAAACAAAAGGCTACATCCCCACTAACTTATTAGCCACTATTTTTAGGGCTTCGGCTTCCCCTCTAGGAACTATAGCTTTAGGATGAGGTCCAAGGCCATTTTATAGAGACGATTAGGAGTGATCAATAACTCAAATAAAATAAAGGCTATCTTTAGAGCCTCCATCAATCTATTAATTTCCTCTTTGTTGAGGTCATCATGAACTATAAAAGAAAAGATATTAGCACTATTCCTACCAGAATTTGAACAAAAACTCAGTAGTATAAGAAGTATTATCCATCACATGGTATCCCAGTCTCCTCTAATTAAGAAGAACCTCCCCTTCCACTGCTTGGGATAATTATCGTTGTTACTTAAACGATAATTATAGCTTTAGGAAAAAAAAAGCCCATTGTTCTTAGCTTTGATATTTTCTTAGACCCTATAAAGCTTAAATAATTAATTCGGGTGATATCAAACCGTCCCCCACGAATGTCTCTATAGGCCAAGACAGTGTTCAATAGAGTTCTCCAGACATTGGCCACAAGATAAGAAGGGTTTACCTCTATGAATTTCACAATTTTCCCCACAGACAGAGGTAATGGGAACACAACCCCATGTAGCATAAAGCACTCATTAAAGAATATAAATTTGTGAACTATGGAATAATACCTTTCATCGGGCTTTTCAACCCTTAAAATCAATATATCAGGGGTTTGATAGCTATCCCTAATATCCTCTAGGTCAGTCTCAATTATTCTTAAAGAAAACTAGGCCCCACTAGAGAAGTTGAGGTCATTAGGCCTTAAACATTTGATTACATGAGTACTACAGTGGACAAACCACGTTGGGGGTTGGATTAAGTTATATCCCATTTCTCAATAATAGATGGCAAAAAGACATGGGGTTTCACACATAGAGGAGTGAGGTTTAAAACCTTAGACTGAGAGATGTTGTTACAATAGTATAGAATGGAAGAATAAATAGTTATAGAGAAAACTCAAGAGAAAAATATGTAATTATTTATGGAAGTAGTGAAGATTTCAAAACATCCAAAGGGGCTCATTTACAGCCACCCAAGGCATGAGCACCACTGATCTTAGGCTCTAATAGTCAATGTAGGATCCTTCCCAATGTAATCTCATAATGACAAGAATTTTGATAGTTATTTACTTAGGACTTTAAGTGGTTAACTTTTCCCCCTTAAACTTCTTACAAAGGGAAACAAGGGGCTACTGAAGATACCACATCTTAATTTTCTAGAATTACAAAGGTGCACAACCTCTTTACCTTCACTCATGTAAGGGAGGAGGTATAATGGTCTATGAGAGACCTCTGCCAGACCAGTGCTAAGCCTCAAATACCATGATTGTCTTCTAAAAGGGACCACAACATAATCAAAGGTCCTACGAGCCTCATTACTATCATAAGATATTTAGTTTCTCTATCCAACCTCAAATACATAACACAGAGACCACATAATTAATGTCCTCAAGCCTCAAACCAACTCATCAAACCTTTGCATAATGTGAACTGACCTCTGAAGGTCCAATGGTCACTCTTTTTGGTCTAACAATCATGAGTTGTCAAAAGGACACACTCCGTTCATTCCCAAGATACCTCAGTCATTTCCAAACCCCTCAGACGTCTTGATAAGCTACTACACTGTTATACCTACCGCCACCACTCACTCCCACCATAATTGGTAAATCCCATCCACATTAAATTAACCCATCAACTATTTTACACCTCCTATAAGCCTTTCACCAACACTCCATCGGGTTATTATGAATGTTAGGCCTTGGGGGGCCAGCCATACTATAGTCCACTTATTCTCTCTCTAAGAGAATACATATATATGGGAGGCTTGTGAAGAGCTAAAGGAACATTGAATAAGATAAAAATAGAATAAACAAGCTACTCAAGGGAGAAAAGCACCAAAGAATAAATTAACAGACCCATAAGCAATTGTTCATTATAATGTACTATACCAACTCATTGTTGGTAGATGATAGTAGGAGTTTTATATCATTTCCAACTTCTTATACATGGTATATTCGATTGAGTCCTAAAATAAAAAAGGGAACTCTTAGGGAATTCCATTATTTACTTCTCAAGGGCCTTTGGATTACTAAAAAAGATTACAAATACCTTAGATCCTATTGGTAAAAGCCCAAGAGGTCTCTAGACTGTAAGACTCTCATTTATAATCTAATATATAGAGAAACACCTTACATAGTCGATGTAGGATATTCAGTTGAGGTTCGAACCACTTTATATCCTTGTTTATTACATTGACACTTCTCCCCCATTTACCTTTGTGAGGTCCTTTGGGGAGCAACTGTTGGGTCTGATGTCTTAAAAAATATTTGCACCCACCGATTAGGTTTTCTAAAATGTACGTTCCAAACACCCAAAATTTTTCAGGTTTTTCAAAAATCCTTCTTCACTAACCTTGTCCTGAACATCCTAAGAGAATGTGTGACTTTTTAACAAAGCGACTTCCCAAAGCCCAAGAAATTATCATTCCTGTATGAATATTTGTTCCTTTATGACCAGTCCCATTTCTTGAAGTATTTCACACACTAAATCTCTGTACACGCTTCAAAGTTAAATACTCATTGAAACTTATAAATTAAAGAACTTAAAAAAGGTTTGGATGAAAGAATACTTTAGACTGGTGTAACACTATACCCGGAACCACCATGAGGTCATACCTATATTTCATAGCGTTTAATTATTCAAAAGTATGTCCCTTATCAATAATTTCTCATTTTAAACCTGTAATTACGTTTGTACAATAAAAAGCCAATCAAGATGAATGAAGGAAATATCATTTGAAAACATAATTTTTCTTATATTTCAACATATTCTCATGAAAGATACCATGTTAGTGAATATACAGGACTTTAATACACACAAAGTCATAATAACCCGCACCTCTTCTCCAAACAAACATTCCTCGTACCAAAGGAGAATATAATAAAAACTATTTTTTCAATTAGTATTTACCAAAACATCACTTGATTATATATTTTCAAACGTTTGAACATAATATACACATTCCTGATGGCAATACTACTTAAAGATCCTAACTCTAAAATGCTAGAACAATGTAGCTTTCACACTCAGTCTCTTAGAACTGTCATACGAACTACGTAGTATTTTACCCTGAGTAGCAACACATACATAGACACAACAACAAGGTCCACTCATCTTCTTCTTACAAAAAAAGGTCCACTCGCCAGCACTAGACCTTATGATATACCACCTATATACCACCCAATTATACGTTCCAATAATGCATTGCATCCTAGAATGTCCTAATGTCTCCTTGCAACACACTATTTTCCTCCTTGAGGTAAATAATATCTCAACTCATGGGTTCCCTTGTTCACCCCACGAGATATCAAGATATATCCAAAGCACCTTCATCCCCACCACACTAACTACATTGGTTTCGACCCCCCCATATAAATGTGAATCTAGGAGCAATAACGAGGCCTTTTTTAGCAATGGCCTTTATCATATATCACTGGTATATCACCCCACAATGCATTACAATAACATATCACCCCCTTAGATGTCCTAACATGTCCTCGTGATTCACTATTTCCACCATTGTACATAATATCTGAATCCGCGTCTTCCCACATTTGCCCCGCAAGATGTCACGATATCTCCTAATTAGTTTCAACCCCACAATACAAACTATGTAGGCCGCATACAAATTGGTACATATGATAAATAAAGAGGCCCAGTCGTGAGAAAAATCCCTTATGATATATCCCTTGTATATCACCCAATAATACTGCCTAATAACATATCACCCCATCAAATGTCTGAACGTCTCCTCGCAACACACTGATGTCCACCTCAAGGTAGGAAATATCTCAAACTATGATTTCCCTCATGCACCCTACGAGATACCTATTCATTACACTATGCACATGAGCACATCAATAATGTATACTTTGATATCATTGATAAATGGGTACATATGAGCAATAATGATTTCTCCCATGTGATTCGAAGGGAATACACATTCACACACTCACACCTATAAGACATAAAAACACAAGCGAACCACAAATGTCCAACACATAATTGACACAATGTTATCTACACGTATCCAATTGTTAGAGTACACACAACATATATATGTTCACCCTCACAAGTAACACCCTTTTGTCCTCCCCCGGTGTCCACCATCTCTATTTCTCAAGGGTAATTCTTATTTAGGCCTAAACAAAACATTGACACATATTAGGGGTGTAACTACTAAGGTTTCTTATAATTTTCATATCCTCAATTTAATTAGTAATTTAGAAGTATAAACTGATAAATGATGAATGGGGTGCCTAGAACCATCCCCACCCAAAACTCGATTCCCAAACCTATACAACGAATCTATGGAACCAATGTAAGCCCCAACAGGCCTTAGGGTAAGCCCTATAAGGATCACCCAATGAAAACTTCAACTACCAAATAGGTGATGCCCACCCCACAAAATGAGGTGAGAGCGATTTCTGGCATGTAATATAATCACACATACAGTGTAGTATATGGGTACTATGTATATGTATAACACCTAGCGAATCATTAGTAATTATGATATTGTGTTGCGGTGTAAGATAAAGAATATAGAACTAAATATGTGGATCTTAGTAGTTACTTATATAGTGAATAGTTGGGTAACTAGTATAGTTTTGGGCTAGGTTGCGTGGTTATCATATATCATAGAAGTTATATTAGTGATGTACCGAGATTTTGGTAAGTACCATGATTAGCTTGGAAATGAGTAGAGCTTAGATGGGTACTATGAAGGGTAGTAAATTGTCTGTATTGAGGGACTGAATATATTTAGACATTATCTGGTATAGAGATACTACATGGATTACACTTAGTATATTATTATTAATGACAATAATATATTGTAGTGAGAGTTAGGAGTGACGTAGGGTCCACGAGTAGTTGTGGAGATTGGGTACTTACATTGTTAGTTATGTGTATAGCAGGATGTGGATGTATGGTTAGGATTTAATTTAATAGATATGAGGAGAGATACCCGGAGAGTGAGGCCGACGGAGATGACATGAAACATAATTGAGTTTCATTTAATATTATTTAAGCAAAGTTATAGATTTATTTCCAAATGTGCGATCTGACACACATATTTTCTTAAAAATATTTTTCAAGTATTCGACAATTGAAGGAGTAAGGATGAGTGGTCTAATTTTAAGGTTAGTCTCATCCCGTTATCAGAGCAGGTGATGTAGAGTTATTTATTATTTTATTTCCTTTATAGTTATACTTGTTATATAAGATATATACTTTTGTGTTTTATCAAATTTAAAATATGAAATAAATCATATTTATGCAATAAATTAATACCACTAGAAAACTTACAAACGAAGAATATGACCGAGTCAAGTGTTTGACACTCTCTCCTTAAGACAAAATGCGCTCCCGCTACGGTGCTTACGGCAATGAACAATGAGCGTTTGCCTCCCAGGATAAAACGGTCTCGACACGCGCAAGAAGCACTTCAGTGTGCGTGTCCCACGAACCAATTATGTTTGATACTCTATCCGACTCGATCGGGAATGGAAAGTATAGAAAATAATTTTCCTCATTTTTTTCTCTCTAAAAAATGAAGACAAGTCTTGTATTTATAGAAAACAAAGTGTTTTTTCATGAAAAGACATGTCTTTTAGAAAACAGTCACTTTAGGGACGTTTTTCATGAACTGTCACAACTTATGGTGAACAGTCACGACCTTTAGGGACGGTTCTGAAAAACAGTCACTATATAGCGAACAGTCACAACCTTTAGCGACAGTTAGGAAAATCCGTCCCAGAAAATTAAATAAAATTTCCCAATAAATTTCATACATAAATGGGGCACTTTGATACCAAATTTCTTATTCATCATTTATCCGTTTTAAACAAATAAATATATCGCGTGACTCGACATGCTACAAGGAACGCGCACGTACTTGGTCCTACTTTGACCAATATATTAATTTGGTCATAAAATAATTTGTTTAAAAACACAATATTTTCCAACAATACTTTATTCATTCAGTTATGTATTTTACAAACCGATGTCATTCCAGAGTTATTCTTTATTCAATGGAATCTTATTCAAGATTTTTATTATGGAAATTTACTTTATTTAGTTATCATGTTGTATTTGGATTTATCTTATTGTCTCCTTTTATATCATTTTTATTGAGATTGTGATATTATCAATTGTTTACTAATTATCAGGATGATAAATTGTTTGATTCTTGTGATTATCAGCATATGGGTTCCCCACCTCGTACGTGGAAAATATGGAGTATTATAATTGGTATCGAAGCATGGTCTAGAGCATTAGGGTCTTTTTGATCCATTCCATTTTCTGCTAAGATTTGTTAATATGTTTATATCTTTAATTTTTTCATGGGAGTTAATGAGACTCTGATAGCAGCGGAGCGTAAAGGGGTCACGATAATAAGGAGAGTTTGCGAGTAAGTGAATAAAGATGGAATGATTGGTTGGAAAATGGTGCTTGTAAAATCTGTGAAGATAATTACAATGGTGTTCATGAAATTTGTGAAGATAATTAATTGTTGTGATTAGAGAAAAACCCTCAATTTAGTGATTTTGTCAGGCATAGATTGTTTATGCGCCTCAAGACAGGATGACCTCAATACAAAAGAGATTTTAGATATTTAGAGGAACCTATTAGATTTTTTTATTTTACTTATGTCGTGAATATGTGAAATTAACAATTGGGGATAGAGAGACAACTTTATATGATTTATTATACCAAGGAAAGAAAACATTTAATTACTATGTCTTATAGGGTGTTGTGGAAAGGAATACAAGTGTGGCTAGTCCACTTGAGAAGATGGATTTACGTTATAATCTCATATGAGAAAAGTTTAGCTACTTGGTAGCACCTATACATGACTTGGGTAACGAGGAGGAGATAATTTCTGACCTCATATCAAGTTCACCACATTATTGCAAAGTACGAATTGAAGATTACTGAATTTGTTTGTAAGTAATTCTAAGGATGTGGAAACCAAAAATAAACAGAGAGATGTTTTTGTTTGTTGGCTTGAGTGGACTGATAATTGTGTGCTATGAGATAGGTTTTCGTACCCATCATGAGCATCATTGATGAATGCACCATTTATGTAAAAGGTTCAGGAGTGAAAGGGGTCCAAAAGGTTAGGGGAGCATCACGATTAGATTGAGGGTTATATTCGCAATATTATAATTGATGAGTGCATTATTTTGTATGAATTATACTCAAGTCTAAGCCTTGTTAGGCCCATTATATCATAAATAATGAGATTTTTGAGTTATTTTGGTAAATAAAAAGAAAAATGCAAGTTTGAATAAAATTTGAATTAAAAATGTAATTTTAGTAACTCCGGGAGGCTAAAATGCAAAGAGGGTTTATTCTATAATTTTTTAAATATTTATGACCATAAATTTAAATTAACTATTTTTATTTTGAATTTTTACTACACTGGAAATTTGTACAACAAAGGAGTTGATATGAAAAAATTGTCAGGATACATCGTCACACGACACAATGAGGTTAACACAGCTATACTAAATATGTTTTATAAAATCGCTCGAGTATCCGTTGAGGCTGTGCCATAGCATTTCGAAAAGGACTTGACAAGACTCACAAATTTGAAGTCGGACGAAAATGAGATTTTAAGGTTTGGGGGGTGAAAATGTGATTAAAGTCAGTGCTGTGAATAAGGGCGAAATTGGGGATAATTATTAGAAAAAAGACTTCTGAATTATCTCCAACTCTTCCCAAGACTCCATAGATAATTACCAACTTAAATACAACAAATATAATAGAGTTTCATTCCTACTCAAACACCTCGTCCATTGCCCTATATAAATAGGAACCTTGGGCTCATTATTTTGGGAGAAAAAATTAGAGAGAGATTAAGAGATAGTTGTTGGTTCTTTCATTTTGAGAGTATATTTTTATTGAGAGCCCAAAATTATTTTGTTGGAGAAGTTTTGTCAAGATTAATTATAAGACTCGATTATTTTTGTATGTTTGTTTCATTAAGGACAATTGATATTCATTCTTGCATTTATAATTTGTCGTCAATTATGATAGATTAATTATTTTATTAGGACTAGGTGAAGTTTATTATGTTGGATTAATATTGTGTGTAGTTTAAAATCGTCTTTATTTCCCGACATGTTCTAAAAGCTTTAAAAATCTGGTATTCATTTAAAACGACACGAGAGTGTGTTTTAAGCGTTCGACTTTGTTTGAAAAAATCATTTTTATTCTATGTATGGGTACTTTTTGATGGATCATACTTTTATTAAATTAATTGATAGTCCATGCTTAAAGACTATACTTTAAAAATTGAAAGTGAATTTTTTTAAGGGAATAGGGATTTTATCCGTCTAAATTTAAAGATGTTAAATTTATTTTTGAACCTAACCGTGTTATTTTTTGAAATAAATATAATAAGAGTCGATTTAATTTAAGTTACAAAATGAGGAATGTCGGCTTAAAATTATTATATAATATTAGTTAAATGTGATAAATGGATCATATGTCCTAGTTTTCACACTCGACTATATCTTTTGTAGTCGCAATTTTTTTATTTTTTTATCTTAGTTTAAAATTAGATATCCTCTCTAAACCCATTTCGCCTAATTGGACAATCACGATTATTTTCAACAAAAAATTGACAGATCTCTATGGATCTACCTGTACTTACACTCGTTATTCTATAATACCCTTGCACTTGTATTTTATAAATTGGCAAACAAATTTTTGGCACCGTTGCTTGGGATTTGTTCAATTTTTTTTAAAGAAGCTGTGACCTTCTGACTATTTTTTTTTACTTTTCACATTTTGGTTAGTAAAAAATTTCATAAAAGACAAAATCAAATTCTGAAAACAAATTAAAAATCAACAACTAATATTTCTGTATTTCTTAGTTAGCAAAAAAAAATCAGATTTAAGTTGTCTTTTTTAGTAAATTGTAGTTTTACAACTAGTTTAAAAAAATACATAAAAATGTAAAAAAACTCAACAAAATTATTTTTCTCTGAAAATTTCCAAAATCGTTTATTTAGTAAGTAGTCCCTACAAAATTAAAATTAAAAAAAAAATTTTAAAAACAAAAATTCAAAAAAGTAATTTTTCTTTCTAGTAGTAATTTTGTTATTTTCAAAATATAAAAAAGTAAAAGATAAAAAGTTAAAATGTGTTTCATAAGTATGCTATGTTATTTTTTTGTGTTAAATATTCCACTAGTGCATGTGTCGTGTTAATTTTCTTTTCCTTATTATCTTTTTGTGTGTCGCACTTTACGTTTGATGTAGTTTCTTTTGTATTTTTTCAGAAGCACATTAAAAAAACACAAATGAAGAAAAAAGGGCCTAAAGTGAAGAAAAATATGAAAAAGTGTGCAACGGTGATCGAATGTGAAAAAAACTTTTGCAATCTTACCCCGAGCATAAGAAACTCTCGGGGATGAATGAAACGTAGGAGAAGTGTCCCTCCGATCGACGTTAACTAAACTTCATCCCGATGTAAAAAAATGATCGTAAAAATTCCACGCCGGAGGTACGTTTTGTGTGCTCCTATGTTGTTTAATTTTGCATTTAATTTAGCACGTTGCATAAATTGACTTAAGGGAAAAACCCGTGTGAGAGATAAGATTGGTATTTTATCACCCTTCCTTGTCCCAAAAATCACTAATTAACCAAGCAAAATTATATATCCTGAGCCATCACATTTAATTTAAAATCAATTAGACGTTGGCCTTTGGATATCACATAGCTCATAGGAAACCTCTTAACAAGGCTATAATGAAAAGTTACTCCGATGCGAACTTATCAAATCAGTTCCGTTTTACCTTTCCAGAATTAGTGATTTTGAAGGAGTCTTCACACCGACCACCTAACTAGAGGAAAATTCGGAATTTGAGGCGATAACCTTAGTTGGTTGTCTTTTATATTTTCCTTCGTCAAAGAGTAGGAGTTGTCTAATTAGGGAGATTAATTCGGAGACCCCCGTTGTTGTCGATTAATCTCGGGAAAACTAGATTTAAAAATTAAAATTTCCATCACCTAAATTAGATATTTCATTTTGCTTTGTGTTAGATAGGAATTACGTGGTTTGAGTCCAATATTTTTTTAAAATTTTCGTCACATAAAAAAATGAGAAAAAATTCGAGTCAACTAAGTGTATGAGAAGTTGTATTGGAGATCATACCGGTCATTTGTCAAGTATGGAGTCTAGCATTCCCGATACTTACATAGGTAGTGTTTTTATATTCACCGAAATGGGTGATGAATTCGAACCACATGCTCTTAAAGATTATCTTCGTATGACTAGGTATAGTCAGCCTTTATGAATACATGTACCCGATCACAATGCAAATAATTTCCTATTCTAACTAGGAACAATCCAAATGTTGCCTGTGTTTCGAGGTACAAAAAAAGAGGATCCCCACCTTCATGTTCATGAATTCGAGGAGATACGTGGGACCATTAAGTACCAACAACTCATCGACGAGATTATCAAACTTAAATTGTTCCCATTCTCATTGAAAGACAAAGCCAAGAGTTGGTTTAACTCCTTAAAACACGAATCCATCACCACTTGGAACCAAATGAGTGTTGCCTTCCTGAAAAAATTCTTTCCCAACCAAAAGATAGCGTCGATAAGTCACGCCATCAATACATTTAGCCAAAATGAGGAATATGCCTTGTGGATGTATTTGGAGAGATTCAAGGACTTACTACTTCAATGTCTGCACCACAGGATTGAGATGGGACTCCAAGTTCAAATTTTGTACGAGTGATGTGATTATAATACTCAAACTATGCTCGAGTCACTATGTAACGGTGATTTTATTGAGAAAATGGAGTTCAACGCGTAGTTATTCCTAGAAGCCATAACGAAAAAGTCCCAGCGATGGGCACCCAATAGAGAATCTAGATCCACCACATGCAATGAGGGCATCTCTCACCAAGTTGAACAAAGTTATGATTTAAATGCCAAAGTGGCCACATTAGCTCGACGTTTAGAAGCATTAGAGACGAGAAAAGAGTGCAATCGGACCACACCTGCGGCCATGCAACATGTAATATCTTCTATGTGTATACTTTGTGATGCATTCAACCACTTATTCGAGAATTTTTGCGCCCTTTCGTCCCATAACGCACTCACCGAGCATGACAATTCCCTCTACCAAAATAGGCCAAAGTATGAACCATATTCAAATGCGTACAATTTGGGGTGGCGAGATCAGCCCCATCTTTCGTGGTTTAAGGGTCAAAACCAATGAAGTGGAGGTCAATCTTCCAGTAACCCACCCCCGTGTTTCCATAAAAAACCCCGCACCATCGTATCCCTCCCCCCAAAAGACCCAATATTTAGAGGATGCAATGAACCTTCTTTCCCAAAGTACCCTTCAATTCCAGTGAACCACTCAAAATATCCTCCAATCCACCCAGAAAATCATGCACGTGAATACTCAAGCCATTACCAAACTCGAGGTTCAAATGAGACAGCTAGAGAACGCGTTGAGTGAGAGAAATAAGGGAATATTCCCATGTCAGCCCGAACCCAATCCAAAAGGCAACATGCTTAGGGGTAAATTTATTATTTAAGACGACATGAGCGCGTCACACACCCAAGATCATGCGAAAGCCATCATCACGCTTAGGTCCAGCAAGGAAGTAGACAAGAACGTTTCACCACCTAGCGAGAGTTAATCCGAGAAATGTAAGGAGAAAAAAGATCCAGCTGTGGATCTAATTTTCTCCCCACCCTCATCTTCCGAACCATTTGTAGATACCTATGTTTAAAAAGCTCCATTCTCCCAACAGTTGGTCCCCCAAAAGAAAAAGACGCAAGTTGACAAAATGTTGGAAGTATTCAAGCAATCACAAATAAATATCCCACTACTTGACGTTATGCAACAAGTCCCGTCCTATGCCAAATTTTGTAACTTTATGTGATGTATTGTAATATGGGAGTGAGGTTAATCGGTATCCACGAGGGACCAGGTCCACTAGGGATTGGGAGAGCTTTCATGATTTATTAAAGGATCTCACCATGGGAACCTCTGAGGGAACTGGATTGGATGATTAAGAAACAAGGCAACATTAAGACTTGACTTAACCACTCTAGACACACTAGGTAAAACATTGAGGGAGCATAAACCAAGAGATCACAGTAAGAGAAACCATGAGTTCCATCCCCCATTGGGTCTAGTGCCAAACAGTTTTTACTAAAAGTAACATATGTTTTATGTGATGTCATTAATGACTTACCTATTGTCTAATCCAAACTTGAGTAAATCATGGTGATTTAGGGGCTGTCAGGTTGTTTAGTGGATTACCACTATTGGGATAGTCACATGATACATAGTTGGTCACCAAAATCTGTCTGTTGGCATTTAATGCCAATGACGTAAGGGCATGATGGCACATCTTTACATTAAATGCTAGCTACATAAAGGTACAAGGAGCCGTATTTTGCATTTATTGAGCCTCAGACCACTCGGTGAGGACTGACTATATAGACACCTTAACCACTCCATGAGAAAGGATTGATTTTTTATTACCATTATGATTTCTCAGTCTATGATAGGGAGAGAAAGATTTATTATGAAAAAAGAGCACTTATTCGCCCACCATTAATACACTTTGTCCAAGCTTTCCCTCCTAAGAACCACGCATCTATTGACATGTGACCTGTGTTTATGGGACCCTGGTGTTTGAGTTGCCTTCCTAAGGTGTATATAAGAGTGCTTACTTTTCTCTTCTCTAACTGAGTTGCTTTAAGGGTTCATGTATTGCCCATCATTGAATTATGCATTAGTGTTTTTATGAGTTGAATACAAATAGTTCGGTCATTAATTATCTAAGTTTATCCCATCATTGTTAATAGAACCGTATTTAGTAACTTACTGCCATTTTAATGGCAGTCACACCTCCGTAGAATAAAAAAGAAAAAACTCCTCCGTTAACGCCCCATCCTCAAGAGAAATTCCCTCTTACAATCGCCATTTTCGAAGGAGAATCCTCAAGATAAACCCCATTTTTTATGGATCTAACTATAATTTTCCAAAAAGGGAATGCAATGGTTTATTCAAGCCTGTTACTTTGAAACATGGTCCTTATATACTTATGAATATCATAGATGATGATCATATATTGAAAAATGAAACTAAACTAACTAAATAAGATGTTATAATTGTTGAAGTGAATTCTAATTCTACAAATGCTATAGTTTGTTCACTTTTAACGAATGAGTATAATAGAGTCTCTTGTTTCTTTTCTGTTAAACAAATGTGTGAAACTCTCAAAATCACACACGAAGGGACATCTCTAGTTAATGAACATAAAATTAGCATAGACATACATAGTTATGATCTGTTTTAAATAATTGAAGAAAAATTAATTAATGAACTTTATGATATATTTAAGACTATTATAAAAAAACTTCATAGTCTTCATAGAAAAATCTCTAAAAATGAGAAGTCTAGAAAGCTTCTCAGATCAATGCCAAAGAAGTGTGATTTCATGAAGATAGTTCTTCATTCACAAATACAAATAGGAGACATATCCTTGTAATAACTCCTTAAATATCTTATAACATATGAAATACATATCAAATAGAGAGAGAAAAGAGACAAAAATGAGAAAAAGGAAAACTTAGATCTTCGTGCAAATCAAGAGACATGAGATAACTCTGATGATACCAGAACTTGTATCATTGGATCAAAGCGGTGAACAAGATCACAGCAGTACAACAATGACAAATATAAAATTATATAATAGCAGAAAGAGATGAGGCAAAGAGGAAGGAAACATCAGATATAAGGGGCCTACATCCACTATGCAATGTGAATGGTGGTTTTCACTATAACAATGGCTCTAATGGCCTGTAAATACAACACTCAAACTTTTCTCTCTCACTAAGTATTTTGACAGAGTTTTGCTAGGGTTGTGAATTATCCATCCTTTACAATTTAGAAGATGAAGTGTATTTATAGTTCCCTAGGGGTGTAATGTGCCCCTAAGCATGTAATCAACATGTGCATGAGGGGGCACCTAATAGCTAGTTGACACCTGTCCCTCACACATGTAACTAATCATGCTAAAATATTATTGTAACTAATCATTATTCCCTCACGTGAGGGGATAATATTGTTGTAACAGACTTGTCCACGTGGGACATGAGATCTTAGAACCTTGTACTCCTCCTACTGAAGATGTTGTCTAGAGAGGTCTCGACCTAGATGAGTACAAGGATGCTAATGCAGTGCAGGGATACATGATGGAAACTGATAAGTGTGGTCTCGTTCGAAGGCATCAGGTCAAGACATGATTTTCAAGTCATTACCAAGTGTCGAATGCAATAGAGGATGATGCATGTCCTCATTGATGAAGTGATCCTCTGAGGTCTTGGCTCATAGGATAACCGAGGTTATGGGAGATGAGGTCGACCTTATTCTGGAAGAATCTTGGATACGACCATCTGGGGTACTTTGGGAACTTGGTTATGGTAGATAAAGAACCTCATCCTAGGATGAGGTTATATATGGTCTTATCATTCACCTCCTATCCCTCAGCCATCTACTTGAAGAGGTGGCTATAGGATACAAACTGGTCCAGTATTTTAATAAGATGTTGAGAGTGACACGTGTCTAAGTTTTGGTTGGATAGAGTCTTCCCCATGTTAATTTGATGACTTGTGAGCTTAGGGCCTTGTTACCTTAATGATGGGCTTTAGAAATTATGAAAAAATAATTATCAGGTTTAAAAATAACTCAAACCACATTTCAGCCATTTTTCCAATACTCGCTCCCTTTATCTCTCTCTAAAACTTCCAGCTTTTCAACAGCCATACCCTTATTCAATTTGTAGGCGATCCTCAACCATTTTTAGGTTCTTTTCGACTGTCTTCAATCCCAGGTAACCTCTTTTCTCCTCCTTTGTGTTTATTTTCACTGATTTAGGTAGATTCTGTGTTGGTTAATTTTTTTGGGGAGTTTTTACTCCTCCGGTGACCTCCATTGGTGGCGTTAGCCCCTTTTGAGTGTGACTATTGGTTGGATTAGGTTTTACTTAGGTTTTTTTACCTTTTTCCCCAGTGGTTTTGTCCCTTCGAAACTTTCCCAAAGTAGCTTCGACCTTCTTCTCCGGCAGCCTTGTTTCTTGTTCTTATTTGTTCTTGAGAACAACGATTAGCCTTCTAGCTTTTGATCTTCAACAAAAGTTAACCTATATATTGTTTGCCCTTAATTTTTATTTTGCAGCCATGTTGAGTCTCGTTGATGTTAAGGCAGTTATACAAGTTAGCCAAGGAGTTTCCAGGCCTCAAAGAGAGGTATTTTCCAGAGATTTGGAGGGTAGAGGTTGAGGAAGCCGATATATGTAAAGCCAAGGCATTTCCTCTTCATCCCATTTATCGTTCCCCACTAGCTATTATTCTTCCCCCAATTATTGAGTTGAGTGACGCTATGTCTGAGTCGTTATCTTCTACAAACAGTAAAATTGTCTATTTCTCAGCTGACCGAGAGTGTTAACTCTTATGAGGAAGCCATGGATTATTCTGCATCCCAGAGTGAAGGGTTTGAGGTAGACAAGGCTTCATATCTTGTCTCATCTTCTCAAGGGGCCGAGGTATCAGATCAATTTGACTCTATTAAATTACTTGAGCCTAGTGTCTCCATTACACCTCCAATTGATTCTATTCCTCTCCCATCCGCAATTGGAGTCGAGTTTGTCCAGAGATTCCCAAGTGGTGACCCAAAAAATCCTCTGGCCGAGTCAGTAGAAGATAGTGGTGAGGAGAGTGAACTTGACACCTCTATCATTGAGTCCTACGAGGGCATTGTCTGTGAGGCTGACCTTTTGGTTTGGTGACACCTCTATGGAATAGATCCCTCCATTTTAATGAGAAAACTCACTAAGGATGAAAGACCTTTTCATAGTCGAGAAGGTGAGGTCGGTGTTTATGAGAAGATGTTTATGGTCGTCTCCCAACTACCCATTCATCCGACCATCTGAGCCATCGTAGCCCATTTGGGACTTGCCCCATCTTAGCTATCGTCTAATGCCTGGATAGTTATTCTCGGCTTTATCTACATTTGGAAGATTATTCACCAAACCGACCTTCTAGTTAACATTTTCATGGCATGTTATACTCCTTCATCTTCCAAGACTCAACCTGGATACTATCACCTCGTAGCTAGGAAGTCTGAAAAGAAAGTTTTACTGGTCACTCAGGCCTTACATCATTACTGGAAGCCCCGATAAGTTTTCATCTCTAGGGTTTGGGAATTTGGTCCTAACCAGGCTTATAGAACCTCTCAGTCAAGGACTCTTCCGAGATTGGCTAAAGTCTGTGCATCGGCCAAACTTGATCTTAGGTTGAAATTGTAGGACTCTGAGAAGGTTAAGAAACGCCGTGATCAAGGTGATAATGGTCGTATAGTTAAGTTTGAGCATATAATGACCCCATACTACTTGGCTCAGACAGGTCTGGGGATTGAACCCCTAGTCGAGCTGCGTAAGTGATTTTTCTTACTAACTATTGGCTCATATTTTGTAGTTGTTCATAGCTAAATTCATTCATTTCTTACAGAACGTCCAGAAAACATACCAGACGACCTTTGGGAAATGGTGGCCCCAAATTTGAGAAAACTCGTTGGCAAACATGGAAAGAAATCTGATGCTCCTCCTCCTCCTCCAAGAAATTTACTGTGGGTGGCCCCAATCGAGCCGATGATGCTGGGAAGAAGAGAAAGGGACATTCTGAGGACACTACTATTCATTGTCCATTAAAGCAAGTTCGATCTGATCAAGCAATCCCAATTTCTACAAACAAGGCTCTGGCAGCTCATCTTTCTCAGTTGAAGCTTGATGACGAGAGTGTCCTTGGCTATGATAAAAAGGCCATTTATGGTGTCAGCTATCTCATCTCGAAGGGTGACAAGCGTTTCCTCTAGTCCTTAGATATCTCTCTATTAACTGAATTCTCTATGCATAGGGTTGTTCAGGTATTTGAAAGACTTTCTAAGTGTAACCTCTTATTAATTAATTCCATCTCATACTAATTTGCCTATCTACCTTTTTTTATTAGAGAGTGTAGTCTCCCTCTACCGATTGGGGGATTAGATCAACAAGAAGATTACCTTATTTTAAAAGGGAAGGGATGCTATATCCATTGAAAATAATCTGAGGGACGATGTTCGAAATGCCAAGTCATCCCTGAAGAAGTTTATGGACGAGAATATGAATCTGAAGATCGAGCATGCCAACGCCTTGAAGACAATGGCCGAGAATAAACAGACCAAGATTGATGTTGTGATTAAGTCCACCCTTGACGAGGCTAAAACTTAGGCTATAGCTGAGTTCAGAGGCTATTCTTTCGAATATCTTGAGAGAGGCATCAAGACTGCTGGCTGATGGGCTTCCCTCAAACATACTGAGGTTGGAGACCAATCCCCTAATGACTTCATAGGTCTTGACTTTAGTCACCCCCATCTCGGGACTGCTCTAGCTAACGTTGAAAATTATGCCGACTCTATGGAGACCAACCCCATTGAGGCCATAGAGAACAAAGACACTGCAGCTAAGACTGGCATAAACGATGATGAGGATGAGACTACCAATATTGAGGCCCAGATCACTCCTACCGATGGGTCGACTCATCTAAATGTTTAAGTTTAACCTTTTGTCATTTTTTTCTTTTATTGGGACGGCCCTTCGTGGCCTTGTATTCTGTTTTTGTACAAGCCTTCATATTAAACTTGATCTATAACCTCTTTGTTATTAATAAAACTCTTTGTTCTACTCTTCTTCTTCTGGTATGCAAATATGTTTGTCCTAATCTTTCATTAGTAGCATAGTTTTAATTAACCATAATAAGTACTCTCTTGTCATTTTGAGAGTGTATGGATGAGTGCCGTCTCGTCCATGCACTGTCGTTTTGCTTGAGAGAGAATTTCCACCAACTTAATGATGTTTAATAAATTAACCACAACTGAGTGATTTGAAATTTGAATCCACCACATTATAGTGTTGTATCACAAGTCCCCTCTTGTCATTTTGAGAGTGTAAGGATGAGTCTCGTCTCGTCCATGCACTTTCATCTCGACCGAGAGAGAATTTCCACCAAGTTAATGATGTTTAGTAAATGAACCACAATTAAGTGATTTTAAATTTAAATCCACCAAATTATGATTTTAGATCAAAAGTCCCCTCTCGTCGTTTTGAGAGTGTATGGATGAGTGTCGTCTCGTCCATGCATTTTCGTCTCGACTGAGAGAGAATTTCCACCAAGTTAATGATGTTTCATAAATGAACCATAACTAAGTGATTTTAAATTTGAATCTACCAAATTATGGTGTTAGATCATAAGTCCCCTCTCGTCGTTTTGAGATTTTATGGATGAGTGTTTAATAAATGAACCCATCTCGATGCCATTGACAGTCCATATATGAGGTCAACCCTGTCTGGACTATCGTGTCCCCTAGAGCAACTTGAGGCTACTTCACTACGAATGATGTTTTATAGCTTAAGATGAGTTGAAAATTAAAGGTAACCAATATTCAAACAAATTGACAACATATGATGGAACACTTGGATTTTTTATTAAACTTCATTTTATTTTCGTCATCATCTGTTTCTCATATACATGTATTATAACATAATTAAAAAGAGATAATAAAAACTAAAATTTTACTGCTAGTATTTTTTGAGATGGTCAGCATGCTATGGGTTGGAGAATAGCTCTCCTTCCAAGTTTTCCAACTGATACGTCCTTGGAACCACCTCTTTGACCACTCTATACGGACCATGCCAGTTCGGACAAAGCTTGTTAGGCTTCTGCCAAGTTTTCTTCAGCACAAGGTCTCCTACTGCCAGTGGCTGGGCTTTCACCATCTTATTGCAGAGCTACATTGTCCCATGCTGATAAGAAACTTGCCTAACCTCAACATCTTCTCTTCGCTCCTCCACAAGATCCAAGTCTAGTCTCCTCTCTTCCACATTCTGGTCTGGGCCATACGTCTGAACTCTGTGGGTTAGGAGACCTACCTCTGTCGGCATAACTTCCTCTGAGCCATAAGACAACATGAATGGAGTTTCCCCAGTTTAAGTCCTCTCCGTCGTCCTATAAGCCCACGGGACGACATACACCTCTTCAATCCATCTCCCTTTCACATCCTCCAATCTCTTCTTGATTCCATTAAGAATGATTTTGTTTGTCACTTCTGTCTGCCCATTGGCCCGGGGTCAGCCGAGAATGAAGAAGAAATTCTTAATTCTTACTCATTCATAATATTTCTCTGGGGAGATGTTCTTGAACTAAGTTTTGTTATAAAAAATCAGGTTATTAGGTTGACCGTGCCTACAGATGATATTTTTCCAGATAAATTAGATGGCTTTCTTCTCTGTGATTGTAATCATCAACTTAGCCTCTACCCACTTTGAAAAATAATCAGTCACCACAATCAAACAGAGATAATTGTTCATGGCTCTTGGTAGTGGCCCTACCAAATCAATCCCCCAGATCGTAAATGGCCAAGGAGAGGTAATGGAAGTAAGAGGCAAGTAAGGCTGATGGGGGTATGGTGGCAAACCTCTGGAACTTATTGCACTTGTTGACGTATACAGTTTCATCTTTCACAAATGTCGGCCACCAGTAACCCTGGGTGATAATCCTCTTAGCTAATTACCTCCCTCCAATATGACTGGAGCATGACCCTTCATGCACATCATTTAAAATATACTCAACCTCAAATGAATGGACACATCTAAGTAGAGTAAGTAGGGACCTTTTCTTATATAATAGGTCTCTTATGAGGGATAACTTGGAAGCTTTATACCTCAGCTTCTTTCTTTCGGATCTAGACATAGGTAGATCCCCATCTCTGATGTAGCAGATGATAAGATCCATCAAGGAGGATCCTATACTCAAACTGAAGTAAAATTCCATGGTAATCTATTTTCCTTCAATCGACGACCGATAGAGAATCTCTATCGGGACCATTCTTCTAATTTTAGTTCTAGTGATGAAGATAACCTTGCCAGAGCATCGACTTGGCCATTGTCTAGACGAGGTATCCTCTTCAGCTTCACCTCACAAAAATTCTTCAATATTGTCTTAACCCTACTCAAGTACTTTGCCATTATGTCATCTTTAGCCTCATATACCCCCAAAATTTAGTTGACAAGAACTTGGAATCACTATAGATAAGGAGTTGTCCACCATTTAGTGCCTGGGCAAGGGAGAGACCTGCTAGGAGGGCCTCATACTCTGATTCATTATTAGAGGCTTTAAAGTTGAACCTCAATGCATACTCAATATTAGTCTGATCTATTTCCAAAACTATTAATCATGTCGCACTTCCATTCTCACATGAAGATCCATCAACGAAGAGGCTCCAAATAGTACCATTTGGAGAAACATTACCGTATTCCAGGGTTCCATTCTTAAAGAGTTATCTCTCTTCTTCATTTCAGACACCTTGTTTCTTACTGAACTCGTCTCAGCCTCGATCGGGGGAGGACACACCCTGCTCTCTTTCTCACTAGTTGTAGCTTCAGCATCTTCTATATCGGCCTTATCCCGGGTGAACTTGAATACAAAGTCAACTAGATACTTACCCTTAATGGCCATTCTCAGCTGCTACACGATGTCGAACTCCCCCAATTCAATTGCCCAAGACATCAGTCTTAGTGACTTCTCAGGCTTGTGAATGACCTGTCTGAGAGGTGAGTCTGTGAGTACTACCATGGAATGTGACTAGAAATATGGCTTCATCATCCTTAAGTCATGGATTAGAGCATAGGCTAGCTTCTCCATTTTAGGGTATCTTTGCTCCACCCCTCGAGGGCCTACCTATTAAAGTACACTGGTTTTTGAACTTCATCCTCTTCTCTGATAATATCTTCACTAACGACCGACTCCGACACTGCTAAATAAAGATATAACTTATGTCCTTGGACTAGTCTAGATAATAAGAGTGGAGAGCCGAGATAGAACTTCAAATCTTGGAAGACCTTTTCACACTCATCGTTCCATTTAGAATTTTTTCTCAACACTGTACAGAAAGTAAGGCATTGATCAATAGCTATAGACAAAAAACTGTTTAAAGTAGCCACTCGCCTAGTTAGTCTCTACACATCCTTTATGGTTGTGGGTGTCTTTATCTCAAGCAAATCTTTGATCTTTTGGGGTTGGCTTCAATCCCCTTTTGATTCACAATAAAGCCTAGGAACTTGCCTGATCCGATACCAAAGACACATTAGTGGGGTTGAGCTTCATCTTATACTCATCCATCGTGTTAAAAGTACGCTCAAGGTTTCCCACGTGAGTATCGGCCTTGAGTATCTCTGTCAACACGTCGTCACAAAACACTTCCATCGTCTTCCCAACCTGGTCCTCAAACATTTTGTTGACCAGCCTTTTATATGTTTCCCAGGCATTATTCAATCCAAAGGTCATGACCTTGTAGCAATAGGTCCCCTTGTCAGTTATAAAATTTATCTTCTCTGCATCGGTCATATCCATGAATATTTTATTATAACCTGAGAAGGCATCCATAAACCTTATTAATTCATGCCCAGTAGTAATATCTACCATCTGATCAATCCTCAGTAATGGGAAGCTATCTTTAGGGCAAGTTTTGTTCAGATTCGTAAAATCAACACACATCCTCCACTTTCCGTTAGCTTTGGGGACGATGATAATATTCGTGAGCCACTCAGGGTAAATTACCTCCTTGATGAATTCAGCCTTTTCTAACTTTTTAACTTCCTCTCAAATAACATCATACTTTTCTTGTAAGTAAACTCTTCTTCTTTGTCAAATTGACTTTGCACCATCGGCCACATTAAGCTTATGGCAGAGAAATTTTGGATCAATTTCGTGCATGTCTTTGTGTCTCCTAGCAAAGATGTTATGCCTCTTCCTAAGAGCTTAATCAGCTCCTCTTTGACCTCCTCCCTTAGGGCTTTTCCAATTTGGATGATTTTTTCCAGCTCATCCTTTTTGAGGATGATGTATTCTACCTCCTCAGTAGCCTCTCCTTTCTTCAGCTTATTTTTGTCTCTAGGGTCTAATCTATCAATTTTGTAGGTGATAGTGGCCCTTTTGTATGCTTTTCTCTCCTAATCTAAGTTGAAGTAGCATTCGCGTAACTCAACTTGGTTCCCATGAACTCCCCCTACACCATATGGGGTTTATAATTTAATCATATGGTGGACTGTTGAGGGTACGACCTAACATTCCTTGAGGTCTACCCTTATGAGAATTATATTGTAGGCCGAGTAGACATTTTCATCCATGATGAAGAAGCTGACCTTCCTTGTAAGACATTTTGTCCAGCTGTTTCCCATTCTCACTTCTATTTCATATATGCCCAGGGTTGCACCTTCTCACCACTAAAGCCGATGAGTGGTTGGTGATAAGGAATCAATCTCTTCTTGCTCAGACCCAAACTTTTTTAACAGTCTTAAAAGATAACGTCGACCAAACTTTCACCGTCCACCAAAATCCTTGGCACTTCATAACTATGTACTAGTGTGGTAATGACCAAAAGGTCATTGTGTGGATACAGAATCCCATTAAAATCTAATATTAAAAGTCCAACAACTAAGGTATTCATATCAACTTTACCTCTCTTACCTTTCACAGGCTTTAGTGCAGCTAAGTTCACAGTTTTAGGCTTTCGAGGGAGAGCTTTGACCTCTGCTACATGTGCTTTTCTATTGGCAAACTTTCCATCCATTGATCTCTTTTTTCCATCTGTGTTCTTCTTTTTCAACTTGCCCCCGGTGCTAGTACCCTTCTTGCTCTCGCATTTTGCTACCATAGCTTCCTCGGCATTCATGACCTTACTGAGAATTTCCAATGGCTCGGCCACGGACTTCGATGGATCTTCAGTAAGCTTCCAGAGTAGATTTCCTTTCTACATACCTCCTATTAGAGCATTCATAATATCACCCACTGGGTCTAGCAATACTCGTTGACCTAGATATCCATTCTCTAATATCACCCACTGGGTCGAGCCTTTTAAAGGCCGACCCTCTGCTTAGCCGATTAAAGGTTGAGCCTCTTAGTTGAGCGTCCTGACAAGGCCTCCTACTATGTCCTCAGCTAACTTGAATGGGGTGTAAAGTATTTCCTACTATGTCCTCAGCTAACTAGAAACTCCTATTAGTATAGGATATAGAAGGGAAGAGATGATAATCTTCGTTCCCACAGACAGCGCCAGACTGATGATAATTGGTATCACCGGATCAAGGTGATGTACAAGCTCACAGCAGTACAATAAGTATTTTGATAGCAGTACAACAAGTAGAAAGAGATGATCCAAAAAGGAAGGAAACACCAGACATAAGTGGTTTGGACAGGGCCTACGTCCACTGTGTTGTGAATGGGAGTTTTCATTATAACAATGGATCTAATGACCAGTAAATTCAAGAATCAAGCTTTTCTCTCTCACTAAATATTTTGACAGAGTTTTCCTAGGGTTGGGAATTATCCATACTTTACAATATAGAAGATGAAGTGTATTTATAGTTCCATGGGGGTGTAATGTACCCCTAAGCATGTAATCAACATGTTCATGAGGGGGCACCCAATAGCTAGTTAACACCTGTCCCTCACACATGTAACTAATCGCAATATTCCCTCACGTGAGGGGATAATCTAGTTCTAATAGACTTTTCCATGTGGGATATGCTATCTTGGAACCTTGTAAATGCTCGTACTGACGATGTCATCTAGGGAGGTCTCGACCTGGCTGAGTATGAGACTGATGATGCAGTGTAGGAATACATGATGGCAAACAACAAGTGTGGTCTTGGCCGAAGGCATCATGCCGAGATGTTCTTTTTAAGTCATTACGAGATGTTGGCGGTAATAGAGAACGAGACATGTCCTCGCTGATGAAGTGCTCCTCTGAGGTCTCGTCTCATAGGATGGCCGAGGTTGTGAGAGACGTGGCCGACCCTATTCTGGACGAGTCTTGGATGCGACTATCTGGGGTCCTTTGGGAACTCGGCTGTGGAGGCTAATGATCCTCGTCCTAGGATGAGGTCACACTTGGTAATATGAATCTCCAAAAATGACACGATGGACTTATTTACCAAAAAAGTTCTCGATCTTTCTCAAATATCAATGAAAATACGATCACAAATGACTAAGCTCAGGCAGTCTTTTGATGAACACCGATCGAAAGAAAACAACAAATATCATATACGCAATAAGTATATACATTTTTTTGCAAATTGTCCCAAACTAAAAATGGAGAGAAGAAATGATAGAAGGATCATGATACGACGCAAATATTGCGTATTTCACCCGTTAACCTACGCCTTATTAGCCCCCTTGGGTATCTTAATCCCTATACTTATGCTCGTTAACCAGACAACCTCGGATTTCTATGTTAACATGTTTTTCAGGGGTTAATTGAGCTTTTGTAGGTGTTTCGATGCTTAGTATGAAGTTTGGACGCTTTCCGAAAATGTTTCGTCAACTTTTGCAGCTTCGGGGGCATTTTAGTAATTTCAGCATTCGGGTTTGAATCCCGATATCTTCACGGAAGTTGAAGCCCTTTGATTTCTCTTCGCGTGGCCACTGACGGTGCATGATTTCGAGTTGTAATGATGGAGTTATGGCATTTTTAGGATGATTTTTACTTAAAAAGTACACTCAAGGTCACATTCAAGGGCATTTTAGTCACTTCATTAATAATTTTTTTGTCCTAATGTCTTCTTGGATGTTAAATCCCTCTGAGTTATCTTCACGTAGCCTCTGACCGTGCCTAATTCCGAGCTATAACGAAGAAATGGCGGCATTTTCCGTAAAACAGGACGAAGCTGCAAATTGTAGACCTGTAGGTGCGAATCGATTCAGAGTTTTTCCAAATCGATTCGGCCATACAAAAAGTCCACAAATCTCTATTTTTAAGTGGATTTGGGTGGGGTATTTTGGGGAAAAAGAATTGTATAAAGTGGGGGTTCATTTTACATTATGGGAGATCAGATTTAGGTTGGTTTTTTAAGGGTTTTGAGGGTTTTGGAGAGTTTGGCTTGGATTCTTCTTGGTTTGACACCCAATTGGGTTGTAAGTTACACTATTCATCATCCTCTTCCTTAATATAGTTTGTATTTCATTAATTCTTGCTTTCTAGTTAGTTTACATGCTTTCAAATTAGTTTATTGTTGTTATTTATTGCTTTAATTAGTTTAGTTGTTGTTTAAAGTAGTTTAATCCAAGTATTGTCCGTAGATAACGGGCTGGGATTGCATTTCCGCCATTAATGGGCGTCGAGCTCCGAAAGTTAGGTTTTGGGTAAAATTGTATTTAATTGAAACCGTGTGTATTAAAGTTGGATTGTTATGCGTTTAACTTTATTTGTCACGCAACTTTAGTGTTTATAGCGACAATCCGAATTTAATCCGTGTGTGACCATTTTTGATTAAATGTTTAATCTCGCAACTTTGGGTTAAATTCCTTATTGTGTGATGTTTATGCTTAATTAAAAATGCTCGATTAAATGTTTTCGAACCAAAATTCTAATTATTAGTTGTTTGGCCCATGGTGGGGATGCGATCCCGACTCTCGTTTTACTTTTGTGTAACGTAACTTATTCTTTTTCTTTGTCACCATTTCCACCCATCACCTTTTCTTATTTCTTTTACACTTTTATATTTAGAAGTTTTAAAACAATTAACATCTAAAATTTAATCACTCCCTCTGGATTTCTTACGATACCCGACTTACCGCTATACTTGCCTCGCAAGTGTAGTAGTAACTTAGGTTTTTGCATTGGCGCGGCGAACTTAAAACAACGACAGTGCCTCCTACACAAGCACATAGTTCGCGCTCGATCAGATCACCATGAGGTACGTGGAAATACGTCTTAAATTGAATTAAAAGAATTTTAGTTTAACGATAAATCAAACGAATAAAATCAAATAAATCTATGCCTAATAGGATTGAATGATGAGGTACATTCTTGTGAATTTTAGAACTTATATATGAATTCCTAAAATAATTTTAAACCCGTCTTTAAAAAAGACAAAACTTTAAAAAATAAATGCAAGGCATTTCATTTAGGACATCATAATTATTTTGTTAAGCATGGTATGACTCTAAAAGAATTAGATAAATTTAAAAGAAAAAATGATTTTTTAAAAGAAAAGTCACTCGCCATGAGAAATAAAAGCAATCTAAGATTATTTTCCTCAAAACGGGAAACAAGAAACTGGAAGAAGAAGTGAAATCATTATAAGAATGTTTTGAAAAAATTAGGACAAGAAATAAAAGGTTGAATCTAATTCTAGGAGATCAAATAATCTCATGTGATAAAAGTCGCATTGACTTTAATAACGATAAACATGAGTATCATAGTGAACCCAACATAATATACAAACCTCATTATTCTTTCCAAAACACATGATCTCCATCTTTAACTAAATACATATACCATCCCCTTGATAAAAATGTCCTCTTGGGATCCTAGGGGTTCATCTCCACATGTTAACCTATATGTACCCAACACCTTATGGCTACCAAAAACAAATCTATATTTTAAAATCATATAGGTGTGCATGAAGGCATCTGTTAAAGAAGGAAAATGGTACTTAGAGGAGGGATGCTCTCGATACATGATAGGTGATGAAACAAAGTTTACAAACCTTATTCATAAAAAAGGAGGAAAAATAACATTTAAAGATAATTCAAAGGCATAATCAATGGTGAATGGAAAATTGGTACATAACCATTTACTTACATTCACAATGTCCAACTAGATTACGGCCTTAAATATAACTTAATTAGCATGAGTCAACTATGCTATATGGGATATTAAGTTAGTTTTTTTAATTCAAAACACTCCCTAGTTACAATATCCGCAGATAACAAAGTATGATTTATAACATCTAGAACCTAAAATGATTATACATTATATGTAAACTATCTAATCCATCAAAAGATAAAATGTATCACTGCCATGGATTATTTTTCATGGCAATGGCAGAAGATACTTGGTCGTGAACATATGGTAGTCACTCATAAACTATGTAGTAAAGACCTTGTTAGGAGTATCCCAAAATCCAAGTATATGAAAGAAAGAATATGTAATGCGTGTCAATATGGTAAGCAACAAAAAAATATTTTAAAATAAAAAAGGATATAACCTTCACCAAACCTCTTGGCCTTACACATCTTGATTTTTTTTATCCCAAACAAAAAGTTGTATGCATCTGTCATTATTGATAACTTCCCGTTAGGTACTTTTAATGTTAGACAAAATTGAAACATATAACATCTTTGTGTAATTTTGTAAAAAATATAAAAATGAAAAGGGATTCACCCTCAAATATATACAGAGTGATAGATGCAGAGAATTTTCCAATAAAAAAAAATACAAGAATATTATGACAATTAAGGATATGGTCATAATTTCTGAACTACAAAAACTCCCCCGACAAAATAGAGTGGTCAAAAGAAAGAATTGATCACTCTTAAAAAACATAGCATATTATGCTCAATGAACACAAACTACTAGAATATGTTTGGGTAGCAACTCTAAACACTTCATTTTATGTGGTCAATGGAGTAATAATCCGAACGATTATCAACAAAACCCCGAATGAAATATCAAAAGGAAAGAAATCAAATATCTAATATTTTAAACTGTTTCGTTGAAAATGTTATATCTAAATAATTGAGAAAATTTAAATAAATTTGTCATAGCACCTCCTTGTTATATTTAAGAATCATTCTCTTGTAGCTGTATATATGGATGGTTGCAAGGCTCTCTATTTCAACGGTTTCCTTTTGCACATTAAAATCAAAATTTATAATTTTTAAACCTCCCCCTCCATGTGCTTTTTCTTTCCTTATATACTAGAAAATTTAAATTTTTATGTTCATTTTGTGAGATCCTGCATGAGAAATAAATCTATCAAAATTACATAGATAATTAAGGAATAGAGGAAGTCATAAGGCAGCCGTAATAGGATGGAAAATAGATTTTTATAATTTTGATACTATATGATCTTGGATTTTATTGTAAAGTGCATTAACATGCAAACATAAAAGAGAGTTCTATCATTTTGCTGCTATATGAGCATGAATTCTTTCAATTTTCCCAACGGTGCGTGAAGTAAATCCTGTTTTTATCAGTTTCCTGCTATATGAGCATGAATTCTTTCCTCTCCATGCCTTTCTTGACCAAACTCAACCAGGGATTTTGACAAGTCTCTCTGAATTCAATTTATGGAGAAGAACTTTCAAAGATCGAACCTCCCCATATGATTGTTCTAGAAAGACAAAATAAGTGTCATATCATTCATGTTTCATTACTGTAGTTTATGGTAGAGTCATTTTTGCAAAATCATTTGCTACTGGTCGAAGATTCCTTGCAGTGGATGTGTTTCTTCTCATTTTGTACATTGCCTTAAACAATCCAATCAACCTTGATCCTATGGAGTGAACCGAGAATTCGATACATAAATTATTTTTATGAAACGTTAACAATAGTAGAGGCTATAAGATTTTTAATAAAAGAACCTTAGTAATTTAAGAATCCGTCCATGTCAAGTTTAATGAAATTAACCCTAATCTCCTTACAAAAAAAGATGACGATGATGATGATGATGATGACGATGATACTTATGAGGAGGAGGAGAAGGAGTAAGATGAGGAGGGATGTACCCAAATAAGAAACTAAACATTATCCTTTCCATCAAAACCATCATGAACTCCTTTCAAAGAACCCTCATTACAAAAAAATGACCCATAAAGAATTACCAAAAAGTTAGAAGTTCATAATTGACTATTCAAAAGACCAAATTATTAGAGGACCATTCGACGAAGTGGCTACTATATCTAAATTGAAAATGCACGAAAAAACTTCCTTTCATATCTCAAATAGATCCTAAAAAATAATCGAAATAGTACAAGATGAATCATGGATGATAGGTGGAAAGAAAAATTAGTCCCATTTAAAAGAAACCAAGTTTAGAGACACTTGTCTCTCCTAGATAAAAACCATACCATAATAGTTTTAAAAATAAAAAATGATGAATCTAGGTCTATTCTTTGAAATAAAGCATGTCTGTTTGCCCAAGGTTACAAACAAGAAGATGTATACATTATGAACATTTCCCCCCATCACCAGGTTAGAAGCCATACGTATCTTACATTCTTTTTCATGATTTAAAGAATTAAAACCTTTTCAAATTGATGTTAAGTGGGCCTTTACAAAGGAATAAAGAAGTTTATATAAAATAGCCCCCAAGCTTTTAAAATTATAAGTCCCCTAACCATGTTATCAAACTCACAAAAGCCCTTTTATGGTCTAAAAAAGGCCCTCGAGCGTGGTATGAAAGATTAAGAACCTTTCTCATCTCACGTGGTTTTATGAAAGGATTAATGTATAAAACTCTTTTATATTAAAACTCAAAACAAGATGTCCTCTTTATTGAAGTCTATGTCAATGATATTATCTTTAGATACACAAAAAATAAAATGGATGACGACTTTGCATCATGTATGCAAACAAAACTTAAAATGAGTTTAATGGGATAACTAATTTTTTTGTGGGTCATCAAGTCAAACAAACTCAAGGGGAATTATCTTAAATCAATACAATTAGATCCATCCTTAGTAGACGAATATTTCTTAAATAACTCAAAACCCCTTAGCATACCCATGAGTAACCCATGAAAATTGATCTTAATGAGACTAGAAAATAAGTTGATAAGAAATTAGGTCATCACATGATTGGAAGATTACTTTATTTAATTTCAAGGTGACTTGGCATTATTTTCAACATCTATCTATGTGCTAGATTTAAATTCTAACAAAAATAATCTCATATAATTTCTATTAAAAGAATATTGCATTACCTTTTGGGAACCACTAATATAGGGATTTGGTAACCGAAACACACATGTTCTGACGTTGTGAGATACTCGGATGCCAATTAGAAAGGATATAATATACGTAAAAAAAGTACCAGTGGGTATCCTCAGCCACTCACTCGTGTCTTGGGGAAGTAGGAAACAAAAATTAGTGCTATATCTACAATAGAATCATAATATATTGTCACCGGATATTGTTATGCCCAATGCTTACAATTGTTAATGCATAAAAAATCACTTATGGGCTTTAGAGGTAGAGGCGCTATAATGCAAAATGGAAGGAGTCCATGACTTCCTAATATGGGTTTGCCGAAGAGGATGACCAAATATGTCTTAATGAATGAGAAAGAGTGGAGGTATTTTTAAAGAGTTTGGTTATGCCAATGTTTCTTACTAAATGAAGAAAGTGCTACTCTATTTATAGGAGTGTATTGGTAGTTCACATGTACTATCCACATGCTTCTGGATAAATCAGATCCTTCTAGAAGAGTGACAACTGTCACATCTTAGGGCCGAGGTGTAAACTCTGTGGAACCTTAGTGGTATATAAACCCAAGGTATAAAGTCTGCAAAACTTATATCATATATGGTCAAGTCTATAATCAAAGGCCGATTCCTTTTTTTCACACCAATGTACTTTTTCATGTAATGTGCCCACTAGATATTGGACATATTTTGGCTACAAAATATATCAAGAAAAAATGTGGATCTTTCAAATAAGTTTTACTAAAATACCAATCTTGTACGATAACATAAGTGTGATGTCTATACCTAAATATCTTGTACAACATTAAAGAACTAAACATATTGATATTAAGCACCACTTTTGGCGAGATCATGTACAAAAAGGGGATATGTAACTTTAATTTATTTCCACTAAAAACATTTGTGGATAGTTTTACCAAACCACTTCCCTGTGATAATTTTTGTAGCACCCTGCATATTGTAATATTGGAGTTGATCAAGCCCGAACACTAAATCATGAAAAATGATATATTTTAAAATTCCATTCTTAGGATGTGACATAAATATGAAACTTTTAAAACTTTTTCCAACAATATAAGATGCAAGAAGAAATAATAAGGATGATCACCTAGATATAAAGTTGAATTACAACTGATGATGCTAAGATTTAGCACCACCGGATAAGTGATAATGAGCTCAAACAGTAGTAACCATGGCAGCCATGAGGATGTATGAGTGTATAAGTATGTAGAAGGGGATGAGTATAAGAGGAAATAAGAGAATGATGTATAGTGGTTCAGCCAATTTGGCCTACATCCACTGTGAGTGTGTGATCCACTAAGTATGGGCACTAATGGCCTTGAATACAATGCACATAAACTCACTTTCTCTCTCTACTGTGTGTACAAGCAGGGTTTTTGCTAGGGTTACAATAAATTGATCGATCCCTTGTAGGGTTGTAGGTGACAAGTATATATAGGTCTTGGGGGGTGCAGTGTACCCCCCAAGTATGCATGGTGCATGTGAATGATGATCTAGCCAATCCCCTGTTGACACCTGTAGATGCCAAATGATGACATAATATTCCCTCACGTGAGGGTGTGATTTTGTTATAACGGTCTGCCACGTGCCATATGAGCCTCACGCGCACTGTTCCACGCGTCTCCCAAACCACACGCTGTGATGATGTCACCCTCGGCCTATGATATGAGGCTGAGGGCAAAGTTCCTTCCGGTAGTTAGTCTGGCCCATTTCTAGCCTCGTACTATCGTACCCTCGGAGGGTCGTCCGGAGCCTGATGAAGGGTCGGCCCCCTGAGGGGTCGTCTGGAACCTGATGAAGGGTCGGCCCCTTGAGGGGTCGTCTGGAACCTGATGTAGGGTCGGCCCCCTGAGGGGTCGTCCGGAGCCTTGATGAAGGGTCGGCCCCCTGAGGGGTCGTCCGGAACCTGATGAAGGGTCGGCCCCCTGAGGAGTCATCTGGAACCTGATGTAGGGTCGGCCTCTGAGGGGTCGTCCGGTTGGAGGTAATCTTCAGCCAAGCCTAGGATATAAACGGGTATATCAATCACCCCCCAGCTCTTAGCCATTGATGCTGTTGAGATGGCTGAGGGATAGTATTGTAATTATGATGTATGTATGATCAGTTAGGTGAGTGACACCTGGATGGGCACTCATTGCCACTTCAGTTTCCTAGGCATGGCGGCTGCACACTTTTCCTGGGGCCTTGTGCCCTAATGATACCCTTCTTGGTTAATGGGCCCACTCATTACTAAGGTATTTAAGAGATTTTTGAACTCTCTCTCTTCTTCTTCTTCTTCGCGCCCAAGCTTTCTCTCTCTCAACTCTCCAGCCTTCTTGCCATTTTTACAGCTTTCGAGCCTTCGACTTAGCAGCTTCACCCTTTCTCTTCAGGTAATCTTCCGTCACCAACGCCCTCTTCACTTTCATTTCTTTTTTGCTTTTCTGTTTTAGGCTTGTAGGGCTTGATTTGGGTTATTTTACAACTTTTCCGACGACTGTCTCTTGAGTGTTCTTGAATTTCTTGGGTGTTCTTGAGTGAAAATTATTGATTCCCCTTGTTTTAATCTAAAAGTCTAATTTGGTCAACTGGACACTTGTTTGTAGCTAAGTTCCCCAAATTCCTTCAAGTCTAGGGTCTCCCCCTTTAATGCTTAAGAGGCTTTATAGTTTAGTATCTGAATTCCCTTCCCTGAGAGAGAATTTATTTGTTGAGATCAGACGAATAGAGGAAGAAGAGGAGAGGAGACGAGGGGCCGACCTTAATTGGGTACAACCCATCTTTCCTATTCCCCTAGCCACAATAAAACCATTTGAGTCGTCTGAGTCTTGTGGGTCATCCCATCGTCCAGTCGAGTGTCAGTCAAGTGAGATGGACGAGAGAGCATCCTCGCCAACTGGCGCTGGTCCTTCTGGTAGGAGAGAGACACCTGACCTAAGCCCAGGCCGAGAGGCCGAGGGTATGGTCCCCTCCGAGGTTGTCCCTGTGACAGCCCTATCTCCACATGCCTTCCAGATGGCCTTTCCCCACGGTCCTCTAACAGATGACGAGGCCGAGGGAGAGGGGACTGAGGATGAGGGCGATGATACATATGACCATGTTGATACCTCCCATACCTCATCCTACTCCTCCTCCGTTAGGGATCGCGACCTCTTGTTGTGGAGACATGCCTATGGAGTGACCCCCAGCATAACCATGAGGGTTCCCTCTGAGTCTGAGAGAGTTTTTGATTGTGAAGAGGGAGAGGTTGCAGTATATGAACAAATGTTCAAGGTTGGTGTCAGATTCCCTTTGCATCCTGCCATCGTAGATATCTTGTCAGCCCTTGGTGTTTTCCCCTCTCAGCTTCCTCCCAACTCTTGGAGGACGATCCTGGGCTACATCTCCCTGTGGAAGAACGCTTTCACCGATGAGCCCTCGGCTGACATATTCTTGGCCTGCTCCAACATCACCTCCTCGTCCAAACAGCCCGGATACTATCATCTGGGGGCGAGGAGGTCTGAGAAGAAACTCCTCCACGTGTCTCAGACCTCCAACCACGATTGGAAAAAGAGATTCTTCTTCGTCTCTAGGGAGTGGGAGTTCTCCGTCGAGGCATCCCCTGCTGTCGATGGTCCGAGGGTCCCCAGTAGATGGTCTAACCCATCAATGAAGGCTAGGTCAGACCCCGAACTTAGTCTGGAAGAAAAGGACATCGTTGAGTATCTGAGGGGACGAGGGAGAGGGGGTGAGATTACAAAATTTGAAGATTTGATGACCCCCCGGTTCCTCAAAGAAGCAGGTCTGAGGGTCGTCCCTCTGACAGAACTATGTGAGTTATACTGAATGTTTTCCATTCTTTAATTATTTCTGAAGTGTTTCCTCTTTATCTATGTACTTTTCTTACGTGTCGTACCCTTTTCAGGTCGTCCTGCAGGTGTATCGGACTACCTTTGGGAAATGACTGCTCCAAGCTTACTATCCGGCTTAGCCAAGAAGAAGGTTAAGGAGCCTCAGCAGGCTCCGAGGAAGACGAAGGTCGCTGGGCCGACGGTTGTGGAGCCGACCGCCGATAGCCACAAAAGAAAGGAGCCTGAGGCTCCTGTTGACCCTCGGCCGAATTCTCGGACGAGGTCCAGGGTCGAAGCATCTGAAGGGACTGCTTCTTCATCCAGCATGGGGGCCTTCTGGTCCCAGAACCTGGCACATCTCAGGGCCGAGTCCTCATCACTGATCACAAACTTGAGGGCAGCCAAGGCCTTAATGTTTTCTGCTCCCTCGGCCGCTGATTACGAGTTCTTGTCAAAGATGCCTCCTGCCAAAGTGTACGACTATGGTCTGCATGCCCTTGCACAGGTATTGGTCTTGACCCTTTTCTTTAATTTCATTCTTTCACCAACTGTTTCCTCGGCCTCTTGACACCTGTTTATTTTTATTGTGCAGTCTGTATGCGCCTTTACTTCGGCCACCAAGTGGATGGCTGAGAACCAAGCAAAGTTCCATGAAGCCGAGAGGGCTATTCAACACGAGGCAGATCTTCAATCGGAGCTTGATACTGTAAGGGCCGAGTTGGAAAGTACCAGGACTGAGCATGCAAGGATCCTGGACCAGCTGACGAGTCAGCACGACGAGGACCTTAAGGCCAAAGACTTGCTTATCAACGAAAAGGACGAGGCCTTGACCAACATGGGGGTCAAGCACAAGACTGATCTTGAAGCAGCTATCAGGAAAGCCGAGGCTGATGCTGTTGAGGCTTATAAAATTTCATATGAGTTTCAAGGCTTCGGCCTTGAATATTTGGAGAGAGGAATCAGGACTGCCTGCCGGTGGGTCGTCCTCAAGTTTGGTGATATCGTCTCCTCGGTCCGCCCGTCTATTGAAGCAGTCAGATTGGACGACCCTCTGATCGCCGAGGCTCTGACTCAGGTGGAATCACAAGTGCAAGTCAAGGGGGTCGGCACATCTGAGGATCAGCCGGTTGTGGTCATTGAGGAAACCCCTCTGGTGGATGTTGAGGCCCTGCCCTCCGATATTGTCCCATAGGGTGGTTGTCTGTAGCCCATACCCTCTTAATGTAATTATCATTTTTGTACTCTATTTTGTATAACATTTGACATTTCATTTATACTATCGTCTCTTTTACTGTCTTCCATGTTTTTGCCTTTTGTATGGTTTGTGTTGTGAATCTTTTATATCATTACTAACCTCTCCCTCGTCTTTCTTGAGGGTGAACGAGGGGTCGTCCCCTGCGTTGGCCCTCATTATAGCCGAGGGTTCAACTTACCAAATTAATGGTTTTTAATGAAGTGGTCCCTCGTCTTTCTTGAGGACCATGGTGGGGTCGTCCCCTCCATGTTACCTCATTATAGCCGAGGGTCACGATAACCAAACTAATGGTTTTTTAATCAAGTGGTCCCTCGTCTTTCTTGAGGACCATGGTGGGGTCATCCCCTCCATGTGACCTCATTATAGCCGAGGGTCACAATAACCAAACTAATGGTTTTTTAAATCAAGTGGTCCCTCATCTTTCTTGAGGACCATGGTGGGGTCGTCCCCTCCATGTGATCTCATTATAGCCGAGGGTCACAATAACCAAACTAATGGTTTTTTAATCAAGTGGTCCCTCGTCTTTCTTGAGGACCATGGTGGGGTCGTCCCCTCCATGTGACCTCATTATAGCCGAGGGTCACAATAACCAAACTAATGGTTTTTTAATCAAGTGGTCCCTCGTCTTTTTTGAGGACCATGGTGGGGTCGTCCCCTCCATGTGACCTCATTATAGCCGAGGGTCACAATAACCAAACTAATGGTTTTTTAAATCAAGTGGTCCCTCGTCTTTCTTGAGGACCATGGCGGGGTCGTCCCCTCCATGTGATCTCATTATAGCCGAGGGTCACAATAACCAAACTAATGGTTTTTTAAATCAATTGGTCCCTCGTCTTTCTTGAGGACCATGGTGGGGTCGTCCCCTCCATGTGACCTCACTATAGCCGATGGTCACAATAACCAAACTAATGGTTTTTTAAATCAAGTGGTCCCTCGTCTTTCTTGAGGACCATGGTGGGGTCTTCCCCTCCATGTGACCTCATTATAGCCGAGGGCCGTTCTCTGGAGATGTTTTCACGCGTACTAGATCTGATAAACACAGGATGAGGGGAAACACTGATATTTCTCATTAATTTTCCAAGTGTTCTGCCGGAGAAACTCTGAATACAATTATGGTCTATCAAGACCTTACAACACTACTGATAGTATTTTTTCAAATGATCCGCATTCCAGGGGATGGAAAAGGGTTCCCCTTCAAGGTTTTATAGTCTATAGGTCCCAGGGACGACTTCATCGATGACCCTATATGGGCCATGCCAATTAGGATGGAGCTTGTTGGGCTTTTGCCAAGTCTTTTTGAGGACCAAGTCCCCCACTGCGATTGGCCTCTGTTTCACCCTCTGATTGTAAAACCTTGCGGTCCTCTGCTGGTAGGCTGCCTGCCTTATCTTAGCATCTTCCCTCCTTTCCTCAATCAGGTCCAAGTCGAGTCTCCTCTCTTCCGCATTTCTCTGGGGGTCGTACATTTGGACCCTATGAGTAGGAAACTCAATCTCGGTGGGGATGACGGCTTCTGAGACATAAGCTAGCATGAATGGGGTCTCTCCGGTAGAGGTCCTCACTGTCGTCCTGTATGCCCACAGCACGGCATATAACTCCTCGACCCATCTTCCTTTTGCCTCCTCAAGCCTCTTCTTGATTCCGTCTAGGATTGTCCTGTTTGTAACTTCTGTTTGCCCATTGGCCTGAGGTCGGCCTGGGGTGGAGAAAAATTGTTTGATACTCACCCTTTCACAGTACTTCTGTAGAGAGGCATTCTTGAACTGAGTCCCGTTATCCGAGATGAGGGTGTTGGGGAGATCATATCTGCATATGATATTTTTCCAGATGAACTGGAAGGTCTTCTGCTCTGTGATCGTCACCATCGGCTCCGCTTCCACCCACTTTGAAAAATAGTCAATGGCTACGATGAGAAATCGATAGTTATTGACAGCCCTAGGCAAGGGTCCTACTAGGTCAATTCCCCACACTGCAAATGGCCATGGGGATGTAATGGAAGTAAGAGGCTGATGGGGTTGGTGAGGGATGGTGGCAAATCTTTGACATTTGTCACACTTTTTTACATATGCTGTGGCATCCTTCCCCAAGGTCGGCCACCAGTACCCTTGGGTGATCACCCTCTTCGCTAGGGATCTGCCCCCGATGTGGCTTGAGCATGATCCTTCGTGCACATCTTGCAAAATGGAAGGGACTTCTGAGGGATGCACACACCTAAGTAAGGGGAGCAAGAACCCCTTTTTGTACAGGGTGTCCCCCATGATAGTGAACTTTGCAGCCCTGTATCTCAACTTCTTCCTTTCTTGCCTTGCTTCTGGCATCTCCCCCTCTTTAATTTACCTGATCAGAGGGTCCATCCACGAAGCTTCCTGAGAAACATTTAGGAAATTGCTAAGTGTTCCCTCAGCGTCTTCAATAGTTGGCCGAAGCAAAATTTCTACTGGGACCATCCTCCTGATGTCTGTCCTCGTTGCCGAGGCCAACCTAGCAAGGGCATCAGCACGGCCATTGTCGAGCCTAGGTATCCTCTTTGATTTCACTTATCTGAAGCCCTTTAGTAATGACCTCACCTTCTCAAGGTACCTAGCCATCCTCTCGTCCTTGGCCTCGTAGGCTCCTAGTACCTGATTCACTACTAGCCTCGAATCACTGTGAACCAAAATCTGGCCGACACTAAGTGATCTGGCTAAGGAGAGGCCTGCTATCAAGGCCTCATACTCGGCCTCGTTGTTGGAGGCCTTAAAATTAAACCTCAAGGCGTACTCAATGTCTGTGTCGTCGGGTGTTGATACTATTAACCCAGCTCCGCTCCCGCTTTCGCAAGAGGACCCGTCGACGAAGAGACTCCACACGCTGTGTTCTTCTGAGAAACTTCCCTCGGTGAGTGACCCCTGTCTAAAGAGATATCTTCCCTCTTCGTTTTCAACCACTTTCCTTCTAGCGTTGCTCGTCTCAGCCTTATCTGTAGGCGTGTCGGTGAGCTCACCCTATTGGGTATCTATCTTCTCTAGGCCCTCATCCTCGGCTCCACCATCTTCCCAAGTAAACTCATCCATGAAGTCTGCCAATGCTTGCCCCTTAATGGTCGTCCTAGGCTGATACACAATGTCAAACTCCCCAAACTCTATAGCCCAGGCCATTAACCTACCTGATTTTTTTGGCTTATGTAGGACCTGCCTAAGAGGAGAGTCAGTCAGGATGACCATTGTATGGGACTGGAAGTACGGCTTCATCTTCCTTGAGGCATGGATCAAGGCGTAGGCCAACTTCTCCATCCTCGGGTATCTTTGCTCTGCCCCCTGGAGTGCCTTGCTGTTAAAATACACAGGCTTCTGTATTCCGTCTTCGTCTCTCACAATGGCTGCACTGATGGCCGACTCTGAGACGGCGAGGTACACATAAAGTCGTTCACCCTGTACGGGTCGTGACAGCAGCAAGGGAGACCCTAAGTATGACTTCAGATCCCTGAAAGCCTCATCACACTCTTCATTCCATTCGAAGGCCTTCCTAAGGATCTTAAGAAATGGCAAACACTTGTCTGTGGCCCTAGACACGAACCTGTTCAAGGTAACAACTCTCCCTGTGAGTCTCTGAACGTCTTTAATGGACTTGGGGGTCTTCATCTCAACAAGGGCCTTTATCTTTTCAGGATTGGCCTCGATGCCTCTTTGGTTGACAGTGAACCCCAGGAACTTCCCTGCTCCGACCCCGAAGACACACTTGGTCGGGTTAAGCTTCATCTGGTATTTGTCCATCGTATTAAAGGTCCTCTCCAGGTCTGCCACATGATCCTCTGCCTTCAGACTCTTAGTCAGCATGTCATCTACATAGACCTCCATAGACTTCCCAATTTGGTCTTCAAACATTTTATTTACGAGGCGCTGGTACGTTGCCCCTGCATTTTTTAGGCCAAAGGGCATGACCCTGTAACAGTATGTCCCCTTATCAGTGATGAAGGCTATCCTCTCCGAGCCTTCAGGGTTCGTGAAGATCTGGTTATACCCCGAATAGGCATCCATGAAGCTCATGAGCTCATGGCCTGCGGTAGCGTCTACCATCTGGTCAATGCGAGGGAGAGGGAAGCAGTCTTTGGGATAGTGCTGGTTGAGGTCTGTGAAGTCCACACACATTCTCCATTTCCCGTTGGCCTTTGGAACAATGACTGCGTTGGACAGCCATTCGGGGTAGATGACCTCTCTGATAAATTCAGCGTCTTCTAATTTTTTGACCTCATCCCTAATGACCTCATACTTTTCTCTAGAGTAAATTCTCCTCTTCTGCTTTATCGGCTTCACTCCCTCTACCACATTGAGCTTGTGGCACATGATTTCAGGGTCAATCCCCGGCATATCTACATGACTCCATGCGAAGACGCTTCGTCTTCTCCTCAACAGTTTAATGAGGTCTTCCTTGATATGGGGCTTCAGAGCCTTGCCGACTTGGACGATTTTTTCCGGGTCATCCTCATCGAGGATGATGGATTCTACCTCTTCCGCCGCCTCTCCTTTCTTGAGCTTCGTCTCATCCCTGGGGTCTAGGGTATCAATATTGTAAGTGGTCGTGACCTTCTTGTGTGCCTCCCTTTCTTCATCGGAGTTGTAGTAACATTCTCGCGCCGTGGTCTGGTCTCTCCCTGAACTTCCCCCACCCCGTAAGGGGTAGGGAATTTGATCATCTGATGGACCGTAGACGGCACAGCTTCAAACCCCTTGAGGGCCACAGGCCCCAATATGATGTTGTAGGACGAAAATACATGCTCATCCATCACAAAGAAACTGACCTTCTTGGTGAGCCATCTCGGCCATTCATCCCCCATCCTGACATCAGCCTCATATACTCCAAGGGGATGGACCTTTTCCCCACTGAACCCAATCAACGGATGATGGTACGGGACGAGTCTAGCACGACTGAGACCCAAGGCTTTGAAGCACGACCAAAAGATCACGTCTGCAGATGAGCCCCCATCTACTAGGATCCTCGGTACCTCGTACCCATGCACCCTGGTAGTGATGACGAGAGGGTCATCATGTGGGGCTAAGAGGCCTTTGAAGTCCATTCTTGAAAATCCCACTATCAGAGTGTCCATATCGACCTTCTTCCTCTTTTCTGACTTGACCTCTAGAGAGGTTGGGTGTACCGTCTTCGTCACTTCCTTGGCCTCAGCCACATGGGCCTTCCTGTCGGCGACCTGAGACCCTCCTCCTGCTAGACCCCCGGAGATCATTCCCACTCCGAGCGAGATCATATTAAGCCTCTTGATAGGGCCGTGGTCGTCTCTCGGAGGGAGGTCAGGGTCGTCCTTATCATCAGAAGGGTCGTCCCCTCTTTTTTGAGGACCTTCTCTACATGCATCGCCTCGCTTCTTTCTGGGGTCGTCCCCTCGGCCCCTCTTGAAGGCACCTTTGTCGACGTACTTTCTGAGATTCCCTTCTTTCAGCATCTTCTCGATCTCATCTTTTCGAGCAAAGCATTTGTCTGTTACGTGGCCGTGGTCTTGGTGAAATTCACACCACATGCCACTTCAGGGACCGGTCACTCTTTATCTCATTGAGAATCTGTTCACAGCTGACCGTTAGAGGGGTGTAACCAGCGAACTTGTCATCCGTGGACCTCTTCTTCCCCTCTTTGTTCTTCTTAGGGTATTTACCCTCGCTAGCACCTCCTTTTTCGTCTTCATATTTTGTGGCCATCGCCTCTTCGACGTTCATCACCTTTCCTGCTGTCGACAGCAATTCATCCATCGTCTTCAGAGGGTCTTCAGCAAGCTTCCATAACAGCTTCCCCTTTTGGAGTCCTCCAATCAGGGCTGTCATAGCTATGCTCTCCTCATAGTCTTCCACCTCCAGTTTCTCTTTATTGAATCTGGCTATGTAGTCCCTCAGACTCTCATTCTTCCCCTGCTTAACATAGAGCAGGTGGGTGGTTTCTTCTGTGGCTTCACCCCAAAGAAAAAGTTGTGGATGAACATGTCTGCCAACTGCTTAAAGTTTTCAATGGAATTTTTTGGAAGAGACGTGTACTAGACATATGCAGCCCCAGTAAGGGTACCAGAAAAGGCACGACACCTCATCTCATCTGAGATAGAGTATATGTCTGCTGCTGATTGATACATCTCAACATGGTGGACAGGGTTGTTGCTCCCGTCGTATCTTGGGGTGACCACAGGTGGCTTGAACCTTGATGGCGTAGGGAAGTTGACTATCTTCGCCACAAAGGGTGAGCCTATGGTGTATCCCTTCTGAAGAGGGTCCCGGCTCTTCATTATATCACCGATCTTATCCTCTAGTCGCTGGATTGAGTCATTCCAGGGCCTCATAGGGTCGGCTTGACCGATGTTATCCCCTGCCGCCTCTTTAAGGTGGACGGAGAGTTCTGCTGCAGCAGGCCTGTGCCGGCTGTTTACTTCCCTTTGGCCGTCATCCCGTCCTTGGGGTCGGCCATCTGCTTCCTCCCTCCTGGACCTCACAGCACTTCTCATCCTGGACAGTTTTTCCTGCAAGTCATTGACTGGGCCCAGCCTCTCAAAAGCTGACCCCCTGCTCAAGCGATCAAAAGAAGAGCCTCCCGAGCGATCATCAGGATTTGGTCTCCCGCACTTTCCTCTACTATCCTGGAGAGGTCGTACAGTATTGTTGGAGACCTCATACGGTTCCCAGCATTCTATAGGGGCCTCCTCTCCCTCCAGATCGTCATACCTGTCCTCAGGGCAAGGGTTTCCTTGCCTCCCCAGGCGTAGACGCCAGGGGTCAACAACATCCCTACGCCGCTGAGGGGGTAGAAGGTCTTTGCGTGGTGCCTGGGGTGGTCCCCTGGCCTCATGCTATCCTGGAGCTGCTGCCGGAGTAATCATCTCAGGTGAAACCCCTGGTGGTCTTAGTATGTTCTGGCTTAGAGCTGTGAACTGCTCCTACATCATCCGCTGGCTTGCTGCCAGGGACTTTAAGGCTGCCGCCACATCAGCCATCTCAGACTGAGGCAATGGCTGACTGGAACTGGGTCTTCCCCCATCATCCGACGGGGGAAGTGGTGGTGGTGGCATTTCAGGTGCCATGTATTTGAGCTATGAAAAGATGAACTGAAGAAAAGACTGGTGAGCTTGAGGACCTTAGTGGGTCTATTTCAATGGTGAAACATCTCCTCTCAGGGGGAGTGCTATCTCACCACTAGAGTGCCCAGTGAGGTCAAGCTGTACGAAGGAAGAGATGTCTTCTCTTTCCCACAGGCGGCGCCAAACTGATGATGCTAAGATTTAGCACCACCGGATAAGTGATAATGAGCTCAAACAGTAGTAACCATGGCAGCAATGAGGATGTATGAGTGTATAAGTATGTAGAAGGAGATGAGTATAAGAGGAAATAAGACAATGATGTATAGTGGTTCAGCCAATTTGGCCTACATCCACTGTGAGTGTGTGATCCACTAAGTATGGGCACTAATGGCCTTTGATACAATGCACATAAACTCACTTTCTCTCTCTACTGTGTGTACAAGCAAGGTTTTTTCTAGGGTTACAATAAATTGATCGATCCCTTGTAGGGTTGTAGGTGACAAGTATATATAGGTCTTGGGGGGTGTAGTGTACCCCCCAAGTATGCATGGTGCATGTGAATGATGATCTAGCCAATCCCCTGTTGACACCTGTAGATGCCAAATGATGACATAATATTCCCTCACGTGAGGGTGTGATTTTGTTATAACGGTCTGCCACGTGCCATATGAGCCTCACGTGCACTGTTCCACGCGTCTCCCAAATCACGCGCTGTGATGATGTCACCCTCGGCCTATGATTTGAGGCTGAGGGCAAAGTTCCTTCCGGTAGTTAGTCTGGCCCATTTCTGGCCTCGTACTATCGTACCCTCGGAGGGTCGTCCGGAGCCTGATGAAGGGTCGGCCCCCTGAGGGGTCGTCTGGAACCTGATGGAGGGTCGGCCCCCTCAGGGGTCGTCTGGAACCTGATGTAGGGTCGGCCCCCTGAGGGGTCGTCCGGAGCCTTGATGAAGGGTCGACCCCCTGAGGGGTCATCCGGAACCTGATGAAGGGTCGGCCCCCTGAGGGGTCGTCTGGAACCTGATGTAGGGTCGGCCTCTGAGGGGTCGTCCGGTTGGAGGTAATCTTCAGCCAAGCCTAGGATATAAACGGGTATATCAACAACATCATCTAATAATCCAATAATACAAGTTTAAGTACATCATGCCATACTCACAAATCCAAATTGTTATATCATATGAAATATACAATTGAAAGGAAAACTATACTAAACATAAAATAAATCTCCAAACTCCAGCATGCGCTCTAAGATCAAATCCAGTCTTAAAATCTCAAACCTAACTTGAGAGGGTAGTTAATGCAACGGATCAGAGACCTACTATTATAATACTACATATGTTTCCCAAAGTAGGTAATGTAACCCAACAAAAGTAGTAATGAGATAAATACCACAATAGATCCTTTTAAATAACATTGAAAGTTTATCTTAATATGTTTAACATGGTCCACCAGATAATATAAGATGACTAACTACTTGAATCATAATAGATTTATCAATATTTCATAAACTAAAGAGTATAAAGAGCAATATAATTACTAAACATGGTATAACAATGAACCATATCATATTAATTCAATCATAACTATTTAGTAATTAATCAATATTAATAACATCTCTGTATAAGGGAATGTTTTTTCAAACTAATGGTTTATTAACCAATATAAAAAGGCAAACCACGAAGTTCAACTTAGCAAAATGGCAAGTATTTTATCCACTTTGTAATGTCTTGTTATGTTAATTTTAACATTTCCCTTTCAATAGATCACATTGTTTCATATTTTATTTCTATTATTTCCAAGACTTATTAATATCATGTTTAAATAATAACTAACCACTCACCTCTTTTTTATCTAATTTATAACCTCTTTATTTAATTAACTTCATTTAAGTTAACTAGTCTCTCTCACGACCCAAAATATTACAATTAATTCAATAAACTCAATAATTTTATCAGTTAATTAACATTTTATTTGGTTACAAAGTAATCAAAAGGAAAATATAGAAACTCATGGAATAAATCCATCACCTCTTTCCAAACAGTACCAAAAAACTTATTTCCACTTGTTTCAAAGTATTAGAATAATCGCTGCCACCTTATACGTAATGCCCATATTGAATCATCACAAAATCGATGGCCTCATACTTTGAAGTAGCTACCCTGCTACATTGTGCCAAAATTCCACAGTGCCATGTGTATTCACACCATATTAGTACAACCTTAACCACCTCTTTAGGTCCATATAACTCATCTATCTACCATAAACCCTAAATCATACTCCGAGAACAGATATAGCGGCCACTGGGTGCTCTCGGCACCAATTTGACTCCGATCAATGCTCTCTCTTGAGTGAAAGCTCAATGAATATTCGAAGGGACATGAATCCCCTTTCAGACGATCTACCCCATGCACAAATTGACCATACAGTTCGGATGAATGGTCCACTTTACTCCAAAAACTAATCTGGAGGCCATAGGGAGATCCCGTACCCCATTTGACTCTGATCAACTATCTCGCTTGAGTGATATATTAATGAATCATCAAATGACTCTGAATCACCTTTCTAATGATCTACACCGTGCATGAATTAGCCTTACATTTCGAACGAACGATCTATTTTACTTTGAAAATGGATCTGGAGGCCACTGTATGCTCTCGAGCCCCGTTTGACTCCGGTCCGCTCTATAGCTCGAGAAAATCATAGTGAATCATTTAATGGATTTGAATTACCCTTCCAACAGTCTATCCCACACGTAAATAAGACTTACAGTACAGACATATGTCATATTTTACTCCAAAGGGTCACCGAGCACTTCCGGGCCCTATTTGACCTCGATTAACTCTTCTAACCTAATGAAGATGAATGAAATCACAAAGGGAACTGAGTTCACTTTCTAATGGTATACTGCACATGTGAATCAACCTTACGGTTCGGGTTAACCATACGTTTTCCTCCGAAAACCTTTAGTCTAGAGACTATCGGGCGCTTCCGAGCCCTTTTTGACTTTGGTCTTCAGTCAACTACTAGCCCGAGAATGGATAAATGGATTATTGAAAGGATTCAAATACCCTTTCTCATGTTCCACCCCTTACACAATTCTGACTTATGGTTTGCATTTTATGCCTATTTTTCTGAAAAACCTATCCCAGACTCCCAAATGGCACTCTAAAGACCCTTTTAATCAATAGTGTACCTGAGGTGCTATGCCGACAGGCAGGTCTAGGACCGTGCTTATGGCACCCCCATTGGGGCTACAAATAGAGGGCATGATCTTATCTTGAAAATAACACTCAGATCACCCCAGACGTCTGAATACTACTCTCAGCAGGTCAGTGAACATTCTGTCGAATTCATAGGTGTTCCTTTTCCTAAAAAAATAGTTTCCCCACATTCCATTCCATCACTTTCTTACCCCACTTACTAAAATACCCTCTCTATAAAACTTTTATACCATTACAATATTAGGATATCTACATCCAAGATTAAGATCAAGGATTCATAAGGAGGTCAAATTCTCCAACCTTTCCACTAATTCTTCAATTTTATTATTTTCTTTATTTCTACTGTAGCCTCTTGTTTCATTACCTCACATACATTAATCTTAAACCTTTATAGTATTACTTGCACATACTCTATTTTCATAGAAAAAACAAAAGGAAGAAAAAGTGTGGTTATCCATAAATTCTAAATGAGGGATTCTCATCTCACACTCTCCCTCTTAAAACACATTTTCTTTACACATATACATAAGAAAAATCCCCTCTTAGAATTTATGGATTAAACACCCACCCTATTCTATCTTCAAACTACTTGAACTTTAATGCCCTTTGGGATACGTAGCCATCTCGGGTTAATCCCGAGGATCGAGTCCTCCCTTATGCATGTTTATATGTTTCCATCATATCATATATATGTATTTTTTATGAGTATCCTATTCTTACATGATTGTGTTTTGTCAGATATATACATTGATTTTTCCATAGCGACTTGTGATTCAGCAAACAACCATATTATATTTTGAATTATTATTTTCGAGAACACTCCTAAGGATGAATTCACTCCGTCCTTTCCCATGTCGTAAGTTGAACGATTCCATTCTTTACCTATATTATGCACATGAGCACACACTTCACGGAGTCTAATAGGGGAACATTAACCCATTCCCATGAGAGATCGAAAGGGCGGGATGTGTTCCTAACACCATCCCATTCCATAACTTCGTCCACGGACCTTCAAACTACCTTGTTTTGCAAGCATCAGTATTTTTCTTAATGTCATTCTCTCAAGGAAATAATATTTCTTTTTTCTATTTTGTGCAAAATAGGTTGGTGACTCTATCTCTACACATTATCCCTCACATTGAAGATGGTCGAGCACCTGGAGAAAGGAGCAACTCCCCATGCGTTTCGGAGGGAATTCGAAGGGGAAGCCCTGGGATGGAACTACTCACAAGCTATATATTTCAATATCCAATCCACTAGTCATACATTTCAATGTTAAATCACATGAGTCATACATTCAATACCCAACTCACAAGTCATACATTTGAATAACCACTTATGCAAAATGGATAACCTCACTATTCGAATTATGCACAAAATTAATTATCCTAAACTCAAAACTTCTACCTTCTCTAGACTCCATGCAAGGGACGTCTTATAAATGAAATCCAAATAAGGTACTTCCCTGATACACTTATGTCTAGTTTAGGTAGTTGTTAAGGGTGGACAACATTAATCCTAACGTGCCCTATCCATCCGTAGCTACAATTAATTAAAAATACATGTCAATCACATAAAACTCTCTGCACACTCTATGATTACATAAACACCTTATTAAATATCATTACAATTGTCATAAATTGCAATCACTATATTGATGTTTCAATACATGTCTTTATCCTAACACGCATACTCTCAAACACTATCTCATTCCTTTCAAACTATGCAAGTACATAATCCAAGTACTATAAACGCAAATCTCAATAAAAAATACTCCAAAAGATTATAAACCTCTCTTTAATATATTTATCTCATCGACATATATTGCAAAATAAAATGTCCATAACGATAACCATCTTCAGAATAACCCAAGCCTTATTGCCAAATAACAATCACAGACAAATTCACCAATCACATAAATATCATTTTTACCCGACAACCCACTTCTTACATTAGCATAACCAATATTCCTTCAAACCTCAAAGGCACCAAATGATCATCACATAATTCCCTACGACAACATCAATAACATAGAATAAAGGATAAATAATACACGTTCTCCATTTAACAATCCCCAAGCAATCCAATATATATTATAATAAACGAATGACTTTTCAACACTTTAATACATCAAATAACCAAACTCTATATCCCTTACAATAAAAGTCGATAACTCATAGTAAAAAATCTCCAACAATAATAATTAATCCTCTTCCAAATACTAATATTAAATTACGTAAGACAAGAACAATAACCCTATCAATAGAAGCATACAACTTGCAATATTAAATTAAAGACCTATTTATTTCCCCAATATTTATTATTGAAAATTCCCAAACGAAATTTCTTGATTTTGATGGATACAAATTTCTAATTCATACACTAAATTTTTTTACGCATTTTAATTCGACTCATAATATGATTCTCAATGATGAGATAAATTTCATGAGACTAGTATACTTATATCTTCATATTTCCATATCTTAAAGTTTATAAGGCATATAACTCAATCTTGTCTATTTATCGTATTAATAATTACATATTTGTAATCATTACAACTTTTAGATCACATGGGCATTCTCTGAACATTCTCGTCATAAAAGGGGGATTACATAATTTATATAGGAAATAACAACAACAAGAAATTAATTATGTTAATCGTGCCCTAATTAAACATCTGCTCACTTTTACTAAACAATAATCATGGTTTAAGTAATATTTAAAACATTTAGTACTAAAGGAGAAAATTATAGTATTCTTTAATTTCATATTTTTTTTAAAATCCGACTTTGAATCTTTGTTGTCCTTTGAATTCAGCCCAATATTGCCTTTTGAAGCATTCCCTAAAATAAAACCTAATTTCCTCAAATGTAGGTTTGAAAAATGGTTTTTTAATGGGGTTTTGTGTTTGGTTTAGGTACTATTGTGGAAAATAAAAAGATTAGGGTGCGACTAAAAGAAAATGAACAGTGTCCCTTTTGAAAACCCTAGTGCCCGACTTATTTCTCCCTTGTCGCTATAACGGACAATTGCACTAGATATAGTGGTCCAAGGCACCGTTATAGTGGCCCATGGTTGGTGTTATAGCAACTATACACAAGGAATCCCTAATCCTCCCATCTCTCCAATTTCTCTTTTGTCGTCCTTTTTCTCCTATTCTACTTTCCAACTTCTCTCCCCTTTTCCTTTTTCTCATCTTATTCTCTTCTATTCACACATAATAAACAAATACATATTCACGCACAAATGGGCCCCTCCAAAACCATAACTGAACCACCAAGATTAGGCTAAAAGACCAAACTACCCTTGCCCAAAGATGTTAATTCCCAACAAATAATTCGTTAATTTTTTTAATGAAGAGGGACGGAAGCCCCTCAAATTTTATTGACGACATAGAAGAGAAAAATCCTCTCCATGGAAAAAAGCTCTGATAAAGAAACTAGAGGTTGAGCCCAATACTCTAGTTGAAAGAAAATAATGATAAGCTTGGTGATTTATATTAATCCCCATTACACTAAGAATTAAAAAAATTGAAGAAAGAAATAAACATGAAACTTTATAATTATCCCCATTAAATTGTTATAATTTTTTATGATTTGAGGAAAGCCTAGCCTATCTAAGTTCATGAGAACTTCAATAATAGCAGCCAGAGAAGAAAAATCCCAATACAACTTAGATTTTTTAGATGAAGTTGCCAAGGAGGCAAGACCATCTACAACATAATTAAATTCTCTCCAAACATGAGTGACTATGAAAGTAGAAGGGATACTGATATGATCAAGTAAATCTTGAGTGTTAAAGGGAAGTTTTTCTCTTTTCAATATCAAATCAACTAGAATTTTTGAAGCAGACTCGATGATCGCCTCATTAAAGTTCCATTGCTTATAAATCTTTATACCTTCCCACAAGGATTGAGATTCATCTTGAATAGAGTTCATACTACCTAAAGCAATGCTAAAACCATCCAATAAATGACCTATGTGGTCTATAACAACACCCCCTATGCCACTAGCCCCTGGATTGCCTATACATGCTCCATAAATGTTCATCTTAAATAGCCCCTCTGCAGGTTTTGATAAAACACATTTATGAATTGAGACTACTTTAGTATTTGATTTTATAAAAAACCAATTTAGAGAGTAGACATCTTCTGCATTGTACGTGTCTTTAAAAACAGTAATATAAGCAATGTTAGTAATAAGAGTACACACGTTTTTTAAAATATTTTCTGATTTCGCATAGATGTCCTCAAAATGCTTCTGATTCCTAGCCTTCCATAACTCCCACATGATCAACTTTGGAATGTTTGAGGGAATGAATTGTTGATGATCTCTAGTTGGCATGTACAACCACCAACACATGAGAATCATCTTGCAAGATTTAAATTTCATTGCAACACCAAGTCTACTTCCAAAAAAATTCCATACCGCCTTAGCTAAAGAGAAACTAACAAATAAGTGAACCAAGTTTTATTTATGATTCTCATAATTTCTACATTTAGATACCATCTTTATCCATAGATCTTGAATGGCAGAGTCAATAGGTAGATAATTATGCAAGCACTTCCATATAAAAATACTAATTTTGGGAGGGCAGTGGCTGCTCCACACCTGCTTCCAACTAAAGGATAAAGGTATGAGTTCCTTCATAGACTCATAGGCTGATATTAACTTAAACTCCCCAGTTGTAGAGGGCAACCATAGGGTCTTATATTCATTGATTAAATCATCATCTTTGTCTTGTATTTCCACTATTCTTATGCAAGCATGAGAACTTTTAACACCAGGAGAGATAGATTTACAGTTTTTCCTCATAAAAGTTCCCCAAAGACCCTCATCAAATTTCCATTTCTAATAGATCTTCAAGCTAGTTGCAAAAAATAATGCCTTATAGAGATCTAATATTTAGGCCACCTTCCTCAAAAGGAAAACAAGCCTCATTCCATTTAAGCCACTGATAAGGATTGTCTTTAGAACAACCTCCCCAAAAGAATTTACTAGAAATGTCTTGAATTTTTCTAATAATTGCTTTAAGAGGAGAAATATGAGAGAGAATGTGAAGAGGGATTGTAAAAAGGACATGTTTGATTAAAGTGAGTATACCCCCTTAGTAAATGAGTTTTAAAGACTATCCAAAAATTTTGTTCCTTATGTTACTGATTATCTCAAAAAAATTTGAAATCTTCTTCCTGCTAATAATAAGAGGGCATCCAAGACATTTTATTGGGAAATTTTTGTGTGGAAGTCCTATAATGTTTGATTTGAGATTTAATCTACTATTTTTTGTTTTATTGTCCATATAAAAATCACTTTTACCTCTGTTCATACCAGTTTGTAAACTCCTTTAAAAGATCTTTGACCTGCAGTACTAAACAAAATTAAGTCATTAGCAAATCCTAAATGTGAGATTAAAATGCTACTAGGGGGATGGGATAATGGAGTTGCTTTATTGGATTTGAATAGCTCATCTATCTTTCTACTCAATACTTATGTTACAGCGTTGAAAATACTAGGAGTTAGAGGGCCTCCTTGTCTAAGCCCCCTAGTATAATTGAAGAAGCAACACTTTTACCATTGATAATAATAGAGAACCAATTATAGGCTACTAGCCTTCAAACCAAATCAATGAAAATTTCTCTAAAGCTAAAACTCCTTAGCACTGAACATAAAAAAGGACAATAAACTCTATCATAAGCTTTCTCCATGCCTAATTTAAAAATGATATTACCACCATGAATCTTTCTTCCCAAAGATTGAATCATTTCTTAGGATAATAATGTGACAGCCCGACTAATTAAATACCGGGTAGCTACTCCTTTATTAAATTAAATCAAAACGCCAAGTTGGCTCAGTTAATAGCATCATTGTCGAAAACATTTTATTATTACTAACCACCTAGTATTTAAAAAGTAAGTTGCCAAATTTTAATTAAAGTCTGAATAACATGCAATGAAGATTTAAAGCAAGAGTAATAACACCATTCACCATAATGAAATAAATAAAATAACCGTCACATGATATAAATAAATCTGGAGGAAAAACTCCTCATAATCACAATCCCACAACTGGAGTAAATAATGAAATACTGGATACTGAATGAATACATGCCAAAGTCTAAAACTGAAATGGAAATGTATCTAATAGAATTTGGGCAACATGCCCTACAACTGAGGAATACTGAATAAGGAATCCAAATGATATAAGCGTCTAAAATCAAATCCCTGTAGCTTCCACAAGCAGCTACAACTCGTCATCAGAATGAGAATCCTATGCATGGTGACCTTGTGGCTGGGCACCTAAAATGGTTTTACAAAAAAAAATAGATTTGAAAGCAAACGGGTCAGAGCCCGAATGTGGAGATATTTTAAAAACCTGCAAGTGCTTTAAAAACATTTAAAACAGTATATGCAAAATACATGTTAGGACGTGCTCTCACATGAGATACTCACCTCTCTTCTAACTGTGCACTCCTAACGTTCTTGTACCCATTCATGTGTTATCTCATAACTATCTAAATAGTTTCTAACACTTCTACTCGGTTCACGTTATAAGTTCCATCATTAACAATTAAATAAAGAGTTCTACTTTAATTCTCGAATTCCCAATTATTAACAAAACCATTAATTGATAAAAGTTCCCTTTTTATCTTTTCAAAACATTACCATAACTATACTCACAATTTAACATAATAAATTCCTTCTCATATAACCGTATATTTTTCACATCATAAATATACAATGTAAGCACCCAAAGGCTAAGCTGCGGTGCACACATACTCTGCTATCCATCCCGGTACATCACGTACATAAGGATCACACATTCCGAATCTCTCAGGAATTGTTCAGATAACAACATCACAAATAGTGGAGGCGAACACAGTCACCATCACATGGGTCACGCACATACCTACGCTCCCATGATCAGCAGACTTATTAATATCACAATAAGTCCTTCTATGACCTATGTTCATCGAGGTAACCAATCTAAATCCGGGCAACACAAGGATAAGAAGGCCCTAAGCGAACGTAAACCTCCCGTGATAGCAAGTATGGTAGGTATGTCATACACATAAAGTTATATACTAAGCATTCACACATCTTAGATATCTCAATATTAATAAGGGTATATTCTACATCATTATACCATTATTCCCAATTCATATATTTCAAGTATCCCGGTAATATATAAATTAAATAGTCGACACGTCTCACGTCGTGATTTCTTAAACTTAAAACCTATCTCAAATAGACTTTCAAGTTCCCATAATTCCCACATATAACATCTTTATACCTAAGGTCTTTACTTCTGCCCCAAACCTTATTTCATCAAATTATTCAAATTTGTACTATTAACCCAAATATTATCTCACATAACGAATTTCATTAATTTAGAATAATTCCTCAAATTAAATTCCAAGTAAAGTCAAATCTCATAATCATGCCTACTGGTCTTCCTTAAGATTAAGGGTATTCACAAAGTCTCCAATAATATTAATCAAGGGTTAACACCATAAAAATTTAATTAGGGAAAATACTTTATTCATTCTGGGAAGGTCGATCGATCGACCCTTTGCCTTCGATCGATCGATGGTGGTCGATCGATCGACTGATGAATGTCGATCGATCGATTGCACAGGTATGGTTACGGACTGCTTCGTTTTGCAGTTATAGTTTCGACCCAAAACTCCATTTTTAAGCATGAAACTCCAAGATAAGGTTACTCTAACATTATACTAACATCCTACAACAGTATTAACATTCTAAGTCCCATAATTCATCATTTAAAAGCTTAGTTTAGATCAAAACTACATCAAAATAATTTCCAGAATTCTTCCATTCAAGAACATCATCAACCTTCTTCAAATTCCACTTTTAGATCATCAAGGTTCTGTTTATAACATATAAATTCGTCCAAAGTATACTACATGCAATTCCTACATAAATCATGGCCTTTAACTTTCAATTCATGGGTCTAATTTATCTCCAAAAATCAATTTCGAAAATTCATAAACATGGAAACATATCTTGAATCAAAAGAGTTTAAATCACTTGCCTTAATTTATCTCAGAATTTGGTGTAGGCTCTTGAAGTTAGGTTGTCCTTCCTCTGTTTTTCTGCAGAATTCTCTTCCCTCTCTCTCTCAAGCTCTTCTCAAGGTTTCCTTCTCTCTCTCTCTCAAGCTTTTTCCAAGGTTGAAGATAATGGAGTATGGAGGTGTGTAATGGTTTTTGGAAGTTGGAATGATATATCAACTTCTCCCGTAGCCCATAATGGCATATAGTGTGGTTAGTGGGTTAAGTGGGTTGAGGAAATAGTCAGATTGTAATCTCTATTTTCGTCACTTTTTAATTCCCAAAAATGCAATTTACCAAAATACCCTTTTTGATGCCGGTATGGCCCACAAATACCCTGGGACCCAAACTAAACTTCCGGCTAGTGTTTTCTGACTATCTCGACCCTTCCGGACGCGTTGGCGCACTCAAAACGACCATACGGTTAATGGAACTAAAATTCACTTTTTAATTTATTAATAAAATATCATGACGTGGCGGTCACACGCGTCAAACAAAATTCCCAAATTGCCGTATATGAATCTCACGACAATTTCAATATTAACAATATTCATATAATGTCAAGTATACACATTATAATAAAATACTAACTCACATCTCGTTAATATTTTTAATCCGGATTAATTTCCAATTAATAAGCATTTAATTCAATTAATCCCAAAAATAAATATCACGGAAAATACTGGGTATTACAAATAAGATATTATATTGTATGCTTCTCCCTTTCACAATGCCACTTTGATTAAGGGAGACAACGAGAGGGAGGTAGGTTGATGGTCTATCACAAAGAATTTTAAAAATGACTTTATTAGAAAAATTGCATAGAGTAATTGGTCTAAAATTAACACAATTAGAAGGATACTTTACCTCATGAATCAGTATGATATTAGTTCCAGACCGAATTCTAAGCATTTCAACCCCATTATAAAATAATAGAATGGACTTTATGAAGTCCTCTTTAATAATCTCACAATAATAAGAATAGAAGATACCTCCAAATCCATATGGACCAGGAGAACTATCTCCATTTAAGACGTGAATGTCTTTGAATATCTCATCTTTCGGAGGAATAACTGTCAAAGAGGTATTGTCTTTTTTAGATATAATTTTAGGAATTAAAGTCCAATACTTACCATTTATATTCAAATAATTATCTCCATAGATTTTTGAAGTGATTTATGAATAGATTATGAATGCCATTTTGGAAGACCTTAATATTTCCATCAATGTATTTGATTTGGGTAATTAGGGGAACTTTTCTCTTGGTATTAGCTAATGAGTGAATTAGTTTGGTATTCAATTCCCCATCCTTAAGCCACTTGATATTAGATTTTTGTTTCCAGAAACTCTCTTCAATTTTAAGGTAATTGTTCAACATGGCCTTGTATTCTTGAAGCTCAATTCTAAACATCTGAGAGGGAGATGATTCAAATGCGTTCTATTTAATAATTAGCTGGTCTTGTAGGTCTTTAACATTTTGGAAAATGTTTTTGATATGTCTATCATTCCATTCCTTAAGACTGCCGATTGATCTCTTTAATTTGAGAGCGGAGAAGTAACAATCTTAGGAGCCCAAGAATCTTTAATCACTGATATTAGAGAGTTTTCCAAAAACCACATGTTAAGGAATTTAAAAGATTTTGGGCAATCATCAATTTGAGGTTTTATGGACAGTAATAGAGGACTTTGATCTTAATAGTTCTTGTATATGTGATTTATACTAGAGCTTGAGAAGTGTCCAATCCATTGAGAGTTCATAATAGACCAAGAAACCTGGATCCCACAAATGCCAAATTAATAAAGTAACTTTTGGGAAAGTCTTGAGAGGCTTTGAAGTCTATCATATTTGCATCAACCTTCTATTCTGAAGAAGCTATAGTGTTTAAGTCACCAATTACTAAGAAGGCTTGCAGCTAAAACTGACTTCCCAGATCCTCTAAGGTCTCCCAATTTTTTTTCAATTCCTTAGTAGTTCATTTTTCATAACCTAAATCTAAAATCACCGATTTATTGACACTATCCATTAAAATTGCATACATAGGACTTGATCTTAATTTATAACAACATTGATAAACATGTCACTAGATCAAGAAAAATAAATTGTATTTGAATAGTTGGAGACAATACTACCAAATCTCCATTTGTGTTGATACTTAATCATTTTAGATGAGCAAACTTTGGGTTCTAACAGAGCTATATCAAGAAAAGAGTATGATCTGATGATACTTTTTATTATCCTACCAGTTGCATTATTTGCAACTCCTCTTGCATTCCAACAAACGAAATTAATCATTGAAAAGAGGAAGACAGAGTTTTTGAGTCTACCTGTCCTTTACCCTTATTATCCTTTTAAAAAAAATGATCAAAAGGAATTTTTTTAGGTTATTTTGTGGCTTTAGATTTAATGGATACTACATTGGGGGTATTCTCAGGAGCAGGTTGTTTGTCCTTGAGAATGCGCTTCCATTCAATGGATAAACTTATTTAATTAAATTTCAATTTTATCTCCAATTTTAATCAAACCCTAAACATGCATCTAATGTGATTGAAATCAATAAAAACTAACTAGCATGAACTGCAAACAATCACAAACACCGATTCAGGAAAATCCCCAAAAGGGGAAAAACCATTTATTTAACTATATAGTGTAAACCTCAAATTACATATAGACATAAAAATATTTCTCGTTTGACAGACGAATACCCTGAGGCCTCGATTCATTATCTTCAGTAAGAGTTCCCTCAAGAACTCCAAGTATCAGCAAGAGGTACCTCAAGAGCTCCAACAATCAACAATGGGGACCGACTCCCTTCTCCATAAGGTCTACGCTAAGAATAGGTAATATTGAGTAAAAGGGTTTAACAATGATTCACATATATGATTTAAGATATTTAGGTGAATCAAACAGGTTTTAACCTAAAAGTATGAAGTCTTAAATCGCAGCAATTATGCAAAATACGGAGTTGTAAAAGACTTGCTGAAACCTAATTTTAGAGTAGGTATTTATGCAAATAAAAAGGCGGCATAATGTCATCTAAACGACATCTAGCAGGTCGTTCAAATGACACTAGATGTTGTTAGATACCTCAAGAAAAGAACCTAAAAATGAAGTAATAAAAACAAAAATAGTATGTGGTCGTTAGATGCATTTAAGAAATGAGGTATTGCGCGACCTAAGAAACAACAAGTACTGTCATTTGATCAAGGTCGTTAGAATGAAATAGAAATGTCGTTTGAACGAAACTATATTGTAGTTTGAAAGACTTAAAGATTTTTTTAAGTTTTTTAATTTTTCAACAACCTATGTTGATTTAATAAAAAAATATGAGATATAAACCATTTAAAAAACTATGTAATGCTTTTTCAAGATTTTGTGAGGACGTGCAAACCAGTTGATCTATTTCCAACAAAACTCCGTCAAATTTAATAATGATCATATTTTTCATTATATTCTTTTCTTTTGAATGATCATATCAAACTAAACTAGGTTGGCCTTGGTTACTTTTTACAATGCCACATCTTTTTGTCTCTTTTACAACTCTTTGGGCCTTGGCTACTTTTTACAATGCCACACTTTTTAGGCCTATTTTAAATGGTGGCTTTCTCGCAAAAGATATGTATGCCTTACGTAGACCTGTCCAGTGTAAATTCATCATTATTCACATTAAATAAATTCCTCATGGGCAACAGTTCTTACATGCACTACTCTTATTGTAAAGTTTTATCGCATCTGGTTCATTTTTAAAGACAAGATTGAGATGAAAACACTTCGTCCAACGTGGTATAGACAAGTAGAATGAGAAAATAAATCCGTGCAAGTTTTCATTAAAGGAGACTAGAAGTCAAACATCTAGAAAGATATCACTAACCGCATCTCAACGACTCCAAACATTATAAAGAAAATGGATGAAATGATGTAGCGTCTCAAATCTCTATTAAAAAGTCACGTGGAATATGGAAATGATGTCGTGACTTTGGCCATGTTAAATGTCTATCCATATAAGGTGTAAACAAAATACAAAATTTTTTTTGTGTTTTTTTTAAATTTTTATAATAAGAAAATCTTTTTGTCTTTTTCCAAAAAAAATATTAAAAATTAAATATATTTTCCTTTTTTTCTTCTCAAAAATAGAAAATCTTTATGTTTTTTTTTCTAAAAGTCCAAATAAATAAAAAATAATACACAAAAGAATAGTACAAATGATACAGTCTTGAAATAGGAATCATATGATATGAGATTGAAAAATAACCTACACTAAACATGGTAACTACCCCTCAGTCAACTTTGCGGACTCCTAAAGACTTTGTGAAAATATCGGCTAACTGGAGGTCGGTGGACATAAAACTCAAGGACACGACTTTCTCTTCTACCAGCTCTTGAATAAAGTGCTTGCGTATCCTATTGTTCTTTATGAGCGAATACTAGACTAGATTATGGGATATGTGTATCCCGCTCGTGTTATCACATGAAACAATCATGGTGTCATGTGAAATCCTATAATCCTCCACCATCTTCTTCATCCAAAGAAGTTGTGTGCAACAACTCAGGGCAGCTATGTACTCAGCCTCCATAGTGGACAAGTAGATAAGAGCATAACCAAAATAGGAACACCCACCAGAAGTGCTCCTACGTCCATCTACATCCCTGACACAATCGACATCCGAATCGGAAGATAAACGGGCATTGGTATTAAAAGAATACCAAATGCTATATGAGAGAGTCCCACTCACGTATTTGAAAATACGTTTAAGAGCGAGTAAGTGCGATTCTTTTGGGGATGCATGATATCACACAGAGACTCCAACACTAAAGGCGATATCGGGACGACTATCAGCCAATTAGATAAGACTACATATCATATTCAGATACAAGGTTTTCTTTACATCCTTGACTAAAGTGTCCTTGATAAGCTTTGTTGAGGTACTCATAGGGGTACGTGTGTGCTTAGTGGAGTCTAAACCAAAGCTTAGCAAGGAAACTTCATGCAAGGACGTAAATCAAACCTTGCAGCGGAGTCTAAACCAAATTTCTTCACGAGGCCTCTTGCATACTTGGATTGGGAGATGAAAAACCCATCCTCTAATTGACGAACCTGGAGACCAAGGAAAAATTTAATTTCACCAACCATACTCATCTCGAATTCACTCTTTATCTCCTCCTCAAAGTCGTGATCATGGAGGGAGCACAAGGATCCAAAGACTATGTCGTTCACATAGATTTGTGAAACCAAAATAGTATATTTTCCTCTCCTAATGAAACGTCTTATCTACTCCCCCTCTCTTAAAAACACGGGATAAGAGATAAGTAGTAAGCCTCTCATACCAAGCAAGGGGTTCTTGTTTCAAACCATATAAAGATTTCCTCAGATAATAGACATGTTCAGGGTGTTTAGGGTCTTCAAACCCTTTCGGTTGTTCAACATAAACCTCCTCCTATAGAATGCCATTCAGAAAGTCACTCTTGATATATATCTGATATAACTTGAAGCGTAGATGACATGTGATGGCAAATAGTAAATAGATGGACTCGAGCCTCATAATAGGAGCAAATGTCTCCTCTAAGTCTACACCCCCAATCTATGTGTAGCTCTGAGCGACCAAACTAGAATTATTACGTATAATGGTACTATTATAATCCATCTTATTATTAATAATCCACTTAGTACCAATTACGTTCTTCTCACTAGGTCTGGGGACAATTTCCTAGACATCATTCTTTCTAAACTGAAGCAGCTCATCCTGCATAGCGGATATACAATATTCATCTTTGAGTGCTTCTTTGACGTTCTTGGGCTCGACATTGGACGTGTAGCACAAAAACATAACAATGCTTTCTAACTGAGCATGAGTCTTGACCCCTAAAATAGTATCTCCTAGAATGGAAGAAGGACGATGACTCTTGTGAACCCAAACAGGCGTGTCCCCTAAATCAGGAATAGGTTCCCTCCTGGGTGTATGAGGGACAATGGTATCATCACATGGAAGTGTGTCATCCTCACACAAATGGATATGATCAACAAACGCCGATGGTTCATCAACTTTCGCGGTGACGTTTATTGACTCCATATCCTTAGAGCTACTCTCGTTCAAAACTCGATATGCTCTACTTATTGATCAATAGACTAACAAATTTCCCTCATCGCTCTGGGAGTAGAACATGACTAATTGCTCTCTATCCTTAAGAATGTATTGCTTACTGTAATGACATAGAAATACGAAAGGTTGGGATTCTTACCAATTCATAACTCATACGGGTCTGAAGTTTGTGTGGATGAAGATATACCCTATTTACCATATGACACGCGGTAGACACCAAATTTGCCCAAAACCTCCTAAGCACTATATGAATGAGAAGCATGGATCTATCCATCTCTTGATTCGGCCAATTCTTCCTCTTAATAATCCCATTTTACTGAGGATTTTTCACAGGCAAAAACTCATGTTTGATTCCAAGGCTATCACAGTAAGTATCCACTTTTGCTTCCTTAAATTTAGGGTCGTTGTCACTACGCATTCTATTGATAGTGACACCATGATGATTTTACAGGAAATGGCACTTAGTCGTAAGAAACTCTACATCATAGGATTTCTCTATTAGGAAAACTACTATTGAGTAACGAGAGAAATTATCAAATATCACGAGGATATACCTATTACCACTAAGAATCTCAGTGTGAGTAGGACCCATAAGATCCATATGAATTAACTCAAGCACGTGTGTTGTGGTAATGGAATTCAACTTTCGATGGGGACTATAAATTTGTTTTCCTAATTGACAGGGTCCACAAACTGAGAAAGTTGGCTTCCCAAGTGATGGCAAGCCATATACTAGGTCCTTTTTAGCTAAACGCTCCAAATCTCTAAAATTAATGTGACCTAGATGTTAATGCCACAGATCCATAAAAGAGATCATTGCACTGTTGCAGATAAATGAGGAGTTAGGCACAATCCCATAACACCTATCTTCTATCCTCACCCTTTGCAATAGAAGTTTACCGGCTGATCATAAATGTTTCACTCCTTCCGGTCAAACTTTATCGCAAAGTTAGTGTGGCACAACTGGATAAGGCTGAGAAGGTTTACTTTCAAAACTTTGACGTACAAAATTAACTATAGATTAGGAAACATGGGTATCTCTATAGTACCACGTCCTACTATGCTATATTTTCTCCCATCTCCAAAAGTGACTTTACCTTCCTTGCGATCCTCAAAGTAGGTGAAAAATGACACATCACCAGTCATGTTCCTGGAGCACCCACTATTAAAATACCACTATTAAGTATAATGATATTTAAGAGCAACATGAAAAACAAGGGCTTTTACATCATGCTTAGGTGCCAAATAGGTGGTAATCTTGTGGTTGACCTTATCACTATTGGTTTTAGCCGGGATATTGGAAGTATCCATTAACGGCAAAGTCATCCAGTTGAACTCTTCCATCAAACTGTGAGAAGTGGTTACTAAAAACTCAACCTGCTCTTTAAGACTAGTAAGATCAGTAGTGTGGTGTGACGGAGCATATGTACGTCGAGTCCAACCCAAACTATAGAAATACTCCTAAGGTGGCATTTTCTCTTACAATAAGTACAAAAGTACATGGTCTTAGACCGACCTTGGTTTGCTTTTCTTGGCCAAAATCTTCTTTGGGGTTTCGGTTGATGGCCATATAGATTTGTTGTTCACTCAGGAATCAATTTTGGTGTAAAATGTGATGTGGAAGCATCATCAAAACCTATTCACTGCCTTTCACAAAACCCTAAACAGGGGCAGAGGAGCATCTTTACCATCTTTCCAGATCTATCTTCAATATTTACTTTGACATTCGAGCCTCTCTCAAGATCATGAGTGAGTTGGGCAACAAGGGCTTCAAGTTCCTTCTAAGACTCCACAGATGCAAGGTGCTCACTCGTATGACTAGCCACTTGTTTGGCCAAGTCCCATTTTTCTTTATCAAAACTAATCTCTCTTTCGAAAAGCTCTCTCTCTTTCTCTACACAAAGTCTTTCTCTTTATACAAACTTTTTTTCTCCCTTTCTCTCTCAAAGTCAGGCTAACTATGGACTCTCTCTCTCTCTCTCTCTCTCTCTCTCTCTCTGTCTCTCTCTCGTCTATTTTAAATCTTTCTCTAATGAGAACTAGCTAGTATGTGAGCTATGTGATGATATCCAAAAACTAGCTAACGTCTAGTTAACTACGTGATAATATCCTAAAATACCGATGATACATCATAATATCCAAAAACTAGCATTATGAACTACATCATAAAATCCACAATCCAAAATAATACTCAAGCTAGGTCATTATCGAACATAATACTCGAACAAGTTTGTTCTCAATGCTATCCAACTCAGAATGACTAACCCTACAATCAAATATAACAACATAGTTTTCATCAATACACAATCATCTCAACAAATTGTCACTACAACATAACAAAATATAGTTATTCGGATGTAACTAATATATATATATAATCTGTAATGAACTCAATGAACTCCATTTGAACTTCATTTAGCTCATTCAACGTGTACGTCACTTTATCAGGAAATCTTCACATCTAAAAAATTGAAGAAAGAATTGAATTTATTATTACGCTATATAATAGCTAATAACTAAACAATATTTTATATAATGGGAGAAAGGAGAAAACAGTGGTAAAATTCCTACAATGAATCTAAACAAGTCTAAGAAATAAAAAAGAATAAATATATTTTATCCATTGTTTATCATAATTTGCAATGATAACATGCGATTACACTAACATATATCATCAGCAGCAATTAAGCATAGCTAAGTTACAAGTAATAAGAAATCAATCTAGTTATTTATTGACCAAATCTGGGTTGTTAAGTATTTTGTTGAATCTCTTTCTCTCCAATTATCTCCTCTCCTATTAGGGTTTAGTTTACAATCGTGTTATGTTAATTATGGGGGTTAAAAATCTATTTAATTCCTCTAATCCCGACAGATCTCAATTGAGCATATTTTAATACCTCCAAATGAACCCAAAATACTATCCATATTCTCCCAAAACTAATCCCAAATGGGAATTTAGCCGAAGGCCCTAACCTAGCATATTAAAACACTATTTTGAGCCTTTATATCCTCTAAAGCCCGATTTAACGGTACACAGTTGCAATACAAAATAACTAACAAAATTATTATTAAATTATGCGGTGTTCATATTAAAATTTAAAATCTCAATTTAAACACCATTTCAACTTGAAATTATTATTTCCCTAATCTTAACATTAGCCATACAAATGAGAAAAATTTAAAATAATTAATAAATAACAACTTATTTACTTAATTAAAAAATGGGGTATTACATTCTTGCCCCTAAAGACGGAATTTCGTCCCCCCGGAATATGTCTTATTCCCAAATCAAAGTGTCCTAAATGGATCTCTCACATATCTTTCTCTCCCACTAGCTCACATTATACTGAAATTTTATATCACCCAACAATATTGACTGATACACCTTTTCATCTCTTAAGGAACTCCCAGTGATGTGATCCACTCGGTTCAATGTCCTACTCACTCTGAGTAGTCCTCTTATTATCCCTAACAAGGGTCACCTTTTTTGAGATGTTCTTTTACTCTGACCCAAGTAACTTGTACTAGTCTACCTCACATTCAACAAATGAGAAAAACAAAATGGTCATCCATCCAATTCCTCAAAAGGTAAAATGACAAAAACCTAATACAAACGTCTCATTCCTATGGAACATAAAGAAACCTTATGTTCCTATTAACATCTAGCCACCAATATCGGAACCTCATATCCTAATACATCCTATCCCCCAGGATATATTACGAATCTAGACCCATTCTCCTCAGCTAGAACGACTCACATAAACAACTAAAAAATTCCAAGAAATCTCCACCCAACCTTATTTTTGAAGTTATTAATGGCGACCATCCTAGCCAACCTGTCACAACACCACATCATCTCCCTAATTCCAACAAGAATTATACTTTGTGCATGGGATGTGGAAATCCAACCAAGACTTCCTAATACACTTTTGTCTGTCCTAGTTGGTCATTGAGGTCTGATAGGTGATGGACTTACAACCTCAAGGACAAAAGTCATTAACACTAAGATATCACCTTACAATAAGTTCAATTTTGAGATACCATTACTACAAAGAAGGCGTCTTTTTGAATCTTAGTGAGTCTAATCTCATTACTCCTTATCATAACAAGAACGAAGGATCCCTAAATCCCCTAAATTTAGAGAGCCGGATTACCAAAACCATATACATTGACCTATTGGAGGGTTCACATATTACAAAAGTGATACATCAACTCCATGGGCTTAACCAATCTAGAAATTCCCAAAAATACCACGAGTTCACAATATTCGATAGGGAAAAACTCTTCCTATCCCAAATCCAATAAATATTCCGACTACCCATTTACACCATAACATTAAATTAATTTAGTAAGGGGCATACTATAAATAGTTACCATGCCAACAACATTAATTACTTTTTGTGATATAATCACATGTTACAATATGTAATCTCATTTAAATATTAGTGAGTCTACCTCTATCCACCTATTTATCAAAATGTTCTGTTGATCATACTATAAATACTTACTATTATGCACATTCACGTGCAATACGAGAAAGTCATCACTAGCTAACTAAATTATATAATTACTCTTCCAAGCACGAAAACACTAGTGTAGACCCAAACTAATTACTCTGAACTCATATCCATAATCTATAGTAAAATTAGCATCACGGATCAATATCATCCCATCCACCATGTGAATCCACAATAGGGCACCAACAAGTCCCATAAATAAGTAATATATCATATCGGAATTCACATGGTCCATAAACAATATATTATATAGACGCAACCTAACAAGTGAGAGAGGGTAGGCAGTTGGATCCACATCTCAAGTCCCATTAGGAACTCATGCATTGGGAGAATAATCCAAACAAGCGAAAATACCGTATATACTTGCAACTTACCTATTTAAGATCTAGTGACGATAACTTATAGAATCTTCAACATAAATACTAAGACTCATATTTTATTTCATATGGCCTGATCCCCCTCACCGTTAAAACTATATCCAAGTGAATCTCAAGATCCTAAAAATCATTATATTCAGTCTCATATGAGTTTGCATCATAGGCCAAACCAATCCCAGTTAATAACAAAAGTCATAACCATGTGCACACATCAACAACCAATCCACACATATGTAATACTTCGTAATTTTGATTAATTAATTTAATTAATGGAAATTATAAATAATAATATAAATTAAGATGATTTATGATGGTATAAGTTAATTTAAATGAGTAAAGTTTAATTTATATGAATTTGGCGATTTTTATGCTAACTAAATGAATCAAAATGAATGCTTATTTAATTAGGATACATTGTGGGAATTAGATGGAAGATATAAGGGCATAGAGGTCCTCAAAGCAATCTTAGGCACCAAGTATTAGTTTTGAAGAGTATTAATTTCATGTGGCATAATGTTTATGTTTATGTTGTGAATCAAGAGGAAGAGGGGTATAATGACACTTGTATAGGGGGAGGCCCATGATCGCAGGTACGCTCAAGTGCGACCGTGACCTGAGGCCCTGTAACACGACCTATTTTCAACACCCAATTGATCAAGATTAATGACAAATACAGGGAGCACTACCTAATTTATATCATTTCTATAATCAAAGATAAATAAAAATGACACTAAAAAAACCATCCACTAAATAAGAGATATGAATGATAATAAGAATAACTGAACTCGGATAAAATGAAACTTCAAAAATCTGAATCCACTAATGTAATTATCTTTTATACAAAGTCTCAATTAAAATATAAATAAAACTAAAACTGCCTCAAATTAAAACCTTGGAATAAATGTGACCATCGAAATGAAGAAACAACTCATACTCTAAGGACGACAAAATGAATCTCCTACACAACAAGTCTGACTTCTCAACCCCACGACTCATGTATATAACAATAATAATACCTATGGGGTAAAAAGGTTTATATCTTTTTGTGCACTACTGTAATACCCCGTAATTTTAAATGACTTTTAAAATGGGTTATATTTTAAATTAATGGATTAATTAGATTTTATTATTAATTAATTCATTCGGGTTTATCCGGACGGTGGATATTAAAATGGATGGTTCTGAATATTACTTAAAGATATTTAGGTAATATATGAAATGTGATGTCATTGATATGACTGTATGATATAAATTCAGTAATTTAAATTTTTAGTCAGACGCGGTATGGGACGTGTCGGGACTAGTTTATTAAATTAAAAAGGAAATTTATTTTTCTATCGATCTAATAGTGATTTCGACTGCGTCGTTGCGTCCGGAAGGTTCGAAATAGTCAGAAAAGTCTATTTGGATGTTAATTTTGAGTCTCGGGTCATTTGGAAATGAATAGACAACCCGAAAGGGCATTTTGGTCATTTTTCTAGGAGGGATGAATAGTGATTACGGATTTGGCACTATTATAAGTATAGGTAGATTAAGTGAATGGGAGTTATTCATCTCCTCTTCACAAATAAGAGCAGCCATCTTCTTAGAGTGAGAGTAAGAGTGCTTGGGAAGGGAAAAGTCACTTGGGAAGGTGAAGAACTAGAACCAAGGTTCACCACCACCAACCACCACCAGCCACCACCGGAGTTTGACTGGAGAAGGGACAACCAATTGAGATAAACTACACCAAAGGATCAGACCTACACTAAAGGCAAGTGTTTAATAATAGCAATTTAAGTTTGTATATTGTCCATGTTAGAATAGTATGAAAAGAGAAGATTATTCATGTTTGGAAGAGATAATGGATCATTAAATGGATTTCTGGAAAAACTGAAATGATATAGGAATTTAACTCATGTGTTAGGATATTAATAATCCACGAATTAGTCATGAATCTGTTGAAGAAATGATGGAAACCATTGATGTGTTCTTGAAGAGGTTATGTTAATAAATTTCTGGGAATAAGGAGATAAACATGCTTTTCAATCCAATCCTTTGATGATTCTAGGATGTTTAGAGTATTGGAAATCGTTCATATATGTTGATATATCATGTAGTAAAGTTTATAAGTCATTTGGGATGTTTAGATGAAGGTTTAAATGATCAAAAGTTGTTAAACCCGTAGTTGCAGAAAATGCAGAAAATCAGGCCTGGACCTGAGGGATCGATCGATCGACCCCTACCTTCGATCGATCGACATCCCCTGATTAAGTAAAGTTGTTTCTTTTTAAATGTTGATTCTTATCCTGAAACTTTTATGGATCTTTGGTGATTATTATTTGAATATTTTGGGACTTAGAAAATATCAGTAAACCCTTGATAAGATCTGAATTAATTTGATTTGGATTCAAGTGATTAAAATGATGAAAATTATATCGAATGGAATTTTGGTTGCTAGATTCATTTGTTAAATTCTAAATGGAGATGTATGAGGATTAAAGATAGGACCAGTAGGGGTGATTTAATGTAACACCTGGGTATCCTTAAGTTTACAAGAGGGTTTAATCCTAAGAGAAAGAATATGTGTTTATAAGAGATTTGAAACTATCGATTTTAACCTTAATGAAAAGGAGAATTTAACTCGTAGTAATTCGGGAGAAATGATGTTATGAACCAGTAGGATATTAGTGAATTCTTACTGAATATATGTTGAGGAAAAACCTATTTGAATCTTGTGTATTGAGTGAGGGTAGCCTTAGGGTTACAATTTGAACATCAAGGACTGAGTTTAAACTCATTATTGATTACGCAAGGACTGAGTGTAGTACAAGAGCGTAGTGGTATGACTCCTGGATAGAGATGGGAGTTTAAGACACTTTTGGGTTGAAAGAGGTATGAGGTTATCCCGATCGCATAGTTGTAGTTGTCGGACCTCCTCGATCGACAAAGTTAAGTAGTAGTGTATTGGAGGGGTTCCTTGTTTAGATTTCGCTTAGCGAGACGCTCCGCGCATGAACCTTAACGACGTCGGGAGTGGAGAGATGTTATAGGGTGCGAGGATAATTAAATTATGAAGTAAAGATATAATATGTTAATACGTGGGATTTAAAAGGGATATAATGCTACGTAGGGGAAATATCTTAGGGTAGTGATAATTACCTTATTGATATTATATTATAGGTATGATAATACCTATTTGATTGATTATTGATTTATGTGTATGACATACCTAGCTTACTTGCTATCGGTGGGAGGTTTACGCGTGAGGGCAGTCATATCCTGATGAATCCATGGGATCTTTGATTTGTCGCTCGAGAATATAGGTCTATGAAAGACTTATCGGGGAGTTGATAAGTCCGCTGACTGTGGGTACGTAGGTATGTGCATGACCCATGGATACGAGAACTATGTTCGCCTCCAATTTGTTTGATTGTGGTTCGTGGAATCTTACCGAACCTGTAGTCCCCTATTCGGCGACCTGCAATGATGGGACATGATAGCAGAGTAATGCATTGCACCACAGCTGTGTCTCGGGGTGCCGTATTATATATGAATATATATATAATGGATTAAATGGTTACATGAATATATTGTGGTTAAATCTATCTACGGTGATAATTGTAGATAACGGTGAATAGAACAAGATAATGGAATTAAGTAATAAATGTTGATGCTTATAGAATTGAGAAGCTTAACTCATGATAATGAGAAACGATTCATATTAATGAGTAATGATTCATGTTAATGAGAAACTAATCATATAAAGAAGAGATGTAAATGAATAATAATGTGACGTATGGTATGGGACATACGGGGATTATGATATGGGAATGGAATTTTAATATGGAGACTAGAAAGAGGAACCATTAAATAGGAGGTTAATAGGAAACGTTAAGTGTGCACTCTAGTTGAGAGGTGAGTATTGCAAGTGAGAGTTGGATCTAACATGTACATAATAAATGCTTTATTGCACTTGTTAAATACTTGTTGTTTTAAAAATACTCTACACATTCGGGCTCTGACCCGTTTCCTTGCATATTTTCTCTTCTATTGTATCTCTATATCAGGTGTCCAGAACAGGGACGCCAACGTTAGCGGATTATGACAGGCTATGGATTGATGGAGTTTTGCCTAGACGCCTTTCATCTTTTGATTCACAGTATTCTTAGTTAGGGCATGTCGCCCAAAGGATTCAGTTATCTTTTCTATCGAGGTCAAATGCTATTGTATTCGGGACTTTTTAATACATTCAACATTGTTGGGATTATTGTAAAGGATTTATATTATTTGGGAATATATAGGTCTTGGGGGGAGTAGTGTACCCCCCAAGCATGCATGGGGCATGTGAATGATGATCTAGCCAATCCCCTGCTGACACCTGGATGTGCCACTTGTGATTAATTATGACATAATATTCCCTCACGTGAGGGGATGATATTGTTATAACGGTCTAGTCCATGTGCTATATGAGTCCCACGTGCACTATTTTATGCATCTCCCAAATCACGTGCTGTGATGATGTCACCCTCAGCCTAGGATGCCAGGCCAAGGTTAAAGTTGATACTGGCATTGGGTCTGGCTGGATGCAGACCTCGTACTGTCATCCCCTCATAGGGTCGTCTGGACCCCTATGAGGAGTCGTCCCCTTATAGGGTCGTCTGGTCAATGATGAGGGTTCGGCCCCTTATAGGGCTCGTCTGGTCCATGATGAGGGGTTGGCCCCTCATAGGGTCATCTTTTCCATAATGAGGGGTCGTCCCCTTATGCGCTCGTCTGGTACATGATGAGGGGTCGTCCCCTCATAGGGTCGCCTGGCCCTGATAGAACCCCCTATACGGTAGTTGTCGAATCCTCGCCCTGGGTGAGGATACCCTCGGCCTGACCAAGGGTGTATTTTGGTATATCAATCTTCACTGGTACTAATAATTTTGGGCACCTCTTCACCACAAGCTCGTCGTCCACATCACCATCAACAAGCTCCGACAACTATTTTAGTGACTCCAAACACGGGGCAAACATTGATTGAACCAAACACGGGATGAGCATCGCATTTTCTTCAAGGTAACCTAATTGATCCAATTGTGATTCATGTGGTACTAATATCTGTGTTTTATTAGTAGCATTCAGCAGTCCTATTTGGTCCTTTTTAATTCTAATCACTGTGTGTTTATGTTTAAAACCCTAGCTGTTTAAATTTTTAATTCTAATCGTTGCGTGGATTTTGTATGTTAATCTCACTCTATTTGATTTTTCTTTTTTCTTTTCTTTGTGTTCGAATTATGACCTTTTATTTGTGGTTTACAACTGTATGATTTTGCAACGGTATGATTTTTTTTCATGGGTCTACTTATCAAGTGACAAATCTCCCTTAACATCTCTCTACCATGAACATCACTCTAATCATCTTGACCCTTAATGGGTTTTGTTAAAAAAAATTCTTCCATTTTTCTCTCATTTGCTTTTATTGTGCAAGAATAGGAGTTTGTAGGTTGAGATGGGTTTTTTTTCCCGATATTCTACTATTTCAGATCTGATGTTAATTTTATTTTTATGCTATTTTGAGATAATAGGAATTGAGATCGTGTTTTTTCGGTGTCAATTTTTTGGGGAGTTTTGGGTTTGATTCATGGGGATTTTCAATACAGATTTGGCGGTTTAAGTTTATGATCGTTTAGATTTTTGCTCCTCTTATTTTGTCTCGAGCTTCAGAGACCATTAAATTTAGGGGTTTGAAATGGGTACTCTCACAATCTCAACAGCACCGTCACTTTTGTGTATGGTTGTTTTCACCTTTTATGATTTTTCACATTTTTGGAGTCAAATTTGGTGAAATTTCGAAGTCAGATTTGGTGAAGGAGGTTCATCGTTCACCTCGTTTTATGGTTATTTTCATTAGAAATATTTTTATACTTCTATGTCTTATATGAGATCTTTGTTAGACATTTTGGAATTGTTCTTAATTAAAATCAATTTTATTTGATTTACTTTCTTTTAATAACTTTATTTTCCACTGTGAATCATACCTAGGTTTTTTTGCTCATTGATTCTATTTAGCACACACAGTCACAGCTATAGAGGGGGTAATTCATCGAGTGTAGATTAATGAAGTTTGTGTATTGGATTATATGTTTGTAGTGGTTTGGCTATTAGTTTTTGCCATATTTCCTTTCATTTTAAAAGTCCATTTGATGACTATTTCGTCATGTAGTTTGATCTTTTTTTTATTTATTTCATGACTCACAAATGTATTAACTAAAATTGTTTTTTAACATTCATTTTTCATGAACGTTTATTTGGTGGGTTTGTTCATATTTCACATGATAGAAATTTGAAGTACTAAAGCACAGATATTTTCTGACAAGCAAGGTTGGAGGGGAATTTCATGTTTTGCTAAACCAGTGGACATATATGTTTGGATTTGATGCTCAGTGCAACCTTATGGCAGGCAAGTTTTGATAATTAATTGCAATAGAGTTGGAACTAAACGCCTAAAAATACTGTAAAACTGTATAAAGAACAAAAATGTCTGGAAATTATAACCAAATAATTTTATTACAGCAAGTGGACTGTATGATTTTGGGCTCAACATAAATAATTACTTTTACTGATTAAAGCTTGTGGAGGGATCAATGTTGGACTAAGCTGACTAAACTGATATCTGATCTTAATAAAGCCACTGATCTCACACAAATGCACTCCTGACAACATTTGAATCACTTCTCAAACAATTTTGTTCTAGGAAAAGTGCAAATAACTCCATCAGCTACATAGTTTTTGTAGAAAACTGTTTAAATGATTTAAATGCAAATCAGCATCTTTATAGCTTTGCAACAAAATAAATTTAGGAGGATTTTTTGCATTAGTATTATACATATATATATATATATATATATATATATATATATATATATATATAGGCAGGCTCCTGTGCACACTAAGTTTACACATTAAGTTTTTAAAGTAGTAAAAAAAATATTTTTGAGTGCTGGCGCACACCAATTTTTTTATGTGATATTTTAACATTTCAACGGACTCACATAAAAAAAATTAGCTCAAAAAAACTTTTTTTGCTATTTTTAAAAAATCGGTCAAACTTTCGCAGTTTTTAAAGGGCTTAAAAGCATAGAAAGTTTGACCGATTTTTTAAAACAAGCAAAAAAAGTTTTTTTGAGCTGATTTTTTTATATGGGTTCCTTGAAATGTTTAAATATCACAAAAAAAAAATCAACTCAAAAAAACTTTTTTTACTACTTTAAAAACTTAATGTGTAAACTTAGTTTGCAAACTTAATGTGCACAGGAGCCTGCCTCATATATATATATATATATATATATATATATATATATATATATATATATATATATGTATATACACACAAAAAAACATAGTACGTGATAATGATGATCCTAACGTTGATACGAAACCAAATTCACCCAAATAATATTTCATCCACGTGTGCGCTAGAAAGGGTTAAGCTACTTTAGCCACAGTCGGGAGTAATTTACTTCCAACTTGTTTTCAATTCTAATTTTAAATATCTTATCTATTCCCAGTTAGACATACACCAGTTTACCATCCATTGTGTTCACAATTATTATATAAATAATGCATGTGTGTGCCTACAAGCTTATTTAACCTATTTTTTGTTGATAAAAAGGCTAGAAGAGAAAAGATAAGTTAGAGGATGAACATTCTGCAAGACCTTGGCCCGGGTTGTAATAAGGTAATATGCTCATCCCTTCATATGTAAAAATGTTGCTAAAGGTGTGACTCTTTTATGTTAAATTTTTTTTTCTTATTATTGTTTATTTTATTTTTTATAATTTATATTGACAGAAAATCCCCATCGTAACACTAGGTAGAGGTAAATTTCTAAGTGATGGAGTTTTATTGAGTTAAGTATACTACATGTACATGTACTTTAAGAACTTTTTGAGACACAAGTTGTAACTAAATTTCTCAAACCAATTAAGTTGTTGATTCTGGGTAGTATATTATTCGTACTCATTTCAACACGTCATTCTGATGTTGCTGAATGTTGGGTGTTTGAAAAAAATCTCAACTGAGCATTTTAACATATCGGTGCATTTACTTTTTACTACTGATTTTCAGAATTATAAGATCGCGTTCGTGCTTCGATTACCTTTTCGACATACTAAAATACCTTGCTACATAGGTTTGTTAAATTAGTTTACCTTCATTTCTTTCTATTTAACATTATATTATTTATGTTGTGGGGTTTGATTTGTGTTTTGTTATAGTTTTAAAATTGACTGGTAAATCAGCAAGAGACAACGCTTGGGTCCGTTACCATTGAATAATGCGTAACATTTATGCCAATTTGCTCCTAAAGAAGGCCATCACTGCCTCTAAAGTTGATGAATAAAGTTAAATTTGGATGCTTCTTTGTTTATATATTTCTTTTGCTTTTCTTATAAGATAGCGTTGGATTAAGATTAGTATAGATCAACATTTGTTAGGCTGCCTATTTCCTAATTGGTGTAACTTTCATTGCTGCTCTTCTTCTCTTTATCCTCATTATCGTCCTTTGTCACATTCTCTCTCTTCCTCTCTCAAACAGAGTTGTAAGTATATAGGTTTTAATTGATATATTCAAGGATCTTTTCTCCTATTAGGAATTTGTGTGTTATGAAGGTTGGCTATTTTTTCTTTGGTTAAAAATAAAAGGCCTTTTCACACTGATCACAAATATTTTTTATGTTTCTCCATATTATTAAATGAATCCCTCAAAATATATGCATATCCCAATTTAGTGAATTAACTTATTAAATATTTTTGAGTGAATGTACTTACAAAATTTGTAGGTGAAAAAAAAAGTCTTAAATTTCATTCGAACTTTGAAAAATTTCGGGTGAGATTTGTAAGGATTTGTAAATTTCAGTTGTTTATTGTTTGCTTACATCAATGGTCGGTAATTTTTCTTCGGTTAAGAATACAATTAGTGTATACTTAATTTTTTAATAATGTAAAAATTAAATTTTGTACAATACAAATAAATTTTTGGGGGACGAAAATTGTATTTGTACATGTGATTTTATAATGTATACACAAATTTTTATAATAAAAACGTGTTAAGTTTATGTATACCTTAATTTATAAATCATATATTAAGCGGTGAGAAACTTAAATGCCAAAAATTATGCAATTGGACTAGAGCAAATAAAATTTATTAGTCAGGATCTCAATGAAAAACTCCCTAAATTTGACTATAATGATTGAAATAATGAGACTATTCTATAGATTGAGTTTTATTAGATAAGATTTTCAAATAAATGGACATTTGTTTTTGGTAAAATAATAAATTATGTTGGAGTTTGAAACAAATGAAATAAATGGACTTTATCCATACTAATACTATAAGAAGAGTTAATATTTTTATTTTTACATATTATGTTGTTATTCTTTTTAGATAATTATAATGCGTACGCGCATCGCGCGGGTTGATAGGACACTCACAACAAAAAACACGGAGTTCAAAGTTTTTTATTTTTATTTTCTATGTGGAAAGTTATCCATTCCTAGGTTTTTATTATTTTGGAAGAGTAAATGTATTTTTATGTTTATATTGTGTTAAATTTCAATAATGTTTTGTTAATAACAACCCACATGTGGTGAAGGTGTGTGATATGCCCTAAATGTACCCCCTCAGCTCAGAGACATCAACCTCGGCCATGGAGATGGCCGATGTTGGAAGGGCCTTAGATAAACAACCAGCGGTCTTGTCCTAAGCATGGTCGGCCATGGCCGACGTTACTAGCTACCTCGGGGAGTGAGGTCTCCGTAATCCACATGGGCGGTTATCCATCTGGTCATCCAAGGCTTGCAACCTCGGCTTGGTTCAGGACGAGGTTGACATCCTATCATCATAACCAATATCGGCTGGGGATCAGCCGACGTTCCTGCTACATTACCATTACCTCGGCCCAGGCCGACGTCACAGCTCAACATGCCTTACCTCAGCTCTCCTACTGAGCCAAGGTCACCACCTCGTCCTCTTCCAGGCCGAGGTTGGGACCATTCACAGATGGCCGATTCCTTATCAGCATATGTATTGTTAGGAACACGTGTACATAATCAGTTATAACCGAATAATTCTCCCCTCACGTGAGGGAATATTGAGGTCATCATTATTTACATGAGATCAGGCAGGTGTCGTTCTCATACTGGTTCAATCCTCATGCACATGTTCATTGCATGCATGGGGTATACATTACACCCCCCAGGCACTATATATAGAGGTTATCCTCTACCTTGTAAAGGATCCGAAATTAACTACCCTAGCTGAAACTCTGTCCAAATATACAGTAGAGAGAGAAATCTTAAGAGTTTGTATCCATGGCCATTAGAGCCCTCATAAAGTGATACTAACCACACACCTTCACAGTGGACGTAGGCCTGATTAGATGAACCACTTATATGGTCGTGTTATCCTGTTCTCCTCACCTCATTCTCTCATATTTGATACACTTGTGTTGCCATTGTTATACACTGATTAGAGCTCACAAACACCTTACCTGGTGGTGCTATTTTCAGCATCAACATTTTGGCGCCGTCTGTGGGAACGAGAAGCTGTCTCTTCCTCTTTATTTGCTTAACCTCACCAGAGACTCTTGTGGTGAACTAGGCCTCACCGCTTGCGTGGAGTTGTTTCACCATTGAAAGAGGTCTTGTAAGGTATTAAGCTCATCTACTACACCAGCTCTTTTGTGCTAACACATGGCACTAGAATTACCACCACCTATTTTGTCGCCTGGTGCGAGAGGACCTGGCTCCATCCAAGTACCGCCCCAATCTGAAATGGTGGAGTTGGCCGCAGCCTTGAGGTCTTTGGCAGTAACGCAACAAGCAATGCAGGAGCAATTTACACAGCTCAGCCAAAATCTGATGAGGGCACCTGGAGTCTCACCGGATATGATTACTCTGGCGGCTGTCCAGGCGCACCCAGAAGCCAGGGGACCACCCCAGTCACCGCGAAAGGATCACCCTATGCCCCAGCAGAGGAGGGACGTTGCTGACCCTAGGCGCTTGCACCTGGGGAGGCAAGGAAACCCTTGCCCTGAGGACAGGTATGATGATCTAGAGGCGGAAGATGTCCCGGAAGATTGTTGGGAGCCGTATGAAATTTCGAATAACACAGTTCGTCCTATCCAACAGAGCCAAGGTTGTGGAGGTAGAATAGGTGGAGAATCCCAACAACGAGGATCAGCTTTTGATCGACTGATTAGAGGGTCAGCCTTTGAAAGGCTCGGTCCCGTAAACGACCTAAGACAAAGGTTGTCAAGGTCGAGAAGTGAAGTCGGCTCACAAAGGGAAGAGAGACAATGTCGGCCTTATCAGGGACGAGGAAGAGACCAAGAAGAGGTCAACAGCAGACATTGTGTCGAGGCTGGGGAACCCTCAGTCCACCCCTTGGAGGTGGATGGGGACAACCTCGGCCAGGCCGACGTTGCAAGACCATGGAATGACTTCATCCAACGTCTTGAGGATAAGATAAGAGACCTCATCAAAAGTAGGGATCCACTACAAAGAGGTTTCTCAGAAGGCTCTCCGTTCATGGATAAGATAGTGAGCTTCCCTACCCCAGCCAAGTTCACGCCACCTACAGTGACTCCCAAGTATGACGGTAGTACCAATCCTGTACATCATATTGAGATGTACCAGTCAGCGGCTGACATTTACTCAATACCAAATGAGATGAAATGTCGGGCCTTCTCTGGGACTTTGAAGGGAGCCGCGCACATATGGTTTACTTCTCTTCCAAAGAATTCAATTGACAACTTTAAGGGCTTGGCTGAATGGTTCATTCACAATTTCTGCTTTGGGGTAAGACCTCGAAAGAAGACCACCCATATGTTGTATGTCAAGCAAGGAAAGCACGAGAACCTAAGAGACTACATCGCCAGGTTTAACAAAAAAAAACTTGAGGTTGAAGATTACGAAGAGAATATTTCCATGATCGCCCTCATAGGAGGTCTTCAGAAAGGGAAGTTGTTGTGTAAACTTGCTGAAGACCCTCCAAAGTCCATGGCGGAGATATTGGCGACTGCGGGGAAGGTCATGAACGCTGAAGAGGCCATGGCCGCTAACTATGAAGACGAGAACGGCGGTAGCAGCGAAAAGTTCCAAAGAAAGAAGGATGGAAAGAAGAGGTCAGCTGATGATAAGTTTTCACATTATACCCCTCTTACTGTAAGCTGCGAACACATCCTCAATGAGATCAAGAATGACCGGTCCCTAAGATGGCCAAAGAAGCTGAAGGCTCCTCCACATAACAAGAACCAGAACTTAGGGTGTGAATTCCACCAAGACCATAGCCATATAACAGACAAGTGCTTCGCCTTGAAGGATGAGATCGAGAAGATGTTGAAGTCAGGAAAGTTGAGGAAATATGTTGATGGAAAAGCTCCCAAAAGGGGAAGAGATGACCCTAAAAAAAGAGAAATGATAGACGTTATGACGATACCCAAGCAAGAAGAGATGATGACTCAGATGGTGATGATGAAGACGATCCGGACCTCCCGCCAAAAGATGACAATACCCCCGTGAAGAGGGTTGGTATGATATCCTTTGGTATTAACACCATATGAGAAGGACTTGCAGGGGGTGGTTCTGAAGTGGCAGATCGCAAAGCTCATGTCGCAGAGGCCAAGTCAGTGGCCAAACTTAAAATAGTAAATCTGACGTCTTCCGAAACAACGCAGAAGAAAAAGAAGGTGGACATGGACACTCTCATAGTCGGGTTCTCACGACTCGACTTCAAAGGCATCTTAGCTCCATATGATGACCCTTTGGTAATCACAACAAGAGTTCATGTATGTGAGGTATATAGAATTCTTGTAGACGGAGGAAGTTTAGCAGATGTGATGTTCTGGCCCTCCTTCAAAAGCCTAGGCCTTAGCAGAGCTAGGTTGGTACCCTATCATCATCCGGTAATGGGGTTTAGCGGTGAAAAGGTCCATCCGCTGGGCATGTATAAGATGGACGTGCGAATGGGCGATGAGTGGCCTAAGAGGTTAACCCGGAAGATCAATTTTTTCATTATGGACAAAAATGTCTTCTCAACCTATAACCTCATCATAAGAAGAGTAGGCCTTCAGGAGTTTGAAGTCGTACCGTCGACGGTCCACCAGATGCTAAAATTCCTGACCCCCTATGGGGTAGGGGAAGTGCAGGGTGACCAGACCATAGCACGAGAATGCTACTTCAACTCGACTGAAGAGAGAGAGGCTCAAAAGAGAGCAACTACCACATATAACATTGATACACTTGACCCTAGAGATAAAACGAAATTGAAGAAAGAAGAGGCCGCAGAAGAGGTAGAATGGCCGCAGAAGAGGTAGAATCCATCGTCCTCAATAAGGATGAGCCAGAAAAAACCATCCAGGTCGGCAAAGCCTTAAAGGCAGAAATCAAGGAAAAACTGATAAACTTCCTGAGGAAGAGGCAGAGTGTCTTCGCTTGGAGTCACGCGGACATGCCTGGCATCAGCCCTGAGGTTATGTGCAACAAGTTGAATGTGACTAAGGACGCTAGGCCAATCAAACAAAGAAGAAGAATCTACTCTAGAGAGAAGTACGACGTCATCCGGGAAGAAGTCAGAAAGTTAGAAGAGGCTGAGTTTATCAGAGAAGTCATATATCCAGAGTGGCTATCGAATGCAATCATTATACCCAAAGCCAACGGAAAATGGAGAATGTGCATAGACTTCACCGACCTGAATAAGTCTTTCCCGAAAGACAGTTATCCCTTACCTCGGATCGACCAGATGGTAGATGAAATTGCAGGACATGAGCTCATGAGCTTCATGGACGCGTCTTCAGGCTACAACCAGATCTTCAGGGATGCTGAAGACTCAGAGAAGACAGCCTTCATCACTGACAAAGGGACGTATTGCTACAAGGTTATGCCCTTCGAATTGAAAAATACGGGGGCAACATACCAACGTCTTGTGAATAAGATGTTTGAAAACCAAACAGGCAAGACTATGGAAGTGTACGTCGATGATATGTTAACGAAAATCTTAAAGGCCTGCACCCACGTAGAAAACCTGGAAAAGACTTTCGATACCATGGACTTATACAGGATGAAACTCAACCCTGTGAAGTGTGTCTTCGGGGTAGGAGCTGATAAATTTCTTGGATTCATTATCAATCAGAGGGGAATAGAGGCGAACCCCGAGAAAATCAAGGCTTTGCTCGACATGAAGACACCTAAGAGTATCAAGGACATTCATAGGCTTATTGGAAGAGTAGCTGCACTCAACAGATTTTTTTTAAGAGCGACGGACAAGTGTCTTTCATTCTTTAAGGTGCTTAGAAAGGCCTTCGAGTGGGATAAAGAGTGTGAAGAGGTTTTGAATCAGCTCAAGTCTGACCTCGGATCCCCTTTACTCTTATCTCGACCCATAGTAGAAGAGAAATTGTATGTTAATCTAGCAGTCTCCGAGTCAGCTATAAGTGCAGCCATAGTATGGGAAGATGTTAGGGTCCAAAGACCTGTGTACTTGAATAGTAAGGCCCTTCAAGGGTCTGAACAAAATTATCCTCGGATGGAAAAGTTCGCCTACGCCCTAATACATGCTTCTAGGAGGATGAAGCCCTACTTTCAAGCCCATTCTATGGTCATCCTCACTGAATCCCCATTAAGGCAGGTCCTCTATAAACCTGAGAAGTCGGGCAGATTGATGGCATGGGTCATTGAACTAGGGGAGTATGACCTTACTTATCAGCCCAGGGTGGCTATCAAAGGGCAGGCACTGGCATATTCTGTCACAGAGTTCACATGGGAAGAGGCCGAGGTTGAGAATAACCTAGAGACTGCAAAAAGATCAAACAACAACGTCTTTCGAGACCAGAAAAAGGTTATATCCAAGGGAGCCAGAGATGGAATAGCCGAGAATGAGGAATATCGGTACCTCTTTAGGCAGGGAATCATGATAGAAGAGGGTTTCTCATCAGATAAAGACATCTGGAACCTCTTCGTGGATGGGTCTTCTTGTAAAAGTGGAAGCGATGCGGGGCTGATACTCTCAGACCTGGATGGTACCAACATCGAATATGCCCTAAGGTTTAACTTCTAGGCATCAAACAACGAGTTAGAATACGAGGCCATGATAGCAGGCCTCTCCTTGGCAAGGACCCTTGGGATAAGATGACTCCTCCTTCACAGTGACCCAAGGTTGATTGTTAATCAAGTATTGGGGGTTTATGACGCCAAGGATGAAAGGATGGCCAAATACCTGAAGAGGGTCAGAACGATACTCGAAGGCTTCGAAGAGGTAAAGATGAAGAGAATACCTTGGCAAAATAATAGTCATGCAGATGCATTAGCAAGGCTAGCTTCAGCAATGAGGACATATATCAGAAGGATAGTCCCTGTTGAGATCTTGCCCAGAGCGACCATTGAAGAAGAAGAGGTCAGTAACCCTTGCCTCAATATGAACCTAGGGGACTTATGGATGGATCCCCTTATCAGATATATCATAGAGGGGGTGCTACCAGAGTCAAAGTTAGAGAGGAGGAAATTGAGTTACAGAGCTGCGAAGTTCTCAATAATAGGAGATGTCATGTATAGGAAGGGATTCCTATTACCTCTCCTCAGATGCGTTCATCCCACAGAAGTTCCCCACGTCCTACAGGAAGTTCACGAGGGTTCTTACTCCAGTCACATAGGGGGGAGACATTTGGCGAAGAGGATCATCACACAAGGATATTGGTGGTCGACCTTGGCCAAAGATGTTACAGCCTACGTGAAGAGATGCGATAAATGTCAGAGATTATCCACTATCCCACATCAACCTCATCAGCCTATGACGTTAATCAGTTCCCCTTGGCCATTCGCAGTATGGGAAATTGACCTAGTAGGACCCCTGCTAAGGGCTACAAATAATTACCGATTTCGAATAGTTACCATTGATTGCTTCTCTAAGTGGGTAGAGGCAGAGACGATGATCACGATTACAGAGCAGAAGACCTTCCAATTTATTTAGAAAAACATCATATGCAGACATGGCCTCCCAAATACCCTCATTTCGAACAACGAAACCCAGTTCAAGAATTCTTCCCTGGAAAAATACTGTGAAAGAGTTGGGATAAAGCAATTTTTCTCTTCTCCTGGATAACCTTAGGCAAACGATCAAGCCGAAGTCATAAACAGAATGATCCTTGATGGGATCAAGAAGAGGTTAGAAGAATCTAAAGGTAGATAGGCTGAAGAGGTTTATGCTGTACTATGGGCCTATAGAACAACGGCTAGGACACCAACGGGGGAGACCCCGTTTATGTTGTCACATAGCTCAGAGGCTATCATACCAACAAAGGTAGGACTCCCTACTCATAGGGTTCAGACCTATGACCCTGAGAAGAATGGGAAGGAGAGAAGACTCGACCTAGACTTGATTGAAGAGAAAAGGGAAGGCGCATAAATCAGGCAAGCATTCTACCAACAGAGAATAGCAAAGTTCTACAATTAGAGGGTAAAATCAAGACCCATAGCTGTTGGAGACCTAGTGTTGAAGAAGACGTTACAGAAGGCAAATAAGCTTCACCTAAATTGGCATGGTCCTCACAAAGTAATTGAGGAGGTTGTACCCGGGACCTACAGGCTAGAGAATCTTGAAGGGGAACCTTTTTCTAATCCGTGGAATGCTGATCATCTAAACAAGTATTACATATGATGTTGTAAGAGCTTTAATATAAATGTATCATATTATGAAGAGATTATTAATGAGAAGATCCAATTCCTGTATCAGTTCTTGGTTCATTATGCTCGAGTGGTGAATTTTATGGGGATAACATCTTAGTTGATGACCTCAGACATTATAACATCATGATTTGATGATAAGGTCTGAGGTCAGACATCATACTTGGATGACCTCAGACCTTTAACATCATTAATTTGGTGAATATTATTTATGGTGATAACATCTTAGTTGATGACCTCATACCTTATAACATCATGATTTGGTGACAAGGTCTGAGGTCAGACATCATACTTGGATGACCTCAGACCTTTAACATCATTAATTTGGTGAATATTATTTATGGGGATAACATCTTAATTGATGACCTCAGACCTTATAACATCATGATTTGGTGACAAGGTCTGAGGTCAGACATCATACTTGGATGACCTCAGACCTTTAACATCATTAATTTGGTGAATATTATTTGTGGGGATAACATCTTAGTTGATGACCTCAGACCTTATAACATCATGATTTGGTGACAAAGTATGAGGTCATACATCATACTTAGATGACCTCAGACCTTTAACATCATTAATTTGGTGAATATTATTTATGGGGATAACATCTTAGTTAATGACCTCAGACCTTATAACATCATAATTTGGTGACAAGGTATGAGGTCAGATATCATACTTGGATGACCTCAGACCTTTAACATCATTAATTTGGTGAATATTATTCATGGGGATAACATCTTAGTTGATGACCTCAGACCTTATAACATCATGATTTGGTGACAAGGTCTGAGGTCAGATATTATACTTGGATGACCTCAGACCTTTAACATCATTAATTTGGTGAATATTATTTATGGGGATAACATCTTAGTTGATGACCTCAGACCTTATAACATCACAGTTTGGTGACAAGGTCTGAGGTCAGGCATCATACATAGATGACCTCAGACCTTTAACATCATTAATTTGGTGAATATTATTTATGGGGATAACATATTGGTTGATGACCTCGGACCTTATAACATCATGATTTGGTGACAAGGTCTGAGGTTAGACATCATACTTGGATAACCTCAGACCTTTAACATCATTAATTTGGTGAAGATTATTTATGGGGATAACATCTTAGTTGATGACCTCAGAACTTATAACATCATGATTTGGTGACAAGATCTGAGGTTAGACATCATACTTGGATGACCTCAGACCTTTAACATCATTAATTTGGTGAATATTATTCATGGGGATAACATCCTAGTTGATGATCTCAGACCTTATAACATTATAATTTGGTGACAAGGTTTGAGGTCAGACATCATACTTGGATGACCTCAGACATTTAGCATCATTAATTTGGTGAATATTATTCATGGGGATAACATCCTAGTTGATGACCTCAGACCTTATAACATCATGATTTGGTGACAAGGCATGAGGTCAGATATTATTCTAGTATGACCTCAGACCCTTAACATCATTAATTTGGTGAAAATTTATATTGAGACTGCAGAGCTAAACACACATCGCATGGCAAAGAGAATCATTCAGAGAACATTCAGCAAATAAAGAAATAAATCCCTCATCAAAGGTGGATATAGATTAAAGTTAGAGTGACAAGCTACAAGCTAGTCGAGTTTGTCATCAGAGGTTACTGTTTAAATGCATAATGAAAAAGTTACAAAAAGCTTCACAAAATGGCCTAAGGGTTTGCATCTACATTGTGACCATCCTCGGCCTGGCCGATATTGGTCACCTCGGCCCCATCATCTTGGAGATTGGCACCTTCAGTCTCTGTAACATCCAAAGGCGCAGTCTCTGCAGGAGCAGCATCTTCCTCTTCAACCTCTTGAAGGGCCTGGGCAAACTGAGGATTGGCAAAACCCAGACCAATAAAGTCAGAGGCTTTCAAGCTCCCTGACTCCTTCTCCTTAGCGGTCGCCCATTTTCCAGTTGCCTTAATACCTTTTTCGAGGTATTCAAAGCCAAAGCTGATGAATCCATCAGAGACTTTGTAATCAGCTAGGATCCTCTCAGAAGCATCCTCAAGGGTTGCCTTCACTGCAGTATCAACCTTCTTCTGGAGAGCGTCGTCCTTGACCTTCAGAGCAGAGGTGTGTTCATTATTAAATATGGAGATCTCTTTCTCCAATTTCTTAACCTTCTTGTCAGAACCCTCAAAGGCAGACTTCAGATGATCTACCTCGGTGTTCAGAGTATTCTGCACCTTCTCGGCCTCTTGGCCTTTCTCGATGAGGGGAAACTTCTTTAGAGTCTAATTGGAAAGATGGTGCATAGCAATGATGCCCTGCAAATCAAGAAATCAAATGTATAAGTTCAAATTCAAAACAGATATTACACTTCAGAATTAAACTGAAATCTAAAATTTTACCTGAATGGACCTGTGAAGGCCAAACTCCACCAATAGAGGAGTATCCATCGAGCGACAAAAGCGTTTGTCAGCATCGGTCATAGCAGAGCCGATAGCATCTAACGCCTGAAGGCTATGGCCTATAATACTATCATTAATTTTTAGTTGCTCCAGACGAGTAGCCAGTGCATCTTCAGAGGATATGGGGATAGCCTTTTGGGCCTTGCTTTTCCTCTGATCCTCAGGGGAAGTGGTTGTAGTTTTCCTCTTTCTTGTGGCGTCGGCCTTGGACGTGCAGACACTCTTCTTTGGCGGGGGAGGAGGGGGTGCACTCAAGCCTGCCTTCTTCGCCAGCTTTATGAGACTTGGGGCAGACATCTCCCAAATATCGTCTGAGATGCCTTAAGGACGTTCTGTAAATGGAAAGGTCTGAGTTAGAGGAGCAGAGACATAAAAAATCAGAGGTTTAACTTGCTGAAATAATAAAATAAGCACTTACGAAGCTCGGTGAGAGGACTCCCCCCAAGGCCAGTCTCAGAGAGATAGTAGGGGGTCATCAGATGTTCGAACTTGACCAACAGGCCATGTTCCCCCTGATCTTGAAGGTCCTTAACTTTTTGAAGATTATTTTGTCTTAGCCCAGGGTCGACCCGAGCAGCCATTGACACCTTGCCCCACCTCAGGGGTATCCTCGGCTCTAAGTTTGAAGAGGGGACACAAGGGACAAATTCCCATGACCTTGAGGCAAAGAAATATCGCGACTTCTAATTATGATTACTAGTTTGGGTGACCTGCAACATCTTTTTAGTTGACTTTCGAGCTAAGAAATGGTAATAGCTCGGATGATTCCTGGCAGAGGAAGGGATGTAGCATCCGGTGAAGACCTGAATAGGAAGGTCTGAATAATGGGATGCCCTCCATAAGACAACAACTCCTATTATCACCCTCCAGTCATTGGGTGACAACTGGGAAGGAGCTAAGTTGATGTAGGAAAGTATGGCCCTAATGGTGGGATGAATGAGCAAACGAAACCCTAACTTGAACATCTGCTCGTACAAGCAGATCTCACCATCTCGGCCACCAAAATCCCTCTCTTCCCTCAGAGGTCTCCTGGGTTTTATGGAGGGGATAATGGAATATAGATGCCTGAAGGCAAGAAGGTCGAGCTCAGTGACAGTTCTTTCTATCTCGACTGCCTCCGAGGTGTCAACATCGCTCTCATCCCCATCTTCATCATCCGATTCAATGTCTTCTTAAACAGACGATGGGGCACCACCTGGGAACCTCTGAGCGAACTCGGATCCTGTGATGGCCGACAGGGGAATGAATTCAAAGATTAGAGGAACAGCCACGATGGGTCATATAACCTCAATGTCAAAGGAAGAGTGCGATGTGCTTGAACTCATGTGAGAAGAGGTCCGACTGGAAACCTCGGCTTGATCAGGGACTTGATCCTCCTGAGCGGAAAAGTCCATGGCCTCTTGAAAGGAGTCCACAGACATAGGGTCTGAGATGGATGACTCAGACTCAGACATGGGGGTAGGTTCAACTGGGACCTCTGTTGTTTTAACTGGTTCGGCTGGCTCAGGGTATATGACCTTCAGAGGGGGTGGAAAGATAGGGGTGAGTGGGAACGCCTCTGCCCTACGAGCTTCCTCTTGGGCTCTTTCTATTTGCCTAATTTTATTGAAGGTCTTCTCCCTAAGAGAGGGGAATTCCTCTCAAAGTTGGTAAAGGGGTATGAGCATGTGAATCAGACCCTACACTTATGACTCTCCTAAACAAACAGGATTAGCAATTAAATTAAGGATCAAACTGAGTTTATGGATCAAGAATAGCAAGAATCATAACCACCGGAAAACACAAGTGATGGCCGAAAAACTCAAAGAACTCGCCGGAAAATGCAAAAAGCAGGAACAGAGCAAGAAAAAATGGAGAAGAAGGGATGTTGGATGGTACCTAATGGAATGTACTGAGAAGAGAGGACGAATTGGCAAGGAAAATCCACCCAATGCGCTGCTAACTAGAGCTCTAGTAGAGAGAGAGAGGCAGAAAATTCCAGGCTAAGAAATAAAGAAGTGGGGAAGAAAGAGAAAGGAAATTAGGGTTTAACCATCAAACAGCCCCACACGTATCCCAAGTCCCATCATTGCCTTGGGAGCCCAAAAGACTGCAATTATTACACTTGCCAGGCACGCTAGCCACTTTAGCAGTTGACACTTGTCAAAAAGGTATTAACACCTAAGGAAGTCCCACCTCCGGCAAATATACCCCTTAGGCACCTGATCACTCAGGTAACTAAGAGCTATGGGGTGATTGATATACCCTAAATGTACCCCCTCAGCTCAGAGACATCAACCTCGGCCATGGAGATGGCCGATGTTGGAAGGGCCTTAGATCAATAACCAGCGGTGTCGTCCTAAGCAAGGTCGGCCATGGCCGACGTTACTAGCTACCTCGGCGAGTGAGGTCTCCGTAATCCACATGGGTGGTTATCCATATGGTCATCCAAAGCTTGCAACCTCGGCTTGGTTCAGGACGAGGTTTCCATCACATCATCATAACCAATCTCAGTTGGGGATCAGTCGACGTTCCTGCTACGTTACCATTACCACGGCCCAGGCCGATGTCACCGCTCAACATGCCTTACCTCAACTCTCACACTGAGCCAAGGTCACCACCTCTTCCTCTTCCGGGCCGAGGTTGGGACCATTCACGGATGTCCGAGTCCTTATCAGCATATGTATTATTGGGAACACGTGTACATAATCAGTTATAACCGAATCATTCCCCTCACGTGAGGGAATATTGAGGTCATCATTATCTACATGAGATCAGCTAGGTGTCATTCTCATACTGGTTCGATCCTCATGCACATGTTCATTGCATGCATGGGGGGTACATTACACCCCCAGGCACTATATATAGAGGTTATCCTTTACCTTGTAAAGGATCCAAAATTAACTACCCTAGCTGAAACTCTTTCCAAATATACAGTAGAGAGAGAAAGCTTGAGAGTTTGTATCCATGGCCATTAGAGCCCTCATACAGTGATACTAACCACACACCTTCATAGTGGACGTAGGCCTGATTGGTTGAACCACTTATATGGTCGTGTTTATCCTCTTTTCCTCACCTCATTCTCTCGTATTTGATACACTTGTGATGCCATTTTTATTCACTGATTAGAGCTCACAAACACCTTACCTGGTGGTGCTATTTCCAGCATCAACAGTGTGTAGATAAAAAAATGTTATGAAATTGTTTTAATTTAACAGTATATTACATTGACTCTCAAATTGTACAATTTTTCCAAGAAACGTGAATATTATTAACTACGTATATATAATCGCCTAACTCGTGCATCGCGTGGATTTACAACTAGTGTACAATAAATTTCATAACGCCTATTAATAATTGTGGATTTTATTTTTATGACACCTAATTCATGTCATAAATAAGGATTTCATGACTCCCTTCTTGAAAAATATCGTACTAAGTTTTACGACACCGCACACGTGGCGTGTTAATGGTTTTCCACGATATTTTTATTTTGGATGTTGTGGTTGTTAAATCAAGTCATTTAAATACTACATGTGTAGGGGAGGAGGTGTCGTCTTATGATATCTGCCATGACACTTATATATAAAGTGTCGCTTAAGTTATGTCGTTAAAATCACTTTTTCTTGTAGCGTGTGAGTTCTACGCAGAGTAGTTGAAATTTAAAAAAGGAATACTTAAAGTTAGAGGCAAAGTTGAAAAATCTTGTCATAGGAAACAATGAAGCTAAATTGATTAAGGATTCGAGGGTACTTGAGAAGACTCTTAGGAAGAAGCTCAAATATGTATAAGAAGAGAGAGATAAACTTTGAGGAGCACTTGAAAATTTTAAGGAGTCCCTAAAGTTTAATGAATCCAGTATTTTACTTGAGGCAAGGATTATGGAATAGAAGAGAAATTGAGAGACCCGATTTGTGTCAAATTTGATTTGAAATCTAGGTCGGAGAACTTGAATAATATTTTAGGCACCGTCCAAATCAAAGATGACAAATTTGGGATTGGTTTCGATGATAACAATTATTCCACTAGTAAATCTAAGACCAAAGTTTTTATAGAGTGAAGCATAGTAAAAGACATTAGAAAAGGTACCCCAAAGGTAACCTTACTCATCATGTCCAAGCGTGTTTGTTTTGATATTATAAAGGGTCCTAGGAAGTTTAAGTCTAATTTCACCAAGGTTTTCGAAACCCATGTTTGTCACGTTACACCTATGTGGGTTAGGAAATCTGATTTGGAGGCATTAAATGTTAAACTTATTGATACTCACATGCTTTCGCATGATTCATCCCATTTTATATCTTGTGAGTGATTGTGTTTGAATGATTATAATACACTACTATTTTATGATTCATGTTATATGATTTTACTAGTTGTATGATGTTTGTGTCTTTTGTATTTTGATTTTCCTTTTGTTGGGTCTATATGAGAAGAAAAATCAAAAGTATTTTGATTTTTTTGTTTAGTTAGTGTTACACATTTTGTGTGGCATATCAATGTGTTTCAATCCCATGTGTTTCATCTTTTCCATGTGGCTAGAACATTAAAGTATGGTTCACAATGCTTTGAATTGTTTCTTAATTATTCTTACATGGAGTTATTCGAATTTGTCTTTCTTAATTGATTCACTTTGTATATTCCTCCGCACATAGTTACACGATCTCTTTTGGTTTTTAACTACTTACGTTGCATGATCAAAGTGAGGTGTTCTCCTATTAATCTTGTCATATTCATATCTTTATAAATTTTTACATGTTAGAAACATTGCCATGTATTTATTCATAAGTTTGAAATATATGAGAGTGCAATGGAAATGGATATGAATGGACTAAATCTTCTTGGCATGAAAGGACACCATTGGCAAGAGCCTTTGAAAAAGGAAATAATAGAAAAGTTTTCCAAGGCCAATGTTTAGAATTGATCGTCAAAGTGTGATATCTACAAAAGGAGATAAAAATGATATATGTTTATTTTTTTAAGGTGTTATAAGTTGAAGATCAAGGGTTTTCACAATGAGTCCTACTTCATCATTTATATTTGGCACTATTGATCCGAGAACCATTAATATTTTCTAGGCTAGAGTGTATTGTGTATGTTTGTCCATTACGAGTTCACTTTATTTGACACTTGTGGTTAAATCCAAGTTTGATAAGTTAATGCGATTAAATAGAACCCCTTAGACTTTCTTGTGTGTTTGGTACATGTTTCTTTTGTTTTCTAGTTCCCTCCCCTTCACTCCATATCATGTTTGGTTTAGACACATTTATGTCATACGAGTGTGGAAGGCTATGTTTTTGTGTCTTTTGTGGTCGTTTATATCTATATATCCATGTGCACTCTTGTTGTATTTTCATTTATATATGGTATATTTGTTTTAATACTTTACATTGCATTCACTCCATGTTCATCATTTTTGTTTACATTGATATCACATGCTACATATTTGTATCTCATTGGTATCATATGTTCATTACTTGGATTATTTGTGCTTGTGTTGTCGTGCTTGTTTACCGTTATCGTTTCACTCCACATCACATGATATTACTTGTTTACTTTATGTTCACATGTTTCAAATTGAGGGAGACAAGTTTTTTATATTATGCACCTTACCTTTATCTATTATCGAACAAACAAGGGGAGAAATTGAACCTAAGGGGGACTAGTATTATCCAAGAGGGAGATGCTTTACAAATGGGATCCAAGAGGGAGGGATTTATTTTTCTTATACTATTTATATATGTTATATTCTATTTGCATTTGAAATGTGTGTTAAGTGTGCAAGTTTAGTGACGACGTGACAAAGTTTTATAAGAGAAAAGCTACTCAAGATTTTATGTCGGTCAAGTGGTTGTACTTTTTCATTTTAAGGTTAGGATTGAGTTTTTAGAAAGATTGATGGCCTAGTAGTTTTTTATTTTGGTTTTATCTCGAAATAGCCAAGGGGGAGATTTTTAAGGACAAATTTCATAGAGAGTGGAATTATAATGTTTAATGTAATATTTGTAAGTTTAGATTTATTTTGTTTGGGCAAAACTATTTAAGTCATAGTTTAGGATTTGAGTTAGTTTATACTTCAAGCCCACGATGCTTATTGAAGACTATAGCATCCAAGTAAAGCCATGTCAACATCATTCTAAATTTTGTGTCGATTTTCGTCATCAACATCCATGGGATCTCGATAAGGTATGAATGACTATTATGTTTAATCTGTGGATACATTTGGGTGTTTTAGTTTTTAAAACTTAATTAGGCAATTTTTCATAAAATATTTTTAAAGAAATAATTTGAAGTTTGAAAAGTCATTCGAACAAATCAAATGTCTTCGTTCAAACAAGTTATGAGATGTCGTTCGAACAATATGTTTCAAATGAGGTGTATGGTTTCGTTCAAACAAGCTTCAGGCGAGATGTTTTTACCTTCCCAAAATGTTTTCATTCAACGTTTGTTGGAAGCTCGTTCTAATGAGTTTTTCATAGTCATTCGAACGACTTTGTTTGGTTTGAAAAAAATGACACAACTCGTTCAAAAAACCCACGTGTTTTCATTCGAACGAGTTCACCTCGATTTTTGTGTTGTCGGCTTTTCATGTTTTTCTTTAAATTAAAGGGCTAGCAAAGAGTTTTTAAGGACATGGTTTGCAAAAATGATTTCCAAGGAGCATATCCAAGATTACAAATCCCTAGTTTGCACCCATTAGTTTGAGATTGAAGTTTCAACATCATATGTTTGTTTAAGATCTCGTATGTTTTGTATTAAGAATGTTTACTCTTCGACAAGTAATGTTTCGGGCGGTGGATACCATATTTAGCAATGTAAGAAAAATAGATGGATATTGATACGTAGGAAGCACCTCCATTGTAATTATTGTTGGAAGGCATCCAGCAAGAGTTGTGAAGAAGGTAGCAAGGAGAAAAGGATCACATTGTAAGAGCAATTTTATAATTGCTCAATGGTTGCTAGGTATCAGACTAGTGGGTATGCCTTAGTTGTGGCTAACACTTTCTAGGTATGTGCCTAGTTAGTGTAGATTTTTATGGATGGGATATTCTGGAGTGGGACTGATTTTTATGTCGTTCCGTTGATTCGATGGTCTAGGCGTGAGACTAGAAGGAAATATGGTAGAGATTTATCCTATATGATAGGGTAGGATGTACTTGTACTTTGGAGACCTCTACGTATGGAACTAGGGGAAGAATTGAGGATTTATGCTCCATAATAGGGTGGGGCTAATATAAAATAATGAGAAATTGAGAAATTTATAATTAATGCCTAAGATAATAAACGGGTATTAAAATGGGTAGGCATCGTTAATAAGTACAAGACTGGCAGAATACGGGTTGGATGGTTATTTCGAGGCATCATCAATAAGTGTAGGGCTGACTGGATAAGGGTCGGCTGGCTATTATGATGTATCATGTGTGGAATCTCGTCAATAAGTACAGGGCTAATGAAATTGGGTCGGATGGCTATAGAAAGGGAAATGTGTGTCGTGAAAAACTTTAGGCGGGCCAGAATAAGTGTAGGACATACAGTAGGGTCGGTTGGCTATGAAGGTGCCACTATAGTAATAAATAATTCAATTAATCGATTGAAATAAAGACGGTGACTTTAGCCTAATTATCGGATTGTGATAAAATAATTGGGAGTTACACTTTTGGGGAGTGGCATAATTACGTGATTAGATAGTGGTAGTTTATTTTTATTTGCATGTTACTATATCTCGCTTAAAATTAAAATATTTTATTGTGGTGTTTATTATGTATAATGCTAATGTTTGGGTTCACAGACCCTAATTGGGGAGAGTAGCTTGTATTATTGTAGTGGGCTCTGACCCATTGCGTTGACTAACATTTCAGGTATAACGTTGGAGTAGCTGCATAGGAGTGATTGGAGATATTGTTGGAGATGCAGCTAGAGTTTCATTATTAGATGCTTAGTAGTTTAGATTTATTTTCCATATTGTCATATTTATTATGAGACTTTACTCATGGATTGGTGGGCTAACCGGTTCCACGGTTGTTTACAATTTCTATCAGATATTCAAAGTTGGATTATTTATCTAAACTTATATTTATGTGAAGTTGGATTATTTTGGAGATTAACATGGTGATGGATTTTAATATTGTATGGATGATTATATTATTGGATTAATCTGACTATTATCTTGTGAAATAAATTTTTATATGTCTCATATATGTCATATGCTAAGAATGATTACTTATTTAATGACGCCCGGCATAGTTTGGATGCGGCAGCTAGCCACCTCGCTTGTTAAATTGCACCGGGTGTTACATTGTGCCATGATAACTTCTTTTACATATTTGAAGAAAAAGTTGAAGACTTCTGGAAGATTGAAGAATCGTTCATTTCAACAACATTCAGAAGAGTTTTGGTAGTTTGGTAAAGCCTATATTTTTCAAGGGAATTTATATTTTAAAGAATTTGCATGTCAAAATAATTTAAAATATTTTTAAAGAAATTTTAAAAATCTCTCTAACTCGTTAGAATGAGATTTTCCAATCGTCCGAGCGAGTTATGCAATGTCGTTAGAATGAGCTTTCTTGGTTCGAACAAAATCTGGATCGTCGTCTTTTGGTTAGCTCTGGAATATTTTTTGAATGCTCATTAGAAGTCGTTCCAAAGATATTGGGTAGGTAGTTGGAATTATGGTTTCCATGATGAAACAAGTTGATTTTACATCAAGAATTGGAATTTCGTTCGAACTATCGTTGGAAGCCTAATCGAATGAAAAGGGGTATGTCATTTGAACAAGGTATCCGATCATTCGAACGAACGCGCAAGATTTTGTTTTTAAATTAAAAATCATCCAAATCTCTTATGTTTATCCTTTTATGAAAAAAAAACTTCCTTATCTAAAGAGATGTGGGATTAGAGTATTCAAGAGATCTTTTACAAGCTTTTTCACACCCTTTTAGAGTTCCATTGGTGATCAAACTCTTTCAAATATCATCCAAACCCTTTGAAAATGTAGAGATCTATTTATTAAATCAAGAAGAACATTTTCGTGTTCAAGAACCCTAGTCGAGCTCATATCTACAGCTGATTTGTGGAGAAAAGGCTCTACTCTTGAAGAAGAAGGCTGATCGGTGGATATCGAGGGAAGACTACTTCCTGTTGGCGGTACTGGACTGTGCCATTACTGTAGAAGATTTAAATAATTGTGCTTCATACTTAATGATAGTCTTGTCAATGGATCGGATTTTATCCTAATCTGAATCCGATCCATTTAAACGGATATGGATCGTGCCTAAAATCCGATTACCTGTTTATTAAATGGAGCAGATTTGGATTCTAATACTCCGATTCGTTAATAATTCGATCCGATTAATATTGTTAATGTGTGTATATATATATATATATATATATATATATATTGCATTTAATAATATTTAAAATAAATATTATAATAGTTATAATATTATATAAAAAAAAATATCTCTCATATAAAAAGAAAAAGATGCACACATATGGATCCTAAGAGTTAAAAATTAAACGGTTGCAAATCAAGTGGTCAAAGTATATGTTTTGACATATCATTATTTAACTTTTTAATGAAAATTATTATAAAAATAATTTTTTGGATAATTGGATTGGATCTGAATCCGTTTAACATAAATGGATATGGATTTGGAACCTTAATAGATAATCCAACGGATAATCGGATCGGATACGACTACATTTAACATAAACGTATATGCATTTGGATTTTTCTGATATGGTCAGAATTCGATCCGTTTACAGGCCTTCTTAGTGAGCTAAGTAGTTTGTAAGTCGTATCGTGTCTGTCAAATCTTGTACAGTTCTAAATTAAAAGTATTCCCCAAAAGGGATGTTTTCCTACTTCTTTGTGTATTTTCTTGTTTGGTTTAACGTATTTAAATTTGAACTTCATCTCTACATGCACATTAAATTAATTTATAAGATAAAATATGGTAAAATTGAATTTGTGTATGGTTAGCCTAATATACAAATCAATCTATAGAGTCCCCTTTTCTCACACGTCAAGACTTGAAGGTGTTGAGTCTGTAAGTAAATATAATTTTTCCTTGTAACGAAACCTATATCATAGTGGACTTATATGGCTAGGCTGATAAAGGAAAATGTTCCCTCGGCTATCTGAAGGTCCTGTTCAACCCAGTCGACCTTTCCAATCCATCCAGCTCCATAAAATTTATAACTCAGTCATGCACTCGACTAGGGGTTGGCCTCGGCCCACCTCCTTGTCTCACAAAATCATCGGCCTCGGCCCAGAAGGTAGATCAACATGGGCAACATTCCTAAAGATTCATCAGTGCAGTTTCGGCCTTGGCCCACCTCCTGGGAGACGAAGGCCGACCCAAGACTCGTCATCTCGACCTCAGCCCGGACAGTGTGGCCGATAGTGACATCTGACAGGGCACTTGGTTTGGGGCACGCATGGAACATTGCGCATGGTACTCAAGTCCAACATGGATGAAACCATTACAACCAGGTCATTCCCTCATGTGAGGGAATATTTGATCATCATGACCTACATGTGACAGAGACAGTTGGTTCATCCTCATTGGCTGGGAACATTCCACACATGCATACTACATGCTTGGGGGTGAATTACACCCCCCCCCCCCCCCCCAAGCACTACAAATACTTTTCGTCTACCTCAGTGTAGGAGGACACATATTTGAAACCCTACATAAACTATGTCAAACTCACTTTAAGAGAGAGAACGCGTGAGTTCTTGTATATTCAGGCTATTAGAGCCTCATTTAGTGGATTACACACACTGCCCAGTGGACGTAGGCCATAATTTGGTTGAACCACTTAGTTCTGCTATTCAATTCCTCTTTGACTCATATCATTCTCTTACTGGTATATTACTTGCTTATTGCCATTGTTATACCTGTTTGAGCCCATTATCATTGTGATCTGGTGGTGCCATTTTTGGTATCATCAGTCTGGCGCCGTCTGTGGGAACGAGATAGCCAGTCTCTTTCATTTCTTCGGCACCTACTCTACCGGATTCTTGGGTGGTGGTACAACCTCACCCTTGATTGAGCTTGAACCATCATTGAAAGAGCTCTGGTTTGAGCCCTAGCTTTCTTTCAACACACTTCCAGTATAGCACTTGATTTTTCGATATGACTTCAGATCTTCCACAAACACCACCACTAAGGGGTGGTGGACCCAGTACCAGCCAGCCTCCTCAGTCAAAAATGGTTGAAGTAGCGGTGACTCTCCGCTCCCTAGTGTTTAGCCAACAGTTGATGCAGTAGCAATTTTCTACTCTTAGCCAAAAAGTGATCAGGCCTGATGGAGACAATATGATAACTCCGGCAGCAAGGGAAGAACGCCAAGAATTGGAGGCCATGGGACCACTCCATGACCCACACAAGTATCTCCCTCACCAGTAGAGGTGCAGAGACGTGTCCGACCTTAGGCATTTACATCTAGGTAGGCCAGGTCAGCGGTGCCCCAATGATAAGGAGCAAGAGTGTGAGGATGAGGAGGATAGAAGCTATTGGGAGCCTTATCAGATCACATGTGGAACTGTAAGACCAATTCAACCAAGCTGAGGTCATACTAGAAGGACGAGCCAAAAGTGCAGGCCAAGAGCATCATCCCTAGACAGGTTGATTAGGGGGTCAGCCTTTGATAGGCTCGGCCCACCACCGAATGATCTGAGAAATCGCCTCTCCAGATTAAGAAGTATAGCTGGTTATTGAAGGAACAATGGAGGTGATGATCGTCAGTCCCCAAGAGGCCGAGACAAGAAGCAAAGAGAGGTAAACAGTCGATAGAGAATGGCTCCCCTAGAAGCTTCAGTTTGGGCACATAACAGAGAGGGAGCCGGAGAAAATGCGATCATGGCCGACAGACCTTAGAATGACTCCGTACAACAACTGGAAGATAAGATAGGCTATATCTTGAGGAGCTGAAACCCCTTGTAGAGGGGGTATAATGAAGGCTCACCCTTTAGGGCCAGGATAGTATGTTATCCTACCCTAGCCAAATTTAAACCTCTAGTGGTTACACCCAAGTATGATGGGTGCATAAACCCCATCCATCATGTAGAGATGTATTAGTCAGCTATAGACATTTACTCAGTCTCAGATGATGATGATGTGTCATGCCTTTTTGAGAACTTTGACCGAAGAATCTCGTGTATGGTTCACCTCACTCCCAAAGAGTTCGATTGAGAACTTCAAGCAACTCGCAGAGAGATTCATACACAACTTTTTCTTTAGGGTGAGACCCCAAAAGAAGATGACTCGCCTGCTTTACATTAAACAGGGGAAGAATAAGAGTCTCAGGGAATACATTGCGAGGTTTAACAAGAAAATGTTAGAACTGGAGGACTATGAACAAATAATTGCGATGACATCGCTGATAAGAGGTCTATAAATGGGAAATTTCTCTGGAAGCTTACTGAAGACCCACCAAAGTCCATAGTCGAGTTATTGGTAATGGCCGGAAATATCATGAACGTCGAAGAATTATGAGGATGAAAAAGGTACAAGCATTGGGGGAAAGTTCCAGAAAAAGAGTAAGGATGGAAAGAAGATGTCAATAGACGATAAGCTTAATGATTACACTCCCCTAATGGTCAGCTGCGAGCATATCTTGAACGAGATCAAGAATGATCGGTCCCTAAGGTGGCCCAAAAAATTTAAAGCTCCCCTCACAAGAGGAATAAAAGTTTATGGTGTGAATTCCACCAGGACCATAGGCACTTGATCGAAAAATGTTTTGCTCTGAAGAATGAAATAGAGAAGATGCTAAAGGCTGGAAAGTTGAGGAAATGTGTGGAGAAGGGTGACTCAAGGGGTGGCCGAGATGACACCTAGAGGAAGAAGAGAGATGGTAAGTGTAAGAATGATGGTCCAGCAAGACGAGACGATGATGAGTCGAAAGAATGTGATGAAGATGACCCTGACCTCCCCTTAAGTTTGCTGATCCAATGGGTCAGCTCAATATGATCTCTCATGAGGTTAAGATGATCTGCGAGGAACTAGCTAGATGAGGAAAATAGGTCATCAATAGGAAAGCACATATAGCAGAGGACAAAGCTCTCCTTATAAAATCGAAAAATGTGAACTCAACTGAACTAGAGCCTGTGAAAGGTAAGAGAACCAACGTTGATTTGGATACGTTGGTAGTTGACTTCTCGAGGTTAGACATTAAGGGAGTTTTATCTACACATAATGACCCCTTGGTTATCACCACTCTCGTTCATGGCTATAAGGTCCCAAAGATTCTTGTCGATGGAGGCAGCTCGATCGATGTCATATTCTGGAATTTCTACAAAGGTTTAGGTCTAAGCATGAAGATATTGATTTCGTATCACCAACCACTCATCGGATTCATTCGTGAGAAAGTCCAACTGCTGGGAATATATGAGATGGAGGTGAGAGTGTGGAACACTTGGCCAAAATGCCTCACGAAAAAAATCAGCTTCTTCATAATGGACGAAAATGTGTACTCGACTTATAACATCATTCTTGGAAGGGTAGCCCTCAAGGAGTTTGAGGTCGTGCCCTCAATTGTCCACCAGATAATTAAATTCCCGACCCTATACGGGGTAGGGGAAGTTCAGCAGGATGAGGTTGAGGCACGTGAATGCTACTTCAACTCATCCGAGGAAAGGGAGGCATATAAAAGGGCCACTAAAATCTATAACATCGATACTCTAGATCCAATAGATGAGAAGAAGCTCAAAAAGGGTGAGTCCACCAAGGAGGTAGAATCCATCGTCCTCGATGAGGATGAGCCGAAAAAAACCAACCAAATTGGCAAAGCCCCAAAGAAGGAGGTAAAGGAAGAGTTAATTAAACTGTTACGGAAGAGACAGGACATCTTTGCTTGGAGCCACAAAGTTATGCTTGGCATTGACCCAAAAGTTATCTGTCATAAGCTCAAAGTGGACGACGATGCAAGTCCAATCCAACAGAGAAGAAGAGTCTACTCGTGATAGAAGTATGATGTCATCAGGGAAGTGGTGAAAAAGTTAGAGAATGCAGATTTCATCAGAGAGGTCATCGACCCAGAGTAGTTGGCCAATGCTGTCATTGTCCCCAAGGCCAATGGCAAATGGAGGATGTGTGTTGACTTCACAAATCTGAACAAAGCATGCCCAAAAGATAGTTTATCATTACAAAGGATTGATCAGATGGTAGACGATACAGTCGGCCATGAATTAATGAGCTTCATGGATGCGTACTCAGGTTATAACCAAATATTCATAGATTCGGCTGATGAAGAGAAGACGACCTTTATAACCGGCAAGGGGACCTATTGATACAAAGTCATGCCATTTGGGTTGAAGCATGCTGGGGCAAGGTATCAAAGGCTAGTCAATAAAATGTTTGATAACCAGATTGGCAAGACAATGGAAGTGTACATCGATGACATATTAACGAATAGCCTCAAGGATGACATCCATGTGGCCGACCTTGAGCACACTTTTGACATGATGGACAAGTACAAGATGAAGCTCAACCACACCAAGTGTATCATCGGTGTGGAAGAGATTAAGTTTTTTGGATTCATTGTGAATTTTAGGAGGATCAAATCCAACCCCGAGACGATTAAGGCCTTATTGGAGATGAAGACTCCTACAACAATAAAGGATGTGTAGAGAGTGATTGTAAGAGTGGAGGCATTAAACAAGTTTATGTCTAGAGCCACTAATAAATGACTTCCTTTCTTTAAAGTATTAAGAAAATCTTTCGAATGGAATGATGAGTGTGATAGAGCCTTTAAAGATTTGAAGTCCTATCTCGGCTCTCCACTCCTATTGTCTAGACCAATTCAAGGGGAGAAACTTTACTTATATCTAGCAGTATCAGAATCAGCCATTAGTGCTATAATAGTAAGATAAGAGGATGGAGTTCAAAAACTAGTGTATTTTAATAGCAAGGTCCTCCAAGGGGCTGAGCAGTGGTACCCCAAAATGGAGAAGTTGGCCAATGCACTGATCCATGCCTCAAGGAATATGAAACCCTATTTTTAGGCACATACCATGGTGATCCTCACAGACTCATTCCTTAGATAGGTTATTCACAAGCCTGAGAAGTCAGGAACACTGATGGCTTGGGCAATCGAATTGGGGGAGTATGACATCATCTATTAGCCATGAACGACCATTAAGGGGTAATCCCTAGATGACTTCATAGTCGAGTTCACCTGGAACGAGGTCGGTATTGAAGATAGTGATGTTATATCTTCTGAGCAAGAAAGAATAGCGTGTCATCCCCCGTCCAAGGCCGATAAGAGTTTGACAAGAAAAAAAATGATTGAGAATGAGGAGGAATGGTATCTTTTCAAGAGTGGAACCTTGCAAGAGGGTAGTTTTTTGCCAAATGGTACTGTGTGGAGCCACTTTGTTAATGGATTTTCATGTGAGAATGGAAACGGGGCAGGATTGATCGGGGGAAGATTGATAGTGTCACCTGGAATGGATTTGCCAAATGGTACTATGGGATCGATATTGAGTACGCATGGAGATTCAAATTCAAAGCTTCCAATAAAGAATCTGAGTACGAGGCTATCCTAGCAGGTCTCTCCCTTGCCCGGGCACTGAATATTGGCCAACTTCTTATTCAGAGTGATTCCAAGTTGGTTGTCAACTAAATTTTGGGGGTGTACGAGGTTAAAGATGATAGAATGGCAAAGTACATGAGAAGGGTTAATACAGTATTGAAGTAGTTTACCGAAGTGAAATTAAAGAGGATACCCCAGCTGGACAATGGCCGAGCTGATGCTCTTGCAAGGTTAGCTTCATCCACCATAACTGATATAAGACGAACAGTCTCGGTAGAGGTTCTTCATCGGCTGACGATCGAAGGTGAAGATAATACGGTGGAATTTTGTTTCTATATGAGTATGGGAGCCTCCTGGATGGATCCTATAGTCCGTTACATTAGAGATGGGGAGCTACCTGAGTCCAAGGTCGAGAAAAATAAATCGAGTTACAAAGATGCCAAGTTCTCCCTCATATGAGACATTTTATACAAGAAAGGGTTCATTCTTCCCATTCTCATATGTGTTCATCTGTCTGAAGTTGAGTATAATTTAAAAGATGTGCATGAAGGTTCGTGTTCCGTCCACATTGGAGGAAGACCGTTGGCTAAAAGGATTATTACCCAGGGTTATTGGTGGTCGACGTTGGCCAAAGATGCAGTTGTATATGTCAAGAAATGTGACAAATGCCAAAGGTTTTACACCATACCTCATAAACCTCTTACCTCCATTACATCTCCTTGGCCTTTTACGATTTGGGGGATTGACCTGGTTGGACCACTACCAAGAGCTTTGAACAACTATCGTTACTTGATCGTGGTAATTGATTATTTTTTAAAGTGGCTAGAGGCCAAGCCGATGATTACAATCACAAAGAAGAAAGCCTTCCAGTTTATTTGGGAAAATATCATCTGTAGGTACGGCCTACCCAATACTATGATTTCTGATAATGGAACATAGTTCAAGAACGTCTCCCTAGAGAAACATTATGAACGAGTCGGCATTAAGCAGTTATTCTCTGCTCTTGGCCGACCCCAAGCCAATGGGCAGACAGAAGTAACAAACAGGATGATCCTTAATGGAATCAAGAAGAGATTGGAAGATGCCAAAGGCAGGTGGGTTGAAGAAGTATATGTTGTCCTCTGGGCTTACAGGATGATAGAGAGGACTCCTATCGGGAAAACTACATTTATGTTGGCTTATGGTTCAGAGTCAGTAGTGCCGATAGAGATAGGCCTTCCTACCCATGGGGTTCAGACCTATGACTCAGAAGAGAACATTGCTGAACGGAGACTTGATTTAGACCTTGTGGAAGAAAAAAGAGAAGATGATAAGGTTAGGCAAGCTGCCTACCAGCAAAGGACATAGAATTTTTACAATCAGAGAGTCAAGGCACACCCACTGAAGGTAGGAGACCTAATGTTGAAGAAGACATGGAAGAAGCCTAACAAGCTTCATCCAAATTGGCATGTCCCGTATAGAGTGGTTCAAGAGGTAGTACTGGGGACGCATAGATTGGAGAATCTGGAAGGAGAGACATTCTCCAACCCATGGAATGCCGACCACCTCAAAAAGTATTACAAGTAAGGGTATTGTTTTTTTAGAGACTCGTATCATCTTTGTATACCTCTTTTATTAGTTGTACATGTATATGAGACTCAGATGGTGAAAGAAATATGAATGAAATTCAATAAAAATCTCAAGTGTTCTCTCATATTCTGTCTTTTTATTTGTATGCTTGTTGTTTGTACGTATCAACTCATCTAAATCTATAAAATCTCATCCATGGTGAAGTAGACTTAAGTTTCCATCGATGATATGACAGTCCAGACGGGGTCAACCTCATCCATGGGTTATCAATAACATCAAAAGACATTTATTATTAAACATCATTAATTTGGTGGATTTACTCTCTCGGCCGAGACGATAGTTCATGGACGAGACGACAGTCACCCATACACTCTTAAAACGACGAGAGGGGACTTGTGATTAAACACCATAATTTGGTGGATTCAAACTTAAAAATCACTTAGTTGTGGTTCATTTGTTAAATATCATTAATTTGGTGGATTAAACTCTCTCGATCGAAATGACAGTGTGTGGATGAGGTGACCCTTGACCACACACTCTCAAAACGACGAGAGGGAACTTGACACAACATCATAATTTGGTGAATGTCAAATTGAAAAAATCACTTGATTGTGGTTGATTTATAACATCGTTGATTTGGTGAAGATGGGACAAACATAATTAACTTGGTGATCTCATATTTATAACATCATTAATTTTTTGAAGACGAGACAAACATTATTAACTTAGTGATATCATATTTATAACATCATTGATTTGGTGAAGACGAGACAAACATCATTAACTTGGTGATCACATATTTATAACATCATTGATTTGGTTATGAGGGGACAAACATAATTAACTTGGTGATCTCATATTTATAACATCATTGATTTGGTGAAGACGAGACAAATATCATTAACTTGGTGATATTATATTTATAACATCATTAATTTGGTGGATTAAACTCTCTCGGCCGAGATGACAGTGTGTGGACGAGGTGACCGTTGACCACGCACTCTCAAAATAACGAGAGGGGACTTGACACCATCATAATTTGGTGATATTAAATTACATAGTTTGGCTACTATCATCTCATCCAAAGACGAGATGATAGCATAGTCTGAGTTTATGGCATACAAACAAATTAAGACGAGAAGCAGATAAATGAACAACAAAAAGATTCCATTCATTCGGGAATTACAATATGAGTACTCTGAGGACAATAATAAACTTGGGATTTCAGCCCACAAAATAAAATTTTAAGAGAAAAAGATTACAATCAAGATAGGGTATCGGCCATAGAAGACCACCCTATGGAGTTGGCTTAATAATGATGGGGATAGCCCCCTCAGCATTAATCTCGTTATGGACAACCCCATCCTCGGTTCGAACAACCATCACTTGGGCATCAATCTGTAGGGCCTCAGTTTTCATGGCCCACTGCCTCGACTGCATGCATCATCTCAACATACTCTAATGCTGCATAAAAAAGATCCAATAAATTTGGTGCCCCCAACGCAGGCCGTATGGAAGAGACGACCATAAAAAATTAGTCATGATCCATCGACAGGCTGACCTTACACCCCTCTCAAGATATATAATGCCGTAGCTACCAAACTCATCTGAATCTTTAAAAGCTTTGATAGCCTCAACTTTGATCCTCTCAATTGACTCAGTAGACAGAGCATCATCTTTGGCCCTTTACACGGCAGTTGCAAGTTCTTTGGCATGAGCAGTCGACTGCCTGATCGGGGCATTTTCTTTTTCTTTGAGTTTGTTAGCCTTCATCATCATGGCCTCGTATTTGATCTTTAGATCGTCATGAGCTTATTTGAGGTTGGCTCGGCATGCCTCTAGTCGCTTCTTCGGCTTTTCCTCAGATTTAAGAGTTATGTCAGCCTTTTGAATCTTTAGATAATTCTAAACCATCCATTTGTTGGCCAATGCAAAAGTGCACACAGACTGTAGAAGAAAGAAAAACATAAGCGTTAGTACAGACAGACAGAAGTATGAGATAAGACACCAAGCTAATCACTAAAAGAAAATACCTGTGCCATCAGATTAATGCCTAAGTCAAAGACCTAGGGGTAGGCATCTTCTCCAAGAACTCATAGTCTTCCATGGTTGGGACTCCTAATATGGCCCTTTTTGTTCTTGTGGTTGAGGGAAGAATTGAGCCCAGACACTTTTTAAGTTGGGCTAGGTTATTTTGCCAATACTCCTAGAAAGAGTCCCTAGAGCAGGAGCTCGGCCCATAACCGCTCAGCACTAATTAGCTGGGAGGAATCACCCTCAGACTTTGAGCATCTTGTTCAAGACGAATCTCAGAGGGAACTTATTGGTCGGTCCTCTTCTGACCGACCTCTGGCAGCGTTGATCCGATAGCAGTCGTCTTCTTTGGCTAATTTTTGTTAGTCAACTGCTTCTTCTTGTTAAGAGAGTTACGAAGACTTGGTACATTCATGTTACAAAAATCCTCAGATATGTGAGGTAAACAGTCTGCAAAAGAGAAACGAGGAACCATTAGTCACAGAAATACGAGACGGAGAAAGACTTGAAGAAAAATTAAATAATTAATTCACTTACAAAGGGCGTCCAAGGGATCAACCTTCAACCCAGATTTTTCTAAGAATTTGGAAGACATCAAATATTTAAAGGCAAGGAGTTTTCCATTCATCCCTTGGCCTTTAAGAAATTCTACACTCTCCTTATTTCCTACACTGAGGTCGGGATCTGACTTGAAAGACAGTGAAGGCTTCGCCCAAGTACAGGATACCCTCGGCTCACTTTCTCACTTCTCTTGGTCGGCGTCAGTAGGAAATTCCCAAGCCCCAAAAGCATAAAAGAACCTCTCTTTCCAACTATGGTTAGAAGTCTGGCTGACATAAAGGATCTTCTTATCAGACTTCTTATCTCCTAGGTGATAGTTGCCAGCTTGGTTTGTAGAGGACGAGACATAATAGTAAGCCTTGAAGATTTCAACTGAAGGCTCATTCTCGTACTTATTTCTCCATAAAAAAATATATCCCAATATAACGCTCCAGGAGTTTGGGTCTATCTGAGTAGGGTCAAGGCTAAGGCTAGAGACAATGGCTCATACAGTCGGGTCAAAGGGAAGACAAAAGCCGACCCTAAACATTTGGTCATATAGGGAAATTTCCCCCTCTCGTCCATCGTACACTCTCTCGTCCTCGTCTGGTACACCCAGGATGACATCAGGATTGATGCCATACAGATGTCTAAAATAAATAAGGTCAAATTCTTTAATAGAGGATTGATATCGCTCGACGTATGAGTAGTCTACAGGCTAGTCAGCCTCATAATCTTCCTTTGTCTCTCCCTCAGCCTCTTCATCCCCATACTCAACATTATCGAAGTGAGGCACAATAATGGGAGCATCATCAGGATACTTTCCTAGAACTCTACGCCAATCATAGTAGACAAAGGAATTGCAGTTGGGGGAACCTCCATATTGGCAGTCGGCTCGGGAGATTTTAAGAGGATCTCAACAGAAGATTCATCCCGTCCAGACGTTTTGGCTCGGCCAGGTGACGAGGCTTGAGATGTGTCATCAGGTTCTCCCGTCCCCTCAGGGTGATTTAGTGAAAACCTCATGGAATCCTCACATGAATCTCTATCATCGGCCCAGGCAGAGGACTAACCGACCATCTCATCCACAAAGGGCAGGATTATTTTTAAAGGGAAGGAAAAAAGAGGTCATTTCCAGATTGGGTCAGCTTGACGCCTGACCTCCGCCTCTTCCTCTAACCTACGTGTCTCTTGGAAGTACCTCTCCCTAAGGGCAGGATATTGAAAGGCTAGTTCATAAAGGGTCTTTAACATTTAGAAGCTGAGGCTACACTTAACTCAATAGAGGATAAAAAACTTGGAAGGAATAAAACACCTTAAGGTTTGACTAAGGTTTTACTCAATATCAAAGCAAAGAATTTGGACAATTTAAGTCAAGAACACGCGAAGAATGGCTTGAATGTTCCACTGGAAAAGGTGACCGGAGAAGATCGAAATATCCAAATAGAGGTACATAAGGGGATAAGACTCTAAAAACTCCTCCAACACCCTCTCTCAACCTAAAAACACCCATAAACCACTCTAATCAGTTGCCAAAAAAATTCAAACTCACCGAAAAAACAAAGTAGGTGCAGAAATATAGGGAAATGAAGAAAAATGGGCAAATGGTTACCTAGAAAGCTTGGTGGTTGAAAACAACCAAGAGAAATTTCCGTAAGTACACTAGAACGGAGAAGGAGAGAGAGAGCTATGGAGGTTCTGTTTAGAGAAAGGGAAGTTGACGCGCGAAAAAGAAAGGTTAGAGAGAGAAAAATGGTTTTTGAAAATACCATTTAAATATGGACAATGATTTTTCACAACTTCCAAAACGGCGCATAACTCTCGATACACTCCATCATTAGGGCACAACATCCCAAGCACTACTTACAACCATCACTCTTGGACTAACGCCACCCCATAAGATGAATGCCAAGTGTCCAAGCATCATCAGACATGCCTCCTAAAGGGATGTCTCATCAACTACTTTGCATAAGAGGTAAATTATCCCTCAGCCTTCCATTGACTTTGAGGACTAAGGGCTAGGGGTGATTGATATAGCAAAATGTTCCTTCAGCTAGCCGAAGGGCCTGTTCAACCCAGTCGACCTCTTCAATCCATCCAGCTCCATAAAATTTACAACTCGCACGTGCACTCGACTAGGGGGTCGACCTCAGCCCACCTCCTTGTCTCATAAAAATATCGGCCTCGACTTAGAAGGTAGATCAACATAAGCAACATTCCTAACGATTCATCAGTGCAACCTCGGCCTCAACTCACCTACTGTGAGATGAAGGCCGACCCAAGACAGCTCAATATCGGTGGTGATCCCATCAGGGGGTTGACTCGTCATCTCGGCCTCAGCCCAGACAGTGACACCTGGAAGGGTACGTGGTTTGGAGAACGCATGGAACATTGTACGTGGGACTCAAGTACCGCATGGACGAAATCGTTACAACCAGATCATTCCCTCACGTGAGGGCATATTTGATCATCATGACCTTTACATGTGACAGAGACAGCTAGCTCCTCCTCATTGACTAGGAACATTCCACACATGCATACTATATGCTTGGGGGTGCATTACAGCCCCCCCCCCCCCCCCCCCCCCCAAAGCACTATAAATACTTGTCTTATACCTTAGGGTAGGAGGACACATATCTGAAACCCTATACAAACTCTGTCAAACTCACTATAAGAGAGAGAAATCTTGATTTCTTGTATAATCAGGCCATTAGAGCCTTATTTAGTGGATTACACACACTGCACAGTGGACGTAGGTCATAATTTAGGTGAACCACTTAATTATGGTATTCAGTTCCTCTTTGCCTCGTCTCATTCTCTTACTGTTATATTACCTGCTTGCGTATTTTCTTGTTTGGTTTAACGTATTTAAATATGAACTTCATCTCTACATGCATATTAAATTAATTCAAAGATAAAATATGGTAAAATTGAATTTGTGTATGGTAGGCCTAATATACGAATTAATCTTTAAAGTCCCGCTTTCTCACGCGTCAAGAATTAAAGGCGTTGAGTCTGTAAGTAAGTATAATATGTCCTTGTAATGAGACCTATCATAGTGGACTTATGTGGCTAAGCCGTCCAAGATTTTTCTCGTTGTGGGTTTCCCCCTTACATTGCGGTGTTGTGGTTTTATTGCTTTATTTAATTCTTGCTCATATCACCTACATGCTTGTTTTTACAAGAAAAAATTGGTGATTAGTATACACAACGTTTAGTTTAAATTGGTGTATGTTTATAATCGGATTAATTTTTTATTCACTTAATTTATTTTGAAAATTTATAAATTATTATTTGATAATTGAGTAATCCCTAATAGCACATTTCAGAGAAGGGATGTTATATTCATGTTCAAACAGTTAATGATTTTATCATCCTGGTGCTTGATTACTTAATTACTTACTAATTCCACAATTTAGTGCATTGCTTTTCAGAGACATGAAAATTTTGCAAACTGATGTTTTAACGTATGAGGTCCAATGTTTATATGACTCTTCTTTCCCTCCCCCGTAGGCCTTTTGCCTCAGTTAGGCAAAATCCTATGCTACATAAAATCTCCGGTTTATGTTTACAATTAGGGAGGTCTCGTACATAACCTAAAACTTAGTTTTATGATCTATAATGCCTTCCGAATGTTCTTAGGTTTTTGAATTATCAATCTATTGTGATAAAATATACCGCATTCGTCCCAAATTAATAGTTGCTATTTAAAAGCAACAGTTTTTAAGGATGAACTCAATCAATGGAATCGTGGAATTTGGTTAGTTGAATAAGTCCAAAAATAGAAAGTGAACTATTAATTTGGGACACTTCAAATAGGAAAACAAGACTATTAATTTGAGACCGAATGAATACTATGTTCGAAAGTTTTGAATCATATAACCAACAACTAAATTTATAATATATATGTTATGTTCCCTAACTCATATAATTAACAATTAAATTTATAATATCTATGCTATGTTAATTGGGACACCCCGCCTAATTAAATACCGAGTGATCAGTCCTTTATTAAATTAAAATCAAGGTGAATGGTTGGTTCATTCTTAGCATCACTGTCGTAAAATAAAATTTCCAATCTAAACATCCTAATTAATTAAGCTAAGTGTCAAAACAATTTTTAAACATTATTTCTATTTTATTTAATCCCATTAAGAAAACCTTTTCAATAATTAACAGCTAAGAATCGTATAAATGTTTATGATGGCAATTAACACACAAGAATTTAACCATTCACATAAACAAATACCAAGTTTAAAAGCTATAAATAAAGTCATCCTCACACAAATTACATCCCAAAGAGTACCAAATAATTAAAAAAAATGAACATGAGTCTCTAACAAATCCAATTGAATAGGGAAACGGGCGACACATGCTCTAACTAATCAGAACTAAAATGAGAGTAGAGTCAACAACGAGGTCATCTAAACAATGGCCTGGAACTCCCACATAAGCTGCAGTGCGTTCGTTCCAAGGAATCTAAGCATGACGCCCCTGTGACTGGGCACCTGTAATATATACATATATATATATATATAAGAGAAAAGAAATGATAGGAAATCGGTCAGAGCCCGAATGTAAAATAATTTAAAAATAGTTTAGCAAGTATTTAAAATGCTTACCAGCTAATGAAACAACCATGTTAGTATGCGACACTCTCTTGAGAAATTCTTACCTCTCATCTAGTGCACGCCCACCGTACTATTAATCTCAAAAGTTTATTTTAACTTAACTTTCCCATAAAGTTTCATTCCGATAAATACTATGGCTAAGATAATTAATTTCTGAAAATTAAGAACTCTCATATATCTTATGATTTTTAAAATAACCCAGTGATGCCACAAAAATTCCCAGACACTTATAATAAAGTTATAGTATTTATTCATTACTTAAATACTTTTATGCACATTAGAAAGTTCCCATACTTAAGTATATATATATATATATATATATACTATCGGTACCCCACATAAAATCTATGGTGATGGCATACTCTTCTATCAAGTCCCCGTATCACTCGTACTAAGGAAAATACTAGTTCGGAATCACTCTCGAACTCTATTAATTCAAAACACATACAAATGGAGGCTAAGCATAGTTTCAAGTCACAAAGAGGTCAGCACATATCCTCACGTATCTTAGGACGGTCTGACTATCAATCAGATAGCTTGTACCAAGGAATCCTATGTTCTAGGGTATAAGTCAATATCCCCCATAAAGGCCCAATCGAGATAAGACTGTCCCGGGGCAAAAACCCCCGTGACAGCAAGTAGCTCGGGTATGATTTTTACACAGATATATAATATGCACAATCACACAGTCATATATATATAATTATTCACATTTTTAAATTAGGTGCGCCCACAGCCCATAATTATAATTATACGTTCTTAGCACATTTTACTCGATTATCTCGCATAACGATTTCGTCACTTTTATTCTCATATATAATTTAATTCATACTTACTACTCATTTCTCGAAGTATTATACCTTCCTAAATATAATTTCAGTAAGCATACTCTCACTTACCTTCTGGTCTAACTCCCTTATGATCTCGATCTTTTATTAAATGCATGCATGATTTCTTATACGTATGAATAACTTCTCGTTAACCCAAAATCTCATCCTACATTAAGTTTTACTCAACGGGGTCTACCTAGACCCAACTGATCTTCTCTATATCCCATTATGTTCTAACAATAGTACTCAAGGGTTCCTACGCATTTTAACAGGATTAAACGAACAGAAGAAAAATACGCAGTTTTCCAGGAGGGATCGATTAAGAAGTTATGACGAACCCTGTTATTGTCCAGTTATGGGTTTACCTCTCCAACCTCAACCAAATCTCCATTAACGATCCCCAAACTCCCAAACAACATTACTATAAGTACTATATACCTAACTACATGATTTTCTACGTAAAATATGTCCGGATTCATGAAGTATAACGATTTGATGGGGTAGAAATGACATAAACTTCAAGAACCCTAATTTTTCTTTAAATTCAATTCTTCCAATTCTTTTCCATATTACTTGATTCTAAATCCATACAAATTCATGGCTTATCCTCTACATGTGATTTAGATGTCCAAAATATGTCTACTTCCTTTACAACATATGATTTTAAGTCTCAAAATTATTGGTTTCCTCCACGAAATATGTTCTAAACAACCCTAGACTAACATTATTGAAACATTAACTAAAATAAAGCAAGATAGCTACTTGCCTGAAATTTGAGTTTCTGATTTGTGGACGAAGGAGGTATGGTTGCGTTCCTTGTCACGCGATCTACGCTTTGGTGGTGGTGGCGGTGCAAACGGGTGAGTCTTTGGCTTTGAGTTGCTTGAAAATCTCTCCAACTTCTTCTCTAATGGCCGTTCTTTGATTTTGTGTTTGTTAAACCTAAAAGACAACTCCTAAAGTCTGATATCTCCTTAGGAAATTCGTGGGTTTAATTACCCAAAAATAAAAAATGACTATAATACCCTCCCGGGATGCTAATTAGGCCAAAAAATATCCCGAGACCCAAACTAAATCCCCGGGTACATTTTCTGACTATCTCGACCCTTTCAGACATGTTGGCGCACTTGAAATGATCATACGGGCGATTTATAATTTATTCACTTATAATAATAATAATTTAGTCCTGACACGACACAGGCACGTCCTGACTTAATTTCTATAATTGTCATATTATTTCCTCGTGACAATTTTAATAAATTCAATTCTACATATTACTCTACTCAATAAGTAATATTTAACAAATCAACAATTTTTCCAATAATTACTAACTCTCATCACGCTAGTAAATATTTAAAGAAAATTTCTGGATTAATATTAAATTAATCTATCTTAATTAAATTTGATAAATTCCTAAATTTAAAAGCCATAAAAATACGGAATATTACATACTTCCCCCTAATAACGGAATTTCGTCCCAAAATCCGAAAAATAAGGCCTATCTGGTAAAATAATTATGGATACCTTATCAGTAGGCAAACTATCTACATAGTAAGGCGTTCAATCACTATAGCCCCCGCCTCACAGCAAGCTTGTTTAACACTCTCATTAAAGACACTTCACATTGTGGTCCTATCCGACAACATTCGCATTGACACGCCTATACATTATTAATTCTCATTATTTCAATATCATTGGGAGATCGCACCTCACTACATGACAACTACTCAGATTTATCTAAACACAAAACTCCCCTTCTGAGAGAAACCATACGAACATCTGACCACCCTTGTTCGCCTAAAACTGTCGTGGAATTCCACCATAGTCATTAGACTCTAACTCAACCAATCCAAAATTATGATTATCCGCCCATCTCTTAACATTCAGAGTGAGAAAAGTTAAGGTTTTTCCACACCAAAACCTCAATAAGTATCTTGTTCACAATAAAGAGGTGTGAGTGATCCCACGGAACCCTACCGTTAGGTAATATCCACCCCCAATTACCATACTATACTCCACTTGTTAGCTAGAACCATTGTGGAAGAAACGATCACAGTGAATCTAAAATTATTTTCACATTGCTCCACTAATGGTTAATCACCGCTCGCTTACTCCCCAAATCATGGGTGATACAACCTGTTTAAAATGAAATTATATCCCCGTTGCTTCCTAAAATCCCATATTGAAGGTGGGATTCAAAAATCTCAACCTAATTCAGAAAAATACCGTGTAGGACAACGTAACGGTGCGATCCTTCATTTCAAAGGAAGACTGGGGCACACTAGTTAATATTGTAAATCACCCCAAGGAATGTCAATCACTTCCTTCTTGAGAATCTTGTTCCACACGCTCGAAGGAACTCTTGATCTTACCTTGAGGTTGTCAACTCATCCAAGAAACTTTACCGACTTTACCGGCCTCTTCCATTATAGGAATTGTCAATGGCCACAAAATTATCTGGTTGCTCCTCTTGTTCCAACCGATTTCTATTTATGAGTAGTGCCCGCGGAGACTACTTACTATGTCCTTCTCGATATCGACTTCTACTTGTAATGTCTCACATCAAGTGGCACTTAATACTCCCCTTCTTTCCTCTGCGTATACTGAAAGTTTTGACCCATTGCACTTTTCTCCACGATGTGCACTTTCGGACCTTTTATACCATACTAACATCTTCACTCTTTGTACGCGTCAGTCGCTCTCAACATTTGACTAATTATAACTCCGTCCGAGTGTTCTCCATAATAATTACATTCTACCCTTCTCAAGGAATACCCCTTTTTAAATGGCTTCCCATAGCCTTCCAACCAAATTCGGGTGTGCCACTCTAATCGCACACGTATATATGGATTATCATTCTTCACGCGACGCTTAATCCACTCTGCCACTTCCACTTCATTATGTTAGTACCACAAACATATATTACACACGTCTATTCCTACATCCCTATAACCCGGACGATTCTGACATCAGCTAACCAGGATGCCCACATACCCTATAGACCTTGCATACTAGCGTAAGCATCACATACGCTTCGCACATAACACTCAATTCTTTCTTTTCCTTGTTCTCACAACGTGATTATAACACTTGGCTACTCTCAGTCACCCTTGAAATTGAAATTTTAAATCCTCCTTATCATCGTTCCACCCCTCAACTCGTGGTGGTAAGACAAAACTTTCAATGCTTTCTTTCCCCATAATCGGCTCCACTGGCCTTAATTCATAATTCAACTTCCAATTTATAGATATAATTACCTGCTCCTACTACGACCAAGGTACCAAACTCATATAATAATGACCAAACATCTTCCTACTTCCAACCTCACGCTAAGTTTCATGCGTGGGATGTCTCACAAAGAGAAATCCAAACAAGGAACCCCCCCCCCCGATACACTACTACCTAGCATTATCGGTTATCGAAATTTGTTAGGCCCTCTGTCCATAACATGTACCCCTTTATTCCGTATCTTGACAAAAAAGTTACATCTCCTCCCGTAATTACACTTACACAAAGAACATTTCGCCAATCCACTATCTTTCAGTATTGGTGGTAATCACAATTCGTAAACCTCTGACACATACAATCAGGACCCTCAAAATCTTGACCTTAAACATATGAGTCTAAATCTTAACTCCCACATTTCTAAAGGATGGATATAACAATGCACTCTTCCTATCACCAAGTCTTGAGTGCTAAACATAATAATGAGTCAAATCCTTTCGCTCAACGGTAAACCCAATACACACAGAACCATGACAACAAGGTCCCTAAACACCCCGAGATTTAAACTTTTCGATACCACTATCCCCTTCGGAGTCTCTACAATATATAATATAAATGCGAGCCCGAACCTCTCACATGTGAGGCCTCACCAGAACAAATCATGTTACACTAAGGCAGCCACTCCGATAGACTTGCAATAACTGCCTACTATCGTACTAACTATTTCCATAAAACTGCAACCAATGAAATATCATACTGGTATATCACATCACTAAAACGAATAACCTTAATTAAGTATATAACGCTATTAATACACCCATTCATCCTCCGCGGATAGCACTAGGGATAATCCTGCTACACTAGGGAACTATTCACATAATAATAATGTTTATAGTTACACATTAAACTCGTCTCACATGCTAACCTAGCAATACACAAAATATAGTGACTTGCTCATGTCACATAAAGCACGCCTCATCCTCCGAGGATAAAACTCATACTTCTACTTTGTCAATCGCCTTGGCTACTTAATGGTCCTCCGGACATAACGTGTTTGTCTAAACCAAATCAGAGATTACATTAACCATTTCCCTCGCAAGCACCCCTCCTTTGTCCTTTTTCTCGCCTCGAAATTTTTTAACTCATGCGGTTTTACTTTACACAAAATACCTCAACACATAACCTTCTTATCCCCTGAAATACTTTCGAAAACTCACGAATAATTGGAATCGAATTTAGGAGAATCACAATCTCTTTAGAGGTATCCTCCTCCATGTAATACTAATGGGTGGGAGATCCTCCCTCTGGGTGAGGCATCGCCACCAAAAAAATCTCTTGTCCCAAAGTGGCAAAGATAATACTCCTACCGAAAAATCTACCATGCCAGTAATGACACTGTGCTCATGCATATCTAACACCAGCATGTCCGCAGGTAAGATCAAGCTACCAATCTCTATATCTACACCCCGTCAAATAAAGAAAATTAAAGACTCATTCCCCAATGGTGAGTCTACGTATGACACTGTACCCTCATCCTTATCTAATAACCCTAAGGCTCATGCAAAATGAGTAGCTATAAAACAGTGCGACGCCCCAGTACCAAATAAAACTCGACCCATAGCACCGTGTATAGGAAGCGTACCTTCTATCGCAGTTGGTGCCTGGGGTGTTGCTGCCTGGTGGATGTTATAGATACGTCCATACTGTAATTGCCCCTACTAAACTGAGGCTGCTAGGATGGCTGGTAGAGCTGGCCTCTGTGGCTTATTACGGGCACCCTGCTGCCGTGGGGCCCTATTCTCCTTTGGGCAATCCTAACATCTATGGCCATTCTTGCCACATTTGAAGCACCTACCTCGAAACTGTCTCATTTTACTACACTGTTATCTAGTTTCTCCTTTTTCTTGGCCTTGTTGGCCTTGCTGAGCAACTTGAGGAAAAATGATGTGAGGTTGATAACAATCCCTCCACTTGTGACCCGGTTGCACGCATTTATAATAGAGTCCTGAAATTTCTCGTTGATCGGGTTGGAGTTTCTATCCTGTATGATTCGAACAAAATTAACATTCATGGTCGTCCATTCCACATTTGAAACACCTTTCTGTGACTTCATTCTGACCCCGGATTTGTTAGCCCTGACTCTTTTGGCTCTCCACGTAAATTTTTTTACTTTTGTGGCCTTTTTGGTCATGAAGCGCTTGTTGTTGCGATTTTGGCGTCTTCGCACAATTGTCAACTCTAGTCATATTAAATTGACAAATCTATCTAGGTCTTTTGCCTCCTCTAAGCTGCATACTTCCATCGTGGTACTGTAAGACTGTAGTGGTAACTGCCTGTGCCATAATGCCTGCTAATTCGGCGATTGATACCCTCTTCGGAGACACCTGAGGTGTGATATGTTCTTGCTTATTAACTTCACCAATGGCATTAGCTTGTTCGTCTTGACGGGCCATCCGAAAGTTTAAAATAATATGGATAAGTTCAATATTCACATCGACAAATTGCAGAACCATGAATTTCCAATGCATAAAGATGAATACAACATTCCTAATATTAGGGCTCTAATCAAATACGCTAAGTTGGAAATGATATAAGTTGTACAGATCCTAAAGTACACTAGAACCTGATGCTCTGATACCACCTGTGACACCCTGCCTAATTAAATACCGGGTGATCAATCCTTTATTAAATTAAAATCAAGGTGAACGGTTGGTTCATTCTTAGCATCACTGTCGTAAAATAAAATTTCCAATTTAAACATCCTAATTAATTAAGCTAAGTGTCAAAATAATTTTTAAACATTATTTCTATTTTATTTAATCCCATTAAGAAAACCTTTTCAATAATTAACAGTTAAGAATCGTATAAATGTTTAAGATGGCAATTAACACACAAGAATTTAACCATTCAGATAAATAAATCCAAGTTTAAAAGCTATAAATAAAGTCATCCTGACACAAATTACATCCCAGAGGGTACCAAATACTGAAAATAAATGAACATGAGTCTCTCGCAAATCCAACTGAATAGGGAAACGGGCGACACATGCCCTAACTAATCAGAACTAAAATGAGAGTAAAGTCAACAACGGATCGTCTAAACAATTGCCTGCAACTCCCACATAAGCTGCAGTGCATCCGTTCCAAGGAATCAAAGCATGACGCCCATGTGACTGGGAACCTGTAATATATACATATATATATATATATATATATACAAGAGAAAAGAAATAATAGAAAACGGGTCAGAGCCCGAGTGTAAAACAGTTTAAAAATAGTTTAGCAAGTATTTAAAATTCTTACCATCTAATGAAACAACCATGTTAGTATGCGACACTCTCTTGAGAAATTCTCACATCTTATCTAGTGTGCACGCCTATCGTACTATTAATCTCAAAAGTTTATTTTAACTTAACTTTCCCATAAGGTTTCATTCCGATAAATACTATGGATAAGATAATTAATTTCTGAAAATTAAGCTCTCCCATATATCTTATGATTTTTAAAATAACCCAGTGATGTCACAAAAATTCCCAAACACTTATGATAAAGTTGGAGTATTTATTCTTTACTTAACTACTTTTATGCACAATAGAAAGTTCCCATACTTAAGTATATATATATATATATATATATATATATATATATATATATATATATATATATATATATATTAGTCACTCATGTAATATATATATACTATCGGCACCCCACATAAAATCTATGGTGCTGGCATACTCTGCTATCAAGTCCCCGTATCATTCATACTAAGGGAAATACTAGTTCGGAATCACTCTCGAACTGTATTAACACAAAACACATACAAATGGAGGCAAAGCATAGTTTCAAGTCACTAAGAGATCAGCACATGCCCTTACGTCTCTTAGGACCGTCTGACTATCAATCAGATAGCCTGTATCAAGTAATCCTATGTTCTAGGGTACAAGTCAATATCCCCCGTAAAGGCCAAATCGAGATAAGACTGTCCCGACGCAGAAACCCCGTGATAGCAAGTATCTCGGGTATGATTTTTACACAGATATATAATATGCACAATCACACAGTCATATATATATATATATATATATATATATATATATATATATATATATATATATATATATATATATATATATATATATATATATATATGTATATATTTAATTATTCACATTTCTAAATTAGGTGCGCCCACGACCCATAATTATAATTATCCGTTCTCAGCACATTTTACTCGATTATCTCGCATAGCGATTTCGTCACTTTTATTCTCATATATAATTTAATTCATACTTACTCCTCATTTCTCGAAGTATTTTACCTTCCTAAATATAATTTCAGTAAGCATACTCTCACTTACCTTCTGGTCTAACTCCCTTACGGTCTCGATCTTTTATTAAACGCACGCATGATTTCTTATACGTATGAATAACTCCTCATTAACCCAAAATCTCATCCTACATTAAGTTTCACTCAACGGGGTCTACCTAGACCCTACTGGTCTTTTTTATATCCCATTATGTTCTAACAATATTTCTCAAGGGTTCCTACGCATTTTAACCGGATTAAACGAACAGAAGAAAAATACGCAATTTTCTAAGAGGGATCGATCGATCGAGGAAAGGGGGTCGATTGATCGATCGATGTTCTTGATCGATCGATCAATCAAGTAGTTATGACGAACCCTGTTTTTGTCCAGTTACGGGTTTACCTCTCCAACCTCAACCAATTCTCCATTAACGATCCCCAAACTCCCAAACAACATTACTACAAGTACTATATACCTAACTACATGATTTTCTATGTAAAATATGTTCGGATTTATCAAGTATAATGATTTAATGGGGTAAAAATGACATAAACTTCAAGAACCCTAATTTTTCTTTAAATTCCATTCTTCCAATTCTTTTCCAGATTAATTGCTTCTAAATCCATACAAATTAGTGGCGTATCCTCTACATGTGATTTAGATGTCCAGAATATGTCTACTTCCTTTACAACATATGATTTTAAGTCTCAAAATTATTGGTTTCCTCCATAAAATATGTTCTAAACAACCCTAGACTAACATGATTGAAATATTAACTAAAATAAAGCAAGATAAATACTTGCCTGGAATTTGAGTTTCTGATTTGTGGACGAAGGTGGTATGGTTGCGTTCCTTATCACACGATCTACGCTTTGGTGGTGGTGGCGGTGCAAACGGGCGAGTCTTTGGCCTTGAGTTGCTTAGAAAGCTCTCCAACTTCTTCTCTAATGGCCGTTCTTTGATTTTGTGTTTGTTAACCCTAGAAGACAACTCCTAAAGGCTGATATATCCTTAGGAAATTCGTGGGTTTAATTACCCAAAAATACAAAATGACTATAATACACTCCCGGGATGGCAATTAGGCCTAAAAACGCTCCGAGACTCAAACTAAACCCCCGGGTACACTTTTCTGACTATCTCTGCCCTTCTGAACATGTTGGCTCACTCGAAATGACCATACGAGCGATCTATAATTTATTCACTTATAATTATAATAATTTAGTTCCGACACGACACAGGCGCGTCCTGACTTAATTTCCATAATTGTCATATTATTTTCTCGTGATAATTTTAATAAATTCAATTCTATATATTACTCTAATCAATAAGTACTATTTAACAAATCGATAATTTTTCCAATAATTACTAACTCTCATCACGCTAGTAAATATTTAAAGCAAATTTTTTAATTAATATTAAATTAATCTATCTTAATTAAATTTAATAAATCCCTAAATTTAAAAGCCATAAAAATACAAGGTATTACATTGATGTTTTTTTAGGTGTTTTAGTAATATGTCTTTATGTTTGTTAATTTGTGATTTTTTAGCATTACTTATAGTTAGGTTTAAAACTGAATATCTAATCTGGTGCACTAGAGTTTAGTTTGTTTCAGTTCTCTTACAGCGTCTATTGGAGTTTAGATGGTAAACTAAACCCAACTCAACAGCACCCCAAGCCCGAAGCACTAGGGGTGATAATTAGTGTTTTGGGGTCAAGTTTCATACTGACACAACATGATAAGAATTTTTTGAACATGAGCATGAACACGACATGACATGATTTTGTATTTTTTTTACTATAAATGAGCATGACCGCTATAAAACACGACACAAAACAACTGTAAGGACATGTGTTTATAAATGTATGTTATCAATTAGTACGTCGTATACCGCTACGACCTTCGAATAATGTTCAAAATCACATATGCAACAAGACGAATAAGAATATCATGTTCCTTCAACAATCAAGCCTCCGCGAGATGAACTTGGTAAAGGTTGTGTTTTTATTCCTTAGCATTTCACTTAGAATATTGGGATATTTTTCATCAAAAAAATTTTAAGTGTTGAAGCGGAGTTTTTAAGTTTTTTGTCAAAATTATTTTCGAAGTTTTAAGGCGCTGCATTTTCTGGGAAAAGAAAAAAGAAAAATATTTTTTTAAATGCTCGTTCGAGCGACAGCCCATGTTGTTCAAACGACATGTCATCTCCGGTGAAGCTTGTTCGAGTGACGCGTGTAATCATTCGAGCGAGATTTGATTTCGTTCGAACGACTTGCTGCCTTAAGGTTTTTATAAATACACATTAAACAAGGCATATTTCATTAAGAAGTCTTTTCATTTTTCATTTTGCAAATAGTGCAAATCGGCAGAACACTTTTGGCTTCTTCATTTAGGGCTTTAAACCCTTATTTTTCAATTCACAAAAATCTCAATGTTTAGGTGAATTATTTTAGAATCTAAGAACATAAATTGATATTGTTCAACCTTTGTGGAGTGTGTCTCTACACCGAAAGACTGAAGTCATTGAGGTTCATTGTGTGTGAATCTTTGCTGAAGATTTGACTATGATTCATGTGGGTTCGCTGCGTGGAATCCATTACTGACTCTAGACTACGCGTCTATGTAGGTTTTTTGAGATAAACTTATTACAAATTTCATTGTAATCTGTGTAAATTGTGATTTACAAATTATAGTGAAATAAAAGGTTTTGCCCTGAGGGGATTTTTCCTGAATTTTGCGAGTTAGCATATTTGTGTTTATGTTGGTTTGTCACACGCACTCACGTAGTTATTTTCTTAAGGGTTGAATTAACTTGTGGTTAGAATTTGCGCGTTGGTTTAAATATTTATCACACACGCATTTTACAAATTGCTATCAGAGCTTTTTAAAGCGAGTTCATACCTTATCAAATTGGTATCAGCGCAGGTTATGCTAATTTATTGCGTATTCCTACTTTTTACAAAATTATGTGATATTAATTTTTTTGAGAAAAATCGCAATTTTCGAATGGAACACTTATGTAATTGTTTCCCCCTCCTATTGACACAAGTCAAAGTTTTAACGATTTAAATAGTTTGAATTTGACACTTGCGAAAAGAATTGAAGTTTTGAAAAAAGAAAATTCTCGTTTTAAATTCGCGATGAATCTTTTGCAAACGGTTCAAAATCAAAGAGATTTTTATCGTGATTTTTTTTTTCTTTGGACTAAGACTTTAATGCTTTAAAATTATCCAAAAAGGAGAGTGATGAGAGAGTCCTATTTTTAGAAAAAGAGTTAGAGGAGTTTAAAAATTATAAGGTTCCTGTTTGTGCCGTTGAGGATAATAGTTTAATTAATGATTTTACAGCACGTGAAAAGACTCTTAGGAATAAATTTGTTTTAATTGAGTGTGAGCGAGATAACCTTTTAGGTTTGATTGATGATTTGAAAAAGGAGTCCCTCAAATTGGAAGAGTCCAATTCTTTGCTTGAGTCTAAAATTTTGAAGTTGAAAAATGATTTGAAAGACTCGAGTAGTTTGTGTAGTGATGGTAATGACTCGTCTTGTTCTCATGGTTCGAGTATTAAAGCCAAAACCATAGTTTATTTTAGAGGGTTAGCCATTTCCAAGTACATTAGAAAAGGTCAGCCCATAGGTGTCGTTCCACCCGTTTACACGTGTTCACATTGTGATAGGAAAGGGCACCTGAGGCATTTTTATTTTGATCTTCGAAAAGGTCCTATGAAGTTTAAGTTTATTGTTCCCCTGGTTCCCGTAACCCCCATGCGTCGTTGCACACCTATTTGGGTTAGGAAATCACTTTTAGCGGCACTAGACATGACACTAGTTGATTCTCGGTTGCTAGCACATGATTCTTCTCTTGCCATATTATATAGATGATTGTGTTTGCTTGTTTATCATACACTAGTTGTGCTTCATGATATACGTTTGCTAGTGTTATGACATGTATATATTTTGTACGTCCATTCATATATTTTGGGGGGATCATATTTGAAAAAATACAAAAACATTTTATTTTGATAAAATTTTTGAAAAAATTCAAAAAGATTTTTTATTTTTTTTTAGAACCGTTTATGAATGAACATTTAGGATGACCGAGTCACAATTTCATTTCATATCCATGTGACAATTTGATAGTGTTTTGATATGCCTCATCATTTTATTTTTGTGTTTTACAATATTTGGAGTCATTGAGATGTAATTTAATGTTACTACCTACATGTTTGACTCATAAGTTCCTTTAATGCATACTTGCACGAATTTATTTGATTATTATACTTGTTTATCACATATTGGTCGGAGTGTTGTCATATCAATTTTTTCTTTAAAATGAACCATATGTGATCAAACTTGACAATGAAAATAGTGCATGTAAAAACCGTTTACCGTAAGGAACTTAATTGCAACAAAATATGATGGGTGAATCACGGGAAAGGGCTGCAAGAGTTCAAAATTAACTCGTCGTGAAAGCCACCGTTTTAAAAGAGGCCAAAAAATTTAAAGACAATAAAAAGATAAATATGCCAAAAGGGGACAACCTCAAAAGAAAATATAATGATTATTATTTATGAGGGAGTTTGGATGGAAAGAAATGAAAAATAGGTTTGCACATCCTGACAGCGTCTAAAAAAGCATTTATAGTTTTAGACGTTATTGGTGTGAGAATCATTCCTGACTTATGTGTGTTGATGGATTGAGTCAATGTCATTTAAATTCAACATTTTTTAATGCCTAAGGATGATTTTGAGATTCATTCGATAGGAGTACACGTATACATCGTTCACACATGTTATGTTTTATTCAGTTGATTTGCCTATTGAATATGTTCACACCCATTCATTTCATTTTTATGATTTGGTTGTCTTAGTGTAAATTCATGGTGTGATTTTTGTTTTTGTATGAAAAAATTGAAAAATCAAAAATAGTTTGTGAAGTATGTTTGAGTATCTCTTTAATCGTGACAACTCCATGCTTGATTTGTTTATTCGTTTCCATATCTATTTTGGTCAAATAATTAGGGGGAGAAAGAATTATGGGGAGTTTTTTGCATTATGGAGGAGATTTGATAAATTGATTTGATTTATTCTTATATCATTTCAAACTCGATGCGTCATGAGGTATTTGCTTTGTCTCATGTGTGTAGGTACAATAATGGAAGATCATATGTTACACACCGTGATGAGAAAAGTTTAAAGATTTGAAGTTTTGATGTTGAAGATTTTGAAGAAAAGTTTTGAGACCTACATGTTTAGTACCTTTTCATTTTTGGGTTCATGAGGGTATTAGATTTGTATATGCATTTTGTGTTTTGATAATTCGGATTTTTTTTGTTCTGTAGTGGCATAGACATAGGGGAGATTTGTAAGGACATGTTTTTATAAATATCCGTTATCAATTAGTATGTCGTATACCGCTACAACCGTCAAAGAATGTTTAAGACAGATATGCAACAAGATGGATCTGAATATCAAGTTCCTTCAACAAACAAGCCTCCGCGAGATGAACTTGGTAAAGGTTATGTTTTTATTCCTTAGCATTTCGCTTAGAATATTGAGATATTTTTCATCAAAAAAAAATTTAAGTGTTGAAGCGGAGTTTTTAAGTTTTTCGTCAAAATTATGTTTCGAAGTTTTAAGGCGCTGCATTTTTTGGGAAAAAAAAACAGAAAAAAAAAAATTTAAGGCTCGTTTGAGCGACAGCCCATGTCGTTCAAACGACATGCCATCTCGCGCGAAGCTCGTTCGAGCGACGCGTGTCACCGTTCGAGCGACATCCGATTTCGTTCGAGCGACTTGACGCCTTAAGATTTATATAAATACATGTTAAATGAGGTGTATTTCGTCAAGAAGTCTTTTCATTTTTCATTCTGCAAATGGTGTAAATTGGCATAACACTTTTGGCTTCTTCATTTAGGGCTTTAAACCCTTATTTTTCAATTCATAAAAACCCCAATATTTAGGTGAATTGTTTTGGAACCTAAGAACATACTTTGATATTGTTTAACCTTTGTGGAGTGCGTCTCTACACCGAAAGACTGAGGTCATTGAGGTTCGCTGCATGTGGATCTTTGCTGAAGACAGGATTGTGGTTCATGTGGGTTTGCTACGTGAAATCCATTATTAACTCTAGACTGAGCATCTATGTAGGTTTGCTGAGGTACACTTATTACAGATTTCATTATAATCCGTGTAAATTGTGATTTACAAATTATAGTGAAATAAAAGGTTTTGCCCTGAGGGGATTTTTCCTGAATTCTGTGAATTAGCATATTTTTGTTTATGTTGGTTTGTCACATGCACACACGTAGTTATTTTCTTAAGGGATGAGTTAACTTGGTTTAAAAATTGACTCTAATTAAATAAGTTTGTGGTTCGAATTTATGCATTGGTTTAAATCTTTATCACACACATGTTTTACAAATTAGTATCAGAGCTTTTTAAAGCGAGTGTATATCTTATCAACAACTAACACAATTTCTTAAATATTAGGTTCAATTGAACCAAAATAGCAAAATACAATCAATACGACAAGACATGATAACATAACTAACATCTATTATATACCTATAAAACGATAGATTAGAGGTATTAATACTCAACCCTTTTAATTAATGCCAAAATCTGTCCACATTAGAGAAATCGTATAGTGCTTATATTTGCCCATAAGCATCTCCACCTCTTCGTTTTCTTTCATCCTCTCTCTCAAAAGTGACCAAGTGAATTCTCTTTTGAAATCTTTTTGTATTCGTTTCATTTACCTCCGTTTCATTTACCTCCACTTATAAAAACATCCAACACGTCTTGACATTTGAGTTCAACCAGTAAACATGCGTATTCTTGAAAACCAAAGAGGTTAATTTGGGTCAAAGATATGAAGCCCTTAAGCATATAAAGCACTTCCTCACGACTCCTCTATAACCCATCTTCTCCATCTCTATTCCTGTCATTACCCAACCAGAATCTCTTCCACTACAGTAACACATCTCTCCCTCTCGATCTTAATTTTCACTCTCTCCTTTTATTTCATAATTAACAAAAGCGTTATTGATTTCGATTTAGGGATTTTTCTATTTTTTTCAATAATGTTTTTTGATTAGTTTTAGATAGGTATAATCTGGTTCGAGTTTGGGAACTGAGGATCGGCCAAAGCAGTAATCGGGGAAGCCAACGTCGACGGAGATGACTCTAAAAAATCCCCAGCCTGACGGAGTGACAACTTAATTAGTGTGTCTTCATCATCGAAACGACAACTTAATCGGTGTGTTTTACTTCTATGGTGATTCCATCATAAAGGGGTTTCGTCGATTAAAAAACTATTATTCCTATGATTTCAGATTCTGTTTTTTAGGAATACAACATAAATATATACATGATATATATATATGTAGAATTTGATAGATAGATATAGGGAGAGTGTCGTGCCCCGACTTAATTTTGTTAAACTCATCCTTTTAATTAGAGATAAACTGGCTTAAATAATGCTTTAATTTAAATCTCTAAGGAAAAATAGATAAGAATTTTTTTTCCCAAAGGTATGTGTAGATGAAAACATAACTGCCTTTACTTATAACTAATAAGTACTACATAACTTTACATAACCAAGATCCTTAGTTTAATAATTACACAAAAGAAATCCTGACATTCAAACCATACTAAATATCCGTCACTCCCCCGTTTTAAGGTCCTAACTTGGCAGTGAACTCCAAATTATAAGCATACCTGAAACAAAACATTACAGGAGTGTAAGCTATAAAGGCTTAGTGAATGACCACATACCACACATATAACCAATTTGAATAACCATTTTTATTTTGTTCTAATGCTATAACCCAACAGGAATTGTGAAACTCTCGCAAGCCTGGACCCGCCACAGTCCAATTAGCTCACCACAATTATTAGGGACCACCACGTCCCTTTATTAGGCCCGAGTACACAAACCTTTAAGTTGGATTAACAGGACCACCACATCCCGTAGGTCCCACCACAGTCCTTAACATTAGATAAAGGACTCACTAGTCCATATCATTATATAACATCTCTTAACATTTTTAATCATATGCATATGTTTCATAAATACAACATCACTCCCATAAACATTTTAACACGTGTGTTTAACTACACATTTCCATATGAAATTATAAGCATTTATATTTCACAAGGAAGGTCACTCACCTTGGATTTAGTGCTAAGATTAATACCAACTACTTCCTTGGTATGGTAGTATTAGCTGCTTCCCCACCTAACAAGTCAATGTCGTTAGTATTTGAATACACCGATTAACATCAAACCCGGTAATACATCACATCATTTGGTCAATCAGAAATAACTAAGGAGGAATTAAATATGACACTTCACATTTCTATAACACCCAATTAATTAGGGTTCTAACACAATTTACAGAATTTAATTACGAATTTTCTAGACAAAGTTATGCCCATTTTATTACAGCCTTTTCCAAATCATTTCTCAAGAAAAACAACAACACAACTTCAACTTCATGAAATTCTCATAATTTTTGTACAACATAACTTTCCATGATATTCAATCCAATATCAGTAAACACATTGAATAATACAAATTTAATGTTTCATAATTTTTAGGGCTCATTTTCTATGTCGAGCAAAACGTCAAACACCTGGTATGCATTCTTGCTCCTTTAGGGAAGATTTTAAACCAAGACTTCAAACTATCACCAAGGGTTCATTCCTTGGTATTTTTATATAATTTTCGGATATGTTATACATGTATGAGTATATTTTACTCTCCAACTTGAATCACTCAATTCCAATGAGTATTCCATGATTTATACCATTTTTAGCATAACTAGGTCAAAATACAACATTAAAGCATAACTTAACATTTTTAAGCATACATAACCTTGACCTTGAGTATAATTCATGGAAACATATAATAAACATGTTTTAGCAGAAATATACATCATAATCATGAATTTTCTAAATCAAAATGCTTTACAAAAAGATGATGTAAATTTAGGACTTTAAAGTATGCATTTACGATCCTAGCTCCAGTTCTAACTTATGTTCTTAACCCATCCTTGTTCCAACACAATTCAGCAATATGGGTATCATTAAAATATATATCCAAATCAAAAATAAAAACATGATAAGTATAGAACTCATCCATGTGACCAACTTTGATAAAGATGTAATTACCTTACGAGGATTCCTTGATTTATAGAAAAAATTTCAGAGATTTCTTCCTTAACTTTCTTCTCTTTCTCTCTCTTTAGGCAAAACTCTTGTTCATGGCTGTATTTTCTAAACAAAGGGGATGTTTTATGAAGTTTAAGTCAGCCAAACCATCACCCACCCTCTAACCAATCAAAAAATAGCACATGGTGTGCTAATAAGACAATTATCACTTAAGGAATGGACATATTTGCCCTTGTTTCGTACTTTCGCTATAACTTCTTGTACGAGATTCCGTTTAACCCACCGTTTGTTGTGTTATAATATTAATTCATATATCTACAACTTTAATAATTTATATTTTCCCAAAATCATAAACTAATACGCCTAATTTAGGCGTCGAACATGAAAGTAGCAATTTATCGAAAATCTCAAAACTTTCACATTTGGCAACCAAACATTGCCAATTTCATATCAACACCTTTATTTACTTTTATAATCATAATCATGAATTAAAAACATAATTTATGATGCATTAATCGCATAACTAATCATATGTTCTAAACATGGTATCCCCGATCAAAAGCTCAATTAACACCTAATGTAAACAACACATATATCACATGAGCATGCATCCCCTAAACATGATAATTAACATGTTTAACACACATAACCAATCTATAACTTATAACTCCTAAGTTATAATTAATCATGTAATTAACCTTCTTAATCATGTTTTAGGGCCTTACAATTCTACCCCTCTTATAAAAATTTCGTCCTCGAAATTTAACGCATAAGAAACTTACCAAATAGATGAGGATATTGATTCTTCATGTTATCCTCTGCTTCCCAAGTGCCATACTCCACATTCCGATTTCTCCACATCACTTTAACTAGTGAAATGGTTTTACTACATAACACTTGCTCCTTTCGATCTACAATAGCAATTGGTTCCTCCACATAGGTTAAGTCATCTTGAAGCTCTATCGGTTGTGAGATAAACACATGTGAAGGATCGGGCACATACTTACGTAACATGGATATATGAAAAACATCGTGTATCCGGGACAATTCTGGTGGTAACGCCAATTTATAAGCTACAACTCCAACCCGTTTCACTATCTCATAAGGGCCAATGTACCTGGGACTTAACTTTCCCTTCTTCCCGAATCTCATAACCCCTCTCCAAGGAGAAACACGTAGGAATACTCGATCACCTTCCTCAAATTTTAATTCTTTCCTTCGGTTGTCTGCATAACTTTTCTGTCTACTTTGCGCCACCTTTAAGTGATTATGGATAACATTAATCTTTTCAGTAGTCTGTTGTACAATTTCTGGCCCAAGAAGTTTTCGTTCTCCTACTTCAGTCCAACACACTGGAGTTCTGCATTTTCTTCCATACAAAGCTTCATAAGGAGCCATATTAATACTCGAATGATAACTATTATTATAAGCAAACTCTATTAGTGGCAAGTGTTCATCCCAACTCCCCTTGAACTCCAACACACAGATTCGTAACATGTCTTCAAGTGTTTCGATCGTTCTTTCTGACTGCCCATCAGTTTGAGGATGAAAAGCTGTACTAAATTTCAATTTATTCCCTAAAGCTTGTTGTAAACTAGGCCAAAAATGAGAAGTAAACTTAGGATCTCGATCAGAAATAATAGAAACAGGTGCACCATGCAATCTGATAATCTCATCCACATATTATTTGGCATATCTATCCATGGAGTAAGTAGTTTTAACAGGAAGAAAATGTGCAGACTTAGTCAACCTATCAACGACAACCCAAATAGAATCAAACCCTCGTGATGATTTTGGTAAACCTATAACAGAATCTGTAGTAACATGCTCCCATTTCCACTCAGGAATAGGTAAGGGCTGTAGTAAACCACTTGGCTTCCGATGCTCCACCTTAAACTGTTGGCAAACTATATATCTAGCAACAAAATCTGCAATTTCGTGTTTCATTCCCGGCCACCAATAACAATGTTTCAAATCTCTATACAGTTTCGTGCTCCCTGGATGCATAGCATATAAAGAACAGTGGGCTTCCTCTAAAATTGTTCTTCTTAAATCAGTCACATTAGGTACACACAAACGGTTTTCGTACATAACAATGTCATCATCCCGAATAGAAAATTCATTTGCTTTACCCTTTTTCATATTATCTCTAACTTTCTCCAATTCTGTATCTCCTGCTTGTGCTTGTTTTATCCAGTCTATCAACGTGGGTCTAACATTTAAATGTGACACTATTCCATAAGACTCATTCAAAGTTAATTCCATCCCCATTAAAGCTAACTCTCTCAGCAGGTCAACTCGAATGTAATAAATACAAGATACTATTCTTAGAGATTTTCTACTCAAAGCATCAGCAACAACATTAGCTTTACCTGGATGGTGATGTATCGTGCAATCATAATCTTTTCCATCCACCTTCTTTGCCTCAAGTTCAAGTCTTTTTGTGTAAACAAGTATTTTAAGCTTTGATGGTTAGTAAAAATTTCACAACTAACACCATATAAGTAGTGTCTCCAGATTTTTAATGCAAAAACTACTGCAGCCAACTCAAGATCGTGTGTAGGGTAGTTGCGTTCATGTATCTTTAACTGTCGAGAAGCAAAAGAAATTACCTTTCCATGCTGCATTAACACACAACCGATCCTTGATACGAGGCATCACTATAAATAACTAAACCTTCTGTACCCGTTGGGATAGTCAATACTGGAGCTGATGTCAACTTACCCTTTAAATTTTCAAAGCTTTTATCACAATCGCCACTCCACACAAACTTGTTCTCCTTTCTGGTAAGCTTAGTTAATGGCAATGCAATAGAAGAAAACCCCGATATAAACCTCCTGTAATAGCCCGCCAATCCCAAAAAGCTACGCACCTCTGTCACACTAATTGGTCTTTCCCAATTCATTACTGCTTCAACCTTCTTGGGATCAACACAAATACCATCAGCAGAAATAACATGCCCCAAAAATACTACCCTGTCTAGCCAAAATTCACATTTAGAAAATTTAGCATACAACTGCTTCTCTCGGAAGGTCTGTAAAATAATACGCAGGTGGTGCTCGTGCTCATCCCTACTACGAGAATATATCAAAATATCATCAATGAAGACAATGACAAAAGAATCCACGTATGGGTGAAATATACGGTTCATCAAATCCATAAATATGGCTGGTGCATTTGTTAACCCAAATGGCATGACAAGAAATTCATAATGTCCATACCTGGAACGAAAAGCAGTTTTAGAAATGTCACAATCTCTTACTTTCAATTGATGATATCCGGATCTCAGATCGATCTTGGAAAATACTTTGACTCCTTGCAACTGATCGAACAAGTCATCAATGCGGGGTAGTGGGTATTTGTTACGGATAGTCACCTTATTCAATTGACGATAATCGATGCACAGCCTCATGGTTCCATCTTTCTTCTTCACAAACAATACTGGGGCTCCCCACGGTGATACACTAGGCCTTATAAAACCACGATCTAACAAATCTTGCAACTGTATCTTTAGCTCTTTTAAGTCTGCAGGTGCCATACGATATGGTGCAATAGATATTGGTGCAGTTCCTGGTACCAACTCAATCGAAACTTCCACCTCACGATCTGGTGCTAACCCTGGGAGTTCTTCTGGGAAGATATCTGCAAACTCATTAACTACTGGTATATCTGATAGTTTTCCAGCCTCTTGTCGTGTGTCCACCACATGAGCAAGATAACCCTCACATCCTTTCCTTAGCAGTTCATAACATTTTGTAGCAGAGATCAAACATGTTGGAGTGACATTTAGTTCCCCAATAAATTTAAATTCAGGTTCACCCGTTAATCGAAACACTACCTCCTTTTTAAAGCAATCCAAACATACATGATATGAGGCTAACCAATCCATACCCAGTATTACATCAAAGTCACGCATATCGAGAGGTAATAAGTCAACTAGTAATTATTTTTCACCCACTCGCACCACACACTCCCTATATACCCTCTCAATAGAAACCAACCCCCCCACTGGAGTAACAATAGCTAAACCAGAATCTAATGATGATAATGGTTTATTAAGATTCAACAGATAAAGCAAAGACACAAAAGAATGTGTAGAACCAGGATCTATCAACACATAAGCATCTTTATCACCAATAGGAAGTGTACCTGTCACTACGTTATGCATAGCTTGTGCATCTTGTTGCGTCAGTGCAAACACTCTTCCTTGGCCTTGACTTTGCGATATACCTCCTCTACCTCCCCTGGGTACATTCTGTGTAGAACTCCTACCTCCTACTACCACACTCCCAACTGACGTTGTAGCTCCCATCGCTGGACAATTCTTGCGTAAGTGCCCCGGTTGATGACAATGGAAACATAAAGGTGTCGTCTCAGCTATTGTACACTCTCGAGACATGTGCCCTTGACCACCACATCTATAACAAAATATGGCCCTCGGCACCAACACAGATGCATTTTCTGACCGATTCATCCCAGTCCTTCCACCTCGAGCTTGAAATCTTCCACGTGCACTTCTATTATTTTTAAATTCTTGTCCCTTAGGTACTCCTCGTGCTACACTCTGAGTTGAGGTTCCCGTCTCCCATCCATATGATCTTATAACATCATGTCTAGCTTTCTTCGAGTGTTCAGCTTGCATTTCTTTCATTGAATTTTTTGACACCATGGCCCTATCAACCAAATCCACATAATCTATGATCTTCATATTAGCAACCATGCTTTTTATCTCTACACTCAGCCCGGTTTGAAACCGATCACATTTACTTTCTTTCGTCCTCACCAAGTCAGGTGCAAATCTAGATGAGGATATAAATAAAGCTTCATACTCTGCCACTGTTCGGTTCCCCTATTTCAACGTGATAAATTCTTCCTCTTTCTCTTTCCTATAAAGCCTTGGGAAATATTTTTCAAAGAACACCTTCACAAACCTCTCCCATGTAATTGGTGGAGGATTTGCTGGCACTACTCCCCCAATCATAGTAAGTAACCTCTCTGTAGCATCCCACCATAACTTTGCATCATTCTCCAATCTAAAGGTTGCTAACAAAACCTTTTGTTCATCTCGCACTTCCATCACCTTGAATATTGTTTCCATTTTTCGAATCCACCCCTCTGCCATTAACGGATCCGTAGTCCCAGTAAATGCTGGCGGATTTAACTTCATGAACCTCTCATGTAATTTGTCCCTATCCCCAACATGTTCTCCACCTCTTGCTTGTTCCATAAGTTGTGCCACAGCACGTAATATTCTTCCCACGTCATCAACAGGTTGTTGTTCGACCTCTGGTTCATCCACTTCAATAGGTCTATGTCCTTGCTGACTATTAGGTACATAGGATGCCTCACCCTCAGCTCTATCATGCGGCTCGTGTGGATCCATCACTCACTGCAATATGATTAACTTAAACAAAATATAATAGCAGCAGTTTAATATTAACATTGTTAGTCAAAATCCAGGTGCATAACAAACTCACTTTCTAGTGTCCACTGCCAATCTAGACCCTCACACCCTATCCAGAACCAAATAACCACGCTCTGATACCAAGTTGTCGTGCCCCGACTTAATTTTGTTAAACTCATCCTTTTAATTAGAGATAAACTGGCTTAAACAATGCTTTAATTTAAATCTCTAAGGAAAAATAGCATAAGAATTTTTTTTTTCCAAAGGTATGTGTAGATGAAAACATAACTGCCTTTACTTATAACTAATAAGTACTACATAACTTTACATAACCAAGATCCTTAGTTTAATAATTACACAAAAGAAATCCTGATATTCAAACCATACTAAATATCCGTCACTCCCCCATTTTAAGGTCCTAACTTGGCAGTGAACTCCAAATTATAAGCATACCTGAAACAAAACATTACAGGAGTGTAAGCTATAAAGGCTTAGTGAATGACCACATACCACACATATAACCAATTTGAATAACCATTTTTATTTTTTTCTAATGCTATAACCCAACAGGAATTGTGAAACTCTCGCAAGCCTGGACCCGCCACAGTCCAATTAACCCACCACAGTTATTAGGGACCACCACGTCCCTTTATTAGGTCCGAGTACACAAACCTTTAAGTTGGATTAACAGGACCACCACATCCCGTAGGACCCACCACAGTCCTTAACATTAGATAAAGGACTCACTAGTCCATATCATTATATAACATCTCTTAACATTTTTAATCATATGCATATGTTTCATAAATACAACATCACTCCCATAAACATTTTAACACGTGTGTTTAACTACACATTTCCATATGAAATTATAAGCATTTATATTTCATAAGGAAGGTCACTCACCTTGGATTTAGTGCTAAGATTAATACCAACTACTTCCTTGGTATGGTAGTATTAGCTGCTTCCCCACCTAACAAGTCAATGTCGTTAGTATTTGAATACACCGATTAACATCAAACCCGGTAATACATCACATCATTTGGTCAATAAGAAATAACTAAGGAGGAATTAAATATGACACTTCATATTTCTATAACACCCAATTAATTAGGGTTCTAACACAATTTACAGAATTTAATTACGAATTTGCTAGACAAAGTTATGGCCATTTTATTACAGCCTTTTCCAAATCATTTCTTAAGAAAAATAACAAAACAACTTCAACTTCATGAAATTCTCATAATTTTTGTACAACATAACTTTCCATGATATTCCACCCAATATCAGTAAACACATTGAATAATACAAATTTAATGTTTCATAATTTTTAGGGCTCATTTTCTATGTCGAGCAAAACGTCAAACACCTGGTATGCATTCTTGCTCCTTTAGGGAAGATTTTAAACCAAGACTTCAAACTATCACCAAGGGTTCATTCCTTGGTATTTTTATATAATTTTCGGATATGTTATACATGTATGAGTATATTTTACTCTCCAACTTGAATCACTCAATTCCAATAAGTATTCCATGATTTATACCATTTTTAGCATAACTAGGTCAAAATACAACATTAAGGCATAACTTAATATTTTTAAGCATACATAACCTTGACCTTGAGTATAATTCATGAAAACATATAAGAAAACATGTTTTAGCAGAAATATACATCATAATCATGAATTTTCTAAATCAAAATGCTTTACGAAAAGATGATGTAAATTTAGGACTTTAAAGTATGCATTTACGATCCTAGCTCCAGTTCTAACTTATATTCTTAACCCATCCTTGTTCCAACACAATTCAGCAATATGGGTATCATTAAAATATATATCCAAATCAAAAATAAAAACATGATAAGTATAGAACTCATCCATGTGACCAACTTTGATAAAGATGTAATTACCTTACGAGGATTCCTTGATTTATAGAAAAATTTTCAAAGATTTCTTCCTTAACTTTCTTCTCTTTCTCTCTCTTTAGGCAAAACTCTTGTTCATGGCTGCATTTGCTGAACAAAGGGGATGTTTTATGAAGTTTAAGTCGGCCAAACCATCACCCACCCTCTAACCAATCAAAAAATAGCACATGGTGTGCTAATAAGACAATTGTCACTTAAGGAATGGACATATTTGCCCTTGTTTCGTACTTTCTCTATAACTTCTTGTACGAGCCTCCGTTTAACCCAACGTTTGTTGTGTTATAATATTAATTCATATATCTACAACTTTAATAATTTATGTTTTCCCAAAATCATAAACTAATACGCCTAATTTGGGCTTCAAACAGGAAAGTAGCAATTTACCGAAAATCTCCAAACTTTCACATTTGGCAACCAAACATTGCCAATTTCGTATCAACGCCCTTATTTACTTTTATAAACATAATCATGCATTAAAAACATAATTTATGATGCATTAATCGCATAACTAATCATATGTTCTAAACATGGTATCCCCGATCAAAAGCTCAATTAGCACCTAATGTAAACAACACATATATCACATGAGCATGCATCCCCTAAACATGATAATTAACATGTTTAACACACATAACCAATCTATAACTTATAACTCCTAAGTTATGATTAATCATGTAATTAACCTTCCTAATCATGTTTTAGGGCCTTACAGAGAGAGTGTGTGGTTTCTTTCAAATAAGAAATTGAAGATGGCGGTGATGTTGGTGTTGTTGAAATGAAAGAGCTCTAAGGAGTTGTGTTTATTACAATAGAGGAGTCTGTTATTGTTTGTGGTAGGGGTGTTCAGAAAACCAAATGGACCGGCGGACCAAATTGAACCAAACCGGACTGTCATAATTTTTTCAGTTTTTTTTAATCGGTCCGGTCCAGATTTTTTTTTACAGACCGGTCTAATCGATTGGGCCCCCGGTCTCCCTTAATAAAAATTCGATCTGGACCGACCCGGACCGGCACAATAATATATATACATTTAATTATATTTATACATATATAATATATTAAGTACAATAACACACGCACACACAAGTTAGTTAGAGTTAGTATTAGTAAGGGGTACGATGGTAAAAAAAAAAAAAAAAAGGAAGGAAAGAAAGAAACCCTACCTGCTCAAATCTAAACAACAAACACACGCACACCTTTATTTTTTTTTATTTCTCTTCTCTCTTTCTTTCCTTTGCTCTGTGAGAGGTGAGCTGCGAATGTGGTCGGCGGCCGTTATGCTCTCCTCCTCTGCGCTGCTGCCCTACTCAAATCTAAACAAATAAGTTTCCACATTTGAGGGAAGTTGAGCTAAACACACGCACACCGACCGGCGACCGCTTCTCCTCTCTCCTCTGCGCTGCGCAGCGCAGCGTCGGGCTTCTCTTCCCTGCCCGTGCGTCGTCGTTGCTTGCTCAGTCAGTTAGTGAGTGCCTATTATTTTCTCTACTTTGTCTCCCCTCCTCTCCCCTCCTCTTCCCTCCTCAGCCTCGCCTCTGCCCGTCCTCCTCGCCATCTCAGGTTAGCCACTCAATCTCAGGTAAAGATATATTTTAGTGTTAATATTTTTCATCTGAAATATATTGTTTTAGGTTTATAGCAGGTAGTATTTTAATTTTTCATCCTAAACAAGATTTTACCTCTGTTTTTACTTTTTTTCATTTCAGCAGGTAGTATAGTATGTTTACTTTCATTTCAGCAGGTAGTATTACTTTCATTTCAGCAGGTAGTATAGTATGTTCATCTGAAATATATTGTTTTAGGTTTATAGCAGGTAGAATTTGAACTGTCTTTATGCTAGAATTTGGTAAAGTTTGAACTTTTTTAAAGGTAAATTTTATTTTTAAATTAATTAATTTAATAAGATTTGGACCAACAAGTTAGACCGGACCGACCCTATAAAAAACCGGACCGACTAGGGCCGGGTGACCAATACAATGAGTCCGGTCTTGGTCCGTTTTTTAGGACCAGTTTAATTGGTCCGGTCCGTAAAAATCCTAAAAATCGGACTGGACCGGACCGGACCGCAAACACCCCTAGTTTGTGGGGTTTGAGGTTTTGGAAGAAATTAAAAAAAAAAAAAAGAAGAAGAAGAATAAAAGAAAGGGGCATCTCTCTTTATTCTTTGCAACGGCTATGAGTCAAAAGGGTAGGCTTTCTTTTCGTCTCTCATTCTATCCAAGTTCTGGGAGAAACAAAAAAAAATGTCGTGGCTACTATTGTTTTGGGAGTTTGAGGTTACTTTGCGAATTTTGAGTTTGGTTTAGTTTAATTTGATTAATTTAAAATGTGTTTGTCTACTGTTATTTAATTTTTTTTATTTCAAAATAAACTATTATGATGGTTTAATTATGAGTAGTATGGACATTTGTGGTTAAATTTGATTGATTATAAAATATATTTTGAGATAGTTTATTTTAGACTTGCAAGTGAATGGTCTAATCCACTGTATCAAAATCATAGAAAAATAATTATTTTTCTATTATTTTGATTTAGTGAATTAGAAGAGAAAAAAATATTTTCATTTGTTGCTTTTTCATAAAAAAAAGGTTTGTCTTTTTCTTTGTTATGAATTTTGAGAACCTTTGATTTCTTATTCTTTTAAATCATTTCCCTTTATCTATAAAAAAAAAAAAAAAAAAAGTCATATATTTACTACATATTTATTACCATAAAGTTACATAGATTTTTAAAAAGATTATAACACGTCCCCCATCGCACGGGTACCTGCTAGGTTCTTATAATTTTAACACTCTTTCCGATTTGAAGTCAAAAAACCGTGACACAAATATAACATATCATCTCAAGGAGCGCCCTCCCTTCAATAATGAGCAACGAATAGCCTTTCCAATCTAACACTATCTGAAGAGGTTCCCCACCACGGTTGGGGCCTCAAATATCTATCAGAGATGATTGTCTATATCTTCGTCTTGTGGGGTTATAAAGTACAGGTCCTTTTCGTCCATTATGATCATGGTGTCCTTCAATCGTAGTGCTACTACCCAAGACAGCCTTTTCCAATGTCCTTTCTTCATTTCTACTCTGGAAAATGTTTACCGACTTTCTAACAAAGAATCAAAATGTTTACAGACTTTCTATTACTGTTTTGTATGAATTGTTAATGTGCTTTAGAATTGTTCGTTGTGTACTAAGTGATAACCAGCCTCTCCCTCCCAAGGTCATTATACCTGCAACAAATCCCTCCATTATGTTGTTCAAAAACTCAAGGCAAATTCAGAAATGCGATACATATTAATGCGAAATATTGGCGTGTCGCCCTAATATTGGTCTGTGTGTTTGAAATCCATTATTTTTGGATTCAGACACGAGTCAATACGAATGCAACACATAAGTATACCGCACCAATATTTTGCATTTATTAGTTGGAGTAGAAAAATCTTTTTTGTTTTGGGTCATGATACCCGTAACAAATTTTGTATGTTCTCATAAATATATTACCAAACATCTTTGTTGGCACACTAATTTGATGTTTTATCCTCAGCCATGCCAAGCATGTTCTAGAAGTAACTCAAAATTTATAATATACATCAATGTAATGACTGAGTGTCTAGTGATAAACAGGTGTAATTCAAAGAAATTAAATTAAAGACAATTTAATGCAACAAAAATTATATTCTAACATATTGACTTGTTATTGATTGGTTTATAAAGTTCAGTGGTACCCCAAAACCAATTCGGGGCCACTAGAACTGTTCTTAATGCAATAGGTTGGTGAGTGATAGGCTTATAACAACATGATTACATAATTTGTTTAGTCTAGTAGTCTTACTTGACAAACAGGTATTATTAATCTCTACTGCAATTAGGTAGGGGAAAAAATGCGAAATGACAAATCTGTTTGTATAGTGTGGGTTTAGGCCCTTTAGCGTTACGAGTTAGAATTAGTTGTGACGAGGGGCCACCACACATGTGCTCATGGATTAACTTATAGCATCAATTGTTTTGATAATCTGTGTGTGCATCAAAAATTGATCTTTTAATGTCCCCTTGACCACCGCACATGTGCAACTTTGGAACGTGATTCCTCCTCTTATTCTTCATCCTTTTAACGCTTCTTATTTCACTTTAATAATCAGTTCCGCACTTGCATGCACGTCTCGCTACCAACAGCTTGTGATATTAGCCAAGTGTTATTCTTTTATAATCTTGGCCAGCTAGATAGGCGACACAATTACTAGAATGACTCCTGGATAGAGACACCAATAGATCTAATCTAACCCCCATCACCCACAATCCAAAATCTTGCTATCAAAAAAGTCATTTCAGAATCTAAAACTTGTATGCATAAAAGTTGGACATCATATCATATCATTATCACCAATCAATATTCAATTCAACAGCCACTTTGTTAACAAAATACAAAATCTCCATCCCTCTTTTTGCCATACAGACACCATGACCATGCACATTACAAATAAACATCTAACGAACAAACAATTGAAGCACATACAGTTGTTATAAGCAAATTATAAACCAATTAAAATGTTGATAAACCATACTTGGATCCATTGGTTTATATTATGCCTGCACATCTATGAACGACCTATTGACATTAATTTAATATATGTATATAGAGAAATATCGATAAGAAATAAACAGAGAATGCAAGTGTAAATTGAAGTATGTCAGCCACTGACAGACAACAACGAAGGAATGGCAGCCAAGTTGGGTGTGGAGTTTTTGTTTGAAGCTCGTCTTTTAACCGAATGTTTAGTGAAAGCTCTCATAGGACTCGCAAGTGCCCATCCCCAACTCTTACTCCTCCCATGAGAAAGCTGTCGACCTGGCGGTACCACCTCCGAAGGCGGTGCTGGTTTTTTGTTGACGTTATCTTCAGTTGAAGACGAGGAAGATGAAGAAGTAGAGGTAGAGGCAATCATGAAACCAATAAATAAACCACCACACTTGACTCTCTCTTTAATGACATCATGGCCACGGCGGTGCACGGCGGAGACCTTGGATTTTCCCTCCCTTTGCGACTCAACTCGTCGGAGAGTGCAGTCTCCAAACCCGGTAGAGATTCGGTCGAAGAAGTCACCCGAGAAGCTACGGCTCCCGCACCCGACGGATCTGGATCTGGATACCTTCCGATCCAGTGGAGCTGGTTCAGGGCTCCCATTTTCTTCTACGACCATGAAAGCATCTCTCGTCTTCTGTCTTGCTGTACCACCGTTGGTGGTCGATGTTACTGGATAGCTGCTAATGTTTTTCAAAGGCCTCTTGGAATGGTAAAGAAATGACCAGAAACGTCGTTTTTGAGGGTTATTATCGTCAACCTCGGAGAAAAGAGGGTGACATCTAGGGGTTGCAGTGGACATGCTTCTCTTGAAAACAACGCCGGTTTGAGCCGGAGCATCAGTTTTCTTTTTCCTCCTTTGGGTCAAGAGAAAAGCTAATCTTGACCTGTTGGCGTAATATTGTTGACAATGACAGTTTTTGGTGGACGAATGTGCAACAGCAACTACAGGAGGGGGGCCGACGTCGGATCTGGAACCCGGGGAGGAAGAATGAGAAGAGGAAGGGAAAACAGCAACTGGGAAAGAGGATGAAACCAACTTCCCTAGCTTTTCTTGGAGGCAAAATGCACAGATCCCACCTGGAGTGTTGTTTTTGTAAGGATGGTCCATACATTGCATGGTTCCATCTCCCATGTCCTCTTGAAGACCTTCCATCACCATTCTGCTTGAAGCTCTCTTAATCTTATTGTTTGAGAGAGAATGGGAGAGATGGTCAAAGGGATTGAAATGGAAGAAAATAGCTGGGCATTGAATGAAGTAAAAATGTGAGTGGTGGGGAAGATTGTGGGTAGTGTGCACAGAGCACGTGGAAGGCAGACCAGTTTATGATTTAACGGGATGAAGAAGACAAGCGAAACCCCTAACCTAATAAATACTATTGTGCAAGAGATATTCTATTATATGTTTCTTTTTTTACTAAATATAATAAATGTATTAAGCATCCCCAGCCTTGTAAAAACGAATCTCTGACCTGTGGCTAGTGTGTTGTCCCAGAGTAACACAGTGGTCAGTAACTACCTCTGCTGCGAATATTACTCGGTGCTGCTATTTTCATCAAAATCAGATGGTGTCTTAGTGGTATGATGGTTTCATGACCAATACAATCTTTTTCGTGTTAGCTAAACCTTTGCATGCTTATGCCAAGATGTGACATCAAAACAAGTGTTGGATGAGAGAAATCAATCCTCCGTCACTACTTCACGAGAATCTGTAGCTGTCTCACTAATTTAGTAATGGTAATTACATTTTAAGCCTTGTTTGATATAAAAGTGATGTGAGGTAAAGTGTTAATTTTTGAGGTGATAAAAATAGTTTTTATTTTATAATTTTGTTTAGATATAAAATGAAATAATAAAAAATGCATGAAAATGTATTATATAGTGAGACTCTGAGACTTAATTGAAGGCTTGATATAAAAAAAATAAAATGCAAATTAATCGTATATAAAAAAAACAATGTGATGTTTAAAAAAAATATGATATAAAAAAAATGTGATATAAAACTAAATCTGTCAGGTTATTTTAGGTTGTTTTTTTCTCTCTTTAAAATTTTTTCTCAACCGTTCTTATTCTCTTCTACCTTTTTGCGATAAAATTAATCAATCCTTGCTGATTGTTGGAGCTTTTCCTTGGATCTGATCATGATATGAGACGATCATCTAGGGTTCGTGGACCCTCAATTGATCAGTTTGCACAGGATTTTGTAGGAGATAAATGGAATATGATAAGAAAATCTAAATTGGGGGAAAATTCTGGAGGTTTTATGGAGGATCGTAAAAATCAACTATCAATTGTGAAAGTACACTCCAATCCGAACAAAATTGGGAGTACAATTAGCATTGATACAGCGAGATCTATGTCTTTGAGAGAAGTTGAGATTCTTGATCAAACCATTGGATTTGCTGCGATTATAAATAGGAAATTACTCAGTCCTGTTCTTGAGGAAGATTCTAGGGCTTGTGATATTACTCCCCCACAAATGGATGATGATCTGGGAGTTATGGAGAAGAGTGAATCTTTACATGCCTTGCAAAATCAAAATGATCATAATGAAGTTAATACAGTTAGGGCACAAACTGAAAAAATAGGAAAATCCTGGGCTAACATAGGTGCTCTTAATAGGGACAAATCTGTTAGTCATTAACTGAAATTCATGCTTGTTAGCAAAGATAATGATGGAAGAGAATGCATAATGATAAATAAACTAGATGTGGAGGAAGAAATCCAGAGATGGAATAATGCCATTGGTGCTTATGTTTTGGGGACTATTGTTTTTTACAATGTTATGAGAGGATTTGTTATGAGGAAATGGGGAAAGTTCGGAAAAATTGACATATTTCTTCTCAAAACAGGAGTATTAATAATCTCATTTGAAAATGCTGAAATTCAGAATCATGTAATTGAAATGGGGCCATGGTCTTTTGATAGTAAACCTCTAATTGTCAAACCCTGGCCTACGGAGGTTAGCCATGAAATGGAAGGAATGGATGAAATCCCTATTTAGGTGAGATTTCCTGGGCTAAAGTTGCATATGTGGGTTGACTCAGTGCTTTGTAAGATGTAAAGTTTGATTAGGAATCCAGTTTTCATAGATAAAATGACTGCTAGCAGAGAAAGATTGACATTTGCGAGGGTATGTGTGGAAATAGATCTATAAATTAAACTTCCAAATGAGGTTCTTATTTATGGCACTGATGGATTTCTGGTCAGATAAACCATTGAGTATGAATGGTTTCCAGCCAAATGTAAACATTATAAAGCTTTTGGACATAAGGATGAAAACTGTAGAAATGTCAAAATGAAGAGGGTATGGCATCAAATAAACGTTCCTAAACAACATGCTCAAAAGGAGGAAATTTCTGAGGATTTTGTAGCTACTGCTAGTTTGGACTAGGTAAAAGGGAGATAGAGATAAAAACAAAGGGAACAAGTAATCAGAATGGTATAGGGGAATGCAGTGGAACTAAACACAATGAAGATAAATAGTGTATGCAAACCCAAATAACTCAAACCTCTGATGAAAGGACACAAACACATATGACAAGAAATATGATTCAACATGAAAAAGATAGGAGTCCAATAAAAATAGATAGTGTGAAGAATCATGAAATCTCAACTGAAAACACTTTTAAGATTCTACAAAATATGTAAGATGAAGCTGAATCAGAACTGGAGAGTTATTGCGTTGGAGATGTATCAGATTTTGATGAAAGAAAATTATTGAAGGATAAAAAGGAAAAACCAACTATTGGGGGGGGGGGGGGGGGGGGGGAAGGGGTCAAACTCAAAACATAGTAGAGGGGGGGGGGAGAAAAAATATTTTTAATTTTTAAAATTGTTATGTGGAATATTAGGGGCTGTAATGCCCCTAAAACATAGAGAAGTGAGCAAATTTATTAGGGAAAACTGTATTTCCCTTATTTGCCTTGTGGAGGAGAAAGTGGTAAGAGGTAATATTGATAATGTCAGAGAAAAATGTTTTCTTAATTGGAACGTTATCCATAATACCCCCCTCCTAATGGCCTTGGTAGAATTTGGATTGCTTGGGACTCTGATAGTTATGATGTGGAAGTTATTTACATCACTTCTCAGGCTTTATTAGTAAGAATTAAGATCAAGAAGAACAATCAAATGTTTGTCTTCTGAAGAGTGCGTTTTTGTTCAAATAAAGCAATTATTTAATTAAACACTGTTTTTCAATTAAATCCTAAAAACATGTGTATAGATGATTTATCAATTAAAATAAATATAGCATGTGACACAACATATCAGGAAAAATCCCCCCAGGGCAAAACCATATTATTTTCACTATAATTTGTAAAGAACGGTTACACGGATTATAATAAAAATAAGTGTGACATACGGAAATACCCGTAGGTGCTGGTTCCGATGTCGTCAGCTGAAATCTCCCGCAAGAATTCCACGTGAGCAGCAATGAAGAAGATATCGGCGTCTCCACAAAATACTCCACATGAGTGTAAATGACCTCTTGAAGGTTTAGAAATGTGCAAATGTAAATGGGAATTAGTTTTCCTTTCATAAGTAAACTTAAAAGCCTTAAAAACAACTTTAGGAAAACATGGAAGTTTTTGGGCCGGAATTTGCTCAACATGTTGCACAAGCAATTTGACCAGCAAAGGGTGGTGACAGCACTTGGCACAAAAATCGAGGTCGGGGCCGTCGTTCGAACGACATGGGATGTCACTCGAACGAGAACACGTTTCGTTCGAATGACATCGCGCGAGATGTGTATGTCGTTCAAACGATAGTGACGTCTCGTTTGAACGAGCACGCCTTTCAAAAAAGTCCGAATATGTTTAGAAAAAATTCTGCATTTGATAAAAAATAATTTCAGACTTTACAAAATATTTTCTAAAAAATTCCCAAATATATATGCAAATATAAACAACTCCAATTAATCATTTTACGACGCATTATCAGTAAAATGATAATGCGTCGTGGAGTTTGTGGAAAACGGTTGATCAGTTCGTAGCATGTAGCTTGATGTACGAATGAAGATGATGGATGCATGGATTCGGATAAAGGTCGACGAGGATGATCGTGATGACGTGCCAAATGTAGCGGTATCAGACATACAAACTGTGATCTAGGGAAAATAAAAAATTCCTAGATTCTACCCGGATATTTATAAAATTATGTCCTTACAAATCTCCCCTTATGTCTATGCCGATACATACATAAAAAATCCGAATTATGAAAACTCCCAAAAACAGATGGCATATAAGATAATATCCCCATTAAACCCTCGAACTGAGAATACTAAATGACATGTCTTCAATCAAACTTCAACATCTTCAAATCTTCAACATTCCAGAAACTCCCAAATCTTTTCTCATCAGGGTGTGCAATCCAATAGATATCAACTTTGTACCTACACACATGAGATAAAGCAAATACCCGTGACACGCAACAGTTTGAAATATAATGATATGCAACAAATCAAAGATCAATTAAGCTTAAGAAAATCATAGATAAATCAAGATTTTCTCCCCCATAATTCATTCTCCCCTTTTTTATGATGCCCCCAAATAAACAGATATGAGAAGCTTAAATATGGAAAATGTCACAAAAAAATGTTCTATTTTTGAATTTTTCAAATTTTTACTCAAAATATACAACAAAGAATCAAAGAATCTTCTATTTTTGAATTTTTCAAAATTTGTACACGAAATATACAAAAAGAATCAAAGAATGTTCTATTTTTGAATTTTTCAAAATTTGTACACAAAATATACAAAAGGAATCACACCATGAAAGAACATAAAAACAACCAAGTTGATGATAGCGTAAATGTAGGGATGTGAACACATTTTCGATAGGTAAATAAACTCAATCAATCATATTTGCATGATGCATACATGTACTCCTAACGAATGAACATCAAAAGTATCCTTAGGTGTAAAAATTATTGGATTTAGATGACATCATCTTAATCAAAACAACAAATCAAAGTTAAAGTGATTTTCACACCAATAACGTCCAAAACTATTTACCGTCTTTTTAAGATCTTCAAGGACGTGCAAACCCATTTAAAATTTCCAACCAAACTCCCTCAGATATATATTTTGAATAGAGGTGATCTAAATTCTCAAACTTTGGAGAATTGATGGTGAAACCTAATGGCCCATATTTGGCATGTATTTCTTTTTTTTGCCTTTAAATTTTTTAGGGCTCTTTTAACCTCTTTGGACCCCGGATAATAAAATTCCTCAAATTTTTAGGTCCATTTTAACAGTGACTTTAGCGCAAAGGATAGATATTTACCTTTCGTAGCCCCTCCCCGTTTTTAAAATATCACACAGTCTCACCAAAACAGTTTTTACATGCACACCTTTCTTATCCAGTTTTATCACGCTTGATTCGTTTTAAGGACATGATTGAAGTGAAAACACCCAACCAACATGTGCTAAGACAAGTACAATAATCAAACAAATCCGTGCATCTGTGCAATAAAGGAAATCATGAGTCAAACATGTAGGAAGTAACACTTAATTACATCTTAATGACTCCAAACATTATAAAGCACAAAGATGACAAGATATATTGTCTCAAAACACTATCAAATAGTCACATGAATAAATGGAATGAAATTGTGACTTGGCTATCTTAAATGCTCATCCATAAAAGGTGTAAATACAAAAATCTTTTGTATTTTTCTAAAATAAAAAGAAAATCTTTTTGTTCTTTTATAAAAATTTTATAAAAATAAACTTTTTTTGTTCTTTTCTAAAATTTTTATAAAAGGAAAATCTTTTTGATCTTTTCTAAAATTTTTATAAAAAGAAAATCTTTTTGTTTTTCCATTTTTTTAAACAAATATGAAAGTAATAATAATAATAATACACATGATACAGTCTAGCAGTAGGAATCATATGATAAAAAGCATCCTATCATAGACACGGACCAACCCCTCAGTCAACTATGCAAATCCCTAAAGATTTCCTAAGACACTCAAATCTAAGGGCATCTAAAGGTTTCGTGAAAATATCGGCTAACTGACGGTCGGTGGGAACGTAACTCAGGGATACGACTTTCTCCTCAACAAGCTGTCGTATAAAGTGCTTGCGTATCCTTATGTGCTTTGTGCGCGAATACTGGACTTGATTGTGGGATATGTGTATCACGCTCGTGTTATCACAGGAATGGTCATGGTGTCCTGTGAAATCCCATAATCCTCCAGCATATGTTTCATCCACAAGAGTTGCGTGCAACAACTCCCGGTGGCGATGTACTCAACCTCCACAGTGGACAAAGAGATTGAGTTTTGCTTCTTGCTCAACTAGGAGACAAGAGTAGAACCAAAATAAAAACACCCACTAGAAGTGCTCTTACATCCATCTACATCCCCAGCTCAGTCGGCATCTAAATAGGCGGACAAACGGTCATCAGTATCAAAGGAATACCAAACACCCTATGAGAGAGTCCCACTCACGTATTTGATAATAAATTTTAGAGTGAGTACGTGTGACTCTTTCGGGGATGCCTGATATCGCGCACAGATTCCAACACTAAAGGTTATGTCGGGACGACTGGCAGTCAAGTAGAGAAGACTACCTATCATACTCCGATACAAGGTTTGCTCTACATCCTTGCCTGAAGTGTCCTTACTAAGCTTGATATAAGTACTCATAGGTGTATGAGCATGCTTAGCGGAGTCTAAACCAAATTTCTTCACTAGGTCTCTAGCATACTTGGATTAGGAGATGAACATCCCATCCTCTAGCTGATGAACCTGGAGACCAAGGAAGATTGTAAGCTCACCTACCATGCTCATCTCAAACTCACTTGTCATCTCCTCCTCAATGTGGTGAGCATGCTGGGATCATGTGGATCCAAAGGCTATGTCGTCCACATAGACTTGGGCAACCAAAATAGCACTGTTATCTCTCCTAACGAACAACGTCATATCAACTCCCCCTTTCTTGAAGTCACGGGCTAAGAGATAGGAAGTAAGCCTCTCGTACTAAGCACGGGGTGCTTACTTCAAACCATATAAGGCTTCCCTTACATAGTATACGTGATCTGGGTGCATGGGGTCTTCAAACCCTTTTGGTTGAACCACATAAACCTCTTCCTGTAGAATGCCATTTAGAAAGGCACTCTTGACATCCATCTGATATAACTTAAAGCGCAGATGACATGCGATGGCAAGTAGTAAGCGGACGGACTCAAGCCTCGCAACAGGAGCAAATGTCTCCCCAAAGTCTACACCCTCAATCTGTGTGTAGCCTTGAGCGACCAACCTAGCTTTATTTCTGATTATGGTACCATTTTCATCCATTTTATTTTTGAAAATCCACCTGGTACCTATCACATTAGTCTCACTAGGTCAGGGGACTAGTTCCCAAACATTGTTCTTTTTAAACTGAAGCAACTCATCCTGCATAGCAGATATCCAGTGTTTATCCTTGAGTGCTTCTTTGTGATTCTTGGGCTCGACTGTGGACGTGTAGCAAAAATGACTAACAACGTTATCTAGCTATGCACGAGTCTTGACCCCTAAAGTGGGATCGCCAGCAATGACAGAAGGATCATGACTCTTTCGAACCCAAGCAGGTGTTTCCCCTAACACAGGAGTAGGGTCCACAGAGTGTGGGTGAGGGACAAAAAAATCGCTGTCATAAAGATCCTCATGCTCACATTGAAGGCTAGAATCAATAAACGTAAAAGGTTCGTCATCTTACACGGTGACGTTTATTGACTCTATAACCTTGGAGCTCTTTAGGTTAAAAACCGGTATGCTCTACTATTTGATGAATATCCTAGAAATATTACCTCGTCGCTCCGGGATTCAAACTTTCATAATCGCTCTCTATCCCGTAGGATGTAGTATTTACTCCCAAAGACACGGAAATATGCTAGGTTGGGTTTCTTGCCCGTCCACAATTCATAAGGCGTTTTAAGTGTGTGTGGACGTAGGTAGACCCTATTCACCGTATGGCATGCAGTAGACACTGCCTCTGCCCAAAATCTCCTAGCAACCTTACGACCTAGAAGCATAGATCTAGCCATTTCTTGAATTGCCCTATTCTTTCTCTCAACAATCCCATTTTGCTGAGGAGTCTGCACAGCAGAAAACTTATGTTTGATTCCTAGGCTGTCACAGTAAAGATCTACCTTTGTTTCCTTAAATTCTATGCCTTTGTCACTACGTATCCTGTTAATAGTGACTCCGTATTGATTTTGCAGGACATGGCACTTGGTCGTTAAAAACTCTACAGCATCAGATTTCTCTCTCAGAAAACCTACAGTCGAATATCTGCAGAAATCATCTACCATCACGAGGATATACCTCTTACCACCCAGACTCTCAGTACGATTAGGACCCATAAGATCCATGTGATAAACTCAAGAACTCGAGAGGTGGTAATGGAATGCAACTTCCTGTGGGGACTACGGATTTGCTTTCCCAGCTGACAGGATCCACAAACCGTGGACGTTGGCTTTCCAAGAGATGTTAAGCCACGTACCACGTCCTTTTTAGCTAAACGTGTCAAATCTCTTATGTTCACGTGACCTAGACGTTGGTGCCACAGATCCATAGGAGTGATCGTGGCGCTGTTGCAGACAAGTGAGGATGTGGGAAAAATCCCATAGCAATTATCTTCTGTCCTCACCCCTTGCACTAAAAGTTTATCGAATTGATTATAGACATTACACACGTACCGGTCAAACTTTACGGCAAAGTCAGCGTCGCACAGCTGGCTAATGCTGAGAAGGTTTGCCTTCAAACCTTTGACGTACAAAACATTCTCTAGCATAGGAAATCCTGGTAATACTATTGTACCTCGTTCTACAATGCTAGATTTGCTCCCATCTCCAAAGGTGACTCTACCTTCCTTATAATCCTCTAGTTGGGTAAAAAATGAGACATCACCTGTCCTATGTCTGGAGCACCCACTATCAAAATACCACCGTGAGGTATTATGTGCTTTGAGAGCGATATGAACAACAAGGGCCTTTTCATCTTTCTTAGGAACCCAAGATGTGTTAACCTTTTGTATACCCTTATTGTTGATGGTTTCAACCGGGATGCGAGAAGCATTCACTGACGGTAAAGATATTCGTCGAAATTCCTCCATCAAACTCTCTGATGTGGCAGCTAAAAACTCAACACGTTCTCTCAAACTGGCAAAATCATCAGTATGATGTGGTGGAGCAGTAGTACATTGTGTCTGACCCAAACTATAACAATACTCCCTGAGGTGGCCTTTTCTTTTGCAGTACGTACAAAAGAACACAGTCTTATGCAGACCTCCGTTTATTTTTCTTGGTCGAACCTTCCTTTGTGGATTTTGACGATGGACATATGGAGCCGTAGTAAACTCAGGAACTGGTCCAGGTGCAATTTGAGATGTGGTGGCACCATCATAACCTATTCCTTACCTATCACCCAAACCTAAAGTGGGGCCGAGGAGCATCTTTCCCATCTTTCCAGATCTGTCCTCGATTTGAACCTTGACTTCCCGTGCTCTCTCAAGATCATGAGTAAGCTGGGTAATAAGGGCTTCAAGTTTTTTTTGAGTTTCCATGGAGGAATGGAGCTCACTGGTAAGACTAGCCACTTGATTAATCAAATACCCTATCTCTCTCTCCAAATAGTCTCTCTCTTTCTCTTAAGGTAGTGCATGTGGAGGGTTCTCTCTCTCTCGCTTCTTCTAAATCTTCTTTTAAAGCGGTGATCCTAAGAACTAGCGCTTTGTTACGCTTTTTGGTTTTAAATGAATCATTATATAACTCAGCATAGGCACGTTGAAGATTACACTCGCTCTCACTTGCATTATCCTCCCCCTCACTCACATTGTTCTCACTGTCGAGGAGTCCCTGTGAAGTAGCGTCCTCAACATCGTGAGGAGCACTAGAAGTATGAATCGCCATAAATGCGGTGAAGTTACATTCATGCGGTGACTAATCTCCAGAATCCACCGACTCGACCTCACTGTCGTCACTAAGGGTAACATTTAGGACAACTTTGTTTTTTTTCTTTTGCAAGTCTATTCAGCCTAGTGGCACACTAAAAAGCTCTATGACCCTTACCGTCGCACTCATAACATCTCTCACCATCTTTAGGAGGGTATTTAAAACCTTTTTCATTTTTCTTATTTTTCTCAAAAAACTTTTTATCTTTGAAATTTTCATTTTTCTTGAATTTGAGAATTTTCTTGAAGTTTTTAGTAAATAGGGCCAAATCATCTAAATCAAAATCACACTTAGAATCTGACATTTCTATCTCCCTTTTTCTAGATGACTCAACTCTCTTTCTTGCCGAACCCTCACTTTTTCTAGCCTCAGCATTAAGTGCAATGCCTTTATCTTTAGGTTTGAAGGATTTAGGAAACATATCAATTTCATAAGTTTGTAAGTCTCCTCCAAGTTCCTCCAATTTAAGCGTGTTTAAATTACCTATAGAATTTAGCACAGTGACTTTAGGGATAAAACTCTTAGGAAGTGATCTTAGAATCTTTTTAACAACTCTAGCATTGGGAATGTGTTCACCAAGATTAAAACTAGTGTGAACAATATCAGATAACCTAGCATAAAATTCATCAAAACATTCAGTCTCAAGCATGGTGATAGTTTCAAATTGAGTTGTTAAATTTTGCAGTTTAGATTCTTTCCCAGCATTAGTTCCTTCATGGGTGAGTTGCAAAACATCCCATGCCTCTTTTGACGTGGAGCACGTCATTATACGTCGAAACTCGTCAGGAGTGACGGATCCAGAAATAGCACTTAAATCCTTAGAATTAAAAGATGACCATTTAAATTCTTCTTCAGTCCAATCAGTCACATATTTTAAATTAGTCACGTTATTAGCAGTGACGGAGGGAGGTGTCCACTCTTTTTCTACTAAAATTCAAACATGTTCATCAATGGCTTTTAAGGCAGATTTCATACGGGCTTTCCACTAAGCATAGTTTTTCCCGTAAAAAACTGGCATTTTATTATATAATTTTTCCATTGAACACGCCCTTTTTCAAAAATCAATTTTTCATAAAATTGATATCTTAGAAAAATTACACGGTATAATTGTGTAATTGGCTCTGATACCAATTTGAAGAGTGCGCTTTTGTTCAAATAAAGAAATTATTTAATGAAACGCAGTTTTTCAATTAAATCCTAAAAACATGCATCTAGATGATTTATCAATTAAAATAAATATACCATGTGACACAACATATCAGGAAAAATCCTCGTAGGGAAAAACCATATTATTTTCACTATAATTTGTAAGAACTGTTACACGGATTATAATGAAAATAAGTGTGACATACGAAAATACCCGTAGGTGTCGGTTTCGATGTCGTCGGTTTCGATGTCGTCGGCTGAAATCTCCCGCAAGAATTCCAGATGGGCAGCAATGAAGAAGATACCGTATTTTCCACAAAATACTCCAAATGAGTGTAAATGACCTCTTGAAGGTTTAGAAATGTGCAAATGTAAATGGGAATTAATTTTCCTTTTATAAGTAAACTTAAAAGCCTTAAAAACAACTTTAGGAAAACATGGAAGTTTTTGGGCCAAAATTTGCTCAACATGCTGCAAAAGCAATTTGACCAGTAAAGAGTGGTGACAGCATTTGGCACAAAAATTGAGGTCGGCGCCATCGTTCGAACGACATGGGATGTCGCTCGAACGAGAACACGTGTCGTTCGAATGACATCGCTTGAGATGTGTATGTCGTTCGAATGACAGTGACATCTCATTTAAACAAGCACGCCTTTCAAAAAAGTCCGAATCTGTTTAGAAAAAATTCTGCATTTGATAAAAAATAATTCCAAGACTTAAAAAAATATTTTCTAAAAACTTCCCAAATATATATTCAAATATAAACAACTCCAATTAATCATTTTACTGATAATGCATCGTGGAGTTTGTGGGAAACGCTTGAGTAGTTCGTAGCATGTAGCTTGATGTACGAGTGCAGATGATAGATGCATGGATTCGGATAAAGGTCGACGAGGATGAACGTGATGACGTGCCGAATGTAGCGGTATCAGACATACAAACTATGATCTAGGAAAAATAGAAAATTCCTAGATTCTACCCGGAAATTTATAAAATTATGTCCTTACATCTTCACTGGCATTTATAGTGCTAACAAAACAGGTCAAAGAGCTATTTTGTGAAATCACCTTAAAAGTGTTGCAACGAGGTTTAATAATGAAAATTAGTTGATTGGTGGAGATTTTAACACCATTAGGAATGATAATGAAAGAGAGGGTGGTGTGGGGGTTGATTGGAACTATATTAATGACTTAAATGATTGCATTAATAGTATCCAAGTGGATGAAATTAAGGGGCAGGGTCTTTGGTTTACATGGAACAATGGCTAGGATGGTATAGCTAATGTTCAAAACAGAATTGACAGAATTGACAGAGTTTTAGCAAATGAGAATTGGTTAAAGCAGTTTGTGGTTGACCTTCAAGTGAATCTTCCTGGTATATCTAACCGTACTCCTTTTATTCCTAAAGCTTATTTTTTAGAAAAAAAAAGATCAACAAACCTTTTAAATTCATTGACTACTAGATGAAGGACAAAGAGTTTCATAATATTTTGAAGGAGGGGTGGAATGTTGATATCCGAGGATGCAGCATGTTCAAGGTGGTTAAAAGATTAAAAGGCTTAAAATAGGAATTTAAGAAACTTAATAGGAAAAACTACTCAGAAATCTCTAAGAGAGTTTTGGAGAAAAAAAAAGAGGAATTTGATGATTTGCAAATGAGGTTCTTTGGTGATGGTAAAAATCCTTATCTAAATGATATGCGGAAAAAAAGCAGATTGGAGTACCTGTTCTTAAGAGAGGCAGAGGAAAGTTTTTATAAACAAAAGTCCAGGACTCAATGGCTTGAATTGGGTGATAAAAACACTACTTTCTTTCATAAAAAGGTGAATAATCATATAGCTAGAAACATAATATTGAGTGTAAGATGGTAATGGTGTGTTGATTGAGGGGTATAAAGAGGTCTAAAAAGAAGTTGTAAAGTTTTTCTCAAACCTTCTCAATAGAGACTCTCAAAATTATCCAAAGTCTTCTAATTTTCTTATGGGCATAAGAGGGAATTGGCTGAATGAAGATCAAAAGACAAATCTTGTTTTCCCTGTTACTAGAATTGAAGTCAAAGAGGCCATGTTTGATATATGTTCAAAAAAAGGCCCCTGGTCCTAATGGGTACAGTGCTGGTTTCTTAAAAAAAATTGGGAAATTGTGGGGAAGACATTACTAATGTTGTGTTGGAGTTTTTTGCTAAAGGAAAAATTCTCAAGGAATGCAATAGTACTATTATTAGTTTAATTCCTAATAAAGTACCCAGTACTAGTACTATGAAATACTTTAGGCCCATTGCTTATTGTAATACTATCTAAAAAATCATCTCCAAAATTATGGTGAAAAGGCTCAAGGTTGTTGTGCCTTTTTTGGTCAGCAACAAACAATCAACTTTTGTAAGGGAAGAAGTGTTGGTGATAATGTGTTACCCATGTAGGAAATTGTTAGAGGCTATCACAAGAGAGGGGGGACTCCTAGATGTGCATTGAAGATTGATATCATGAAGGCCTATGACTCTGTGAGGCGGAGTTACCTAAAGGATGTCATGGTTGCCATGAATTTCCCATATATTATGATAAAATGGATTATGGAATTGTTCAAATAACTTATTTCTCTATCAATATAAATGGTGGGTTGAATGGGTACTTTAAAGGATAAAATTGTTTGAGATAAGGGAACCCCATATCTCCTTATTTGTTCATTCTTATTATGGAATCTTTCTCTTAGTTAATGGATGAAGCTACAAAAAATGAGGGTTTTGATTTTCATCCTAAAAACGAGAAGCTGGAATTATCTCACATCCTTTTTACTGATGATTTATTCATTTTGGCCAGTGCAAAGGATAAAAATCTTAAAATAATTGATAACACCTTTAGGGATTTTGAAGTTATGTCTAGTTTGGGTCCTAGTAAACCCAAATGTGAGATCTTCAATGCTGGTATTGATTGTCACGTAGAGGACCAACTATGCAATATTATGAATGTGAAGAACGGGATGCTTCCTATAAAATATTTGGGACTTCCCCTAATTACTACTAGACTTAAAGCCTCTAATTGTAGAAGCCTTACTGAGAAAGTGGTGGGGAAAATAAAACCATGGGCCAATAGATGGATCTCTTATGAAGGAAGAGTCCAACTTGGAATATCAGTGCTCAGAAGCATGCAAAGCTACTGGCTAAATATGTTTATTCTTCCTAATAAAGTGATTAAAGAGGTGGATTAAATTATAAGAAATTTTATTTGGTCTGGTGTGGAGGTGAAGAGTTATGGTGCAAAAGTCTCTTGGAAGTATATATGTTTTCTTACCAGTGAGGGGGGATTAAGTATAAAGAATCTTTTTACCTAAAATAAAGTGTGTATGATGAGGAATATATGGGGTATTTCTAGGAAAAAAGACTCCTTATAGGTCTAGTGGATTCATACCATAATCCTTAAGGGGGAAAGTTTTTTGGATTACTAAAGTCAAACCTGACCTATATTGGACTGTGAGACAACTTTTAAAGCTGAGAAATGAAACCAAGGAGCTTATCAATTATCATACTGGAGATGGGAAAAAGACTTTCTTTTTGGTGGATTGATGGCACAAAAGGGGTGCTTTGGTGGATGTTTATGGAAATAGGGCAATCTATGATGCTGCTAGTAGCATTAATTGTAAAGCCAGTGATTTCATTTTCAATTTTGAATGGTATTTTCCTAAATGATCGAGAGTGAAAAGTGGTGTTGCGTAAAAATGCCGATCGCTTTTTTTTGTTCACCAACTCTATACAAAAACCTAAACTACGGCTGCACTTGCGATACAAGTGTAGCGGTAAGTCGGGTATCAAAAATCTACAGAGACGAGTTGTTAGAATTTATAGGATTTAATACTCCTAAAATAAAAGTGTAAAAGATGATTATACACAAAAAGGAAAAGATGCAAAAAGGGAAATGATTAATTTAGGCGAGGAAAAATAAAGCTAGACTAATAAAGCGAGTAAAAACTATAGGTTGCGTTGAATATCCCTCATCCGAGTTAATTAGTATAAAATGGTTACATGGGTCGACGAGTTATTACAAATGCGTCTCGTTTCGATAGTTAATTAAATCAAGGGTTGTCACACCCCTAAATTCGCATAAAAACCTAATACGATTTTAGCGTCAACAAATACCCCGAAAATTACGCACGCAAGGTCGTAAGCACGGAGCATACATGATATGCCCCGTCATATCCCCTAGGCGTAATAACTAGGACAACGCACCCGAAATAGACCCGTAAACTCCATCACCAAAGCAAAGCAACATGTCAACCCGAAATGAGTTCAATTCGACATAACCTAGACTAATTTAGCTAGAAAGCATATTAAAAATACGATAAATAAAAGCGATAAATAAACGCGATAAAACTACACTACAAAGCAAGTAAACAAAGCAAGTAAATAAAGCATGTAAACTAAATTAGAAAGCAAGTAAACTAACTACAAAGCAAGAATAATGGAAATACAACTTATATTAATGAAGAGGGAAGATGAAAGTACCACTTACAAACCCTAATGGGTGTCAAACCAAGAGATAAAGAACAAAATAGCTCTCAACCCCCAAACCCTAAGCATAACTAACCTAAAATTGATTATATCTTATATTTACAACAAAATTCCTTTTTATAGTAAGTTGGAAAAGAAATAAAGGAAAAGGCAACAAATATCTGCTAGTCGCAATCGACCGGTCGAAGGGGAGCGGTCGACCGCGCCTTCAAGTTGAAGCACACTGTCCCCTTTCCACAACAAAACCAAAACCACGATCGACCGGGCCTCAAATCGCGGTCGATCGGTACTTTATTTTTGGCAGTTATTTGGTCCATAAAGAGGGAGGAAAGGTCCATTACGGAAAGGGCCATAACTTCATCGTCCGAACTCGAAATCGCGCATTGTTTGCGGCCACGCGAAGCTTACTCAATGAACTACGTATTTGTGGAATTTCCATGAGCCGAAGGTGAAATTTGAATTGACTAAAATGCCCTTGAAGTAGCATCTGGCGATGGAACTTCTCTGAAATGCAACGGATCCTCACTTTTAGCATTTCGATACCTACAAAAGAACAATTGACCCCTGCAAAGCATGTATATATCCAAATCCAAGGTTGTCTTGTTAATGAGCATAAATATAGGCATTAAGGACCATAAAAGTGCTAGAATACATAAAGATATAGGGCGGAAATATGCAATATTTGATACGAATCACTAACCCTATTTCATAGGCTCTGATTGACCTTGGAAAGACTACTATTGTTCCTAACAGAGGCAAAGAAGACTGGTTTCCTGGAAAGCGAGGACTATGGGTGTTTACAATGTCTATAATACTTATAATTGGATTAGGGAAAAGAAGAGTAAAGTTATGTGGGGAAATTATGTATGGTTTAAAGGAAACATTCCAAAAATTGCGTTCTTCTTATGGACTATTTGTTGGGACAAGATCTAGACTAGAGAGAAGCTACATAAATGGGGATGCATTGACTCAGATATGTGTATGTTATGTAATCAGAGCGTGGAAACTAGAGAACATATATTTTTCCCGTGCCCTTATCCTACTCATGTGTGGGATTCAAGCTTCAACAAGATGGGAGCCAAAAATCAAAATGTTAAGATCATGGAGGAAATAAGAGTGCTTGCTTCTCAGAATAAAAATTTCAAGAACAAAGTCAGAAAGATGATATTAGCTACTGTGGCATATTTTATATGGAAAGAAAGAAATAATAGAATCTTTAATGCCTTATCAACACAAGCAAAAGATATTGTGAAGGATATTGGACTTTCTGTCTTTTATTCTACATGTAGATGGCCTAAAGTGAAGAGGAATCAAGAAAATTGGGAAACTATTAAAGTGTATGGTTTAACAGAAAACATTCTTAGTTAATTCTGGCAGTCATAGAGAAGGTTGTTGGGTTATGTTACATGGTGCTTACATGAGTTATGGGGTTATGCTTAAAATCCCTACAAAGAAATTTAAAGAGGAATTTTTTAAAGAAGTTCCAGATCTTATCTATATGGATGGATCTCTGTTTAAAAATGACTTTACTGGATGCCTCTTTGGATCTACTCCTTTGGCTGACAGGTTTTTTCTCGGTTTATGATGATAAATGGACCTCCATATTTAAAATCTGGAATATGCGTTTCCCTCCTTTGTGAACTTTCTTCTGCATGTCTACCCACTTGTGTTTGGAAATATTTGATAGATGGGTCTTTGATTTATGGATCTGCATGTCTCTGATTTTGGCTATGTAACTTAATCTGAAGATGTCTCTTGTTTTTTTCTTGGTGCATGGTTATATTCTTATTTGGTGGAGGTAATCATGTAGCTTGATTTCCTCTTTTGGGTGGATTTATGGAGGTTTGGGTGGTTGTGTTTAGGAAATGCTCATAATCCTAACATGGGTTTCTTGTTTTGATCGTGTATGGAAGGTTTGAGTTAATATGGGCTTTGAAGTGTGAAGGTGTTGAGTTTGACTGTTGAAGGTTTTCTTTCTGTTGGTTGGAGGGGCTTGGTTTTGGATATGGAGATCGTTGGTTTTGTTAGCCTCAATGGTTTTTGGTTGAAATGGTTTGGTGTTAAGATTTGAGTTTTTGGCTTTACAGGCTGTCCAATATTGTGGTTTGGTTTTGTAATTCTGTGGATGGTTTTCTGGCGAGTGTGACGCGTGGTGGATTTTGGTTTTTGATAGACACATATTAATGTTGTGGAGAGTTCGCTCTTATTGCAGATTCTGGATCTTGTGGGCCGATTTTTTTTATTTTCCTCTAACCTTTTCTTGTGTCCTTTTTTGGGCATTGTGTTTCTTTATTTTTTTTTTGGGCCTTTCGTTTCTTTGTTTGTTTTGGGCATGGTCTGTAAGTTTTGGGTTTGGGTCTCTTTGAGGTTTGTTTAGGGGTCTTGTTGTGTTAGCCGGTTTGTTCCAGTTTTGATTTGTGGTGTCTCTATGTTTTGGGCTTTGGCATGTTCTAATATATTTGCATTTCATAAAAAAAAAGTAAATCTGATATAAAACTAAATCTAATGTGAATAAAATTCGAATATGAAAAAATAAATGTAAAAAATCGTACATAAAAACTATTTAACTAAAAAATCGGACGAAAAACTTGATATAAAATAAATTATTATATTAAAAATATTATAAAAAAGAATATGATATAAAAAATTTGTTGTGAAAAAATTCAAATATAAAAAAAAAATTATAAAGAAGAATATGATATTAGTAAAATATGATAAAAAAAATTATATTGTTAAAAAAATCCTATATAATAAAAAATAGGATATGAAAAATATCGGACAAAAAAATATCTACAAAAAAACTCTGCTATAAAAATAAATCATTGGTTTTAACAAAACAAAAACTTTACTTTTAAGGGTATTTATGATTTTGGTGTCATTAGTTCTTGTTTATTATTTGTTCGGATTCAATGTTTTTTATATTATTGGTTGTGTGTGAAATTGCGTAAAATTCATAAATAGATTGATCAGGTTTAATACAAAAATCACGGGAATAAAAAATATTTGGTAACATTCTCAGCATAAAAAAGTAAATAAATGGAAAAGTAAAATAAATGCAATACAAGTTAAATAAATTGTTAAATCAAACACAACACCTATGATACCAATCAGAGACGTGAAAAACAAATCTAGCTTTAGAATATAAAATCTTAACTATACAATATCCATCTCGGAATACAAGTATGACATGTGCAATCATGGACTCGAGATAAACTGAAATAAATACAACAGCCTTGAATTACAAATAAGTACAAATATGTAAAAGTGTGACACTGTACGACTCCTACACCCTATGAATCTCCAACGAATAATCCAAGTCTACGACAGCAACATCAACCTAAGACCTTTGGAAAATAATTCAACAACGAGAATTAAAGTAAGTCTACAAAGAGTAAGAATTTAACTGAAGATGGGTCACAATAATAATAATACATCTCCCTCATATGTAACGCCCCAACCCAGATTTATGGGTTACCCGTGGTAAATCTGGTCTGACCCAAGCTTTAGGTGTAAAGTCAAATGAAACGACCAACATAATGTTGCTAGTCCAGTTTTATTTAATTAATGTTTCACTTGTTTAGCATGTGATTTCCATTTAAATCAAACTACGGGAGGGATCCATGGGAAACATCACTGGAATTCAAGCATACAGAGCTTCTAACGTAAAATAAAAAGGATACTTACCTATACAACACTCTCAAAATACTGAGCCGCACACAACCTTCCATAAAAAAGATGAGGGAGTGAGCCGAATGCCCAGTGAAAAAAATACAACAATACAATATAGAGTCGAATGGCAGAAAAGAGACTCTAATATGTTATATATACGTGCACATGCAACTACCTTATATATATATATATACATATACATATGCATATACATATACATATACATACTTTAATGCATGAAGCTGTCTTTATTCCAAAAATATTACTTATTTCGATTAATCCACCTTAATTTGATAAAGAACACTGTCTTACTTGAGTTGACATTTATTTCTTGATTTAACACACCCGATTAAATACTTTAATCAAATATCCTTTGTTTAAGAAAAAATATTTTTGTCATCGAAACTACACATTTCCTCACACCAAATTTACCTTAGTATTTTCATTTAAATAACCTTTCAAAACATGCAAGCACCGTGTTAGAAAATGCTTTTTTTTCTTTGAAATCCTTTCATAAATACACTCTTGTGTTAATTATTAGTTAAACCTCTTTAGGTTCTTGATTACCCATTTAGTCACTTCACTTTACCATTCATTTTACTTCATGGACATTAATCAATTTTCTTGCATTACTTGTCCACATTATCTTTCAACCAGAACATTTATCAATTTCATTCAAGTTAGGTTCTCTTTTCTTATATTCACCACACAACTCATTTCTTGACATATTCCACTTTTATCAATATCTTTTCTCAGAATCTTCCAATATTCGCATACTTTAACGGGCTCCATATTGTCGGCTATGCTACCATATGCTCTGGTCAGTGATTTTGGGTATTTCACCCCAGGACTTCGATCCCTTCTGAATTATTTCCGATGCCATATGAGTCCATATTAATGTGTGTTAACATTTTTCAAATATTCAAATTATTCCACTTCTTACTAACCGAAGTCAAAACCCGGGGTTTCACCCCACCTTGTGTTACACTTTTAAAAATCATATTTTTTTGTCTTTTAAACACTTACATTGATTTTATCCCCAAAATCACTTTCGTTTAGGACTAATTGTGTAATATCATTTTCAACATTTTTATTTCATAAAAATATTCCACTTTATATAAAATTACCCTTTTACCCATTTATTTCGAAACTTGTATTTTTTCTCTGTTTTCACAATTGTTATTTTCCCAAAAATATTACTATGTCATACACACTAACTTTTTAATTATTTTATTTATTAACACTAATTTCACACTTTGGAGTTAATACCCTTTTTAAGTTGAAAATATCTTTGCTTCATTACTTTCTTTACTAAGAGAAGCTCTTTGGCATTTGGAGACTACTTTAAGAGAAAATACCATTTATCACATTTTCTACATATTTTAACACACTTTAAGGGTTGAAATTTCTATTTTCTTTATTTCAAGTTAACAATCATTAAAACTCCCCATTAAACTTGTTTTTATACTTATCATCAAATACTAATATACATAGGAAGAGGGATTTTATGTCCAAAAATCCAAAATAATGAGTTTAACACATGTTTTATTCAAGAAATTTCATAATGTTTGCAACAAGAGGCTTTTCAAGGCTGAAGACATTTTTTGATCATTCAGACTTGAGTAAATGTCTATTTTTATGAAAATCCCAAATTTTACAAGAAAACTTTAAAACATTTGTACACAAAAATATTTTTAACACGATAAACATTATTTTTCCAAATATTTTATTCCATACAATGTTTAACACCAAGTTTTCTTAAAATACATCATTTACTGAACATTCTTTAAATCCCCCTATTTTTTCATTTATGCAAAACCATAGGAAATTACCTTCCTAAATTATGTATGCATTCTACTCTAACAAGCTCTAGCTACAAGATCAATACTATGCAAAAACGGAGTTTAAGCTAAGAGTACAGTTTTCCCACCTCAAAAGGAGCTTCAATAATGGTGGATGAACTATATAAGAAGATGAAAACCTCCCACCTCCTAAGGTGTCCTTAAAGAGGTTACGTAGCTCCACTAAGCTTGCCTCCATGAAAGCTCTATCAATCTCCAAGCAAAACTCCCCTTCAAACTCCATTGTTTTCTTCTCCAAATATCCCTAACAATATCTCCAAATTTCATAACTTGACTAATAAATGGTGTAGGTGGGGTTTAAAGGATTAAATATGGTGGAATGGGGTTAAAGTGTGGTGATTTAGGGTTGAGAGGTGGTGGTGCTAGGGTGATAGGAGGTGGTGGAAGGAGGGGAAGCTCTTAAGAGCTAGAGAGAGAGAGAGAGATAAATCAGATTTTAAAATGGGTTAAAATGACCCACATCTCACTTGAATACATCCAAACCCTTAGAGGTTAAATGCCCAAGAAGCCAATACCGAGCTTAATCTACTGTTGTGAGAACATGACACGTGTCCTCATCCAACGACTCACATTTTGATAGCACATTTGAACGTCTCGTTTGATCTAGAACTCCTATTTCGTTCGAACGAGGTTGCCACTCATTCGATCTGCTTCGAACAAGGTTCTAACAATGGTGGACATTCCCATACAAAGGTACCTCATTCGATGTTCATTAGAAGACCCTTTAAACTAGGTTTGAATCTCGTTCAAATGACTTCAGATATCATTCGAACGATCCTGGAATTTTCCAAAATTGACTTTTAAGTCCTTTCTTCTTCCAATTAAATGCTCCAAGGCCAATATATTACCCAAATTTGACCCACAATTCATCTCACAAGGCTTAAGGCCAAATTAGGTCACCTAAAGTCATCGAATCACTCGAGTACGATCAAATTCGTAAGGGTGAGTGTTACATTCTTCCCTCCTTAGGAAATTTCATCCTCGAAATTATCGATCCATCAACTCCTCAAGTTATTGGGCTTTATCAACTCTTATTCTAATTCATAGGAATCCTCAAGGCTATATTACCTAAGTCCTCAATCATTAAGAGGTCATCATGTGCTCTTTCATAAGGGATTGTCACCAAAGAACTCGACATGTTCTAACGCTCACTATCAGGCTAGCCATCAAAATTACATAACAATCCCCAATTCTCCACTAACTCGATGATCACTCTCAATCAAGTCCTAAGGATTTTTGTATAACACACAAGTATACCGGCGCCTCTACCGGGCACCCTTTCAAGGGATCGACACTCAACCAAGGGCAAACGATGTGCAACTAATCACCCAATTCATCGTCGTAATTTGTTTCAATTTTAGGGCTACATATCCTATTCCCTATAATTTTTGGGTTTTCCTAACCATATAAATTCACTTAAACTTAATACTAACCCTCCATCACCAGTCTCTCACCTCGAGGGGTAACAAGCCAACAAAGACCCAAATCACACGTCCTACTGACACCTCCTACAAGATCCTTCTATGAACCTAGGATCATTCTAGGCGTATAACTATAAAATAATCACTTGAGGATCACACCAATTCACTCGCTGTAGCAAAACAACATTGTGAGTTATGTTTCCTCAAGTTCTAATGCTACCCGATGTCTTCAAATCATCACCCTTCTCTTTACAATCAGAGCTTCCAATTACCATGTCGGCTGATCCATAAAGTCGTTAATCTTAAGGAAAAGGGTACTACGAGCAAACCATGTGGCAAAACACGCAACCACACGTACACAGAACTTATGCAAATAAAGGAATATTTCAAATAAGAGTGCACCCAGTTATCGAGATGCAATGGCCATGCCAAGTCGCGCTATGAATAAACCGTTAACCTAAAACAATAACGAATCGTTGAAATTGAAAGGACACCATCCTTAACCATTGAAACCAAAGGAATACAATCCTCGACTACCAAAATTGAAAGAACACCACGAATCAAAATGAACAAACAACCATCCAGGGGAATTCGATCCATATGCAACAAAAAGTCTATGACTCCTCTCAAACCTTCTTATTGGATACTATCCTAGCCACACTCTGGCTTGAGTCACCATTTGTGACAAATTGGGTCACAACCCATTCATCCCCACAAGACGAAAGCAACATGCGAACCTATTATCCGTTGGGAAGTCAAATGCTGGACTTTCCTCCTTAGGGTAAGGCTTCCTCCTTATATCCTTGATAGATGTGAACCACTCCGATTGACAAATGCCCAACACCTTTGTCAATGCCGACTTTATCCATATATCTAGTCAACGTGATGCTGTGACCAACGTAACACACCTAGGTTATTCTTTACTTTGTCGTACCATGGCCATATCTCAAACGTCTCCATAGGTAGTCCCCAATTAAGTGAAGCATTCACCTTATTATAACCTTTACTAACACAAGGTCATCATTATGCCCATCTCTAGATTCCACCCAATCCTAAATTATGTCACGTCCACACAGGTCGTAATTAGCACAATAAGGATAGAAATTACTGCATAGGCTTATGCTTCCTCATCTTCACCAGTCTGGCAAGACATGCCAAGAATTAATCATTGACCTTCTAGGGCTATTCTAACTTACACTGTCGACACATTTCGATATCTTAATCATGCTACAATATCCCTTTCGGGCTCTATTTTCGAGTTTCTAACATGACATCATCAATTTAAGTTCCAATTGCATTTACTACTACTCCTTAAAATCAAGTACCACACTCCCCACACTAGTCATCCTATGAAAATCGAACATCACTCCCAATCATGACACATGCTTTCAATTTCCCTTAGGAGGTTACTTCACCCATCTATGCTAATTCGAACGACAATACCAAGGATATACACTAATCGACTCTTTAAAAATTGATTGATAACCTGAGATCATATCGCGACCCTTAATACGACCATCATTAGAACACTAAAACTTCCATGCTACCAAATTTGATTGGCTCCCTAGGGATACCGAGCTCACCCCAATGTAAGAGTCATAAAAAACTTGATAAGGTTTTGTCACCTATGATCATCATATCGTAGGTATGCCCTAATGATTTCCCATTATCAGCCTCTTGTCCATTAGGTACCTATAAAGATACTAGCCTACAAGTCCCCACACATGGTGCACTTTAACCATTGAACACCTCGAGGCATCACAACAAGTCAATTTATACTCCTCAATGATTCCACACGCAATCTATCCCAAGAACTTCCTTAAATCACACCCGCACTGAAACCGCCTCGCGTTGCGTCATCACTTAGGTCGCTAGGATAGGCCATGACACTTATATAAGAATCTCATTTCCCTTTGATTGAAACTCTGAAATAGGTCTAACCGACGACTCTCTCCTCGAGGTCCAACTAAGGCCCGAAAAACTTCTTCCAACTGATTAATGCCCTGAACCACATATCAAACCACAAGCTGACAATACTAAGGATTCTGTTAGGATATAGGACATCGTATATAGCCTATAAGCCTCTAGGTATACATCACCAACATCACTAGGGATATTATTACTCAAAGTTGCATCATATTTCATAAATCATCATTATGGAAGACTATCTAGGGTTTTCTCCTACGTCACTCAAACTCATTATTGTTATATATGTGACACACTCACCACCAATGGACCGTAACTCTCATCATAGCTTGTGAGATTCATCTTTTAATTCATAATTACCAAGGCACTTACTTACAACGATATTATCTTATCGACTTAGGCCGAGAACACATCCTCAAGTAATAACTGACACGGTTCTACATGCCCACCGAATTATCAAATGCCTACGACATGATATTACCCCAAGGATCAAGTTCACCTAATCACATCATCGTTACTAACTACCCGTAAGTACCTAACAAAGGAACTTAATGCGCCCTCATTACAAAACCAATACCATTTAGATATGGCACCTTAGTCGCCTAATCTCCACAGTTGACTTTAAATTACTCATGTCTCCTATTCAATGGACACTATTCACATTTGTTAACATCTTAATAGACGTCTCACATAGTCAAGGGTTGACACCAAAGCACCTCACACTAAAACTCGCGGTGTCACCACTACTAGTTCACATAGACACTCGCAAATTTCTAACATATCTAAATTAAAAGCGAGAAATCTATTAATATCAACTAACCTGGCCACATGCTACTTGGAAATTAATTGCCCATCGTGCTAGTTTCCTTGACTTAACCGTCGAAAATATTAATTGAAACCATCACCGATCTAGTGTGACCGACCCACAACCAACATTGACATCAAAGATCTACTAGTGACCTCATAACGTCACTCCCGACAGGAACCTTGAATGTCATATCCCATGAAATTTGAAGGCTGAGAATTTAATTATTTTGGGAGAAATAGAATTATTATATTGGGAGAATATAGATTTTTTATTTTTTTAGAGTCTCGAATGATGAATTGGAGTGTACGGTTGATTCGGGAAGGGTTGAGATAGTCAAAATGACTATCCGAAAGTTTTATTTGGGTTTTGAAATATTTTGGACCTAGTTTGACCCAAAAATGAGTAAATGAGTCATTTTGAGTGTGTATTATCATTTAAAGTTGGAATTTAGGATTTAAAGGCTTAAGAGGCTCGTGATTTAGTCATTCTCAATTGTGAGAAAAAATAAAACCCTAGAAAAAAAGAGAGAGAAATAAGAAAAGAGGAGAAAGCTTGGAGCTTTGGGGATTTTCGGCTCAAACACATGCATTCAGGGAAGATTCAACCTCTAAAACTTTGAGGCAAGTGATTAAACTTGCTAAATACTTATGTGTGTGATTTATTTCATAATTTGTGTACAATTATTTGACGATTGAATATTTATGAGAAAACCCTACTTTTGGTGTTAAATCTTGCATTTGATGTGTATATAAGGGCTTAATGGTATAAATATAGTTGGGATCATTTATGAGATGATAAATTATGGCTGGAATGTAGTAAGAATAGGGTTTAAGAGAAGTAGAATATATTTTGGGATGTTTTGGAGATCAAATTTGGGGTGTTAACTTCGTAAGCTGTAGAGTAGAAATGTTATAGAATCGGACCGGTCCGGGTAGGAAAGTCGGATCGATTCATTTTTAAGGTAATCGAATCGGTTTGTTTTTAAGGAAATCGGATCGGTCCGATCAATAAAGTTCTTTTGTCAAATTTTAAGAACTGGACCGATTCATTTTTGAGGACCCTCGGTCCGGTCCGGTCCGATTCGGTCACTATATTTTGCCAGTTCCTGTTTTAACCCCTTTTCAATTGGTTTATTACTTAGGGACCCTATAAAATAGTGTAGCAAACATGTTTATAAGATATCATGGGGGTTCATAGTTGGATATAATAGAGGGGCAATTTTTGGTAGTTATAATGGATGTATATATAGAGCAAATTGTATTGTTTTCTTTTGGAAAATCCTCCAAAGAACGAGGATTCTTTTGAGGATGGTTACGGGCTATAATGGAGGAATAATTGGGAGTTCAACATATCGGATCCTTTCTTAAATTCTCCGAGAAGTAGGAATTTACCTAACGTCGAATAGGGATTGGGTGAGAGGGGGATTATAATGCGTTCTTAGTATCGATTAAATTAGGTCATTATACATATCATAGTTGTGATGGATGAGTAAGTTTCAAGTGAGGGATTGAATAATAAATGGATTGTAAAGGTATAAGAGAATGATTCGGTTAGTATAATGAGAGTTATATACATATATCCATATTCATTACTTTAACACATACGGATGTGAGATGGTGTGTGTATATATATATATATATATATATATATATATATGGTGTGAACGTTTATACCTTGTGTGATGGTTTGTATATATGATGTGATTGAATGTGTATATATCTGGTGTGTATGTTATATACATTATGTTCTTCATACCCCTCTAATGCTATCAAGGGATGTTGCGCGATGTGTGTGAATCACCCTGGCTTGTGGAGCAGGGAGAGTATAGTCCCCAAGTCATAGTGTCCATTATTTATATTGTGTGATTCTTATTAGGGGTGAGACGTAATGGGTATGCTTCATTCTCGTCTCCGGGGAGGAACTATGGCCGCTTCCCATACATTGTGATTTAGGTTTTTAACAAGTTCGGTGTGAGGGTAACCTAGGGACATGTGAGCGACTCCTTGGAAGTTGATAGCATTTTAGAGATTATTAGTATACATATTATGTGTGAATGTATGTGTACTTACTGAGAATGATGAATCATGTATAATATGTGCATGTAATATTATACAAGTTTTATAGATAGTGTGTGATATCTTAATATTATAACTAGAGAGTGTTATAAAGATGTGTATTATGTTTTGACTTTTGTAGCATGAGAGTGGATGAGTATACTCTTATGCCTATAAATGGGGAGTAATTGGGTGCATGCTTTGGACCGAGGGCCTAGCAGATTCCCCACGATCGACAATGTTAGGTGGTAGTGTATCGAGGGGTTCCTTGTTTGAATTTTCCTTTGCGAGACGTCCCACGCACGAAACTTAGCGTAATGTTGGGCGTGGGGTGATGTTTGATCCTTAGTTCTTTAGTATAGGTGAAATAGTGGTGGTATATTACTAGCATTAAAGATGACGTGGGATATCTTATGCTAATAACTTGTGAAGTTAAAAAAAAATTAAAAGCCGATAGAATGTAATTGAGTGATATTATCGTATAAGTTTGGGTGTAAACTTAGGAGATGATAGAAGAAGTAGATAGACGGTTACGTTAGAGATAGTGGGCTATGCGAATGTGGTTTAGGCGTAGATTTTCTTGGATTTATCCCTAAAATGTGTTGGGAATTTTCGTTGAGGTTCATATGCATACGTTAAGTGCGCGCTATAGATGAGGGGTGAGGTTGAATCCCAAGAGAGTGCGACACTAGTTTAATTATGAAATCGTGCATTCATAATTATTATGCATTTTAATTCACTTTCTAAAACAATTTTCAAACCATGGGCTTTGACCCGTTTATATCATTTCTCTTGCTATATATATATATATTTTAGGTGTCCCTTCGCAAGGACGCCAATGATGCCTATTCTATCCAGAGTCCTTTGAGTTGTAGCAGATGCAAAATGTTACATGATTTTGTTGTAGCCGCTTCTTATCCTTGTAAATTTAGTTAAGGATCCATTTTGTATATTGGTTATGTGTTCTCAGGGGTTGTATGTTTGTAGCTCTTTTATGTTCTTGTCTTAAATGTTGTATTGTCTATGACCCAACAACATATTCGAGTATATTCTTTGTTGTACTCGTGTATATATTATCATGTTTTGTAGTCATATTGCATGATGGTTAGTAGTTCCTTGTATCTTTTTAAAAAAATTTGGCATCCGCTTATTTTATGTTTGGGTGGTTAGTTAGATTTGGCAGTGAGGCTGAGGGTGATCCACTTGAGATTCCTGTGTTATCTTAATATAGGGCTAGCTATCCGTTATTAATTTAAGCGGGGTGTCACATTGAACCTAGATCTCTGATACCATTTATAACGTCCTTGCCCGGATTCGCGGGTTACCTATGGTCAATCTGGTCCGACTCGAGCATTAGATGTGAAGTGCAATGAAACGACCTACATAATGTTGCTAGCCTAGTTTTATTTAATTAATGTTTTACTTGTTTAGCATGCGATTTCCATTTAAATCAAACTATGTGAGGGACCCGTGGGAAACTTCTAAATAATCCAAGCATACAGAGCTAGTAACATAAAATAAAAAGGATACTTATATGTACAACGTTCTCAAAATACATAACCGCACCCAAACTACCGTAACAAAGATAGGGAGTGAGCCAAATGCCCAGTGGGAAAAATACAACAATGCCAAATAGAATTGAACGACATAACAGATACTCTAACACGTTGTATCTACGTGCACATGCAACTACCTTAGATATATACACATACATATACATAATTTAATGCATGAAACCATCTTTATTCCAAAAACTTTACTTATTCTGATTAATCCGCCTTAATTTTATAAAGAACCCCTCCTTACTTGACTTGAAATTTATTTCTTGATTTAACACACCTGATTAAATACTTTAAACAAATACCCTTTGTTTAAGAAAAACCATTTCTGTCACCGAAACTACCCCTTTTCTCATACCAAATTTACCTTAGTATTTTCATTGAAAATCACCTTTCAATACACGCAAGCACCGTGTTAGAAAATACTTATTTTTCTTTGAAAGCCTTTCATAAATACACTCTTGTGTTAGTTACAGATTAAACCTCTTTAGGCTGCTTAATTACCTATTTAGTCACTTCACTTTACCATTCCATTTACTACATGGACATTAATCAATTTTCTTGCATTATTTATTCACATTTTCTTTCAATCGAAACATTTATCAATTTCATTCAAGTTAGATTGTATTTTCTAATATTCACCATACAATCCATTTATTTACATGTTCCACTTTTATCATTATCATTTTCTTGGAATCTTCCAATATTTCCATACTTTAAGGGACTCCACACCACCAGTTATGCTACCATATGCTCCGGCCAGTGATTTTGAATCTTTTACCTCAGGGCTCTGGGCCCTTCTTAATTATTTTCGGTGTCATCCGATTCCATATTAATGTGTGTTTATATTTTTTAAATGTCCACATTATTATACTTTTTACCGATCGAAGCCAAAACACGGGGTTTCACCCCACCTTGCATTACACTTTTAAAAATCACCATTTTTTATCCTTTAAACACTTACATTGATTTTATCCAAAAACTCACTTTCGTTTGGGACTAATTATGTAACATCATTTCTAACATTTTTATTTCATAAAAATGTTCCACTTATGTAAAATTACAATTTTACCCATTTATTTCCAAACTTGAATTTTTCCTCCATTTTCACAAGTGTTATTTTTCCAAGATCATTATAAGTCATACACACCAACTTTCCAAATGTTTTATTTATTAACACTAATTTCACACTTTGGAGCTAATAACCTTTTCAAGTTAAAAATCGTTTTGCTTCATTTCTTTCTTTATTAAGAGAACCTTTTTGGCATTTTAGAGACTACTTTAAGAGAAAATATAATTTATCACATTTTCTACACCTTTTAACACACTTTAAGGGCTGAAATTTCTATTTTCTTTATTTCAAGTTAACCATCATTAAAATCCCCCATTAAACTTGTTTTTATGCTTATCATCAAATACTACAAGTCTATACACATAGGAAGATAGATTTTTAAAGCTCGAAAATCCAAAATAATGAGTTTAACAAATGTTTTAGTCAAAAAAATTCATAATGTTTGCAACAACATGCTTTTCAAGGCTAAAGACATTTTTTGATCATTCAAACTTGAATAAATGTCATTTTTTATGAAAATCCCAAATTTTACAAGAAAACTTTAAAACATTTGTTCACAAAAATATCTTTAACAAGATAAACATTATTTTTCCAAACATTTTATTCCATACAATGTTTAACACCGAGTTTTCTCAAAATACATTATTTACACAACATTCTTGAAATCATTATTCCTAAATTATACATTATTCAAAATACATTATTTATCCATTTGCACAAAACCATAGGAAATTACCTTCCTAAATTATATATGCATTCCAATCTAGCATGCTCTAGATACAAGATCAATAATATGCAAAAATGGAGTTTAAGCTAAGAATATTGTCTTCCCATCTCAAAAGAAGCCTAAAAAATGGTGGATGAAATGTAGAGGAAGATGGAAACCTCCCACCTCCTAAGGCAGCTTTAAAGACGCTGCGTAGCTCCACTAAGCTTACCTCCATGAAAGCTCCATAAATCTCCAAGCAAACCCCCTGCAAACTTCATTGTTTTATCTCCAAATATTCCCAATAACATCTCCAAATTTCATAACTTGACTAATAAATGGCGTAGTTGGATTTTAAAGGCTTAAATATGGAGGAATAAGGTTAAAGTGTGGTGGTACTAGGGTGGTAGGAGGTGGTGGGAGGAGGGGAAGCTCTTAAGAGCTACAGAGAGAGACAAATCTGATTTTAAAATGGGTTAAAATGACCCACATCTCACTTAAATACATCCAAACCCTTAAAGGTTAAATCCCCAAAATACCCACGAAGCCAATACCGAGCTTGATCTACTAACCTAAGAACATGACATGAGTTTTCATCCAATGGCCTGCATTTTGATATCACATATGAACGTCTCGTTCAAAAGAGAATGGATCTCGTTCAAACGAGAACTCCTATTTCTTTCGAACAAGGCTGCCACTTGTTCAAATGAGAAATACATCTCGTTCGATCAGCTTCAAACGAGGTTCTAACGAGGATGGCCATTCCTATATAGAGGTGCCTCCTTCGATGGTCATTAGAAGACCGTTCGAACGAGATTTGAATCTCATTTGAACGACTTCAGATGTCATTTAAACGACCCCGAACTTTTTCGAAATTTACTTTTAAGTCCCTTATTATTCCAATTAAATGCACCAAGGTCACTATATTACCCAAATTCGACCCAAAATTCATCTCACAAGGCCCAATTGGGTCATATAAAGTCATCGAATCACTCAGTTACAGTCAAATTCGTGAGGGCAGATGTTACAACATACATTAAGTAGATAAGTTATTTAAGTTACCCAATCCAAGCAATCTAAAATAAGCTTGTGGTTCTACTCTCGAACCTGTATATGGACCAATGTGATATACTTTCATTATTTATTTAAGTATCTCCACTTTAATAATTTTAAGATCATCTTCCTTATTAAGATTCTCGTATTCTATAATAAACTCATGCTTAAAATGTAATTCTCTTATTAAGAATTACTCTCTTATTTTAATTGTCTCAAGTTATCTTTCTTAATATGCACACCTCTAATGTATCAATCTTTGATGTTATTAAGTCAGAGTTCAGCATATACACCACTAGTATATTATTACCATAATATTCACGAGTCATAAACGTATGATTATGCATTGCTAGTATAAATCAGAATCCGGTACAACCATCTAAAAGTACCACAATACCAAACCACATAGGCCAGAATATCCATGAGTGTACACAACTCATATCAAATCACATGGGCTATGCTCGAACCCCAAATAAAAAGTATGAAGGCATATCCCTATTTCATTCGGGGATCACTTGTTCGTACTAGGTATAGTTATAAGTATTCCCATCCCTGTAACCTTAAAGCTACACAAAGGGAAGTCACTATGCCTCCTCGTTTATCCTGTAAACTCCATACCCAAAGGATATATGAAGAACACCCTCTCTTATCCCCCTTAGGAACATGGGAATTTCAGTAGTAGGATCGAGGTAAATAAGACCTAGGTAGAGCCCATCTCATCATCGAGAATACCATGCACGACCAACATCGTACACTTCCTATTAAAATGCCTCTTAGTATGTCCCCCACGAGCACTCACGCATCATGGTATGATTGCACATAACTCAAGCAAGTAAGTATAACCCTACACAATCGATTTGAATAAACAAATACAAATAATATAGTTGAAAACACATTTTAGGACCCACTAAGCCACTCCTTAGGTTCTTAGCACCTCCCCAATTCAGTACGAACCCTAGGTCATACTCTGAGTACCGATCTAGAGGCCATAGGAACTCCCAAGACCCGTTTGACTCCGGTAAAGTCTATCGTCAGAGCGAAAGCTTAATGAATCTTCTAACAGCCCTTAATCCCCTTTCCAACGATCCACCCCGTGCATGAATCAGCATAATCGTTCGGACGAATGATCCATTTCCCCCTTAAAATAGATCTGGAGGCCAATGGGTGCTTTCGGGCCTCGATTTGACCCCAATCAACTTCATCTTCAGAGCTAAATATCTTTGAATCTTTTAAGGTCACCGAAACCCCTTTCCAATAGTCCACCCTGTGCACAATTATGGCTAACCGTTCGGATGAATGATCCATTTTCCCCTAAAAATCGATTTGGAGGCCATTTGGTGCTCCCGGGTTTCGTTTGACCAAGGTTAACCCTTCATCTCGAATGAGACTGAATGAATCTTTAAAGGTTACTGAATACCCTTTCCAACGATCGACCCCGTGCACGATTCTGACTTACGCAACGGGTGAATGACCCGTTTTACTTCGAGAGGTCATCGGGATCTTCCGAGCCCCGATTGACCAAGGTCAACTCTCTGAACCGAGCGAAGCTCTTTGGATTTTCATAGTACCTCGCATAACCTTTCCAACGATCCACCCCCATGCACAATTCTGACTTACTGTTAGGACGAACGATCCATTTTCGTCCGCCGATCTATCGTCTAAAGGACCAACGAGCGCTTGTGAGCCACGTTTGACTCAAAGTCATCTCCCGGACCTATGAGAGGTCCAAAGGACTCTTAAAGGTATCTAAATTACCTTTCTAATGGTATGCCCCATGCACAATTTGAATCAACAGATTGCATTCTACGATTATTTTTTCAGAAAAATCTGCACGAGACTGCCGATTGGCAGGTCCATTTCCCTGCCTATCAGCAGTGTCCCTAGGGTTACTTGCTGATTGGCAAGGCTACGTATATGCCCATTAGAACCCCCTGACCTTATAAATATAGGGAATGACCTCACTTCTAAATCAGACCATAGATCCATCAACATCAGTGATCTCAACAACATTCTCTCAATCAACGAAGTTTCTTTATGTGAAATTTCATTCCATCCTACATTCCCATCCCTTTCACACCCAATTTGACAAAACCTCATTCTCTCTCATCCAACATTCATATCAAGCTTCAAGGGAGTTCATCCAAGATCAAGATCATTCTCCAACTCTTCAAATAAGGTCCAAATCCTTCCCCCTCTCTTTTAAATTTCTTGTTTTTACATTAATTACATTAGATTCATGATCTAGTTTTTTACTTTAGTCCACACACATTAACATCGCAGTTTATCATAAGTTATATTGCACATACTATATTTTCTATAAAAAAAACAAAACAAACAAAAAGAGGGTTATACCTATAAATTCCAACGGGATTATCCATCACAGTTTTCCAAAACTAAAACACATTTTCTACATACACACCTATTATAAAATCATGTTCGAACCTATGGGATAAAACCCACCCCTATGCCACATGCGAACTATGTGGACTTTGATTCCTTTATAGGCTACATAGGCGTTTCAGATTAAAACCTGAAACTCGAGTACAATTTTTCAATTTTCCAATCTTCGCATTTTCATCCTTTTCATCTATACATTATTTTACTACATATTATGTTTGTGATCCTGGCTAGCATTTTATCCAACATGTATTATCGTTTCATAGTAATGATCAATGTTTCGATAAATGCATAAATCGTATTTTTCTAAGTATTATTTTGGGAACATACCTGTGGATGACCCCACTCTATTTCTTCCATGATATGATTTGGGAAATTACGATCTCCATTATATATACACGCACACACACTTCATGGAGAAATAAAGAAAGACATTAACATAAGCCCGTGAGAGACCGAAAGGGTGGGATGGGTGCATAACACCTTCCCATTCTGTAACTTAGCCCCCGAACCTTCGAACTATTGGTTTCGTAAGCATTAGTTTGTCTTTGATGCCGCTCTCCAGAGGCGGTGATATGTTCTTTTTCATGTTTTGTGGAAAATAGGTTGGTGACTCCATCTCTTTACATTCACCTCACATCGACGATGACCGAAACGTCCCGAAGTCAAAAAGGGAGCAAGACCTTTCATCCCCTTTCTTTACCCACCCCTTTTTTAGGAAGAAGGAAAGACGAGGGGAACTCACATTATCGGGATGGACACACCTACACAACCAAGTTACACATAATATCTCTTTTATTATTAGTTAGTACACATTTTAACTATAACCATTTATATATGACATTCGGCTGAATTCCCAAGGCTCTTAAGTTTAGGCCTCATCTTACACCTAACCTCTTCAAGAATTATTTATATAAGAACTAACCTACTCAACGAGTCATGAAAAAAATCAAAGGCTAACGTGTGGTTTACGCAATCACTAAGAATTTCACATTCTTACAAAATATATCACTAATCATCCCTATACTCAAAGTCCTAAAGAAATAATACATAATTCCATTTTACTCACAGATTCCTAAAAGTGTTATAAGTTCCATCTTAACTTACTCTGATTTAATAAGAGCTAATATTTAGAATGTATAAAAGTTGTGTACGAACCAAACCTAACACTTTAGATCAAAACAACATAAAAATCATAACTTAGGATTTTTCATAAACCCTTACCCTACATCACCTACGTGAAAACCAACTAGCCATCCTACCATGGTCCCGCACACGGGGCTGATCTTAGTCGTGCGCACGGTTGTACACACATGTCATTCTATTAAGATTTTAGTCTCGTTTTAATGAGATTCCCTACTTCATTTTAACGAGATCCTAATCTTGTTTAATGAGACTGACGTAGTTCATCTTCTCCAAAATCCCAAAAATTGTCATTAACAACCCAAAACCTAATTTTAAGATCTCTAATCTATCATATACCCATCCTTTTTCATATATAAGATGAATAGAAATAATAATAACCTAATCCAACAAGTTTTGTCTATTAAAATAAGGTTTTAAATATCAAAATCAAATTTTGAGCTTAAGAATCCCTGGTTCATAAATTTACCCAATACATCTCATATTTGGTTAAATTTCAGATTAAACTAGAGGGATTTTTACATTAATCATTATTATGATTAAGAATATATTGATGAAAATGTGTTCACAAGACCAAATACATGGGATTTAACATCACACTATCCCAATTCATTAACACGAGGTTTAAATGTAATTTGACCATTAATCCAATTTTGAAAATTAAGTTAGATGATAAAAATTTGATTATACAAGTTTTAATCTAGATTCCAATGACTACTACCATCATAACACAATTCCAATGAAATTCTTAATCGATATAAACTTGCGTATAGATTGATTGACGAATCAAACTCCCCAAACCCCTTAATTCTTCTTTCAATCCTTGGTGCATCGTCTCTCAAGCTCACTATGGTTTCTCCAATATCAAAAATGTGTTTTAGGTTTGTCTCATTAATCTCATAATAGTGCTTCCCATGAACTTAGGCTTGTGCCCAATATAAGCCTTAACCCAAAGAGTCCAAATAACATTCCAAATCGCTCAAAACTCTACCCAAACCATATACTAACCTAAATGGCTTAAAACCCTCTATTTTAAGTCAAAAGTGAACTTTCTATGCATCTCAAAAGTCAATAGTAAACATGACAAATTATATTAAATTAGTTATCTCATTAACTTAAGTTATAGACTGACACGAGTCAAATTAATTATAATATAATTTATTAATTAATTCCATGCGACTCGGCATTATGAGAAAGTACTTTAAAATCGGTGAAACTCGATACCGAGGGAATAATCAAAACAAGAAAAACTGCGACACCAATTCCCTGATCATTCCATAGTCGCCATAATACTAAGTCACTTAAAATATTTAGTAATTGAATTTTCCAGTATTATACCCATTTTCAAAGGGTGTTAATTCATGTAACAGACACACGCCCACATAAATGGATCATATAACGACACACTACAATTATACTAAGTGACATAACACATTCATATGCAAAATAGTAACTCATCCCAAATAAATAATCAATATAACAATTAATTAATTAATTAGTACTGAAAATACGAAGTATTACATTGTGTGTCATTTTTATCAAATGTGTTAGAAATGATCATTAGGCATTCTCTCTCTCCCCCACTCTTATTTATACACACACACACACACACACACACACACACACACACACACACACACACACACATATATATATATATATATATATATATATATATATATATATATATATATATATTCTTTTAGAGAATAGTAGGTATATATTGATTTATAATATCTGGATAATTAAAAAGTGTAATTAAAAAATTCTCTATTTTGTAAAATTAAAAAAATAAATATTCTCAAAAATTAAAAATGTAATATTATAGAAATTAAAAACTTAAACATTTTCAATATAAAAATCATAATGTTTTAAACTACTTTTCACATAATAATTAAGTTAGTTTAACTTTTTTTTAATAAAACTGTATATTTAAAAAAAATGTATTTAACTCTTTTTATAATTAAAAAATGTATTTTAAAAGATTTACAATTCTTGTACGTTGTAGAGTGTATAGTTTTGTACACGTATTGTTTATAATGTAAAAAAATATACGGTTTAAAAAAAAATGTTATAAATAAAATTTAGAATTACAAAAACGATGTTTTATAACAGTTTTTTAAACGAAAAAATTATAGTTTTGTAAGTTAACATTTAAAAAATCTATAAAGATTAAAAAAACTATTTAAAAAGATTATTTTAAAAAACAACTTACTGTTTGAAAAAACAATTAAAATTAACATACATTTTTTTAATAAAAATAGTTAAAAACATTAGGATTTTTAAATTCCAGATATCTTTTTTTGTAAATTCCAAAATATTACGTTTTTCAAATTTTCCAAAAGAACATTTTTTATTTTTTTAAGAATTTATGATTTTTTAGTTACATTATTTAATTTTTGGGTGAATTTGACTTTAATTCATTACTAATCTTCGATTTTAGACTTAAAATAAAATTTTGTTTAAAAATTAGACTTTAATACAAAAGGTCGAAAAAAATTGTTAACCTTAACTCACTAGTGGCCTTTTTTAATTTGAAATAATATAAAAACCCAAAAAATCTCTTAAAAAGAAAAAAAGGGGTTAAAAACCCAAAAAACTAAATTAAAAAATAAAAAACAGTGTTTACATAAATAAAAAAAAGGAAGAAATAAAAAAAGAAAACACTCTCCCCCCACCCCCTCCCCAACTACCTGAAGACCCTCCCCCCCCTTCTCTCTCTACCTCACCCACCTACACCACCACCACAACAACCAATCAACTAAACCCATAAATGGTAAAAATTGAATCATAAAATTTATGGTGTTTGAGAACTAATTTCTAGTTTTTGCATTTTTGGTTGTGGTTTTTTGATATTTTCCGTCTTGAGATTTATACAGGGGAAGATAGATGCCAACAATGGGTGTTAGGGTGGAGAGAGAGAGTTGGGCAGAGGTTTATGGTGTGTATGGTAGTACGAGGGTTATAGACCACAGAGGGGGTGATGATGGTCTGTGGCGATGGAGTGGGTGGTGGTGGTGGTGATAGTGTTCAATGACGGTGTGTGGTGGAGGTAATGGTGTTGGTGGGGGAAGATAGATGAAAGTTTTTTTTTTCTTTTTTCTTTTTCCTGATTTACAATTATTAGAAGTAAAATTAGAGTTTTGATTTAGTAATTCATTTTCTTTGTTATTTTTTATTTTAAGAGATTTTTGAATTATTTTAATTAAAAAAATCCACATGTCAGTTAAGGTTAACAAATTTTTTGATGTTTTGTATTAAAATCTAATTTTTCAACAAAATGGTATATAAGTCTAAAATCGAAGATTAGTAATATATTAAAGTCAAATTCACCCTTAATTTTTTAGAATATTATCAATTAAGATATTCCAAGTATTCTCTAATATATATATATATAGGGGACCGATAGCGAGAGAGAAGAACAACCATTTCAAAGATATTTATTAAAAAAAGCACCCAACCATTAATACCAAAAACGTTGGCACCGAACCAATAATAAAGAAGAACAAATGGCACCCAAATCACAAATAACTCTTATTTTAATAAAAATAAAAGTGACAAAATCTTAAGTGGCAAAATTTTCTTTAGGTATAACCAAGACAAAATTTTCCCCCCCAAAAAGAAGGAAAAATCATGGTAAATGGGGTGTCGGATGAAAAATAATTTCATGACAAATATTGGCTATCAAACTCACATATAAGTGAACATAAAAGTCATTTTTCACTTGAGGGTGGTGTGTTTTACAAAGTGTTTACCTCAAATAAACCTAGGGGTGAATAGGTTTTAGTGAGAATTTTACCAATTTCAAAATTCACTTGACCATTGTTTAGATTCAACCAAGTTAGCATGCATCTAGGTGATAAATCTAATGGATCTAAGACAATTAATCAAATTAGGAACAAATTTAGGTTAATTATGTGAATTAACTAGATGCAAGCCCTAAGTCAATTTTAACAATGGATCATGTTAGATCCAAACTTATAACTAAATGTGTATTTGTGTGCTAGCAAATGTGTACATGAACAACAATCAACCACACAATAGGCATAAGTGAAAATAAAATTTACACAAATGCAAGAAGGTACCTCTCTCTTATTTCCAAACAAAAGGTTACGTAAGGACATTGAAACTCTCCCTCTTTTAAATTAATGATCCATTCAAAGCTTCGTCAAGATGATATAGATATCACGTTCTTCATCCTCAGATCGCACCATACTTAAACTCCCTAATATCTCAAACACATCATTTTTTTATCGTGGAGTGTAGATCTTCAAATTTAGATTTGAATCAGGTAGAATTGAATCCAGGCTATGTGTTTTTATCTTCAAATCACTCTCAAATATCAAAAATCATGAATTAAGTATATATCCAAGTTTCCTCTTAATTTTGTGTAAATAAAGTGAAATTGATAATTGAAAGGTATTTTATTGGTAACTTGAGTAAAAATACTCTCTCTATATGTGAGAAGTACTCAGTAAATTGATATATAAAAATGGGAGGTAAAATCTCCTATTTATAGAATTTTTTGAAAAAAGGTAACTCCATGTGCATAGTTAAAAAAGACCACTGTGTGCACAATTTTAGGTGGAATCCTAGGTCACGTTGTACATGTGACAATCGTACACAGTCAGGTTTTAGATTCGTGAGAAGGATTTTAAGAAGTATGAAAACCAAGCCCAAAAATGTGAGTGTTGTGCGCACAATAAGGTTTTACACCACTGTGCATGGATTTAGGTAAAACATTTTATTTGCTTAAACCGTGATGTCTTGTGCACATGTACAAAACCCAACTGTACATGATTAAGATATTTATGATAAACATGATTCATTATATGAATTTCCTTTGACTTTTGATTAATGACATGGTTTTAGAACATATTAAACACAAATAGTAATCACTCAACAACATACTCAAAATTCCAATTGAATCAAATCAAGAAACTTTTGTATCTCAATCACGACATGATCCTGAACAAATATAAGTCACAAAATCAATTGAGTGCTCATAATCAATTTATAAGAATTACAATTCATACTTAATTTTATCACTTCATTAATATTTTTTGAGATATTTTAAATGGTAGAATCCAACCATGTAATATCCCTTGTATGATGTATATACCTAAAGTAGATACTCAAAAATAGCACTACGAGAAAATTTAAAAGCCATATCTTGTATTTCCTGCCTTGAATTCTTTAACACTTGGATTTGACTCTTTTCATCATAAAATGCTTTTCTACAATGGCTTTCATACACACTTTGGTAGGCACATAAAGATGATACCCAAATTCAAATCAATGTGATCTCGCTAATGGTAGCCATTTCCATGTAAGCAACATCTCATCAAGCAACTCCATCTGGTTAAAGTGTTCTGCACACTCAATTACCAAATGGTCCATATAAATATATTGAGATAACGAATACTAGATTTCAGTATTTTAGCATGATTGAAAAGCAAGAACTAATGCTATCCACATCATAAAAATCATATGATCCAAGTGATATGCAAGTGCATGTGTAATGTGAAATCATAACCGAAGATTTCAACAAACTTTAACTGTCATTATTTTTCATGTTAATTCTAACATATTATTGAGTTGATCACCATTTTCACAAGTAGTTTATAGTTTTGAGGTTTCGCAATGAGTCATAAGACCTCTGAACCTTAGGCCTTCTAGATTTGTTTATGAAATTGAATACATCCTTTTTGAAAACATATTTTATTAAGTGAGTAAAAAGCCTTTAGGCCGACTTTTGTGGCTCCTTGGACCTTAGGCATTTTGAATGGAATCAAAGGTGAAGATCTTGATGATTAGTTTAGTATTTTTTGGGTCCTTAGACTTTTGACTATTGGCCCAAGGATGTGTGGACCTCAGCCAAGTTAGATCAGCGCTCCAGGCTACATGTAATGGGTTCTTAGACATTGACTTAACTTTGGACATCTTTACTTTTCTCGGGATATGGAGAGACTACGGCATGCCTTGCTAAGATGATGTCTTCAGCACTCATATGCATCTGAGATCTCTCGATCACCTCAATTATGGAGGCTTCTTGCTAAAAGACCTCAACAAATCTTTTGGGGTTAAACCTGATATGAAGGCGTACACATAGATGGTGATTGGAGTTTACATCTTGTATTGGTTGAGTAAAATACAGAATCGATCTTATATCTTCTTGACCTCATTGTCCCAGGTCTTAGCCATGCTGGAACTATCTTGGGACTAGTATCCCAAAAGTGATAACCTTTCCTTGATAGAAATGCAATTTATAGATCATTAGGGGGCCATAGGCGCACCCTCTAGATCATTTTCATACTTTAACTGGGGCTCGTGGTTTTCTCTAGTTGCACTATGTTTTGGTCTAGTCGGTTCCTCTACTATAGGGGGTAGGTGAAGCCTATTGAGAATAATAGCCAGCTGCTCTAGGAGATTCTTTGATTGAGTTTCCATTTCTTTGAAATAATGGGTAAAACCAATATTTGTTGGCATACTTAAGAGAGTAGGACGTGTAGTTAAAAGTAATGGAACTTATCATTCCCAAAGACGGTGCCAAACTGATGAGTGTTAAAATCGCATGTGACTTTAGACCCACAGTTGCTCCCCTTTAGACCTTAGACTAGTAAGAGGAAAGGAGTGTCAACGTAAGAAACAAATGTTTAAAGTGGTTCTAACCTCAATAGATGGTCCTATGTCCATTGTCCAAAGGTGTTATGCATGTTTATTAGAATGTAGGTGAGTATTACAATCTAAGACACCCCTTGAGCTTTGGTCAATGAAGTTTTAAGTCTTGCATCCCCGTTAGTAGTCCATAGGACCTTAGGAAGTAACTGGATGATTTCTCAAAGAGTTTTTGAGTGCTACTTTAGGGACCAACAATGTATACAAATGGAGTAAATAATGGAACTAGTCCAAGTTACAAATATAACCACACGACAATAGGTCGTGAGTGCGGAATGGAGTGCAAACACTTATGGAATGTTAGAAATCTTATGTGTATGATAGTTTGAATACTCTAATCTCTCTTAGAGCTAGATATTGATCCCCTTTTACCTTCTATCAACCCCTATTTATAGGATAACTCTTGAAGGCAAAACAAGTGGGTTGTCATAAGATGGTGCCATGAGGGAGGTGTAGTGTTGAAAATAGTATTTGCATGTGATGTAATATGGTTGTTAAGTGCATTAAATGCTGATGGGAACACTCTATACAAGTGGCGCTGGGTAGTGGCGATTAGTGGAATAATGTTCTTCTTTCTATCTAGTTTGCCAGATTGGTCAAGGAAGCTCTACCTAGGTCTTTTGAGCTCAGGACCTGCCATAGGTTGGTCTTAGATTATTCTTGGGATATTTTGGGGTGATACACCTTGGTTCTAGGGTCTAAGTATCCTTGAGGGGTCATTTCTCTTTTAGGTCTAATTTGGGTGTCAAATTGTATGGGACTCTAGTCTTATGGTCTCCGAGCTTGGTTGAGTAGACATGTTGGAACAATTGTCCATACTAGTAACGAGGAGTAGTAGCCGAGGTCTGCTACAGTGCCATGGATTTTACTTGAGAGAAGATAAGGTCTTGAGGATCATTCAGTGATCTATCTAAGGTCATCAGGGGTCAGCTATAGGTCTTCTGTTCTTGCCTGAGGGTATTCAAGGGGTTTAGAGCCTTTTAAATACCAGGTGTAAAATAAGGTATCATTATATTTTATCATGTTTCATCAAGTTGATATCAAGAACTTTTGTTTAATCAATCATGTCAATTTTCAAGTCTCTAGCATATCAAAGCTCAGTTTTCAACTTTTCAAAATCAACTTTCAAAATTTCTCTTTGAAACTCAACTTCTTTCAACTTTCATTTTGTTCAAATAGGAAGGGTTTCATTTTTTTAAAAGTTTGATATTTGACTTCTTCAATTTTAAAAACTCTTGATAAAGTTCATCAAAGATATCATTTATGTCAAGAAAATCATCATATTCTCATCCAGTGACCAATGAAAATATGTGTGTTAACCTACACTTATACACGGTGAGGAATCACTAAGATATCAATGATAAGACTCTTTGATCCTATTTCTCTTCACAACATCATCAATTGACATTCTTTCATCATAACCCTTTGCATTTTCTTCTGATCTCACCATTAATGCTATCTCACTTCCACATTAATCACGTGAAGAACTCTAATCAGAATCACTCTTTGAATCACTTAAGCTTGTTTTGTAGACTATGTTTTTTTCTCAAAGTATTTGCTCTTCTATTTGTAATAGCAAAATTTATTATTCCTCAGTTTATTTTTATTTGGCTTATCCCGTTACACAACACTGCACCTTCACGACCATTCTCAAGTCTTTAAGAAAAGAATCGTTAGTGACCATTTGTAAAGATTGGAGATCATTCATCTCTAGTTTACCCTAGAAGAGTTATGAAGTAGTTTGGTGAGCTTAAAATATCTAGGGGTCTTTTTAAAAGAGTTTGTTTTTACAAAAAAATTCAAAATGATTTTTAAATGACTTTTAAAAGTTTTTTTGAAGATCTTGCTAGTTCGTCAGAACGAATTGACATGTTGTTCAAATGAAATGCTGCTGGTCGTTAGAACGGGTTTTGTTCGTTCAAACGAATTTTGAACTGTTGCCTTTTAGATCAGCTCTGGAACCTCGTTCGTAGTATAGTTGGAAGATGTTCGAATGAAAATAGGTACTTTGTTCGAACGAGATAGCAGTTCGTTCGAACGAGTACGCATGTTTTTATTTTTTAAAACAAATCAAATGTAATCTTTTATCCCTATCTCCTTGAAACCTCTTTCCCTATAAATATTAATGCAGGGATGCATTTATTTCTAAGCCTTTTTAGAGTTCTATTTATAATCAAACTCTATATTTTTTTCATCCAAACCCCTTAGATCTTTTAGGATCACTTTGCCAAACCAAGAAGAACACATCTGAGTTCTAAAACCTTAAAGATATTTTTCTTTACTGCTAATTTATGGAGTCGAGGCTTTACGATTGAAGAAGAAGAAATGAATTATCAATTCCTGAGGTTATTCGGTGGATACCGAGGCAAAATATGATTTATGTGAGTGGTACTGGACTACATCCTTTTTTTTTACTGTAGATTCGAAGAAACTTGTGAATTATACTTAGTAGATCTCTAAGTAGTTTGTAAATCATTACGTGTCTGTACTTTCTTAAATAGTGTTGAATATAGGTTTTACCCGAAAGGAATTTTTCCACTATTTTCTTCTTCTTCTTCTTCTTCTTCTTCTTCTTCTTCTTCTTCTTCTTCTTCTTCTTCTTCTTCTTCTTCTTCTTCTTCTTCTTCCTGTTTGGTTTCGGCATTGGCTTCACAATTTATCTTGCATGCTCTCTAAAGTTTAATCAAGATAAAATTTGGTAAAAAGGAATTTTGTTTTTGTGTGACATAAGATATAAGTAAATTCATATAACCCCCTGTGTTTTTTCTTTTCTTTAAACTCTCGTATGCATCACAGTATTCTTTTTTATCATGTACGCATCATGGTATTCTTTTGTTACATACGTGAAATAAAAGAATACCATGATGCATACGAGAGATTAAAGCAAAGAAATAACACAAGGGGTTGTATGGATTTACTAGTATCTTAGGTCACACACAAATAAAATTTCTTTTTACCAAATATATTTTGATTAAGCTTTAGTGATCTTGCATGATAAATTCTGAAGCCAATATCTGTAATACCCCGTATTTCTGAATATTCCAAATATTCCATTTAATTAGATTGGAGAATTAAATGAGAAAATGTCGGCTTAATTTAAATTACGTAAGAGTAGTAATTTAAAGTGTTTTATTTAAAATTGTAATTTTGGAATATTAATCGAGAGATAGATACCGGTTTATATTACCTCATTATATTTACTTAGTGCGAGTGGTAAATAGTTACTTAACGCGTGTAGACCGTGTTTGGGGAGAACGAGTAATACTTGTTAAGTGACTCAAATGATAATTTAGAGGTCACCAATGAGTCCGGAAGGGTCAAATTAGTCAAAATAGTATACCCAGGGGTACCCGTTGAGTCCCGGGGTAATTTTGGACTAAACCGAGACCGTTCGGGGGCGTTTTGGTCTTTTAACATAAGAGGGTATGGAGACCTACGAAATTGAGAGTTGTATATCAGCCGTATGATAGAGGAATTAGGGTTAGAACACCCATGACAACACCAATACCATTAGAGAGAAGAGAGGCACAACTTTCTAAAGCAAAAAGAAGATTTGGGAAGAATTCAAAGGGATTTTTTACCATCAACTTGTTGGGAAAGAAGGATTGAAGGATGAAGATCATCAATCATCAACAAGAACAACGAAATTAGACCCTACTGATCGTAAGGCAAGTTGTTTATTGCAAATTATAAAGTTATAATACCCATGTGTAGGGTTTTTGAATAGTTTTGTTTAAATCATTATTTTGATTAGAGAAAGATGATATTTATGCATGTTGGGATAGGAATCGCATGTAGAAGGATTTAAACTATGTAGAGGATTAAGATTCAGATTAGAATTGATGAGTTTTCGGATTTAAATCTGGATTTTGAATGATAAAATGGGAAGAACACCATAACTAGGGTTTCAAGGAATTCTGGATTTTAATTAATTAATTCTTTAAAGTAATTGGAGTTTTGATGTATTTGACACGTTAGAAACTGTCCTAGTATATGTGGAAATATGTTAGGATCATTGGGTCAAAGTTTGGTGGACTATAATGGAGTTTGAAGGTTTGTTAATGGAGGAAAAATCTTAACGAAGAAGACAACTGCGTCTGTCCCTGTTCGATCGATTGATCGATCTCGAACTATCGATCGATCGACTATGTCGATCGATCGAACCCAGCCGTCGATCGATCGACGCAAGCTGTTTCCCGAAAATTTTGTGTTTAATCCTTCGTTGAGTTCGGGAATGAATAAGTATTCTAGGATTTACATTATACTTATATGGGAGTAAGAATAAGACCAGTAGGTATATTGTTGAGGTCCAATAAGGCCATTGGGTGTAGGGATTGGATTACGGACCGAGGGGAATAATCCGATTTAGTAGAGTATCGGGAACTTCGAAAATTGAGTTACGGAGCGAAGTAAATTCAATTTAGATAATAGACCAGTAGGGTAAGCGATAACTACTGAAATTATATTTAAGGGGTAACTAGGACCCTTAGAGTGGTGTGAATACTCAAATAAATACGATTAACGAAATAAATCGTAAAGCGATTATTTTACGGTAAATATATGAGATTAAAATATTACGTACGTATATGATTAATTGGTCGGGCGTGTACCTACTGAATTATGTGATCTTTTAGGTAGAGAGATTATACCTAAATTAATTATGTTAGGGTCTATGGGACGTTCCGAACTAATATAAAGTTATTATATGTTTGGGGTCGATGAGAAATGCCGAACCAAACCTTGAACTGGTGTCGCGATGAGAGAGTCCCGAACCAGAATATGTGTGTATATATATATTTTTAAAATAGTTGGGGTCGATGGATAATTCCGAACCAACTCTCACTTGGGGTCGATGAACCATTCCGAACCAAGAGTCCTTTACGTGTATAAAAAGGGCAAAATAGTTATGACTGATATTTAGTATATATTGTGTGTGAAATATATATACTTGATAATATTCTACTTCCGTGTGTTAGTAGATTGATATATACTATGTATTTAAAGATACATACTGAATTGGTAAGTTAAGTAGTGAAATTTAATTACGAAATGCACCTTTAGATAGAGAAAATCTATTTAGTAATTCAAGTAGCGAAACTTAATTGCATAAGTAGGAAGTTAACAATTGTGAGAATTGTAGTAACTTTAGTAGTGAAACTAAATGAGAAGTCTTGAAAAATAACATAGATGAAATGTTACTTGAGAATTAATTAACATACGCGAGATGTTAGTGAAACGGTTGTACTGTATGGGCGGTACTGGAACTTGGGTACAGTTAAGTTCAGTTGACTACTTTGGTTTTAGTTAGCTCGGGAAGTATGGCTAGATAAACTAAGTGTAGAACGTTAGGTGTGCACAAAAGATGAGGGGTGAGTTAACACAAGAGAGTGTACGAGAACCTAACATGTGTAATCAATAACCACATTTTATATTGTGATAAACGCTTGCTAAATATTTTCAAAATGTTTTTGAGTACTAACTCTTGCTATATAATATTTTCAAAACCTTTTAGGTGTCCAGCCACAGGGATGCCATGTATGATGATTCCATTCCAGAGACTCGGAGCTGTAGCACAGTGGATGCTTACAGGATTTTGACTAGGCGATATCTCTCATTCAGATCTAGTACAGGATCTCACACTCTTCTATGTATTGACTTGTTGTCCGGTTTTAGTCTCAGATGTTAGTTTCAGACTAGCGGTTACTCTATTGTTGTTTGGGATTTTTTTAGCCGATGGTTTATTCGGTAGTACTTTTGTTCTGTTGTACTTTTACTTTGTTGTTTGAATTATAGTACATGATTATTTGTACTTTGTTCCGCATGGTTGATTTATCTGTTTTAAGAAAGATAAAATTTGGAACCGGTCTAATTTTACTTAGGGGATTAGTAATAAAAAATTTTTCGACAGTGATGCTAAGAATGAACCATTTGAGAAACCTGTTTTAATTTAATGAAGGCCTGATCACCCGATGTTTAATTAGGCGGGGTGTCACAATATCCAAACCAAACATGAAAAAAAAGAAATAGAGGGAAAATCCATTTCGAGAAAAACTTATATTCGACACTGTTTAAGAAAGGAAATACACATAATGATTTAAAAAGTACTTAGAGATCCACTAAGTATAATGCACAAGCGTCTTTAAATATTCAATAAAAAATGATGCAGTCCAACACCACCCACATGAAGTAGATCTTGTCTCGGTATCCACTGATCAGCCCCAGGAATTCACAATTCCTTTGTTCTTCAGTCGTAGAGCCTTGAATCCACAAATTAGTAGTAGAGAAAAATCTCTACAAGGGTTTAGAACTCAGATTGTGTTCTTCTTGATTTGTCAAAGTGATCCTAAAAGATCCAAGGGGTTTGGATGAAAAAATTATAGAGTTTGATAAAAAATTGAAGTCTAAAAAGGCTTGGAAATAAATGCATCTCTGCATCTCTATTTATAGGGAAAGAGATTTTAAGGAGATAAGGATAAAATATTGCATTTGATTTAATAAAAAATATGGCATTTATTTCCAAGCCTTTTTAGAGTTCTATTTGTGATCAAACTCTATAATTTTTTCATCTAAACCTCTTGGATCTTTTAGGATAACTTTGCCAAACTAAGAAGAACACAATCTGAGTTTTGAACCCTTATAGAGATTTTTCTCTATTATTGATTTGTGGAGTCAAGGCTCTATGGCTGAAGAAGAAAGGAATTGTGAATTCTTGAGGATGATCGGTGGATATTGAGGCAAGATCTGCTTGTTGTGGGTGGTGCTGGACTGCATCATTTTATGTTGAAGATTTCAAGATGCTTGTGGATTATACTTAGTGGATATCTAAGTAGTTTGTAAGTCATTATTTGTCCGCCCTTTCTTAAATAGTGCCAAATATAGGTTTTTCTCGAAATGGATTTTTCTTATATTTCTTATTCTTCTTATTCTTGTTTAGTTGGGACATTGGCTTCATAATTTATCTTGCATGACCACTAAAGTTTAATCAAGATAAAATTTGGTAAAAAGTAATTTTGTTTGTGTGTGACCTAAGATACAAGTAAATCTATATAACCCCTATGCTTTTTCACTCTTAATTTTTCAACTATGTTGGACATACATTGATGTGATGTCCTACTCCACCACAACCAAAACATCTATCTTCTTCTATTTCTTTTCCTCTCTTGTATGAATTCCTATGATTACTGCATTGAGAATGATGTTTAGTGGATTTTTATTCTCTAGGTCTTTTTTGAAAAATTTCTCAAACCTTTTCACATATAAATTCATCCATTTTAACATTTTCTTTTGATCTATCATCACTTTTTCTAGAAAAAAACTTATCAGTAGATTCAGTAACAAATAAAATATCCTTCTTAGTCTTAGACACACTCAAATGCTCTTCTTGATCACAAATTTGAATTGACCAAACCAACTCTTCAAAACTACATGTGTCTATATCTTATCTCATTAAGGTTAAAAACCTTGTTTTTGAATCTAGAATCTAGCATTCTTAATAACTTCTTAATAACCTTATTTTGGAGGATCTTCTCTCCTGGGTTAAAATAGGCATTGCCAACGTTGGGCAATCAAGTATAGTAATCATTTAAGATCTCCTCTTCATTATGTCTTATTATTTCTAACATAGTTGCAATGTTTTGAAACATAGATCTCTTAACACTTGAAGTTCCCTCATGAGTAACTCTCATTATATCCCAAGATTCTTTTTCATTTCACAGTTGAGTGTAAGGTTTTTAATCCTATGTGCTAACAGATGAAAATATAGCATTTGACGCAATCGATTTATAATTACAAGTAATAATTTACATCCGACCAAACAACCCTTTTGGGTTTTTAACTCTATCACCATATTCTTTATTAATGGGACTACTCCACCCATTTTCTATACTCATCCACACTCTCACGTGCTTAAACTTCAAATGAGCATGAGTTTTCACTTTCTAATGGCCATAATTTGAACCATCAAAGTAAGGAGGATGATTCGGAGAGCTACTATTTCGATATTGATCCATTATCCAAATAGGATATAAACACAATCTTTAAAATATATCTTAGAGCAAAGAACACAACTAAAAACACACAAATAAGCAACATCTATTCAAATACGTGAGTGTTTAAACAAGGAAATGCTCTGATACTAATTGAGGGTGGGGTTTTATACAAAGGGTTTACCTCAAATAAACCTAGAGAGGGTGAATAGGTTTTAGTGAGAATTTTGCCAATTTCAGAATTCACTTGGCCCTTTTTTAGTTTCAACCTAGTTAACATGCATCTAGGTATGAAATCTAATGGATTTAATATAATTAAGCAAATTAGGAAAAAATCTAGGTTAATTATGTGAATTAACTAGATTCAAGTCAATTTAAGCAATGGATGAAATTAAATACAAACTTAAATGTGAGTGCATGAACAACAATCAACTACACAAGAGGTACAAGTCAATATCTCCAAGGAAAATCCCCCCTACTGGGATTAAAAAGCCCTCAGTGCATTCTAGTTCTCATTCAATCTGAAAATCCAATTTTACACAAACATAAGAAGATATGTCTCTCTTGTTCCCTAATAATAAGTCACAGATAGACATTGAAACTCTCCTCATTTGAATGAGTGATTCTCTCAAAGCTCTGTCACCAGATATGGAAGTCACGTCCTTCATCCTCAGATCGCACCATGCTTGAACTCCCTAATAGTTCAAACACCTCTTTTTTTTTATCTTGTAGTGTAGATCTTCAAATCCTGATATAAATCAATTAGAATTGAATATAAGCTATGGGGTTTTCAACTTCAAAACACTCTCAAATCTCACAAATTAAAAATCAAGTATATATCCAAGATTTCTCTCAATTTGGTGTAGATTAAGTGAAATTGATAATCAAAAGGTGTTTCTCTGATCACTTACCTAAAAATACTCTCTTTATGCATGAGAAGTACTTAGGAAAAGGATATAAAATGGTAGGGAAAATATCCTATTTATAGATTTTTTTGAAAAATAAGAGGTTGTGTGCACACGATTCAAAAAGACCACCGTTTACATGATTTTGGGGAGAAGCCTATGTCATATTGTACATGTGACATCCTGCACAAGGTAAGGTTTGATAGACCTGTGCACGCTTCAACATGACCAAAACCATGCATGTCGTGAACATGATAAGGTTTAACACCCGTGTGTGAAGATATAGGAAGATCATTTCCTTTGCCTAAACTATGTTGTCGTGCACACGAGTATAAAACTCAACCGTGCGTACACTTGTAGGCAGAATTATAAATTCACCAAAACAAGAATACATGACAATAATTTGTAAAAAAACATTTCAATTAATCAATCTCACAAAATCATTTTTTATAAAATATGTAAATGTGTATGTGATTGTATTAACCGTGGGACAATTCAATCCAGAACTACAACAAAAATGATATGATCTTCAAATCTTTAGAATTTGAGTGTGAATGTTTTGATGTAGAGAAGACGTATGATCTTAGATTTCAATGTCCATATATTCTAATCAACAAGACACTGTAACACCCCAGGAAAATCTCAAAATGCTACTAAAAATAAATAGTAAAATACGTCCAATTTAAAACCATTCAACAATGCCAACGGCTGAATAAAACATTTGTATAAGCATAAATGAATAATTAAACTATATATTCTCATTAAATATCAAACTAAAGTATAGAGTTGTCTACTCATCGTTGTATCCCAAATCCAAATAAGCCACATTAATAATAAATCGCTGCTGGAATCATAACATGTCATGCATATATAAATTGAATGGGGGTGAGTGGGACATTCAGTAAACTCGTATAAATGCTCCAAGTGAACTACACATACTTGTGTGTGAACATTTATATAAGTGTATGCATATGAACACTCAACTATCATCCCGATACAAATATCATATCCATCAATCTCACCCTGTATCACTATGCATCCTAATATCCCCCATACATCAAAATCCCAATCGTACTTCCCTAAATACGGTATGGACTCTTTATCACCCTCTTCTCAATTATCCTCCTAACACTCTATGGCCCCCAAACCAATACAATCATAGTAACAAGGCATGATATGGTATTTCCCTTATCATCCTGTCACAATTTCTTAAGATCCCACAAATAAATGGCTTAACATTCCCACCGTGTTTAAGCCATAGCTTAAGATATAAATGACGAGAAAATATCCCAAAGCACACCTCATCCAGCGGGTGGTTTGGCTATGAATGCCTTAACATTATACAATATATATAATAATATCAATCTAGAAATATAAGATATTTTTAAATATTTCCACAAATTAAGTATTATTACTCTACCCAACTCTACACCAAACTAATTATGATTTTTCCCAACTACTAGGCATGAAAACAAGATCACATAAGCATGTGTGCAACAATGATGATATTACATACAAGTATAAGATATAAAGTTGAAACAAGCAGCAAGGAATATATATATATATATATATATATAATGCACACACAAAAACAAAGGTGAATACATATAGCACACAAAATAACCACGGGAGAACGAAACCTACATCAATTTGAAAAATAATCCAACAAATCTTTAAGAAATACTAGCAATGAGCGTTGTTTGGAAAATATTCACATATTATTCATAAAAGCTCTGAAAATTACAAAACCAGCACTCACGGGTTTATATTTCAATTATCTAGGACCAAAAAATTACGTGGAAGTCAAATTCATAAATATATCATGTAAAAAAATTCCCTAAAAGTGACAACTTTATTTTAGAATATTTCAAGACCTCTTTTATTCCCTTCATCTTCTTCTCTAACCCTTAAATTTGTAAAAATCTTCTGCTCCTTTATATTACTTGTGTTTTATCTCCTGATCTAATGTTATATATTATACTATAGCCTTATATCAACCCCTAGGTATTGTAATGTAATATATTTATACTTAGAGGTGACTAATTAGGGTTATAAAAATGCTAATTCCATTTTTGTCACATAAGCCTCCACAAAAGTATTCAAATGGACTTCAAATCTGTATATATATATATATATATATATATATATATATATATATATATATATCTGTATATATATATATATATACACCAAAGGGGTTCATAATGCATGGACACTAATTTTCGCTATTTTGAGTGTTTTTTTACTAACAAGTCCCCAAATTATCTAAATAAACAATAATAAAAATCTCACTACATAAATTAAGAATAATGCAGTTAACTAACTATGTCAATCCCTAATATAATTCAAATAATAAAACTCAAGTGATACATCCTTTGTCAAATATAAAATCCATATAGAAATGAATTAAGTTCACATATATATTTTAAAAAATAATGAGTATTACATTCTTCTCCCAACAAGAGGAATTTCATCCTCGAAATTCTCTATATACTTACTCTCAACATCATCATATCTAACAAGTAATCTTCTAATCACAGAAAGAAAACTTAATAAATCAATAGCCCAAAAGTCTCGAGTAATTGATTAACCTAAGCTCTAATGGCACCTGTAAAACCCCAGAATGCTACCAAAAATATATAGTAAAATGCATCCAATTTAAAACCATTTAAGAATTCCCAATAGCTAAATAACACATTTGTGGAAGCATAAATGAATAAATTTATATTCTCATTAAATATCGAAAAGTCATTTATAATTTTCTTTTATAAATAAAATATGAATTCCTTTAAAATAAACTATACAGTTGTTAAGTCATATCAACAATAAATCGCTACTCGAATCAAAACTTGTAATGGATATATAAATTGAAGGGGGGTGTGCAGCAAACTCAGTAGGCTCGTGTAAATTATTTAAGTGACCTACACATTCTCGTGCATGCACATGTATAAAGTGTATTCATATGAATTTTCAACTATCATCTCGAGATAAACATGACATTCTAGGATATCTCCTAGTATTATTACAGATCCCAATATCCCCCATATATTAATCCTCACCATACTTCCCTCAATACGATATGGAATCTGGATCACCCTTTTGTGAATGATCCTTCCAACACTCCATAGCCCCAAAATCAATACAATCATAGTCACAAGATGCAATATGGTATTTTCCTCATCATCTTATCATAATGGCTTAACAACCCACAATAAAACAACTCAACATCCCCAACATGCCTATGTTATGGCTTAAGAGATAAAAGATAAAAAAAAAATAGCCTATAAGCACACCCCGTCAAGTGGGTGGTTTGGATAAGGGATGCCTAATATCCTTCAATATCAATAATATTATAAATCTCAAAATATAACATCTCTATAAGGATTTTCAAAAATTAGGTATTTTTACTCTACCCAATTCGACACCCAACATATGCATAAGATTGTCTAATTACGATTTTCCTAACTTCTCGACATGAAAACATAATCACATATACATACGTGCAACAAGGATGATATTTACATATAAGTATAATATATAAAGATGAAACAAGTAGCAAGGAATATATGTATACAAATAAGGATGAATACATCTAGCACACAAAATAACTACGGGAGAATAAAACCTACCTCAATTTGCAAAATAATCCAACTAATCTTTAAGAAATTCCAGCAATATGCACTGTTTGGAAAATAATGATAAGATATTCAAAAAAGCTCTGAAAATTACAAAACCACCGCCCACACATGTAATACCTCATATTTATCCGTATTTAGAATTTAATTAATTGGGCAATTAAATAAAAAATACGTTTTAATTTAAATTATGTGAGTAGAGTAATTTAATATGATTTAATGATAATTATGATTACTAAGCGATTAAAATAATAATTATGATTATTAAATATTAATCGAGAGATAGACACTGATTAATATTATGATTCAAATTTACTAAGTGAGAATTGTAAATGTTGATAGTTAATTTATTCGAAATAGCGAGAGATATGGACGTACTTGATTATACCTCAACCTAGTGTCACGTGTAGACTAAATTGAGGATGAGATGGTTTTTTATGACTCAAATAATGATTTAGAGGTCACAGAGGATTTTGAATGGATCGAATTAGTCAAAATAGTATACTCCGGGGTACTAGTCGGGTACTGGGGCATTTTTAGGCTAAACCGGGATCGTACGGGGGCGTTTTAGTCTTTTGGCATTTGGGGGTGAGGAGACCTACGAATTTATGAGTGTTTTATCTGCTGATTAAAAGTGGGGTTAGGGTTAGAAACCTCATAACACAAAGGAAAGCCATTAGAGAGAGGAAAGATTATTCTCAAAGTTTACGGGAGAATTGGTGAAGGATTCATAGGGTTCTTGCACCAAAAACTTGTTGGAAAGGAAGATTGGAGGAGAAATACAATCGATCACCAACAACAATCACGAAATCAGATCATCTCTGAATAAGGCAAGTGGTTATTTGCAAAATTATTTTTGAGTTATAATATCCATGCGTAGGATTTTCAAATTATTGATTTTGATGAATATTCTTAGAGAAAAGGAATTGAACAATTGCATGTTTGGGTAGAAATCACATGTAGTTAGACTTATATCTTTAGAGGATTGAAAATCAGAGGAATCATGATTGTTATACGAATTAAAATCTGGGTTTATGATTTAGAATATGGGAAGAACATATTTTTTAGGGTTCTTGAATAATTAGAGGAATTGTATTATTCTTGGCTAAATTCATGAAGATTCATGATGTTTAAATCGTTGGAAATCATCCTAGAGTATGTAGGAATGGTTAGAAATCATTGGTTTGAAGTTTGGTGTGTTATCATGTAAGTTGGAAAATTGAGAATAGTGAGAAAACGCATGAAGAAGACGAACTGCACCTGCACCTGCACCTGCTCGATCGATCGATCGACCCTTGAATATCGATCGATCGACGGTCCTGGTTGATCAATCGACCCAGGCTGATTCTGGGTTCTTTTGTTAGTTAAGTTCTATTCGTTTACCAATGATTATAGGAAACCTTAGGGATGATGTTGTACCTATGTGGGGACTTAGAGATATTAGTAGGTGTATAGTAGAGGTCCGTTATAATCATAGTGTGCAAGATTGGAGGTAATGGACCAACGAGGATAAATCGATCGAGTAGTATATCGGAGATTTGAGATTTGAGTTACAGAGGGAGTAAACGTAATCCCCAGGGGTATATCAGTAGGTTAGAGATAGATTAACTACAGAAATGAATAGAGGGGTAACTAGGGCCCTTAGAGTTGTGTGAGTGCTCCATTAAAATTATAATAGTGAGATAAATCCTAAATAATTAAGTATGGTGAATATTAAAGAGAGAATATTACGTACGAACACTATTATTAGGTTGTGCGTATACCAACTGAATTATATAGATACTTAGGTGGTGAGAATACCTAAAGTATTATTGCCTATATTAGGGTCGAGGTAGGATTTCGAACTAATATATGGAAATAGTAAGTCGGGGTCATGACGAAAGAGTTCCGACCCAACCTATGTATAAATTTCATTAGTGGGGTTGAGGTGATTATTCCGAACCACTTCATGAAATGAATTTGGGGTCAAAGTGACATTCCAAACCAAACCCTAACTTGGTGTCGATGCACCATTCCGAACCAAGAGTCCTTGATGTGTGTTAAGAGGACATATTAGGGATAAATAAATTTATAAGTATATGTTCTCTATGAAATATATACTATATTAATAATCTACTTATGAGAGTTAGTAGATAGTGAGATGCCGCGAATACTTCTAAAAGAAAATTAAGTAGGAAGACTTAATTTTAAAACGGTGAAATATAACCAGGCGTGAACAGTTATCTAAGTATATAAATAATGAGATATGGTTACTATTACATACTAAGTGGGAGGAATGGGAACTTAGTAGTATAGGTGACAAGTTTTAATATCATAAGTTTAGTTAGCTTGAGTAGTATAGCTAGGTGGGCTAGGTACGGGACGTTAGGAGTGCACTATAGATAAGGAGTGAGGTAACTCAAGAGAGTGTACGCGAAATCTTAACATGTGTAATCAATAACTCATCTTATTGTGATAATCACTTGCAAAAAAAATTCAAAACATTTTGAGTACTAACTCTTGCTATTAAAAATATTTTCAACACCTTTTAGGTGTTCAGCCACAGGGATGCCAGACTTGAAGATTCTGTCGAGGGACTCGTAGCTGCAGCTTTGTAGAGGCTGGTAGGACTTTGCATAGACGAGATCTATTCAGATCTAGTGTAGGATCTCATGATAGTAGTGTCTATTGGGACATGTTGTCCACGGTCTTTATTTTAGATTTCAGTTTTGGATTATGTTGGATTTATTTAGTAGTTTTGGATTTTTAGCCGAATGTTGACTTTTCAAGATTTTATCCTTTATATATTTCTACATGGTTTGATTCATAGTTGATTGTGAATGGTTACCTTTTTCTTCCGCATGAGTATTTTGTCTTGAGTTAATGAAAGATAAAATTTGGCACCGATCTAATTTCATTTAGGTGATTAGTAATTAAAACGTTTTCGACAGTGATGCTAAGAATGAACCAACTGAGAAACCTGTTTTAATTTAATTTAGGACTAATCACCCGAGTTTTAATTAGACGGGGTGTCACAACACATTTCTAGTTCAATTATATAGCATCTAAAGTTTGAGCGAAAGTCAGATTCATAAATATATCACTTCGAAAATAGCCTGAAAGTGATGAGTTTATTTAAAAAAAGGGGGCCTCTTTTACTCTCTTTATCTTCTTCACTAACCCTTGAATTTGTAGAAATCTTCTTCTCCTTCATATTATTTGTGTTTTATCTCCTGATAGAAAGTTAGATAACCTCTTATAGTATTATATCATGCCCTAGGATTTGTAATATAACATATTTATACTAAGATGAGACTAACTACGGTTTTAAAAATATTAATCCCATTTTTCTTACATGGGCCACCATTAACGTATTCAAACTAACTCCATATACCTATCTTTATAAAATAACAACTATCTCAAAGGGGTTCATAATGCATGGACACTTATTTTTTTTATTTTGAGTGTGTTTTTCCCACTAACAAGTCCCCAAATTAAGTCACCACCAAAATTTTCTAAATAAACTATAATAAAAATCTCACTACATAAATTAAAAATAATTCACTTAAATAATTATGTTATTCCGTAATATAATTTAAATAATAAGTTCATATATATAACTCAAGTAATATATCCTTTGTTCAATATAAAATCCAAATAGAAATGAATTAAGTTCATATATATATTTAAAAAAATAAAGGGTACTATAGTCTTCTCGCCTAATAACATGAACTTTGTCCTCGAAATTATGTATATACGTAATCTCAACATCACCGTGTCTAACACGTAATCTTATAATCATACAAAGAAAACATAATAACCGATAACACAAATGTATCGAGTAATCCAATAACCTAAGCTCTAATACCACTTGTAACACTCCTGGAAAATCTAAGAATGCTATTAAAAATAAATAATAAAATGCGCCAAATTTAAAACCATTTAACAATTCCAAATGTTTAAATAAAACCTTTTTCGAAGCATAACTGAATAAATTTTTATTCTCATTATATCCACAAATGTCCTTTACAATTATTTTTACAAATAAAATATAAATACGTATAAAATTGTAATAGCCCGTATTTTTTTTGGCTTTTAAATTTAGGGATGTATTAAATTTAATTGGGATAAATTAATTTAATATTAATTAGAAAAATTGTTTATTATTTACTAGCGAGACGAGAGTTAGTAATTATTGGAAATTTGTCGTATATTACTAAATGAGTAAAGTAATGTATAAGATTGATTTTATAAAAATTGTCACGAGTGAATAAAATGACAATTATGGAAATTTAAGTCGGGATGCGCTTATGTCGTGTCAGGACTAAATTATGATTATTAAAAGTGAATAAATTATAAGTCACTCGTATGGTCATTTTGAGTGCGTCAATGTGCCCGGAAGGGTCGAGATAGTCAAAATAATGTACCCGGGGGTTTAGTTTGGGTCTCGGGACGTTTTTAGGCCTAATTAGCATCCCGGGAGGGTGTTTTGGACATTTCATATTTTTGGGTAATTAAACCCACGAATTTATGAAGGATATACTAGATGTTAGGGGTTGTCATCTAGGGTTAACATAAGCAAAACCAAAAAACGACCATTGGTGAAGAAGTGGAGAAGCTTTCCAAGGAGTTCTAGGCCAAAAACTCCGCCGTTTGCACCGCCAAATTGTAGATCGCGCGACGGGAAACACAACCACACCACTTTCTTCCACAAATCAGAAACAAAATTCCAGGCAAGTATCTATCTTGCTGATTTCTAGTTAATGTTCCTTCCATGTTAGTCTAGGAATGAAAATCATATGTCTTAATTGAAGAATTATATGTTTTAGAAGAAAACTCGTATGTGTTGTAGGGAGAATCTATGTAGCCTATATTTTTATCATATGTAGAGGTTTTATCACGAAATTGGAAATAATATTGATGAACGAATTGGGGTTGGTTAGGTTCTTTAATTGAAAATTTGGAAACTAGGGTTCTTATGAATTAATTTGGGGATTTCATGTAATCTTAATGATTCTGGACGAATTAATGATTCTAGGAGGTTATGAATGATATATAACCTTGTTATTATTGATTGGGATTGAAGATGAGATGTTGGGAATTAAACTGTAGAGGTTTTTAAGCTTAAAAATGGTGAAAAACGAGGCTGCCAAGGCTGAAGACGAAACAGTCCAGTTCGCATCGCGTGTAGTCGCGCGAAGTCGTTCGAGCGAGTTGCTAATGTCGCGCGAAGTCGTTCGATCGACACGTGGAAGTCATTCGAGCGAGATCCATTCTAGTTCGAGCGAAATTTCTAATTTTAGGGAATTTCCTATTTTGCCCCTATTTTAGTAAACGATTAATTTGAGTGAGGAAAACCAGTATCCAAGGAACCCAGAAGAGTGCAAAATTATTGGGAGTTGTTTAGGTGTAATGATTTAAACATTTGGGACGATGAGTTTACCCTGAAGATCACGAGAGTGAGATAATCGTAATTAGGATTTATACCATAAGGTAAGCGAGAGTATACCTACTCAGATTATACTTAGTGAGATGGAATACTTCGAGATGAGAAGTAAGTATAAAATAAATTATAAATGAGAATAAAAAGGGATGAGTTCGTTATGGGAGATACTCGAGTAAAATGTGATAATTCTAATTATGGGTCATGGGTGAACCTAATTTGGAAAATATGAATAATTATATATATGACTGTGTGACTGTGCATATATTATGTATCTGTGTAAAAATCATACCTGGGCTACTTGCTATCACGAGGGGGTTCCGTTCCGGGACAGTCTTATCTCGATTGGGCCTTTATGGTAGATATTGACTCGTACCCTAGAAGATAGTATTCCTCGATACAGGCTATCTGAAAATGATAGTCAGATGTTTTAAGAGGCGTGAGGGTATGTGTTCACCTCTTAGAACCTGGAACTATGCTTCGCCTCCATTTGTATGTGTTTTGTGTTAATACAGTTCGAGAGTGATTCCAAACTAGTATTTCCCTTAGTTTGTGTGATACGGGGATTTGATAGCAGAGTATGTCAGCATCATAGATCTTATGTGGGGTGCCGTTAGTATATATATTATATGCGTGACTAATATATATAATTATATTTATATCGGAACTTTCTACTGTGCGTATAAGTAGATAAGTAATGAATAAATTGCTTCAAATTTATTATAAGTGTTCAGTAACTTTGTAACGGTAATGAGTTGTTTTAAATAACATAAGAAATCTTGAAGAGAATGATTTCCTAAAGTAAATATCATAACCTCGCTTTTCACATGATAAAACCTTATGGAGAATAAGATAGGGAAATTGATGAGATTTATTAGTACGGTAGGCGTGCACACTAGATGAGAGGTGAGAATTCTCAAGAGAGTTTTGCAAACTAACATGGTTGTTGCATTAGAAGGTAAGCAATTTAAATACTTGCTAAACAAATTTTAAACTGTTTTACACTCGTGCTCTAACCCGTTTCCTGTTATCTCTTTTCTCTTGTGTATATATATATATATATATATATATATTAGGTGCCCAGCCACAGGTGCGTCTTGCGTAGATTCTTTGGACCGGACGCACTGCAGCTTATGTGGGAGTTGCAGGACATTGCTTAGACGACCTCGATGTTGAATCTACTCTCATTCTAGTTCTGATTAGTTAGGGCATGTGTCGCCCATTTCCTTATTCAGTTGGATTTGTCAGAGATTATGTTCATTTATCTTTATCATTTTTACTCTTTGAGATTTAATTACTATCAAGATGGTTTTCCTTTGTAGTTTTAAAGTTGGTATTGGATGATCTGAATAATTAAATTCATGGGTGTTTATTTTTAGTCTTAATAATTGTGTGAATCTTAAAGTGTTACTTATTAAAGAATTTCATAATTGGATTTAATAAATGGAAATAATGTTTTAAATGGTTTTGACACTTAGCTTAATTATTTAGGGTGTTTAAATTGGAAAGTTTATTTTGCGAAAGTGATGCTAAGAATGAACCAACCGTTCACCTTGATTATAATATAATAATGGACTGATCACCTGGTATTTAATTAGGCGGGGTGTTACTGGTGGTATCAGAGCATCAGGTTCTAGTGTCCTTTAGGATCTGTGCGACTTATTATGCTTCCAGTGTTGCTTTGTTTGATATAGATCCCCAAGTTTAGGATTATTTATTTCTATAGTCCGTTCTCCATCTATAACGTATGTATATTAGTGAATTCTAATTGCGTTCGGATGTGTGCGTATGCCGAGCAATGAAGGATGTTTGACAAGGGCTGTTAAGCGGACATCAGGAGATAGGGCTTAGTTAAGGTTGTATAGAATATTCGAGGATGATGACCATAGTTAAGGTCACCCCTATTATGGCACGAGAAGCTAGGACTTTAAATATGGCTAGGGCGCAACCTATGATTTCCATGTGCTGCTATAGTCGAAAGAGGTGCAAGAGTAAACTCACCAAACGTGGTATGACTGGGAAAAAGTCAGACGAAACATTGAAGAGAGATGTCAGTGGGAATTTTAGAAATGCAAAAATCGTGTGTATTAGCCAGAGGAGGTAAAGTATCCAAAAGTTTGGACATAGGACGGAGTGTGGCTAACTGAAAGTGGAAATTTGGAGAAAATTTTTCTTGACTTGTAAGAATAAAGTTATCATGGTGGGAGTCATCCACCACTTTTAAAAGTGGAATGCTATGTCTATAGAAGAATCTTAGGTACAATTTGACCGCATGTTCCTTTATCAGATGCTCATAATAAGATGTAAACGTTATCCTGAACTCATCACAAGAGGGTCGAACAGAGGTTCATTTATGAATATGAGTCTAAATGGTTAGCAAATCTTGTATCGGAGAATGTAGATGCAAATGTTGGGGAGGATTCCAAGTGGGAGATCGACTCGTAAAAATGGTTAATAACACTTAAAAAGGAAATTCATTTGGACAATCGATCCATATGGCAACAATGTCACGCATTGTCCGTCGAAAGGTTAACACTCTTATGTGAAGGGAGCTATAAAAATTGAAAGATTTATCGTAAAGTGAGGCTAGGTGAAACGCAGTTAGCAATGCACTGAAAGGGAGAGACCCATCAGGGGGATCATTTAAACGATTCGGATAACTGAATCCTTACCAAGAGATGGTGAACTTAGTAAGAACTGTGGTAGCCAGTAGCATGTTCTTTAGAGCCAATAAGGCTAAGGGAACAAAGGGGGTAGCCATTAGGAATCGAGACTACCAAAGTTTGAGAGAAGGACAATCCTAATATGGTTAGTATGACATGTGATAAGTAGATTAGGCGTTGAGGTACTTTGTGGAGAGTGAAATCATGCGCTAAATTTTTCCCGAAGCGAGTATAGGGGACAAGAGTATGGCGCCTAATAAAGGTCAACGATTAAAGTAGTTTTGTTTTGGTTTAGACAGGCGTGTCAAGTTCGGAGACCATCTGTGCAGTCAAGACGATTGGCGAGGTAGAAGTATGAGTTTTATCCTCGAAGGATGAGGCATGTTTTATGTGACCCGAGTGAGTCACTACTTCTTTGTTCATTGCTAGATTAGCATGTGATATGAGTTTAATTCGTATAACTATAAACATTATTATTATGTGAATATTTTCCCTAGTGTAACGGAATTATCTTTAGTACTATCCGCGGAGGATGAATGTGTGTATTAATAGTGTTATATATACTTTATGGAGATTACTCATTTTAGTGATGTGATATATGAATATGATATTGTCTTGATTTTAACTTTGTAGTAATGGTTAGTACAATAGTAGGCAGTTATTGCAAGGCTATCGGAGTGGTTGCCTTAGTGCCGCATGTTTCGTTCTCGCGAGGACTCACCTGTGAGAGGGTCAGACTCACACTTATATTATCTATTTTAAAGACTTCGGAGGGAATAGTGGGCTCCAGATATTCGATCCCGATGCGTGTAAGGACTTTGTTGTTATTATTCAGTATGTATTAGGTTTACTGTTGTGCAAAAAGATTTAACTCATTATGTTGTTTAGTGCTCAGGACTTGGTGATAGGAAGAGCGCATTGATATATCTATCCTTTAGAGATGTGAGAGTTAAGAGTTGGACCCATATGTTTGGGGACAGGATTTTGAGATCCCCGAGTGTATGTATTCGAGGTTCATGGAGAGTGATTACCACCAATATTGAATGATTGTACAATTGGAAAAAAATTTGTTGTTAAGTATAATTATGGGAAGAGATGTAACTTTTCTGTCAAGAGACGGAATAAAGGGGTACATTCTATGGATGGAGGGCCTAACGGATTTCGATAACCGATAATTCTAGGTAGTAGTGTATCGGGGGGGTTCCTTGTTTGGATTTCGCTTTGCGAGATATCCCACGCATGAAACTTAGCTTAAGGTTGGAAATAGGGAGATGTTCGGTCATTAGTCCATGAGTTTAGTAGCTCGATCGTAATAGGAGTAGGTAATTATATCTGTAAGTTGGAAGTTGAGTTATGATTTAAGGCCAGTGGAGCCGATTGTGTGGTAAGAAAGTATTAAAAGTTTTATCACCACGAGTTGAGGAGTGGAACGATTGTAAGGAGAATTTAAAATTTCGATTTCTAAGGTGATTGAGAGTACCCAAGTGTTGTAACCGCATTCGTAACACAAGGGAAATGAAGAGTTGGGATGATTTTTAGTATGGATTATCTGGGAAAAATTTTTAATGCAAGAAAGAAGACTTGTATTTATTTTGATGTATAGAGCATTAGTGATTTATTTTAGTAATTATATTTATTCGAGAGAATTATTGTACTTATCTGAAGAGATTGGAGATTTGTAGTTTCTCTTTTGTTGTTGTGGGATTTAGATACTCTATACCTTGTTGCATTGGGGATTTGGTTAGTTTTATCGATGAGTAGCACTCCGCTCGCTCTCCTCGGGTGGTCGGGGTGTTAAAAAATATGGGCATCCTGGTTAGCTGATGTTAGAATCGTCTGAGTTGAAGGGACGTGGGAATGGATGTGTGGGATAGCATAATGAGGTGGAAGTGGTAGAGTGGATTAAGCATCGCATGAGGGACGATAATCCAAATATACGTGTGCGATTAGAGTAGCACACCTAATTTAGTTGGAAGGCTGTGGGAAGCCATTTGAAAGGAGTATTCATTGAGCAGGGTAGAATTTAATTATTATGGAGGACACTCGGAGTGGAGTTATAATTAGTCAAATGTGAGAACGAATTGCGCATACAAAGAGTGATGATGTTAGCATGGTATAAAAATTCCAGAAGTGCACATTTTGGAGAAAAGTACACGGGTCGGAACCTTCGGTAATGCGCCAAGGAAAGAAGGGGAGTATTAAGTGTCACTTAATGTGAGACATTTCAAGTAAAATTTGATGTTTAGCGGGACATAGTGAGGATTCTCTACATGCACCACTCATAGATAGAGATCGGTTGGAATAAGAGAATCAACTAGAGATATTGTGGGGCTATCGACAATTCCTGTAATGGAAGGTGCCAGTAAAGTAGGTAAAGTTTCCTGGATGGATTGCCATCCTCAAGGAAAGATCAAGGGTTCATTTGAACATGTGGAACAAGTCGTCCAAGAAGGAAGTGATTGATATTCCTTTGGGGTGATTTACAATATTAACTAGTGTTCCTCAGTCTTCCTTTGTAAGGAAGGATCACGCCGGTATGTGGTCCTACACGGTATTATTTTGAATCAGGATGAGATTTTTTGAATCCCCCCTTCAATATGGGATTTCAAGAAGCAGCGGGGGTAACATTTCGATTTGAGTACCATAGCCGGGGAATAGGCGCACGGTGATTAACGATTAGTGGAGCCGCGTGAAAGTAATTTTGGATTCATTGTGATCGTTTCACTTCTGCAATGGTTATAACTAGCAAGTGGAGGATAGTACGGTAATTGGGGGATGATATTACCTAATGGTAGGATTCCGTGGGAGCACACGTACCTGTTTATTGTGAACAAGATGCTTATTGAGGTTTTGATGTGGGAAAACCCCTAACTTTCTCACTCTGAATGTTAAGAGATGGGCGGATAATCAGAATTTTGGATTGGTTGAGTTAGAGTCGGATGACTATGGTAGGATTACACCATTGTTTTAGGCGAACAAGAGCGGTCAGATGTTCATATGGTTTCTCTCAGAATGAGAGTTCGGTATTTAAAAATCCGTGTCATGTAGTGAGGTGCGGCCTCCCAATGATATTGAAATAATGGGAATTAATAATATATAGGCATGTCTTATGCGAATGATGTCGGATAAGAGCACAATGTGAAGTGTCTTTAAAGAGAATGTTAAACAAGCTTGCCGCGAAGCGGGGGCTATAGTAATTGAACGCCTTACTGTGTAGATAGTTTGCGTACCGATAAGGTATCCAGATTTGTTTTACTAGGTAGGCCTTATTTTCTGAATTTTGGGACGAAATTCCGTGATAATGGGGGGAAGTATGTAATATCCCATATTTTTATGGCTTTTAAATTTAGGGATGTATTAAATTTAATTGAGATAAATTAATTTAATATTAATTCGAGAAATTGTTTATTATTTACTAGTGTGACGAGAGTTAGTAATTATTGGAAATTTGTCGAATATTACAAAATGAGTAAAGTAATGTATAAGATTGATTTTATAAAAATTGGCACGAGTGAATAAAATGATAATTATGGAATTTAAGTCGGGACGCGCCTCTGTCATGTCAGGACTAAATTATAATTATTAAAAGTGAATAAATTATAAGTCACTCGTATGGTCATTTTGAGTACGCCAATATGTCCGGAAGGGTCGAGATAGTCAAAATAATGTACCCGGGGGTTTAGTTTGGGTCTTGGGACGTTTTTAGGCCTAATTAGCATCCCGGGAGGGTGTTTTGGACATTTCTTATTTTTGGGTAATTAAACCCACGAATTTACCAAGGATATATCAGATGTTAGGGGTTGTCATCTAGGGTTAACATAATCAAAACCAAAGAACGGCCATTTAAGAAGAAGTGGAAAAGCTTTCCAAGGAGTTCCAGGCTAAAAACTCCGCCGTTTGCACCGCCGTCACCACCAAATTGTAGATCGTGCAACGGGGAACACAACCACACCACTTTCTTCCACAAATCAGAAACAAAATTTCCAGGCAAGTATCTATCTTGCTGATTTCTAGTTAATGTTCCTTCCATGTTAGTCTAGGAATGAAAATCATATGTATTTATTAATTGAAGAATTATATGTTTTAGAAGAAAACTCGTATGTGTTGTAGGGAGAATCTATGTGGCCTGAATTTTTATCATATGTAGAGGTTTTATCACGAAATTAGAAATAATATTGATGAATGAATTGGGGTTGGTTAGGTTCTTTAATTGAAAATTTGAAAACTAGGGTTCTTATGAATTAATTTGGGGATTTCATGTAATCTTAATGATTTTGGACGAATTAATGATTCTAGGAGGTTATGAATGATATATAACCTTGTTATTATTGATTGGGATTGAAGATGAGACGTCGAGGATTAAATTGTAGAGGTTTTTAAGCTTAAAAATGGTGGAAAACGAGGCTGCCAAAGGTTGAAGAAGAAACTGTCCAGTTCGCGTGTAGTCGCGCGAAGTCGTTCGAGCGAGATGCCAATGTCGCGCGAAGTCGTTCGAGCGGCACGTGGAAGTCATTCGAGCGAGATCCATTATGGTTCGAGCGAAATTTCTAATTTTAGGGAATTTCCTATTTTGCCCCTATTTTAGTAAACGGTTAATTTGAGTGAGGAAAACCAGTATCCGAGGAACCCAGAAGAGTGCAAAATTATTGGGAGTTGTTTAGGTGTAATGATTCAAACATTTGGGACGGTGAGTTTACCCTGAAGATCACGAGAGTGAGATAATCGTAATTAGGATTTATACCATAAGGTAAGCGAGAGTATACCTACTAAGATTATACTTAGTGAGATGGAATACTTCGAGATGAGAAGTAAGTATGAAATAAATTATAAATGAGAATAAAAAGGGACGAGTTCTTTATGCGAGATACTCGAGTAAAATGTGATAATTATAATTATGGGTCGTGGGTGAACCTAATTTGGAAAATGTGAATAATTATATATATGACTGTGTGACTGTGCATATATTATGTATCTGTGTAAAAATCATACTTGGGCTACTTGCTATCACGAGGGGGTTCTGCGTCGGGACAGCCATATCTCGATTGAGCCTTTATGGGGGATATTGACTCATACTCTAGAAGATAGTGTTCCTCGAAACAGGCTATCTGAATATGATAGTCAGATGTTCTAAGAGACGTAAGGATACGTGTTGAACTCTTAGAGCCTGGAACTATGCTTCGCCTCCATTTTTATGTGTTTTGTGTTAATACAGTTCGAGAGTGATTCCGAACTAGTATTTCCCTTAGTTTGTGTGACCCGGGGACTTGATAGCAGAGTATGTCAGCACCATAGATCTTATGTGAGGTGCCGTTAGTATATATATATATATATATTATATGCCTGACTAATATATATACGTATATTTATATGGGAACTTTCTATTGTGCGTATAAGTAGATAAGTAATGAATAAATTGCTTCAACTTTATTATAAGTGTTCGGGAACTTTATAACAGTAATGAGTTGTTTTAAATAATATAAGAAATCTTGAAGAGAATGATTTCCTAAAGTAAATATCATAACCTCGCTTTTCACATGATAAAACCTTATGGAGAATAAGATAGGGAAATTGATGAGATTTATTAGTAAGGTAGGCGTGCACACTAGATGAGAGGTGAGAATTCTCAAGAGAGTGTCGCATACTAACCTGGTTGTTGCATTAGAAGGTAAGCATTTTAAATACTTGCTAAAAAAATTTAAACTGTTTTACGCTCGGGCTCTGACCCGTTTCCTGTTATCTCTTTTCTCTTGTATATATATATATGTATATATTTCAGGTGCCCCGCCACAGGGGCGTCTTGTGTAGATTCTTTGGACCGGACGCGCTGCAGCTTATGTGGGAGTTACAGGACATTGCTTAGACGACCTCGATGTTGAATCTACTCTCATTCTAGTTCTGATTAGTTAGGGCATGTGTCGCCCGTTTCCTTATTCAGTTGGATTTGTCAGAGATTATGTTCATTTATCTTTAGCATTTTTACTCTTTGAGATTTAATTACTATCAGGATGGTTTTCCTTTGTAGTATTAAAGTTGGTATTGGATGATCTGAATAATTAAATTCATGGGTGTTTATTTCCAGTCTTAATAATTGTGTGAATCTTAAACTGTTACTTATTAAAGAATTTCATAATTGGATTTAATAATTGGAAATAATGTTTTAAATGGTTTTGACACTTAGCTTAATTGTTTAGGGTGTTTAAATTGGAAAGTTTACTTTGCGACAGTGATGCTAAGAATGAACCAACCGAACCTTAATTATAATATAATAATGGACCGATCACCCGGTATTTAATTAGGCGGGGTGTTACAAAAATAAACTATATAGTTGTCTACTCATCCTTCTATCCCAAATCCGAATAAGCCTCATCAATAATAAATCGTTGCTCGAATCAAAACATGTCATGCATATATAAACTTAAGTGGGTGGAGCAAGAAACTCCGTAGGCTCATATAAATTCTCCAAGTGACCTACACATTCTCGTGGGTGCACATATATAAACGTGGATCGATATGAACATTCAAATATCATCCCAAGATAGATACCACATTCTAGGATCTCGCCTAGTGTCATTACGTATCCCAATATCCCCTATATATCATAATCCCTTTTGCACTTTCCTCAATTGTCCTTTCAACACTTAATGTCCCCAAAATCAATACAATCACAATCACAAGGAACGATATGGTCTTTACCTCATCGTCCTATCATAATGGATTAAAAACCCACAATAAAATAGCTTAACATCCCTAACATTTCTCTTTTATATCTGAAGAGATAAGAGATCATAAAATATCCTAATAGGACACCCCGTCCAGCAGGTTGTTTGACTAAGGGATGCCTAACATCCTCCAATATCAGCAATAATATCAATCTCAAAATATAACATCTTTATCAAGATTTCCAAAAATTAAGTATTATTACTCTACTCAATTCTACACCCAACATATTTTCATGGACTTGGGTTATTCGTTGGAGGGGTATCTTCAACAAAATTTTATTCATCATTCCTAGGGTGTAGCGGTCCTGCACTTTTACTCCTTTACATCCTTGTATTTATTTATTTATTTATTTTTCAGTTTAGGAAGTTCTATTTATTTTAAATTTTTCCCTAGTTAGAGATTGTGTGTGATATACTTGTATTTTGAGACGTATATTGTACTGTTCAGATTTTATATTCCAAAGTTGGATTTGATTCTTATGGAAGTGATTGATATCAAAGGTGTTTTAATTGATTCAACTGTTTATTATCTTATGTTTCACTTACTCAATTTGATTTATTATTTGTTATGCCGGAATTTTACCAAATATTTTTTACTGTCGTAATTTTTTTTATTAGACCTAGCCAATCTATTTATGAATTTTATGGGGTGTAACCGTTGATAGAAATTCTACGTAAAGGATTTGATGGATGTTATTGGGTAACCGTCCTTCACCACTTATGTTCAGATGGTGAAAGTTTCCTTCCTACATCATCTGGATCATCATAACTATATGAAGGATAAAGTTTCTAACATTGAGAATATTGGGGTCGAATTAGGTTTGAAAGACTAGAAATGGTGTCGTGCTGCCCCAATACAGAGAAATACTCACCAGCAGAAGGAACAACACAAAGGGAGTAGATCCTAAGAGGATTCAAGAGTAGACAATCAGAGTTATTATGGACATTAATGCTAAGGAAATTATGGCTAGTGGGGCCACAACCAAAGAGAATCGGGATGACGAGACCAATTTTAGCAGAATTGACTGTAGAGATAGGGCCACCGATTAAGCCATCGTTCCTATGGTTCCATTATAGGGAACTATTACACTTGTGGCGAGTGAGACCACGTAGTTAGTAGATGCCTTAGGGAACCAGTATTATTGGGTGTAACACTGGGAGATTGCTAAGTTTATGTTTATGGCTCATGCGCACGAGTCTTGTTTTGAACTTGCGGGGTTCTCGTTCTTTCATTAGTAGTATGTCCACTACGATTGTCAGGTATATAGATTTTTACCAGTAAGTTTACTTTATATGTAGATATCCCAGCGGATAGGAGTGTTGCCTTACATCGTGATTATGGAAATGTAGAAGTTGTGTTTGGTCGACTTGGTATTCACTCACTATGTTGATTTAGACATGTGGTCTGGTGATTTATTATGGAGAAATGATTAGTGGCTATGTAATACGCTTATATCAATTATCACGGGTAGGATTTTATATTTGTTGTTTTCGAGAAAATGATGTTTTTATAGTCATGGTTAGGCTCGAGGGAGGATCTATCACTAGGGATGGTAACGGTTCGGGTTTGGGGAGAGTTTTCCAAAGCCCATACCTGCCCACGAAAAAAAAATCAACCCTCCCCGCCCCTGTTTACATTACACGAGTCAAAAACCCGCTAGGGGTGGGTTAAAACCCATATTTTTTTCATTTGTTTTCTAAATTTAAAATAGACTTGGAGACAAATTGTCCAATATCTCAACTCCTTCTTGTGCTTCAGGAAAACTATAAATCCAAAAGGTTGGAATATGTGTATAATAGACTAAAGCTTCAGGAAAACTATAAATCCAACTAATAAACATAAGATATGCTAAAGAAATTAAATAGAAAGCAGTTAACATAGATTTAAAAAAATTAAATCATATGCATTTAAAAAAAAAGCACATCCACTCACTTTAGCCTTTTTTTAAACACACGTCACTCAACCGGATAATGCAAAAAAGAGCTTATATTATATCAACCATTAAGCAAACCAAACTACATTATTACAAGTATCAAAATTAACTCATCAAGCAACCAAACTAATATATACAACAAAATAACTAAAATATCTCAAATGCAAGTGTCTTTAAATGTCAAATATTACATTAACACAATCCAAAATGTCCAACTAGGTTAGGCAACTCATTAAACCTGAAAAAGGCTATTTTAACACAATCCAAAAGGGTTACAATTTCAAAAAACATTACATAAAAAAATCATTTTTTAACTAGTATACAACCCCAAATCACATCTTTAATACAAAACTACGAACACATAAAATGAGATGACTAAACTACAAACTCAAGTTACCAAACTGATAAACGTAAAAACATATCAAGGAAAATTAGATGAGTGAAAAAAGTATAACTCCCTGATGATGAAGAAACTGGTGTAAACTTGAGGGTCTGAAAAAAATGTCTAAATATATATAAAAATGCCATAATTTATCCAGATCCCATACAAAAAATAGTATATATATATATCAGTTGATTTTTTTTCGAGAAAGAAACCACTGAGAAATATGGTCTGGATGGATTCCTGAGTTCTTGGCCGAGTGGAGATGGAGATCGGGTGGTGTGACACTTTATGCTTTGAAATGGGTGGAGATGGAGGTCGGGTTGTGTGACATTATGAGCTGGTCGGGTGGGGTGAATGAAAATGGAGATTGAGATGAGAGGGAGGTCGATTGGATTTCAAAAATTGAGAGAGAGAAAGAGGACCCCCTTATTTTTTTGGTAAATGTCTCCAGGGTTTTGTTAGTTTATATATATAGGTGGTGGGAAGTGTATTAAAGTCAACGTAATATGGGTATTTAAGTTAATGTAAGACATAAACGGGACTTTGTGGGATGTGCATATTTATACAAACCTGAACCCGCCTCGTCTAATAAACGGGTTATTTTTTAAAACGCATACTTGCCCCTAATTTTCAAATCGGGTCTTAAAGCCCACCCCATTAGGGTCGAGTCAGTAACCCTTATGGGTCGGGTTAAATTCTAATATATATCTAGCACACACTTGTCTATATATAGATGCGATCACATCATAGGGGATTACGATTTCTTGGAGATCTTACAGACATTATGATATTCTTTAATTTTTATTTGTATAGGTGTCGAGTTAACACCTACACGAGAGATTAATTATAGACTTTGTGTTGACACTAGAATTAAACTTGTTGTGTGGGCATATAATTTTATTGTCTCTATTGTAGATGATACAATTGGGGGAGTACACTCAATGTATTTTGAATCGAGAGTTAATTTTGAAGATTAAGTTACCGTAGGGAAGCTCCAACCCTCTTTGCCAAACGATGGGCAGTTCATTGAGTTTATCTAGACCAATGGGAGCTAGGAAGGGCATAGATTGAGTGTTCGTTGACATATATCAATGGTCTGTTTAATCAGTTGAGGGGAGTGTATACTTATTTGAAGAATTAATTGAGATTAATCTATCTCCAATTGTGGAATCGGGAGAAGGATATCCTAAAGGCAGCTTTCTAATAAAATATGGAGAATGCATGTTAAGGTCATGCCAGTTGGTTGAACAATGCTTCATCCGTTTTTACAAAGTTATCATGCATTACATTTCAACCATACGTGTATTATTTCATTATTTTTAGGTACGACTTTCTATTGAAGCGGAAGCTATTATTGTAGTGGTGGTCGTTGCACCCGAGTTTTTGTTGTGGGTGGTTCAGGCCCAAGCGTTAAATTCTTTACCAATGGATGGTAAGGAACTTATAATTAGGAGGAGTTCCCTATCTTTTTTTGCCTTATAAATAGATTGTGTTTTCTAAGGGATATTGCTTGTGCCAGAGGGTCCCAAGTTACGACAGATTGTTTTGGCCGAGGTACATAAGTTGTGGTTCATTGTACATCCCTGAGGTGACAAGATGTAACGTAAGTTGATGAATATGTATCGATAGTCAAGTGGGTGGTTATTATCATATGTGGTATCTAAGTGCACCTACTAGTAGTGAAGGTAGAGAATTAGAGACATTTGAAGAATTTTAGTTATTAGTGGTTCCCATGTAGAAAGAGGAGATTCTTTGATTTTCTCATAGAGTACGGAGATACCAAAGGGGACATGGGACCATCTAGGTCATTTGAGTTAGATTGATCAATTCTATTAGATCTAAGAGATAGTAAGTTATTAGTATCACAATGTGTTCCAAATAATTCAGAATATGTGGTGTTCATATCAGAGCGTATGAAGATTACTAGAACAGAAAAAGAACTTTGGAGATAAGAGTAATTGTGGTTTGGAGTCCCAAGAGGTAGATTAGGTGATTTTTAAGATCTCCTCGATGAAGGGAATTATGAAGTTCGAATTCCAAAGGTGAGTTGGAACCCCAATACAAAGGTCCTTTATTATGATCTTGGATAAAGTGAGGCTGATGTGAATTGACCTTAGCCGATCACCACCAGCGTGTGCACGATGTCTTTCAGGGGTACATGAAGAAGGGACTTCTAGAGGGACAAGTTGACATTTTAAAAGTAAGACTACTTTGGTTGGAGTATTATCCGAATGGGATTTATTATAAGAGACCTTAGTGTGTATTAAGTCAATGAACGAGTAGATTATGTATATTAGTGTGAGGAATCTATGCGGGCAAGATATTCTTAGACTTTCGAGTAGGTATATAAAGAATAAATATTGAGAACAAAATTCCTTGTTGAAGAGGGGAGCAATGTAACACCCCATATTTTTGTAGTAATTAATTCATTGTTAAATTTATTATTTACTTGTGATGAGTTGTTATTTGCATAGGACATATGGTATGTCACTTATTATAATTGTTGTATATTGTTATATGATTCATATATGTGGTCGTATGTGTGATACGTGAATTAGCACTCTTTGGAAATTGCCATAATACACGATAATTAATTTATTAGATATTTTTAAGTGACTAGTATTATGGGTGAGTATGGATTGGTCAAGGACTAGGTGTACGGCATTTCCTTATTTTTATTATGCCCTCAGTGTCGGGTCCCACCTATCGTGAAGTAGTTTTTTATAATGTGAGTCACACGTAACAAATTGGTAATTATGTTTTAACTTAATTTACTCGTACCAACTTATAAATTTAGAGAATGAGATAATTAATTTATTAAAATCTGTTCTATTTCGAGTTGAATTTCAAGACACTTAAAAAGTCTGTTTTGACTTAAAATAGTGGAATTTAAGTTTGTTGGGTTCGTATATGGTTTGAGTTGAGTTTCATACTATTTAGAACATGTTTTGGGCTCATTTGGTTGAGGTTTATATTGGTCCTAGGCTTAATTTCCTTTGGTCCTAGGCTTAATTTCCTAGAAAGCACTCTTACTAGGTTATGTAGTAAAACCTAAGCCATTAATTTGTCATTAGGGCTATGGATAAAAGGCACCAATAAATGAAGAGGATTTGGGATTTTCAGGACTTTGATTCATCAATCGGTCCACGACATGTGTAGATTGATTAAGAATTTAATTAGAATTGTATTATGATAGTAATAGTCATTGGAATCTAGATTCAAACATTGATAAATTCCATTTTTATCATTGCATAATTTTTACAATATGACTTAGTAATATGGTTAACCTTAATTATATTGATAAACTTGAGTAGCTTAATGATGAATCCCTTATATTGGAACATGATATTGTGTAATCTCTACATATTAGTGTAAATATGAATCATAGTAATGCTATGTATAAAACTTATCATGTTTAATCTGTAGTTGAATTAAATCTTAGATGAGTTGGTATGAATTATGAACCTAGGGTTCTAAAACTCATAATTTGAAATTAGTGCTTAAATCCTTGTGTAAACCACCTAAAACTTATAGTTATAGGTTGGACTTTGATCTAAAAGTGTTAAAATATCATAATTAGGTGTTATTTAGGTGTTAGTACCTCAGGGAGGGATTTTTATGGAGGACTAGGGTTTTTGATTTCGTAACTTTGGGTTTAAGGAACAAGAAACCCATTTTTAAAAGTTTGGACATGCGCATCATATGTACGGTTAGTAGCGTCATACGAACAACAGCGTTCGCATGACTAGGATTAGCCCTGCTTGTACAGTCTTGGGAAGGGGACCAATATTTGTTGATTTTATTAATGTGGGGATATTTGTGAATGGTTTATGCATAATCCTAGGGGATGTTATTATTGGGCGTATAGTGCCATCAAGTTAGGGTTATCGTTAGAACGAATTTCATATAGTTGGAGATTAGTTCTTAATTAACATGGAATAATTAATTTAAAACATAAGGCACTTTTATTAATCTGTGAGTAGATGGCATTTCAATGTAAATGTTTAAGGACCTTGAGTATAGGGCCAATTATTGAGATATCTTACTGACAACAAGGTTCTTAGTGTTTGTGCAGATCATACATTAATTAAGGACGTTTTATAACTCATCGAGCATGGTAGTTGTTATTTTATTATAATGATGATTCATATGAATGGTAGGTGTGAGTATATACCTAGACTTTAGACCTAAGGAGTTCAGGATAATTTTATATGATAAGGATTATGGTTAATGTGCGCATCAACTTGGAATAATAAGATATATTTTATGTAACCTAGTTGAATAGGGTTTGTAGTTATTTTCTTGACCCAGTTGTGTAGGGCTGTGCTTATTTGCTTTATGTGCAATACCTTGAGTGTGTATATGTGTACTCGTGGGGGACGTACTGAGAGGAATTTAATGGGACACATATGACGTTGACCACGTTAATACCCCAGTGATAGAGATGGGTTTTACATTGGTCCTTTTTACCCCAGTCCTACTACTAATGTTCATGTGTCACGAGGAGGAACAAATGGGGGTATGACTTCGTACAGTCTTGGGTATGGGATAGTACGATTGTCACGGAAGGCGTAGTGATTTCCCTTACATTGATTCCACGAGGTTATAAGGATGATAAGTCTTATAACTATACCTAGTATGCATGAGTGATCCCCTAAGGCATTAGTGATAGGCTTTCATATCTTTTATTTTCATGCTCGTGTATAGACCATGGGATTTGATGTGAGTTGTGTACACTCACAAATATTCTGGATTATGTGATTTTATGTGCGGTACTTTAATATGGTTGTGCTGGATTATGACTTATACTAACGATGTATAATCATATGTTTAAGTTTGGGAATATTGTGGTAATAATATACTTGAGGTGTATTATGCTAAACTATGACTTGAGAACATTTAAAACTGATACATTAGAGGTGTACGTATTTAGAATCCCGACTTCAGACGGTTAAGATAAGATAATAAGATTTAGTAAGAGAATTATTGTTAATGTAAGCGTTTATTATTAGAATACATGAGCTCAATACTAATAAATTTTAGGTACTTAATTAATGAAGAAATCATTTTTACACTGGTCCTTATTGGATTTTGGGACTTGAACCGCATGCTTATTTTAGGTTGTTTGGGTTGGGTAACTTAAATAACTTAAAGTCCATTTAATATGTAAGGAAGATGTATAATTATTATTGTGGACCAACTTCAGTCAAATTCTTAACTTAAAGTCCATTTAATATGTAAGGAAGATGTATTATTATTATTGTGGACCAACTTCAGTCAAATTCTTACTCTTTATAGACTTCCTGGGTTTAATTCTCGTTGTTATACTATTTTCCACGTGTCTTAGGCCGTTGTTGCTTCCATAGACTTGGGTTATTCATTGGAGGAGTATCTTTAGCGACATTCTATATTGTTGGGGTTTTATTCTTAAAACTATGTAAAGATATTTTATTTTCATCAATAAAGGATTGCCATATTCATTTTTAAATGAGTGTCAAATTTGTTATAATGCTTTATATTTGTTTAAATATATTGTTTCATATTAATGTGTATTAATATTGTCAGTAAGAATTCATGTGAGTCGGCTTCAGGTTGATCACAAGGAGGTCAGAATTCTGGTTCTAGCACTATTGAAATGTTCACAACCTAGATAGGGAGTTGACATCATATCGAAATGGTAATGATGAAATCCTAGTATTTTATCTCAAACTGAGAGAACCTTTTAATGGTTCAAAAACTTATTCGATAGTTCGATAGATGATTGTGATCGGTACACCTTAAAAATGTATTGAACGTGACCACCCGTGATATTTGAGTCTAAGGACTGTCTTGATTAGATTCAAGCAATCTCACACCTTTTGTAAGGGGTTCCTAGATTCTTAATCCCGAGAATTATGCGTATAGAAATGCTTATATGGTTGTTTCTTTGATTGCTAGAGATGTGATTTAATTTTCTATTGAATTAAATGATCCCCGAACATTGGGTGACAATTATGTGAGCAAATCTGAGATCTTAATTTAGAGAAATTTGCGTCTAGGGATACCTAGGATTGCGATAACTCATTGGTAGACTTATAAGATTTGTTCCACTAGTTAAACCTAATTAGTGGATTTATAATCCCGTGGAGTAGCAAAATAAGTTAAGTTTGAGAATCAAGAAAATTGATTAGATGTTAGTTAAAGTCAATTAGCAATAAATTAATTTAACTAAGCAAATATCATAAGTTTAACGCGGGGAATCAAATTGTGCACCATAATCAACGTTGCAAATAAGAACTCATTATATCTGGGTGATTTATGAGATAATTAAATTGAAATGTAGTCATAATTATTTAGTGGAATTAATTATGATTAAATAAATAAAGGAAATAAATTATGGGATTTATAATTTTGGATTTCTAAGTATTTATTTGAAAGCCAATTTAATTATTTGTCTTGGTACCCTAGTATAGTCCACATATCCAAGTAGTTAGGCCAGGCCCAGATTCTCAAGTAACCTAGTTTGGCCCAAGATCACTACTTGAACATGTATATCTTGGTTTAAGTTGGGGATTTAAGATGCATAATTCATTAGTAGGGTGAAAAAAAATATACTATTCATATTTTTTAAAGGAGATTAGAGAGAGAGGACCATATCTCACTCAAAAGCAAGAGTTTTCTTCTTTAAAGGTGTCCACACACCTACCTATCTTTGGGAGGATCATCTACTAGAAGCTCCAAGTACTACACCAAATCCTGCGAATGGTCACCCCTAGGGGTCGCGGCCCAAAGCCCTGACCATCTGGTTATGGTACAAAGTCGTGACCACATAAAATTTGGCGTCATGTGAGATGTTGTCTCCTGTCACGGGGCCATTTTTTTTTGGTTTTTCTCCCTCTAATGTCGTGTTTTTAAGCTTAAGTCTAGATATTTTCAAATTATTGTCATATTCTCAAATCGGGGGTCCCGTGATCACACTATAAGTTCCTGCGAGTTACATTGGTCCCGTGAGAGGTTTTCACGCCTCTCACAGGGCCGTTTAGGGGGTGTTTTGTTTTTTCACCCTATAACGGCATATTTTTAAGCTTAAGTCAAGATATTTTTAAATTATTTCGTATTCTAAAATCGACGATCCCGTGACCACGCGGTCAGTTCTTGTGAGTTACATTGGTCCCGTGCGAGGTTTTTGCGCCTCTCACGGGGCCGTTTAGGGGTGTGATTCGTATCGAATATTGCACATATATACCCTCGAAACTTATGCATTTTAACCCCCTCGGGTACTTTAATGCCTACAATTATGCTCATTAATCAGACAACCTCCATTTTATATGCTAAAGTGTTATTTGAGGTATAATTGAGATTTTATAGGTATTAAAGTGCTTAGTATAAAGTTTGGGCGCGTTCCCATAAAGTTTCGTCGCGATTCGCACGTTCAGGGGTATTTTCGTAATTTCACACTTTGGGATTTTTGCTCGAAGAACTCATGGAAGTTGTAGCCCTTGGGCCAAGCTTCGTGTGGCCATGAACAATGCATGAATCGGAGTCCGAACGAAGGAAACACGGACCTTTAATCAGAGGAAGAATTAAAAGAAAAATAACAATTTAATTAATTACCCTTGTGTCCCTTTTCTTCTTTAATAACAATTTCATAAATTCCACCTATGTCCCTAACACGTTTTTTTAGCGAATGGAGATGGCGATTTTGGTTCCATGCTTGGGTCTTGGTTTCGTCCCAAATTCGAGCCTTTCGTCTGAAATTGAAGCTTGATTATTGTCCACACGCATGTATGGGTCGATTGGCTCTAGTTCATAGGTTCTTGGAGTACCCATTTTGGGAATTTCCAAGCTTTGGCTTCCATGGAGGTGGTTGCCATTTTTGGACATGGAAGTGGTGGGTATCCCGTTTTTGATGGAGCTTTGGTCTCGGGTTCTATGTTTGGAGTGTCACAATACACACATGGAGCTTTGTCTTTACTATATTCCAATTGGGTTTTTGGCCATTACACGCAGAACAAAAATGGAAGTGGTGGGCTGCCACTATTCACTCGATCGACCGACGGCTAACTCACGATCGACCGGTAAATTCGTTTTTGCCTAGTGTTGGAGACAGTGTGCCCTTACTCCTTTTTGCGGTCGACCGATCAACACTCCCGGTCGACCGGCACTCTATAGTTTGGTCCGATTTGCTGTAGCTTTCATTTCCTTTTTTTCAATTTAATTTTCATTTATTTTATTTGTAACATAAAATCCCTTTTCTTTTCTTTTCTCTTTTTCTTTATTTCTTTTTGGCAACTTAGTATAAATAGAACATCTTTCTTTATTTTTAGAGATATCTTGTAATTAGTTTAGACCTAGGGTTGGAGAGCTCATTTGGGGATTATTTTGTTGGAGTTTTCCCTCTCCTCATTTTTGTTGTGTAAGATCCACAATTAATGTAAGCTTTACTATTCATTGTCACTTTTGCCTACTTTTCTTATCTTTGTCCATTTATTTCCATACTAAGTTAAATATTTCCATGCCTAGATAATTTTAATTGTTAGATTTAATTAGTTGCTTTAGTTAATTAGTTAATTTATTTAATGTCATTTAATATATTTAGCGGCTAATTTAAATTAGTTTGTGTAGAATTGAACTTACTTTGGGTTGTTTGGTTGCTTTGCTTTGGTGATCGTGTCCTAGTTATGTAGAGTGTGCTGTCCTAGTTATTACGTCTAGGAAATTTAACGGGGTATATCATGTATGCGTCGTATTTACGACCTTTTGTGCGTAATTTTTAGGGTATTTTTTGGCGCCAAAATCTTATTAGTCTTTTATGCGAATTTAGGGGTGTGACAACTCTTAATTTATTTAATTGACGAAACGAGACGCAATCTTAATAATCCGCAAACCCATGTAACTATTTTATACTTATTAACTCGGGGTGAGGAGTATTCCACGCAACCTATAGTTTTTATCCGCTTTGTAATTTTAGTTTAATTTACACTCGCCTAGTATAATCTTTTCCTTTATTTATCTTTTATTTTGTTAGAAATTATCTTTTACACTTTTATTTTAGAAGTATTAAACTAATTAAATTCTAGCAACTTGTCTTTGTGGATTCGATACCCGGACTGGCCGCTATACTCCCTTAAAAGAGTGTAGTCATAGTTTAGGTTTTTGTATAGAGTTGGTGAGCCGAAAATGAAACCACCGGCGCGTAGGTGACTCTTGCGCCGCGGAGAAACCCGGCCTATCAAATGGCGCCGTTGCCAGGGACTTGATGTTTTAGAATTTATTTGATTTAGTATTTCGTAGTATTTTTTTTCTATTTGTATTTTTTGCTAACCTTTTTGCAGGACTTTTACATTTGAGCGCTAAGAACTGCTTGATTTTTCGCGCGCGCATCACTTTGTGAATTTCCCCACTTTCAGCCATCTTTGGGGTACGCATGTCTTATTTTAATCCTTTCGGTAATCATTATGATAATTCTTAAAATCCCCGTAAACCTATGAATTTTGGTCAATACTTAGAGTCCCAAAAAATTATAATTTCAAAAATGACCTTGGGCGAGTATTACAAAAGTTATGCTTTGGAGTGCATGTATTTTGAGGAGGATGATAATGATTTTGGGTCTCTAATTCCTTATAAAAGGAATGTTGAAACTAAAAGCTATAGCTTTAAAAATTCTTATAATAATGAGTTTGAATATAGTTCCGATAATAATTTTCAAACTTCTCATTTCCAAGAATCCGCACCTCGGCCTATGACTTTCGGCGAGGGTTTGTTCATGCTTGAGAATGAGAGGTATGAAGACTGTTATCGGGAAGAAAATTGTTTGTGGGAACATGAATTGGATTTATTATTTGAATTCGACGATGATCTTTCTTCCGAAACTTTTGAAGTTGAGGAATATTTTGAACCAAATGAGGATTTTATGCCTACTTTGGAGCAAACCATTCTTGACTTGGCCCATAGTTTAATAGAGAATGAAAGTGAGGATGAAATGGATGTAGCATCCATTTGCAATGAAATGATTTCATCTTTGGATCCCAAAGAAGAAAATTTCATTGAAAATGATCATAGCTCCTTTGAAATTCCAACTTGAGAGATGATAACTCATCTCTTGAGTTTGAATTTCTTTCCTCCCGCTTTTCATTCTCCGTTATCACACCATCATAAGTACACGATGAATCGGTGTCGAACTTTAAAACGTTTAACCCATTAACCGACGAGGAGTACTTGCTCGAGTTGCTTTCCATGAAGGCATCTTTGCCTCCTTGTGCACCCCCTCCTATTCTAATTTCAAAATACTTGGGAGATGATTCAATTTTTTCTTGTCCCCCATGTGTATTTATCACCCATCTTATCCAATCCCCCATCCTCCCGCCAAAAAATTTAATTGGGGATGGTTCATTTCTTACGCCTTACACATGCCTTTCGTTGTTCAAACATAATTATTATTTTCTGGGAGGGATGTATGAGTGGGAGGGTCCGCCGTGGATCTTTCAAAGCCAAATCATATTTTGGGTGGACCTTTAAAAATTTCAACTTCTAGTGTATAGTTAGTTAGAAGTTAAAAATTATAGGTTGTAAATAGTTAGTTTTATTTTTCTTTATTCTTACTTATAGTTTAGTGTAATTAGTTAAAGTTTTATTTCTTCTTTTTTGTTATGCTTTGGTACTGACATGTTTTGTAGAATCATTGGACTTATACTTTCAGGAGATCGCTCCATTATGGGTATTATCACTGTTTTCCTCTTTTTAACTGGGTTCTTAATTCACATTGAGGACAATGTCAGGTTTTAAGTTAGGGGGTGTGGGATATTCTATCCATTCACTGGTAGTTTCTTTGATTTGATTACATGTTATTTCCAAACATGATTTTCTTGTAAAAAATTAAAAATTTCAAAAAGATTTTTTTTTTCTTCTTTGTTGGGCGTTTTGCCTTTGTTTCCGATGATAAATTTTAATAATTGCCCGATCCAATACACAACTCAATTATGCATGTTCTCGATTTTAGAAGTTATTAGACTTTAGTTCTCAATCATTGATATTATGAATAATTTCATGAATTAAACTTTAATCCCATGAGCACATGCATTTTCTTGTTTTATTGGTTTGGTTTAAGATTTTTATAACTCGTTAATCTTTTGTTGCATTGCATATACTTACACCGAGTAAGCTTTTACCTTTCATCGTTTGTGACTGTTATACACTATTCTTTCCTCTTTGAAAACGTTGAATTCGTCGGTAATCTCTCTATTCTTTCATTGATCGTTCATTAATTGAGTTTATATCTTGAAATGTGTTACATGAGCATGAGTTTCATATATTATTTTGACTCGAGAATTGCGGAAATTTTATGAAATGATCATAGGCATTATTTGTTACATCACCCGTATTAGCCTTGACCTCACCCTATATATCTACCCTCGTCAACCCCTTTGAGCCTAAATATTAGCCTTTCGTTTCATAACCCAAAATTCCCATAACCAACTTCGAATTGGAGTTATTACTTGGGGTTGAATGATGTTGCGTTGCGGTTGCAATTTAGGCATGTGAGAGTGAAAAGTAAAGAAAAGAAAGAAATGAAAAAGGGAAGAAAAAGAGAAAGTAGAAAACAAAAGAAAACAAAAGAAAAAATGAAAGAAAAAGAAGAACAAAAAAGAAAGAGAAAGTTGTAAATTGTGTATATAGTGTTCGAATAAGCTTTGTTTACTCTCCTGATTGTTATATTCAATGCCTTTTATGGAACTTGTTTTCCAATTTTGGAATTGCGCACATTTTCCCATTATCCCGAGTTTTCATTTCCGAACACTTTGAATCCATACATATATATCCTTTGTTTCGTACCCTAGCCTAGCCTACATTACAACCCTATAAAAGTCCTATGTGATCTTAGGGTGCATTTAATTTAAAAAGTCATAATAGTTTTGATAATCTGTAAAAATACATTTTGCCTCCTTTAATGAGTTGTATCTTTCATTGAGATTACAATTTTTAATTTCCCATATAGTGTTCTTCATTTGTGACATGTGTGTGGCCTAGTTTCCATTTACATTTAATCTTTATGCCCACATGTTCCATGTGTTAACTCCCTGTTTTGATTGAATTCGCTTGATGAGTGTAATGCCCGTGAGGATTGAATATATATTTGCTTTAACGTTTATCTGATTTATATAAATTTTTGCCAAATCATATTTTGCGTGTGCTCACTCCCCTCCCACATTTTAAGGTTTCAATTCTATGAGGTGCATTCTATAATGTTTAATGAAATGGAATTTTGTGTGAATTCATTCATTGTGTTAATAATGTGTATGAAATCTTTTTCGTATTTTTGGGCTTCTCGCATGTTGTGTTGGGCATATTTTGAGGAAACCATATGATGTTTGTGGGTTTCATCCTTGAAAACCCTCATGAGACGACACTCGTCCACTAGGGTAACCTAGGGTTTAACGGCTTATTGCATATGCTAAATGCAATCGTGTTCCCTACGAAAGTGGCATTTATATTTCGATGCATATATATATGTTACGATTTTCTTATAGTTCTTCTTGCATTGAATTTCATTACTAGGGACTAGCAATGTGTATGTTAGGGGGTGTGATTCGTATCGAATATTGTACATATATACCCTCAAAACTTATGCATTTTAGCCCCCTCGGGTACTTTAATGCCTATAATTATGCTCGTTAATCAGACAACCTCCGTTTTATATGCTAAAATATTATTTGAGGTATAATTGAGCTTTTATAGGTATTAAAGTGCTTAGTATGAAGTTTGGGCGCGTTCCGATAAAGTTTCGTCGCGATTCGCACGTTCATGGGCATTTTTGTAATTTCACACTTCGGGATTTTTTCCCGAAGAATTCACGGAAGTTGTAGCCCTCAGACCAAGCTTCGCGTGGCCATGAATGGTGCACGAATCGAAGTCCGAACGAAGGAAACACGGACCTTTAATCGGAGGAAGAATTAAAAGAAAAATAACAATTTATTTAATTACCCTTGTGTCCTTTTTCTTCTTTAATAACAATTTCATAAATTCCACCTATGTCCCTAACACGTTTTTTCAGCAAATGGTGATGGCGATTTTGGTTCCATGCTCGGGTTTTGGTTTCGTCTGAAATTCGAGCCTTTTGTCCAAAATTGAAGCTTGATTATTGTCCACACGCGTGTATGGGTCGGTTGGCTCTAGTTCATGGGTTCTTGGAGTACCCATTTTGGGCATTTCCAAACTTTGGCTTCCATGGAGGTGGTTGCCATTTTTGGACATGAAAGTTATGGGTATCCCCTTTTTGATGGAGCATTGGTTTCGAGTTTTATGTTTGGAGTGTCACAATACACACATGGAGCTTTGTCTTTGCTAGTTTCCAATTGGGTTTTTGGCCATTACACGCAAAACACAAATGGAAGTGGTGGGCTGCCACTTTTCACGCGATCAACCGACGGCCAACTTGCGGTCGACCGATAAATCCGTTTTTTCCTAGTGTTAAAGACAGTGTGCCCTTACCCCATTTTGCGATCGACCAGCCACTACTCCCGGTCGACTGGTACTCTGTATTTTGGTCCAATTTGCTGTAGCTTTCATTTCCTTTTTTTCTATTTATTTTTCATTTATTTTATTTGTAACTTAAAATCCCTTTTCTTTTCTTTTCTCTTTTTCTTTATTTCTTTTTGGCAACTTAGTATAAATAGGACATCTTTGTTTATTTTTAGAGATATCTTGTAATTAGTTTAGACCTAGGGTTGGAGAGCTCATTTGGGGATTATTTTGTTGGAGTTTTCCCTCTCCTCGTTTTTGTTGTGTAAGATCCACCATTAATGTAAGCTTTACAATTCATTGTCACTTTTGCCTACTTTTCTTATATTTGTCCATTTATTTCCATGCTTAGTTAAATATTTCCATGCCTAGATAATTTTAATTGTTTGATTTAATTAGTTGCTTTATTTAATTAGTTAATTTATTTAATGTCATTTAATATGTTTAATGGCTAATTTAAATTAGGTTGTGTCGAATTGAACTTACTTTGGGTTGTTTAGTTGCTTTGCTTTGGTGATCGCGTCCTAGTTATGTAGAGTGTGTTGTCCTAGTTATTACGTCTAGGAAATTTAACGGGGTATATCATGTATGCGTCGTATTTACAACCTTTTGTGCGTAATTTTTACGGTATTTGTTGGCGCCAAAATCTTATTAGTCTTTTATGAGAATTTAGGGGTGTGACAACTCTTAATTTATTTAATTGACGAAACGAGACGCAATCTTAATAATCCGCAAACCCATGTAACTATTTTATACTTATTAACTCGGGGTGAGGAGTATGTAACACCCCGCCCGCCCGAGGAGAACGAACGGAGCGCTAATGCGATAAAATAAATCTAAATCCACAATAACAAGGTATAGAGCATCTAAAAACCCATAATAATATAAATCCACTAATCTCAATCTTCAAATAAAATACAACAACGTCTCTTGAATAATAAAATACAACTATCTAACTCTAATAAAAATGCTCTATACACCAATGAAATAATTAATACAAGTCTTCCAACTTGTATTAAAATTCTTCCCAAATACTCCACGCTAAAATAATCCCAATAATCCAAAGCGCTCAAATCCATGCTAACCTGCCACTAAAAGAAAATATGGGGAAGTACACAATACGACAGGAAAGATGCTCAACAAATAAATTAGCGATGAATAATGCGTAACAACATGGGTACGAATATTCAAATCAAATGCAAATCTCAATAGCATTTCGTCATTATAATTTCTCAACAACACTTTAACCGGGTCACCAGGCCTCACCATATCCGTATATGCTTTATCAAGCCATAGCCCGGGAAACAGGAATTTTGGCGGGTGCCCAACATCCGTGCCATATTAAAATCTCATGACAACGTGCTCATCAACAATATAATGATACCACATGAATCAAAATAATTTCAACAATTATTTTCCAGATTTCAATGAATTTATCAATTCAAATATGAGTTCAATTAACAAGAATTCAAAGAGAAAGACACTCGCGAGATTTAAGGAGCATATTGTGTAAAACCCCATACCTCAAACCATGATGAGAAATCAACGATCACATCCTCAAGATCAGCACAAAAGATCTACAAAATCTCCTCCAAGAACATCCTCAAAAATAGCCCCAAGAAAACATATAATCTAAGGTTGGAACTCACAAATCTCAAGGGCCAATGTGTATATAAAAAGAAGAGGAATATAAAATATATTTGCTGCCAAAATTTGTGCCAAAAGTAAGTTAAAAGGCTTGCCCACGACTCCCTTTAATAATGCAAAGAAATGAAAAGTTGGAATCCAAAAGACTCCTTTAAATAAGGCAAAGAAATGAAGAGTTGGAATCCAAAAGACTCCTTTAAGTAAGGCAAATAAACGAAGAGTTGGAAGTCAAAACAACTCCAAGAGTTAAAAACATTTAAAAATCATTTTAAAATCCGTTTTCGAAACCGTTTGAAATTCTCGCCTTTAAAAATAATAACCAACATATTTGAGCAATAAAAATAATTTTATCAAAAACTTTATTTTCCTCCATTTTCCAGAAATTAATTAAAATAGCCAAAAATTACGCGGGTTGTTACAGAGTATTCGACGCAACCTATAGTTTTTATCCGCTTTGTAATTTTAGTTTAATTTACACTCGCCTAGTATAATCTTTTCCTTTATTTATCTTTTATTTTGTTAGAAATTATCTTTTACACTTTTATTTTAGAAGTATTAGACTAATTAAATTCTAGCAACTTGTCTTTGTGGATTCGATACCCGGACTGGCCGCTATACTCCCTTAAAAGAGTGTAGTCATAATTTAGGTTTTTGTATAGAGTTGGTGAGTCGAAAATAAAACGACCGGCGCGCAGGTGACTCTCGCGCCGCGATAAAACCCAACCTATCAGGGTGTTTTGTTTTTTTGCCCTCTAACGACATATTTTTAAGCCTAAGTCTATATATTTTTAAATTATTGTCATATTCTCAAATCGGGGGTCCCATTGTAATTCCACCCCCCTCCCCGATAAATTAACCAAGCTATATATGGATTTTATATGAGGAGGAACCGATCAAAATTATAGGGATTTGTGGGTAAAAAATTGAATATAAGATAATATTGGAGAATAAAAAGAAAGAAAAAAGAAAGGATGAGCCGTCGTTAGAAACAAAGGCAGCGTCGCGCGATGTAGTCATTCAAATGACGGGTATGGTCATTCGAACGATGGGTCCGGTCATTCGAATGGCACCTGACATGTGCCGGCCTACCAGATGCACTGTCGAGCTCCCATTGGTTGGTTTAAACCTAGGTCAACTTGCTCAAAGACTTGAGCTATAGGACGTCAATAGTAAATTGGGCAATTGTGCTATCACTTATAGGACCATTGGATGCTGAGTTCTGTCGATTTGTGAAGGGTTTAACACTGATATAGGAAGATTTTTGGGGTGATGATGTTTCCTCATCTGGAGATAATTTATTAATTGTGTTATATTCTCCAACTTTCTCGGAGCTCTCTGTTGGCGATTCTAGAGTTTCTCCCCTAGGGTTGCATGGTTACTACGCTCATTCCTACTACTCTTCCCCCATCTCCAAAACCTCCTGATCCTATTAACACTGGAAAAGATCGTTTGCAAGTGGACTTTCTTCATCTCCTTCTTTCGATATTCTTTTGAAACCTCCATCCACGTTTAAAGGAGCTCTTGTAGTCATATTCTCTCAAGAAGACATAAATACATTGGCAGTGCCTTTCAAACATGCCATAGTTGTAAAATTCTCTCACGATAGGCCTTCGATGGAATTTATTCGCAAAACTTTTTTATCCTTCTCCTTGAAAATGGCATACACTATTAGTTTACTAGACTCTAAAGATGTTCTTATCCACTTTAATGGTGAGGAGGACTTCACGCGTTTATGGTCTAAAGATCAATGGTATATAGGTAAGTTTCCCATGTGAACCTTTAAATGGACTCCCTTATTCAAACCTGATGTTGAAAGCCCTGTTACTCCTGTTTGGATTAATTTTGTAAACCTTCCTATACACTTCTTTGCCAAGTCTCCTCTTTACTCCATGTCTTAGTTAATTAGAAAACCACTTAAACTGGATGCCTCAACCATGTCTATGTCAAGACCTAGCCTTGCTCGTGTTTCTATTGAATTGGACCTTACCAAAGAGATAATTGATCAAATATGGATTGCTACATGAGAAAATGGGTTTTGGCAGGATGTTTCATATGAAGATTTCCCAAGTTATTGTCTTATTGTTCTAAAAAAGGTCATTTCCTTGAAGACTGTATGTTCAAGAATCCATCAAAGAAGAAATCCAACAAACAATCCCCTCCTATTAAACCTACTACTTCCTGGATCATTAAAGATAACAACAAGGCCGCAATTGAGAAGGAAGTCAGACTCCCTATGAATGAAAATCAAGATCAAAAAAATAAGTCCCAAGAAGAACCCATGCAAATCCCAAATGAGCTAGATGAGGAATATGTAGAGATTTCTCATGTAATGCAGACTAAAAGCCAAGAGATTGTTGCTAATGTTGACTAATTTCAAAATTGTGAAGAGGTAACCGGTATGGATACATTACCTACGAGTACTGACACGTTGTTAAAAGAGTGTCATCCAACTCATGATAAAGATTATACATATAATTCTGAGCTAAGATCAAATAATTCAGTTCCTCTTCAAGAAGAGCTGACAATGTTTGCCCATTATTTAGACCATAAATGGAAGTCCTACTTAGAGGTAAAAGCCAAAAGAAACAAGAAAGTTATTACTTTGAACGACCATCATCAAATATCTAAATGATCAGGTATTCCCATTCCAACAAATACTAAAGCTATTTAAGATCGTATGTTCAAAAGAATTACCATGTCTGGTTTTAAGCAAAGCTCATCCACTTTGCATCACATTCCCAAATGATTAATTTTATTTGCTATAATATTAGAGGTGTTTCCAATAAACCCTCTTTTAGAAGAGTTAAAAAATTGATCAAAATGCATAATCTTCCTACTATTGCTTTAATTGAGCCAAAGCTAGAATCTTCTAGTATTGAAAGTGTCAAGATCAAATTGAACTTTGAAGGTGGCATTTCAAACATCTCATAAAAAATTGGTTTTTCTAGAAGTTTGGTTTATCCATTGACTAAGTGTCTAATGAAGATCATTCCCTTACTTTGAAAATTAAAGATAAATTTCTTGTTTCTCCTATTTTCATTACTGCGGTGTATGCAAAATTTTCTAGAACAAAATGATTAGAGTTATGGGCTAGGATTGATGATATCTCTTCTCAAGTATGGAATTATCCTCATGTTATTATTGGGGATTTTAATGTGGTGGCATCTCAAGCTGAAAAAGTAGAGGCAACTCTATTGATTTTCAATCTAGCCAAGACTTAAATTATATTATATCTTCTTATGGTGTGACTAATCTTGGTTTTAATGGATCGAAGTTTACTTGGTGTAACAACAAAGATGAGGATGGTGTGATTTTTGTTAGGTTAGATAGAGCTTTGGATAGTTTAAAATGGCAATATGTATTTCCTTCTACCTTAGTTCAACATCTCAATAAAAATTGCTCAGATCATTCTCCAATTTTACTATCCATCATATCTGATTTGGACTTTTATCCTAGGACTTTTAAATTTCAAAAGATGTGGTGCAATCATCTTAATTTCAAGTATGTGGTTTTGGAATCTTAGAATTATCCTTCGCAAGTTGCTCCTATGAGGTTATTTTTTCTTAAACTTAAAAGGATAAAAGAGTCCTTTAAATTATGGAATAAAAAAACTTTTAAGGATATATTGCAAAATGTGAAAGATCTTGAAGATACTCTTGTTGCTGATGAAATGACCTATGAACAATCTCCAACATCAGACCTTAGAATAGCTATGAATGCTACAAAAGCTAAACTTAATCAAGCCCTTAAAGTTAAAGAGATATATTAGCAGCAGAATTCCAAGATAAAGTGGCTGACTGAAAGTGATCTTAATACTAAGTTCTTCCATTCCACACTTAATTTGAGGAGAAAAGATTGAACATTCAAAAAATTCTTAATTCAGACCATCAATGGCTTTCTTCTCAGTAAGATATTGAGGAAGAATTTGCTAATCATTTTTAGAATCATCTATCTCATGAGCCTACTTCTATCTTACCTAATCTTCTTGACGTCATTCCAACCATTGTCTCTTTTGATTTTAATGATAACCTTGTTTCATACCCTTCAGAAGATGAAGTTCTCATTGCCATTAAAAGTTTGAACTCTGATGCAGCCCTAGGCCCTGATGGTTTTGATGGAAACTTTTATATTTATTATTGGGATTTCATTAAAAGTGATCTTATCAAATCCATTACTTTATTCTTTACTGGTTCTCAAATACCTTTGAGTTCGCCTTCAAATATTATTGCTCTAATCCCAAAATCAAATCAAGTTTCTTATTGTTCAAACTTCAGACCAATTAGCTTATCTATCTTTTCATTCAAAATCATCTCTAAAATTCTCAATTCCAGACTTACCAAAATCCTTCCTCTCATTATTTCCCCAAATCAATGTGGTTTCATTAGAGGAAGAAATATTATTCAAAATATTATTTTGGCTCAAGAGCTCACAGTTGATCTAGATAAGAAATCTCACGGTTCCAATCTGAATCTTAAGCTAGATAATTAAAATGCCTACGATCGAGTTTCTTGGTTGTTCTTACTGTCTGTTTTGATAAAGTTTGGTTTCAATGAATGATTCACTGACATGATTTGGAGGTTGCTTTCAAGTAATTGGTTCTCAATCATTGTGAATGGTCACACTGCTAGTTTTTTCAAATCTACTAGGGGTTTAAAACAAGGGGACCCCATTTTTCTACTACTCTTTTTACTATTGGTGCAGAAATCCTTTCCAGAGGTCTAGACAAGCTCATACTAGACAACAAGATCAAGCCTCATAAGCATCCAACAGGTTCCAATATTATTTCTCATTTGTCTTATGCTGATGATATAATCATTTTTACAAATGAAAGTAAAAGAAGCACTCAAAACCTGATGGATTTTCTTCATGATTATGAAGAATATTCTGGCCAAAATATAAATATGCTTAAGAGTTCCTTCACAACTCGTAGAAAAGTTCATATAGATAGAACAAATTCTATATCTTCTGACCTTGGTCTGCCCTTTAAACCTTTGCCTTTAAATTATCTTGGTTGCCTAATTTTTATAGGGAGATTGAAGCTTTGTTTTTTCACTGATTTGATTGATAAAATTAGGTCCAAAGTGGCAGGATGGAAAATGAATTTTTTATCTGGTGGAAGACTTATCCTGATTAAGCATGTTCTCTCATCTATCCCTATGCATATTATGACTTCAATTCTACTTCCCAAAACCGTTATTTGTCGAATTGAATCTATTTTTGCTAATTTCATTTGGATATCTTCCCAACGAGACAAAGTAAAATACCAATGGACTAATTGGAAAGAAATCATTCAACCTTTTAATCAGGGAGGTCTAAATATCATAAGCATTTCTGGTATAGCCAAAGCTTCTAGTTTAAAGTTGTGTTGGTTATTATCCTCTTCTCAAAGTCTATGGGTTATCTTCATGAGTCAGAAATATAAAGACAGCTTGTTCTCTACAAATCATGCCTCACACGTCCTTAAAAGAATTAGATCACTTTATAGCCGTTTAGAAGACATTACAGTTTAATATGAAGACACTCTAATTTGGTCAATTACAAGTGATGGAAGATTCTCTTTCAAATCTGCTTATGACTACAACATACCTCAAACTCCTTTCTCGTTTGTATGATAATTTCTTTGGTCATCTAGTTGTCCTCTTAAATTATTAATCTTCTCTTGGAAGCTTCTGCATCAAGATGTTCCTTTGGATTCTCTCATCCAAAACCGCAACATCCACCTGGCCTCTAGATGTCAATGCTGTAAGGCTCGTGAAGAATCTTTATTCCACACTTTTTTTTTCAGGACCTATTGCTCATCAGGTGTGGAGTTATTTTGGCAATATGCTGGGGATAAAGCTTAATTTCCTGTTATGCCACTCAATGTTTGTTTCTTGGTGGATCAAAAAGTTACATGTGCATATTCAATCGATTACTCATCATCTTTCAACCATTATCTTTTGGGAGATTTGACTTACAAGTAATAAAAGATTATTTGATGGAGTTAAAATGGACCATTTGCTTATTATTTCCAATGTTATTTCTTATATGAAATCTTTGAATGTAGGTTCTAAATTTAATATTATACATAAGTAGGATAACTCATTTCTTATCTCTATGTTTGGTTTAAAGATTCCTTCTAAGACTCCCACATTCTTAGCTATATCTTAGATCAAGCCTCCTCAAAATGTATTTAAGCTGAATGTTAATGGTTCTTCTTTAGGCAATCCAGGTGCTAGTGGCTGTGGTGGTATCATGAGATATTATAATGGGGATTTTATTTCAGTTTTCTCTCAATTTGTGGGGCATCAATCATGTTTATTTGTAGAAGCTGAAGCTTTAAGAATAGGTCTTGATCTATATTTAAAACTGAATATCAAAGACCTTCTTATAGAAATTGTTTCTAAATCCTTATTCCATATGGTGATTAACAAATGAAATGCTCCTTGGAAGTTAAAAAAAATGCATTGATTACTGTTCTAAGATCATCTCTGCAAATAATTTCAAGATTAAACATATTTTCTGACAAGGAGACTTTGCTGTAGATAGCCTTGCAAATGTGGCTTCTTCTTCTTCTTCTTCTTCTTCTTCTTCTTCTTCTTCTTCTTCTTCTTCTTCTTCTTCTTCTTCTTCTTCTTCTTCTTCTTCTTCTTCTTCTTCTTCTTCTTTTTATCAACTCCCAAGATTCGCAAAGGTATGTTTAAAGAATGATAAGTTGGGTCTGCCATCAGTTAGAACTCTATCATAGTTTATGTCTTCATTTTCAATCTTTGTAAGGGGAATGATTATAAATTTCCTTTTTATTGCTTTCTTTGTCTTGTTCATTAGGCTTTTCAAAGATCTTTTTTCTTTATGTTCCTTCAAGAAATATATGCCATGTAGGAGAGGTTGTTTCTCCGAATTAATAAAAGATAGGGGGACTATTTCCCTCTTCGAAAAAAAATCATAATTAGGTTATAAGGATCAAACCGTATGGATTTTGGGGAGAAAGACTTCAGTACATACTATCAAACAACCTCTCTAAACTCACATCCCTCTCCAGATTTTGGTGCAATGCCTTCCATCAGATAGAGCTTCACCCATACCCAAATATTATTTCCCCACTACAAAAAAATAGAACTACGGAATAGGGAGGTATCGTTGGGGGTTTTGATGAGTGTTTGAGATGGTAGTATTAGAAGAATATGAAGGTGTTATTGGAGGTATTTGAAGAGAGTTTAATGGAGCTTCCATGGAGGCCTATTTTGGTGGAGCTTTTGTGACTCCCTTTAGAGCCACCTTTGAAGATGAGGGAGTCACCCATCTTCATCACCACCATCATCTTTGAAGACCATTTAGGTGGGATAATTGGTATATATTCGTAGTCTTGCTATTATTGAATGTTTGGAGTAGGAGTATTATGAAAATATTATTGTAGGGTATTTTCTTAATAAACTCAAAATAGACATTTTTATGGAAAATAAAAATGTAAGAAATATTATTTGTGTGATTTTCTAGTAAATCTAAAAATATATGTTTTTATATAATAAAAATGTGAAATAATTTTATTCTGGTGTATTTCTAGTAAAAATAAAAAAATATTTTTATGGGATAAAAATGTAAGAAATACTATTTTGGTGTATTTCTAGTGAAAAAGAAATAATGGACATTTTTATGGAATAAAAATGTAAGAAAAGGCTATTTGGTGTATTTTTTTAGTGAAAGGAAATAATGAACATTTTTATGAAATAAAAATGTGAGAAAATGGTATTTTTGTGTACTTCTAGTAAAAGGAAGTAATGGACATTTTTATAGAATAAAAATATAAGGAAATATTATTTTAGTGTACTTCTAGCAAAAGAGAGAATGAACATTTTTATGAAATAAAAAGGTGGAATGATGTTGATGTTGTCAAAATATTTATGAAATAAATATTTTTAAGTTCCTTGCAAATTGGAGACTTTATGAATAAATGAACATTTTTCGAGCCTAAAGAAATTGATGAAATGTCCTTACTACTTGAAATGCATGTTTAATCCTCTTAGTATGATTTTAGTATTTAAAGTCCAATTTCTATGCATATAAACGTGTAGTATTTGATAGTAAATATGTAAGCAAGTTTAAAGAAAGTCTTGTCGGGTTAAGCATTAAATAAGAAAAACGGAAATTTGGGAGCTTAAAATGTAAAGGGTAATATTTTATGGGTTAAAGGTATTAAAGTGACAAGTGTGATATTAAACGAGTGTTAAAATGACTATGGTGTTTTAAATGTTAAGTCGGAGACTTATAACCATTTTGAGAAATAACACTTGTTAAGGAACTAAATGGCGAGTTTGGCAAAAGTGGGAAAATGGTTGGTTAAGTAACCTAAGATGTTGAACCCATAAATTGCACAAGTATGAAATGAAAGGGTTTTCAAATGAAAAACAAGTATTTCCAAACATGGTGAATGCGTGTGTTGAAATAGTACTTTTCAATGAAAATACTAAAGTGTCTTCTAATGAATAAAAAGGGGTGATTTCGGTAAAGGAATGGGTTGGAATAAATCAAGTGTAGTCGTGTCAAGCGTGGAACCGAGTGTGTTAAAAAAGTGAGAAATCTAAGTATGAATAAAGGAAGTCTTTACAAGATTATGGTAAATTAATCTGGATAAGCAAGATTTTTGAAAGTAAAACGGTTAATGCATTTGAATATGTATTTTCAAAGGTATATTTATATGTATGTAGATAGATATATTTTTTTGCATGCATATGATTGTAGCGTGTGAGTATTCCTTCTTACCATTCGTTTATATACTGCTTTGTATATTCCCACTGGGCATAGGCTCACACCCTCACTTTGTTACGGTAGGTTGGGTGCGGGTTCGTATTTTGAGGTCCTTATACAGAAAAGTGCACTTTTATTTTTTTTACGTTAGTAGATCTGTTTACTTGGACTCGAGATGCTCTCCATGGTTCCCATGCATATTTTATCTTGAAACTGAAATTGCATGCTAAATAAGTGAAATGTTAATTAAAATAAAACTGGACTACCAACATTATACAGGTTGTTTCATTGCACTTCACACCTAACGCTCGGTCTAGACCAGGTTGACTCACGGGTAACCTATAAATCCAGATCAGGTCGTTACACCCGTGACCACGCGGTTAATTTTTGCGAGTTACATTGGTTCCATGTGAGGTATTTGTGCCTGTCATGGGGCCGTTTTGTGGTTGTTTTATGTAAAGATATATGAATGCGAATGGGGAGTCACTTCAAATCAGATACTCCCAAAATAGAACTCACTTTTTTAGGCCTTATAGGGGCAATAATATAATTCCTCAATTGACATAGCTTGTAATTAAAGCAGAGAACGGCACGGCCCATGTCATGAAAATCTTTGTGACCCGACCTTTAATTTCCTTCACACAATGGTCACTTTCTCGCTCATATTAAGTCTTCACTTTAAAATGGAAATTCCCATCAACAATACGGCATTTGAGACGGAGAGCGTGGAATCAAACTATAGTTGCATAACAAACCTTACTTCCCCTCAATCTCCTCAATAAAATCGAACTCCACCATCTAAAATCAGTAATGGGAACACTTGATATAGTTGTAAAAAGTCAGGTCACTGGTCCAAAGACTGTCTAGACAAAACTCCAAAGAAACCAACGGATCCACGTAGTCTCCCACGAGTGATAGGCATCGACAGTTGGCAGTATCACCGGGTGTTATTTGCCCATGTGGGGGAGTTTGCGTCATTAAAATCTCAAAATCTGATTTTGTAATATCCTCCACCTTTATCCAATCATAATTGAATACAGTTTATGTGAAATCTAAGTAATCAGGTTCTAGGATTTGTGGAATAATATCAAGTGATCTCCTCCATCCACTCTTTGTATTGTGGAAAATCCATTTAATAATCTCCAAATTGCAGTCCACATGTTAACATGATAAAATAAATATCATGTTGCATAAATATAATTTTCCTTTGGCCGATGGAGGTGTCAAAACTTGTTGGAGATATCCACAAAAGATCATGTGGTGCCCACGCAGCAGATCATACACTAGTAAAAATAATATCAATCCAAGGATATTACTGACCCATAATGTGGAAAGACTGTGAAGAATACATGTAAAATTTCTACAAGTGCTAAAAATTTGGGGTGACAAATAAGAGACCAGGAGTCGAGCTCGTGCTGATCATATTACCTTGGACTTTTTTTCATCTGGGGTATGGATCTGGTCGGTCACTGTCGAAGACCAAAGGAAGATTCGGATACATGGTGGTAGCAGTAGAATATTTTAAAAAATGAGTGGAGGCTGAACCACTCATAAAAATGACCTATGTTAAGGTCTTCAATTTTATATGGAGAAATGTTATATGTAGATATGAATCCCACATGCCTTGATTGTTGACCATGAAACTCAATTTAACAATGACGAATTCAAAAAAATTTATGATAAATCCAAGATAAAAAAGTTACATTCGTCACTAGCTCATCAACAATGCAATGAGCAGATATAGGTCATGAATAAAACATTGCTGGAAGGAATGAAGAAAATATAGGATTGAGCCAAAGGGAATTAGATAAATGAACTACAAAGCATGTTGTGGGCCTAAAGGACAACACCGCGAACTAAAATAGGAGAAACACCCTATATGTTGGCCTTTTGTGGTGAAACCATGGTCCTAATTGAGGTGGGCCTCCCAAGACACATGGTCCTCAACTTCGATTCCCCCCTAAGGTTGAGTTTACGAGAAGATTGGATCTAGACCTAGTAGATGAGGCCAGAGAGACATCAACGCTCAAAGTAGCATCTTATCAATAACCCACAACAAAAGAGTTAAGCTAAGTACCCTCAAAGAAGGTGACTACATTTCTAATAAGGTCATGTAGAAATCCAACAAGTTAGAAGCTAATTGGCATGGTCCCTACTGTTTGGTTGAAGTCATATGACCTGGTACTTATCGTAGTGAAACCTTGGAAGGAGAGTTGTTTAAGAATCCTTTGAACTCTGATCACCTCAAACGGTATTATCGTTAATGAAATATTTTTATTAATATCAAGGATGAATATAATGACTAAGTCAAATAACTTGTATGAACAAAATTCATTAATGAGAATGCCTATTAACAAAAATTTAGTTTCATAGTTATAAAAATACCTAGAGAACTAGTAAGCCTAGGTTGTGGCAACAAGATCCGACAAACACAGATAAAAGGGTAGGAAGTACTGGCAAAACCCAAACAAAACATAGATTAAAATGCAAAGTTGACCTGATCCAATCATGAAAACCCATAAGCTAAAATACTTGGAAAATATACATAAAGTACATAATGAACAATGAAAACTTCTTTCCTTTAATACTAACTAGTGAGATTGTTTTTTACAGAAAGAAAAACATAAAAAATAATAAATCGTTCCCACTCACAGTAGCACAAATGACAGTGTTCACAAAACATCATATATGAATGCAAGGAAAGTGTTTACAGAAATTATAATGAAAAATATTATGAATGGGAGTTCAGGAGTAGCATCCTTAAGAGCCAACTCAATATTCCCAGTAGAAGGAAGCTTATCAACTTCAACAGTTTCATCCATGACCTATTTCCCTTCAACAACTTGGAGCTTATCCTCAAGACGATGACCCTCCTTCAGCTCTTCTGGCAGCCACCTCTTCTTTATCCATGGACTTGGAATCATCATCATCTCCTTCCCAGGACATGACAACTTTATCAATATCAGGGTAATTTTTAGCTTCCTTCGTTTTTAGTTCATCATAGCCCTTGAGGAAGGCCATGGTGGTGTCAATGACATTCTTTTCAGAATATTTAAAGGCTTTGATAGCCTCTTCCGCAACCATCAAAGTAGTAATCACGGTAGAATCAAGTTGAACTTTCAAATCATAAAACTTATCTTTGACAGTCTTAAGATCTTGTTGCAGTTACTTAATCTCATTTTTATCTTTATAGAGCTTTTTAACTTTGGCACCATCTGGTCATTAACCTCTTCAAGCTTGGTATGAGCCTTAGATAAGTCGGCCTCAAGAAGTCTAATTTTATCTTCAAGCGTCTCTTTGGAATTCCTCAACTCATCATAAGAATTTAAGGCTGATTGAGCCTTCTCCCTGATAATTGTGCCATGTTACCCTACATAGGAAGAAATTGAACAAATTAACTGGAGGAAAAGAGATCATCTCAAAAGAGAACATGTGAAATTAATAAGATTCAACTTATCGTAAATGCCTTATGAGAAGAAAAATTCCAAATGTTATCCACATCTAAGTTCGGCATGAACTGAAAGTTAGGGGTATATCCCACACAGCCCAAGACTTTAGTCATGTCAGCAGAATTCAAAAGAATATAATTATTATCTGCAAGGATCTTCTCCTTGGTCATTAGAGGGTCAAGATCCCAGGGCCTAACATGACCAAAGGGGGAGATGAAGAGTCCCCTTTATATGACCTCTGAATTGGTCGACCATTGATGGAAATCCTTTTTTTGGCATTAAACTTGGGCAATTTGGGATCCTTGACAAATGGATCATCCAAGGGCCTCTTCTTGCTGCTTTGCCTCTCCTCAGATACCTTGCTTTTACTTTTGTCAATAACTCTTTTCTTCTTAACCTCTTCAGTAGCCAATTTTACTACCTCAATATTTGTAAGACGATGTCTATCATCATTTCTCTATTTAGTATGATCTTCTTTCTTGGCTTTTTTAGGAGATGCTCGCTGAGAAAGTTCTTTGAGTTATTTATCTCGTATTTCCTTCAATTTATCTCGAGAAATATTGGATGGATCCATGATGAAGGATTTTGAATTTGGTGTTGAGGCTGCACAAAAAACATGAACAAATCTAGTTTAATAAAAAAGTTGGTATGAAGTACACAAGCACATGAAAAGAAGAACGGCCTAAGACTTATAAAAATTTCGCACCTTCTTCGATCTCCTGATCGACCTCTTCATAATTTCCTTTAACCTAGATGATCTCCACCCATCTTCCCCATCTTCCTTCGAACTTGTCTCATCAACATTAGCTGGCCTTAGTAGCCTATAAGGGTCAAAATCAATAGTACTGATGCTCATGTAGTTTTTCATGGCTATAAACTTTTTAGGGGAGTATATATCCTCAAAGTACTTAGGGTTTAAGGTGCAAAATTGCCTAATAAATTTTATCCAATGATGGGGCCTTCTTAGCAATCAAATTAGGGGAGCACAAGTCCACATGAATGATAATACCTCTTTCTGGGTCATTAGGAAATAACTTTCATGCACCAAAGATATAGAATCACTTAGTCTTCCCATTGTCATTTCTACTTTGGGTGACTCGGACTATTTTGGTATTGGACTTTTGAGGAGAAAAATAGTAATACCGAGGGGTTTTGTGGTTATCCTTAAACCATGCACAAACCTAAATATGTCCCCATTAATGTCAAATTCCTCATATGTTTTCCAATAGATCGTGGATCCTATTATAGACCCATAAGCATTTGGAGGAAGCTGGATAAGGGCCACTCCATACCCCTATAAAATGGGTCTTATTGAGGGATAGAGGGGAAAAGATACTCCCACTTGAAATGACCAAAGGGGAAAATAAACCTCATTGGACTTTCTCTTGTCACAGGCCCTCAATTCTGGGTCAGGAATTCTAATGGTCACATATTCTGGTACGGAGTATAAAATTCTATGGTCAGGAAAATCCTCAGCTCGGATGTCACTTCAGTACCATCTAGCGTAAGAGGTTGCAGGATCGTAAGAGATACTTGGGACCTCTCCTAGTTCCACCTCCTCAATAGTTAAAGGAACCTCAACAAGTGAGGTGGAAGGTGAACAGTTGGTCATCAAATACCTCTCCTCAAAGTTCAGATGATCGGATAAAGTAGTGTTGTTGGTGCTAGCATAAATTTTTCCCCTAAAACTATTTTATTGCTATTAAAACTCTCTAAATTATGATATTCTGAAGGTATACTCAACACTTGGGGGATGACATGGATGAAGAATCAAATTTTGTGACAAAATTTGGGTTCATTGAGTCATCCTCAGGTTTAAGAACTTGGAGTGGAAAGAGAAACCTCTTAGCAAAATCTTTGTGGAAAATCTTTTTCAGATCAATAATGTGTTTCCAGATTCTTGAAGATTCACTCATATAGGGAACACTTACACCAAAATACGACCTCACTAAACCCTAGATATGTAAAACCCTAAGCAAAAATTCCTCAACACAACACCAACTAAAAAATGAAAGAACAGTGAAAGACTAGATAAAGATTGCATAAAGAATACCTGACGGTCGAAATGAACGGGAAGCTGAGTCGCAGAAATATTCAAAGCCTCACGATCTCTCTCTCTCTCTAGGAAGATTAAATTCACAGAATTTGAAAAGGCCGACTGGTGTTTTTCTCTGTTTTATAAGGGAAGAAATGCATGTGTTAAACTAACCTATCGAAAACCCACTTGATTTTTGACACGTGGCTTACTAAAGTTAGTTGGAAATTTCTTCAAGAAAACTTACAAGTCATTCTTCTTGGCTAATCGACCATAATAACTATCAATCTTCGAATCAAGAGATGCTAACCCATAACCATTTGTAAAAAACTTCACCCATTTGTTTGTAGTCGTGAGCAAAATCTTGGTTTTTTTTTGTTATACCATATCTATAGAACATCTCATGAGAATATAATAAAACCATTCAATAGAAACTAAAAGAGCTCGAACCCATCCAAATAGATACGAAGGAATGACTTTGGCTCAGCAATGAGGTCGGCCCCCTTTCCTTTTGGGCAGACTACATCATGCCGGTAAGGCTAACTAATGGACTATAAATTTTGTAACGCTGTTAATGGCTGGAAAATACCATATGCATGGCACCATTGACAATGAACATATACGAGAACATTCCTTAATGGATAAAACATTAAACTATTACTTATCTTGGTTGTGATACCTTAAGAAGATGTTTCTACCCAACCCATATTTGGGCAGACAAACATCCCCTCACACTCATTCAGTATAAAAGGAGAGATACCCTATTGGGATCTGAAGGGGAAATGATATATTCTTACATTATAACTGTCTAATTAGAGAGTGGATAGAGATTGAGTGATTTGTACTGTTCTTAGACCCCAAGTCAATTGAAACCTAGTACTAAAAATCTACCCCATGGACATTGGCTTATTCTTGAGAGGTGAACCACGTAACCCATACTGTAATTCTTCTTATTCTCAACTTGTCTTTTCACATCTGCATTTTACTGCTTATTTATTACTTGTTATCTCAAATTGGATCTAAACTTTCTAAGACTAAACCATGAAACCAAATTTAGATGATATTAATTGGATCGATCCTACAGGGGATAGATTGATTCAAAAGTAGGTCAGGTCGATCTGATGGGTGACAGTTATTTTTACTGACTATTTTTTCGTGGTATTTTCCGATGGCTTGTTGTCGTGGATCTTCCCCATCTTTCTTCCCATTACAGAATGAACTACTTCGAGTTGGAAACATCATCAAGAACTCATGATTGCATTGAAGTCTACTTGGAGTTGGACTCTACCTAATAAGCAAGTTTTATAAAAAAAGTATTCTTGGGCTTTAAAAGTTTTACTTCGAGGATAAGTTTTGGCCATGATGGAAAGGGCATTTTTGTCCTTTTATTTTCTACTGCATTTATTTATTTATTTGTAATATCTCATTATTATATTTTGTTGCATGATTTCGTGTTTAAATAAGTATAATAATAAGGGGCACCAAATTTTATGGACAACATGGTTTATATTTTGAGACCAACCCAGATCGCCAATTTTCTTCAAAAATTAGTGTTAATTTATTCTCTTCTAAATTGAAGTAAATCAGGATAAATAATGTTAAGGTGTGAATTAAATTGAGATATTTGAGTTTTATTTTAAGTTAAAAATTTAAATTCTTCTTTTTATTTTGGAAAATTAAAATGTGAGATCAAGATAGTTAATTTATGCAAGTAAATTGGACAATTACAAAGGATTTAATTTGAGCTTTTGGAAGTGAATAATTTTTTTTAAATACTAAGTGGGAGCGGGGGTTGAACATAAACCCAACCATCTCCACGGGTATTTTATAAATTGGATGTGATTAATTCCTTGCGTTAGTTAGGCTACCCACCACGCCATTGATGGAATCAATCAGGGCATCACTGATTCATTAAAACTCTTAGGCAATAATTATGAGAATTAAGATTTGAGTGAGTTCAATCCCCCCACCATGTGGAAGTCCATCACGAGTGAGTTATATTTCAAGGGATGAACCGTTGGTATACACTTTACATAATTAAAGATATCATCCCCCATGGAGTCATTATCATTAATTATGGGACCGAAAGGCATTGACTATTCAGTTATGTTAGATCGAAGATCCTGAATTATCTAGGTGCATAATTAAAAGCCGAAAGTCTATCTAGTTCAAGGTGGAATGATTTAAACTCTTCACGAGAAATATCACTCCATAAGGGAAGTAGGATGTTTGACATGTTATTACTTTTAAATGGAGGTGAAGAGTGCCTCTTTAAAACGAAAAAGAAATTAAATTCTCACATATTTTTTTTGAAATTAATTTTCTTTTCAAAATTTATGATTCTTAAATTTGAATATGGGATCTTCATTCTACCCACCTTCTTCAATATTAAAGAACAACAAGTTAACTAGAATGAATATAATTTATATATTGTCCTTAATGCTGATGATCTTGACTGAGACCTGCCTTGCTAAGCTGGAGGAAGGGGCATCCGAAAAGGGATGTCCAAGCCTACCAGAGGTGGGAAAAGGCTGATCAGATGGGCCATTTCTACATATTAGCCTATATGACGAATGTGTTGAAACAACACCATCAACACATGTCGACCGCTTATGACATGAGTCTGAACCTCAGGGACATATTTGAGGATCAGAATCATAATTCAAGGTTACATGGTATGACAAGGTTGGTCAACACCAAGATACTAAAGGGAGATCCTATACACAAGAATGCTCTAAAGAAAATGTCCATCTTAGGAGAACCGAAGGTACTTGGTTATGAACTCTGTGGGGAAACCTAAGTCAATTTTGTGATCTAATGAATAAAGGAATAATTTAAATCGTTTATCCTAAACTATTCTATGAAAAAATTCAATTACTCTCTAGCATAACTACTTAAGAAAATCCAAGCTACAGAGAATATCAATTGGCATATGGGTGTGATTCAGGTTGCTGGGAAAGTCTCGTCTTCCTCTGTCCCGAAAGGTAAGAAGAAGAAGAAGAAGAAGAAGAAGAAGAAGAAGAAGGTAAAGTCTCAAGAACAAACTAAAGTGGTCAAGAATAACTTAGGAGAAGAAGGTAAAGTCTCAAGAACAACCTATAATGGTCAAGAATAACTTTAAACGTCAGGTAGCACATAAAAAGTCAAAAGGCACCTGTTATATCTGCTAACAGGAAGGACATTGGAAGAACTAGCTCCCCGTCTACTTAGCCAGGAAGAATGGAAACAGGAATTTCTCCTATAACACTAAGACATGTTTTGTCGTGCCACTAATCAAGTTTGTAATTATTTTTAGAGGTTCCAGGTAACCAGGACCTCGATGATGGAGAAATGTTTTTGTTCATGGGAAATTATCACAAACCAATAGTAGTAGTAGTAAAAAATTTAGTTTTAAATTTTGGTGGAGACAACAAGTTAATATTGGTAGATTATTCTATATTCCCAGCATTAGAATAAATTTGATTTGGGTATATAAGCTTGTGATCAATGGATATTTGTTTTATTTTAATAAAGAAGTTTTCATCAAAAATGGCAAATCTCTTATATGTTTTGGTACATTAGAAAATGTTCTTTATATTATAAGATATGACTCACCACTATTACTTCATACTCAAGTTAATAACGTAAATAGAAATAACCTAAATGGAAAGGAACCTTTAGAATTGAACCAAATTTTTCTTTGGAACTTGCGCTTAGGTCATATCAATCTAAAAGGGATAAAAAATTTGATTTCGAATGGAAAATTAAGTTCGTTGTAAGTGGAGGCACTTCCAGTCTATGAATCTTACTTAGAGGGTAAGATGACCAAGAAGTCGTTTACGACCAAGGTATATAGAGACAAATATGTGTTGGGATCATTTCGTTCTTGATTTGTGAGGACCTCTAACTATTCTGGAAAATGGTAGTTACGATTACTTCATCACTTTCATGGATGGCTACTTGAGCTTTGGATATGTTTACCTCATGCACCACAAATATGAAGCCCTTGATAATTTCAAAGGGTAAAAGGACGAGGTAGAGCGTTTGCACAATAAATTAATCCATACTCTACGATCTGATCATGGAGGCATGTGAAACTAAATTTTTTAAACCAACAGGATTTTTTATGATGACAGCACAATTGATATATGATCACAACTTCATTATCTCTACTCGAAATGTACTTGAGATTAAAACAAGCACTTTATACATTATGAGATATGTTACTAGGAATGCATCATCCAAACAACCATGCAACCATATACATGCAAATACAATCAAGAACATAACCAAGATAATGAACACCATAAGATGTCTAAAGTTGACCTCAAGCTTGCATCACTCCCAAGATCTCAAAACCTCAATCACTGCTTAGACATCAACCAGTCAATCAAGATAGGTCCACCACATCCTATAGCATATATAGATCAAACTTATGCAATAATCACATCATAAGCCCACAATGGATGATTCAAGTAAGTCAAAGAAATATCAAAAGTCCAGTTGATTACTACTTTATTTTGTTGTACTTCAGGAACCATTGTACAAAACTAAAGTAACACGCTTAAAGTTTGTATATGCTCAAAACCTACAAACATAAACCCACCCTAATGTACCCTAGACCTTGCCTAAAGCATAGACCTAAACCCAAATTTATTTTACCCAGAATCTGGGAGGTTTAACTGAATAAACCTTTCTTTTAGTCAACTAAAATTAGTTTTAGTCACTTAAACTTTTTCACCAAATTTAACCCCTTGAGACAGACCATTAAAACTCAAACAATGGAGTTTTAGTCGACTAAACTTGCTCTTTTAGTCAACTAAAAGTGTTAAGTTTCTAGAGACTTTTTTGGTAAAAACTTCCAATCTTTCATCTTAATACCCTATTTCTTCCTACATGAATACAAACCATTTTACCAACCTATGCCAGCCTCTTAACACTATAAACAAAGCCTCACTCATCCATTTTAAACCAACCAAGCTTACAATAACATTTCTATAATAAAATCTTCTTCACCCTAGCGTGTGTCATCCCTCCCTTGAGAGAAAAATCAGAATATCCACTTAGAAGTTTTAAACCCCAAAACTTCCTTAAAGCAATAGTTTCAAGAAAACCCACTTGAACCTAAATCCCCTATCCAAATCACTCCTAACACCAAATTATGCTAAAGTAATAACCTAAAACCCACTTGAGTTATATACTTGTGATACTTGTTTACCTGTATTTTTAGAGAGAGAAAGTAAACACACTATTCTATTATTTTTGTAAAGATATATGACTTTACGTTTAAGTTACAAATCTTATTATTTATTGTATACTCTCAGACGGTAGTGCCTTAGTTGTGGGTAGTCAAGGAATTTAAAGTCCTTGGGCTATTCCATGGATACTTCTTGGGAAAGGACGAGTTTAACATCTTATTGGTTGCGGTTTTCAAGGTAGTGTTCCTTGTGAGGTTTTGGTTCCGTCGAAAGTGGACCGGAGATAGTGAAGTTTTCGAATACTGTCTCGAGCGTGGACATAGGTAGAGGCCGAACCACATTAAAATACCGATTTGCAAAAGTTCATTATTCTCTCTCTCTCTTAACTATATTTATGGTTGATTAATTGGCCACTTATTATTAGAGTTACCGTATTGCAATTCATTATTTCAACTAAGTTAAGAAAGTTTATAAATTTTCCATTAAAACCCATATACCAAATTCACTCCCTCCTTTGGTATATTTTCGGGATAACAATTGGTATTAGAGACTAGCTCATAAATACTTATTTTGGAAAATTATATTATGAGTATAAAGATCAAATGGCAAGACTATTCCAAATCTTCTTGAAAAGAAATGACATAGCCTTGTTTTGAAAAGAGTATTTTAAACTTTGGAAAGCTAGAATAATTTACATGATTCAATCTCTTGTTTATTTTTCTTGTAATGTCATTACTAGTAAGAAAGTAATCATTTTGGATAGATTAAGTATTGAAAAGAGAAATGAATTAAATACTAAAACTATGATAATATTACGCTCCTCTATAAATAATGTTGTTGTAGGAAAAGTAGCACATTGCAAAGAAGCTAGTGAAATTTAGGATATTCTTACAAAAGAATATTTGGAATAAAGAACCTCCAATATCACTAGAGATATTATAGAGGAAGTCAACATTAATGCAACATCTATCATTACAACACCAGTCCCATTAGCTTAAATTCAAGAAAGTGAAGAAGAAGAAATTATTCTTTTATAGTCCAAATGAATAAGATTGGATGACTATTTAAAAATTCCAGTTATCACAAGGAGTGAAACAAATAGTGAAGAATGTTCATATTCTTCCCCTCTAAAATTTTTTCCTCATCCATCAACTAGGAAAAGGAAATAATCAATCACACTCGATTGGTCAGTAACTTATCTACTGATACTCTTAATACTGACCAATTCTCCAAAAGTTCTATAAAATAAGCCTTCGATAATCTCCATGATCTTTATCAAAGTACCATGAAAAGTTATAAACAAATTAGCATATCTTCATATAAAAATGCAAAATAACAATAAGATACTTTATCAAAAACTGAAAAATGCATTTTGGAAAACCCAAAGCTCAAACAACAAAACATAGATTTGACAAACAAAATTAAAATAAAAAACCAAAGAACCTCAAGACATCTCCCTAAGGGATGAAATTTTAGAATTACAAGAAGAAGTAAAATTTCTAAAAAATGCCTCTTGCAAATATGAATCAAGTTGTCATACTTTAAAGTCAATCATTGAACAATCATAAAATAAGCCAGGTAAAGAAGGTCTAGGTTTCATAAAAGAATCTCCAAATCAAAACACATATACACTTTTCATTAAAGCAATTACTGGTAAGAATGAACCAAGTGTAGATAAAATAAATTCAGGACAATCCAAAAAGAAAATAATTATTGAAAAATCAAAAATTCACCAAACTAACTCCAACATACAAAAAATTAAGTCAAATCAATTACCAAACAAACCAATACATAAGAAGATAGTTTTCTGTATTAAGTGTAAAAAGAGAGACACACTTATATTAATTATCTAATTAAAATCCCAATTATTCCTCACAAGAAAAAAATTACTCTAATAAAGTTCAAAAGAATAATCTATGTTGGAAGTGCAACGAAAATCAAACTACATACCAATTAAATCCTTTAAGAATAAATTCATCTCAAAATGCAACTAAACCCATCATCTATATGGTTTATTAGTTATGAACACATGATTCTAAAAGGTGAAAAATGGAACAAACAACTTGGAAGAAACATTTAAGTATAGATATCTTGAAACCTCCGTTACGTAAAATTCGAAAATGCTTCTCTACAAAGAATACTATTCACTAACTCTAAGTAAGCATCACTCTAAAAGAACAAAATCTAAAGTGAATCCCACTATTTCACATGCATGTACTCGAGATAACCTATGATATAATCTTTAAGTAGAATTTCTATACTCATCATCGCCCAAAAGATGTTTATCATCTCAACCATCAACGTCTCTCTCTTAATACATAAAAGGACCCACTCAATGCATTATTTCTTAAAAGTAAATCCTCCATGGATCCACTATATTTCACCCACCATACTCTAATTTAAACTTTATATATTCCTTTTTGTCTTTAAGGTATATTCATCATTTAAGAGATATACCCTTTTATCCAAACAAAGCCCCCCCACCCTTTAACGCTACGGATAAGAGAAACCCACTTGCTAGCATCTTTGTCTTTGCCTTTAAAAAATATCATCATATTTTGGTATCTCAAAATATTCCTACCATATCTAAACATAACTCCTTAATATTACTAAAAGATGTCTTCAAAATCATTGTTTACAAAACCACATTTTTGGAAACAAACAAATCACTTGAAAAGAAGAAATATCTGAAACTTTTAGTCTACTAAAAGTGGAGTCTTAGTCACCTAAACTTGAACAACTTAACACTAAATTATTGTTCAAACCTCTAAACTATACATTATCCTCGAAAATAACAAACCAAATACCCCCCGCATCACTCATCACCTCTCAATTTAAGACATTTTTTCTTTATATTTACATTCATCTCTCTGAACCCAAACATTCATCACAAAAATTAGAACTAGGAGGTCCCTACAACAACATCTTCTTTACCGCACCATTTACCCCAAATAACCACTTCATCCCTAGCTTTGACATAGAAACATACTTCAACACACACTTCTGATTACATTTAATAGAACAATAAAGAATCCACACCTCTTCATTCATAAGAAATGAACTAACCCACATCTATATGATGTTTTTTTATCCAAGGCTGGTTGAGATTCCTGGAATATTTTAAATTCTTTTTCCAGGAACTCACCTGAGTATTCTAGTCCAACTTTGTCATAGAAGAAAATCTTTCACACATATCCATTTTTCTTCATCCCATCATCATATCATAAAATCGACTCGACGAGTTGTCCATATTTCCCTACGCGGGATCAGTACTTTTTTCCACCCATAAATGAATCAACAATTAACACGTTAATCCGATTGAGGTAATGAACTTCATGGCCAATGAGAACGTTGTCGAATCTCCTTGTTTTTAACTTCAATACACTCATCTTTTCACAACCTCCTAAATCATTCAAAACATTATAACAAAATGCATTGTTCCCCGATCTTGTCAACACCCTGTTATTCCAAAAATCGATGTATTCCTGAATTAGTGTATCAAAAAAGGAATCAACCTTGACCTTCAATCCACCCAACAAAGAAGTACAATTTGTCTTCCTATAGCAAGTTGATAAATCATATTATTCATGTTCTATAAATCCCCATAGCTTCCCTCGGATGACACCTTTGTATATATCAAAGACCCACCCTCATAGCTAATACTTTGGCCACTTTAAAATTATTCAAATACGAAGGAAACTGGTATCACATGTATGCTACCCTAAATCTAGTTCCTAAAATAAATGAGGAAAACCACAAGATTTACCCTCTCGAAAATCTTAAAGCCAATGTCCTTTCAGATGCCCAAAGCCAAGCCAATACCTCAAACCTTAATGACATCACTCTTTAAAGTCTTTCCCTTCATATGGACAACCTTCACGATTTTGTCCAGAACGAAGTAGTCCCCTCCATTGACGATATCTCAAACTAATTTCCACCCAAGTAAAACTACAAAAAAACCTTTGGGAACACAATAATGACCAATGGCATTCTTTGATGACATAATACCCCGTCCAATCCTCCAATCCTTATGATCATTTATTCTAAAAGAACGAGATATTTAACATGCCCATGGAGAATGTCATGAAATAATAAAATACCTTAGGGAATGTCAATGAAGCAACACCATTAGGATAATTTCATGCCATTGATGGTGAACAACCCGTGTTTCCTCTCTCGGAGCATTTTCCTTACTACCCCACCTACCCCTATTATAGGATGTGAGTTCTTGAAATGATATTAATGTCAAGGGAGGCGTAACCCCTTATCAAGATGGTGATTAAGGCCTCAAAACAACCATCAACACCAATGAATACAAGTCTCAGGTAAGTACATTCAATATATAGAAATTCCTATGTTAAATGTGTTCTTACAACATAAATGTTATAGTAAAACAATCAATGAGGGAGATCCCACAGTTGACTTGGTTGGAGGGAGTAGGAACAAGCACCTTTAGTCCAATAAAGGCAAGGTAGTAACCTTAAAAACAAATGGATGATAAATGACGGCACTAATGGAGTAAATGAGACAGGTCACACAATAAATGTTCTCATAACAAACTCTCTTCTCTAGGAGTATTTTGTTAGCAATTCTGGTCTAGAAAAGTGTGATCATGAAATAGTATAACTTTGGGGGTATTTATAAGAGAGAAAGATTATTCGAGTGACCTTCCTATATAAAATGCGTCTGAACCCTTTTAATGTCAACAATCTTGTACATTTAATGCCAAAGATATTGCATTAAATGAGCTAGATATGATATTTTGGCAGGAACACTGTTTGGACTCTCAGAGTTGTGATAACATTAAATAGGACGTGACGTGTCAGCTATGAACTTACCATCCTAGGAATATTTTCACTCGAGTGCTATTTTATCCTCTTCGTGAATGTAAGACATGCTGACATCAAAGAGTTGGTAAGAAGTAAGCTGCAGAGGATGTGCTGTCACATCACTCAAAAAGGTAATTCATCGAAGTGAAGGTTGCTCGACTGATGATTGCCTGAGCAACTTGTGATATGTATGTAAACACTAAAGATTAACTTTTTGGACAACTATTTAAGACTATGGACCTTCGAGTGGGTTCCCAGTGATAGTATCTCAAGGGACTACTAAACCATGTTGTATAAACCAAGTTTTTGCCTAAGTACCCTAAAGGGGGTGGTCTCTTCTAACATTTCCTTGCACCCAATCCTCCTAAACAAATCCCTGAGAGATACCCAGAAATGACGTTTTTTGATAGAGCATATAAGTTCTCCCATGCCCTGCCAGACATGGTCCCTGAAGGATATCGAGGACCTCTCAACATTACAAAGTGAACTTTATATTTACAAAGAAAGTTAAATACAAGTACATCAAAGTTCCTGCTACAGGTTGTGTTTTCCAACTTTGTGAACTGGGATTGATCATTGAGGGCGATCCTTCGAGAAACTTCAATCTTATGCTAATAATAATCTTTACAGGAAACCCTTCGAGCAGCTTCGGTCTTGTGCGAGTGACCATCCTTGATCTATCCTTTGAAGTGGTAGCATTGCCTAATCAACTTAAAGCCAGGACCTCCCTTTACATTTTCCCCTTCGTAGAGATATTTGTTTGTTTGAAGAAATATCTATACGAAAAATGCATTCACATCATATCTCGATTGGCCTACAAACATACATTATTTACACAAAATGTCAAAATAAACTGGGGGTAACATATCCCGCATACGAGCTACTTTAAAACTCTTCCTGCTCGAAATATATTATGCCTAAAAATGACTTCCATTTCTTAATAATTTAACTTCTGTAATTACAATGGTTTGCAATAAAATTTTCCCAAACCCATTTATTTGCACAAGTGTCAAAAGGTAAAGAAAGTTCATCCAAACGTATTTTGAATTTCCCCTAAAATTTTATCATTGTTGTGTCACTTCATTTTAAATGCAATTAACATCCCTTCCCCCAACCGTACATGTGTCAGCTGATGGTCCGCTCGTGTAACCTGCGTGAGGTACCTGAGCAGATGAAATTCTTTCTTACGAAGATTACATTTCCCCGCGCGTGCATTTGCGTACCAGAGACGTCGTTTTCAAAATAAGATGCCCCTTATAAAAGGGTTTCCTCTCATACCTATCTATTTCAACCCTTGGGTTTTGAGCGAAGTGTTTCTTTAACAACAAGAGAAAACAATATTCATTTGTTTCCAAATTTACCCAAATCTTATTATTCTCCTTTATTTTCTTTTGAGCTTTCTATTATCTATCATGGCACCTGCTGTTAAAAGGACCCCTTCTGCTATGGGTGCTACGACTAGGGAAACTTTGTCTGAGATGGTTGATCATCATTTCAGTGGGAAAAATACCATCGTGCCCCCTATTTTGGTACTGTAAATGAATTCTAGGAATTTGCGAGTGCATATCCTAGTTCCCTCATTTCTAACGGAGAAGTTTTAAATCTCCTTGTATGTGAAGACGACGTGATTGAAAATTATGTGTACCTCCCTGGTTCTATTATTACCAAGTTCAGAATTGAGTGGGGAGATTATCCCTATTGTTGTCCGGTGGGTCATGTGAAGGTCTTAAGACTTGGACAAATTATATCCATGGAAAATATACTGTATAGTTATCGGCTGTTGGCTTGTCGTTCACCAAGTGGTTTTGTAACTTAACTCTGGCCAAAAATAACAACACCTTAAGGACGGTTTCTCATTGGAGCCATCGGACTCATAATTTCTCTGCTGCTTGGGGTGAGTTCATAATTACCTTGGAGGATGTATGTGAGCTTCTTGGTCTGGAAACTGCTAGCACAAATTCTTATTTCAATAAAGCCCTCTCGAAGGAGGAAGCTGCTAATCGCAAGGAGGTAAAAGGTGTAATCAAGAGGTGCATGAACACCTACAATAAGTTTACTTGTTCTGAAATTTACCAGGTACTTCTTTTATATGGAAGATAGAGTGAGTTCCCTTTCTCGCGAGCAAGCAAAAAAGGATCAAAAGGGCAAATATGCGCTCTCGATGCCCCCTACTGGAGAAGGATATGGGAGAAAAATTGAGCTTGATGGGTATATCTGGATTATCCTATTGAGGATCTACCTCCACGGGAAAACCCATGACTGCCCAAGGATCTTATTAATCTTGATATTTGACTTGCATTTAGGGTGAATGTCTCCCTAGCTGCCATTACCCTTGGTTCACTTTATATGTGGCTCGACAGGGTACATACTGATTTTGCTAGGTCTCTTGGCCAATTTGACGTGTCAAACTATGCAAATCACATTCTTCTCACAACATTCATATATTCCAGGTTCCCCGACTATACCCCAGTTGATTTACTTTCCACCTCTCATGAAATTAAGGTCCCTATAATTCTTTCCTAGGACCATAAGCAGTCTAGGAAATCTTTTCATTCATGCATTGACAATGTTAAACGTTTAATTTTTTACCCTTATTCTGTTATTGACTAGTTTTTTACCAATGCTTTCTTTGAGGATGTTTGACGACTAGTCCAAGCCGTTGAGAAATATTTTGCCCTTAATTCCCCCTCTTCCAATGTTCTTTTGGTCCTCACTCCCTCCTACCTTCCCTCATGCACTGAATGGTCCACTACTCCACAGCATACTCACCCCATCGAGTAGCCATGAAGTTTCGTTTTGAACAGGGGTGCCCCTTCTTAACCATAATACTATCGAGAGACCTTCTAATCTTTCCAAAGTGCGTGGGTATTTTCTCACCGAGATAGTATCAGCTCTATTTGGAAAATTACAAGGTCAATTTATTATGCCCGCTAAACGTGCTCGAAGTAGTAGGTCTGCTGAATATCTTAATGTGTTCTGGCTTAATACACTTGGCCATTTTCTCAAAGTTGTTGAGCGGGAACCCGTTTATCCTTTTATTAAATGTTTTCTCCTTTCTGAGTCAGGATTACGAACTTGTTCTATCAATCAGGCCCAGTTTCCCCGAAGTGAGACTAACAACACCATGCCCAAGGAACTCCCTCCTTTGGCATCTCCAAATAAAGCCATGTTGAAGAAGAAAAAAGGGGATTCCAGTTCCCAGCAGGTTGAGGAGGCTATAGATCCGCCTGTTACTTCTCGAGCTACTATTGATGAGGAAACCCGCATTGAGATATCGAGTGTTACTGTGGCAAAGGACAAAAAAGAATTCCTAGTAAGAAAAATAAGGTTTCACCATCTAGCCCTTCTCAAGCATTTTAATCCTAGTATTTTACTGACCCACAGTTGGTTGATCAATGTATGGAGCTACTTGACAATTTGATAAAATAGTTTGATCGAGGATCTACAAATGCATGGGCTATTTTGGCCCAACAGATGGTAGAAAGAGATATCTCCTTTACTACCCCTGCCGTTATTATTGACCGAAAGAGGGATAGATCCATCCCCAAGGTTCAACTTCTTCTTGATGATATTGAGGACGAGTTTCTTGCCAAAGAGGTTGAAGAGGTGGATGAAGAGGATGAGGAGGAGGATTCCCCTTTAGTTTGACCATCTAGAAGGCTTGATCGGATGTACTCCACTAGAAACCTGGTTCCGTTCCTATGGATTACACCATTCTTGATGACTATAGTCATGATCCAGATTATGATAAGTCTAAATTGATGCCCAGTGCCCAAGGCCTTTCTTCCCAGCACTCTCCTAGTGGTAATCTTCATCCGTCATCCCCTATTCGTGAGGAAAATGTTACCCTGATCTTAGAGCCCAATCCTTCTCTAGTAGTTGTTCCTCAGGACAAATAATTGGTTGTTATAGGACAAACAACATCTACTGGTCCGATGATTATGGCGAGTGTGCACTATTCCTCGATGTCTTCTTTTCTGTTTTGACTCTATTGTGTTTCTTTTTCATGTGTATATTTTACTTACCCTTTGTGATATTTTCGCAGGTTGCTCCCATCAAGGAAGTTAATGCTAACATTTACCGGGACCTTATGGATATTCCTCCCAAGGCCACTATTACTGAATATTTTTTGGTGGGGTTATTTGGGCCCTCTATTTTGAAAGGTATAATGGCCACCCCTAAGGAGGTACAAGTTGGAGCTAAAGCCAAAATAGTGGGGAAGACTGTCGTTGCCCCAGTTTGGATTCCTGAGGTTTCTCATGATCAAGTAGCTACTAAGGAATCTTTCCCTAAGGAGGTATGTTTGTACATATGTATAATTGGGTCTTGATACCCCTACTCCCAATTTCCTTAGTCAAACAACCCTTTCTTTCTTTCTTTGAGTAAAACTGGATTTTGTAGGCAGCAAGTAATTTACCTAGTCGAGCAACCATACGGTGCTTTTGGTAAATTTAGAACTTTGATAATGCCCAATTTAACATAGTCAAGCAACCATTTTGGAACTTTTAAGTAAAACTAGGACTTTTTAAGCGACAACAGTTTACTTAGTTGAGAAACCATATAGGCGCTTTAGTAAAAATGGGACTTGAGAATGCCCAATCTTACTTAGTCGAGAAACCATATAGGTGCTTTCAATAAAACTGGGACCTTTTAAGAGGCAACAGTTTTCTTACTCGAGCAACCATATAGGTGCTTTAGGCAAACTGGGGCTTGAGAATGCCCAATATTACTTAGTCGAGCAACCATATAGGTGCTTTCAATAAAATTGGGACTTTTTAAGCGACAATAGTTTACTTAGTCGAGCAACCATATATTTGCTTTAGGAAAACTGGGGCTTAAAAAAGCCCAATCTTACTTATTCGAGAAACCATATAGGTGCTTTAAGTAAAACTGGGACTTTTTAAGCGACAATAGTTTACCTAGTCGAGCAACCATATAGGTGCTTTAGGCAAACTTGGGCTTAAGAATGCGTAATCTTACTTAGTTGAGAAACCATATAGGTGCTTTAAGTAAAACTGGGACTTTTTAAAGTGATAACAGTTTACCTAGTCGAGCAACCATATAAGTGCTTTAGGCAAACTGAGGCTTGAGAATGCCCAATATTACTTAGTCAAGCAACTATATAGGTGCTTTAAGTAAAACTAGGACTTTTTAAGCGATAACAGTTTACCTAGTCGAGCAACCATATATGAGCTTTAGGCAAACTAAGAATTTGAGAACATCTGTTATACCCATACTTTATTTTCTTCCAGATTTGATTTTTGTTCTTCATTCTTTTAGGTTGAAGTGAGCCAGCTAAAAACTTTGGCGGATGTTGTTGCTCCTATCAACCAAGTTCCCCTAGTGAATGTTCCCCTAGAGTTTGTTGGAAATTTTGTTGAACCAAGCACTGTACCTATGACAACCCAAAATGGGGATGGGGGTGAGCGAGATACCACTCCCATTTTGCAATAAAATTATAGGGCTTTGAATTTTGTCTTTCCCTCTATTAGTGACTGTGCTTTTAGTGTGCATCCTCCTGAATTGGTCCCTGTTGAGGTTGTAAGGAAGACCTTGAAAGGCTTTAACAATATTGTAACCCCTCATTATAATGAGATGATTGAGCAACTGTTGGAATACCACCCTTCCACATTTACCTCTCATTATACTCAAGCCATTCCTATTATGATGGCTTGTAGGCTATTGGGATTTTCCACAGTCTTAGCTGATGTACTACATACCCCTTTGCCATCTTTAAGCCCCTCGAAGATCAAATAGATAATGGGCCAAATCAATGTCCTTGTTGGCGAGGGTTTTACTTTAAAATGGCTCATCGATTTGCTCAAGGCTTTCAAGAAATCTGACCTTCCCTCCTTTTATGCAAAGATCCAAGATACTACTCACTCTCAGTCTGCTCTAGCTGAAATGATGGTCCCTTTAAACTCTGAGATTTCTAAAGCTGAAGAGGAGGTTTTAGCTATCAAGGAATCTTTGATTAAGGCCGAGTCGAAAGTTGATCAACTTCAGCAAGAAATGGGCCATTATCATCAAGAGATGGAAAATCTGTCCGATGAGGAGTCTTTTTTGGCCTCTCTACTACCCCATCATCACCATAGGATTTTAGACTCCTCCAGCTTATGGTTTGTCATAGATGACCCAAGTGATTATTGAAGGGACTTTGCAGCTAAATTTTTTTTACTTCCCCCCTTTTTGTTATTTTTTCTATGTAGCCCGAGGCAGTAGATCCTCTTTTGTGACTGTGAATGAACTATGTTTTTGGAATGCATTAAATTTAATTGCCTCTTATTTTCATGCAGATTGTCTATGAGAAAAAAAAAACTTTGTTTGATTCAACATTATCCTCATGCTATATATATAATCCCAAAAGTGCTATATCTTGATAAGTTGTGAGAACATGCTCTCTTCTCAACTTTTTTTTTTTATATATATAGCGCTAGCTAAAAAATCAACCAAAAAGAAAGAAAGACAAATAAAAAACTAAACAAAATATATTTTAAGCTATTTGTTGTTAAGTTTAAAAGTTTCATCATCTTCAACCTTCGAGATTTCACAATAACCTGAATCATTAGCCTTTCGCATAACCTAGGTTCCTTCCCAATTTACTTTGAACTTAGTTAGCGAGAAACCCCAGATGTGTCTTGTACAAGCCATCAAGACTAAGTCACCTTCCTGGAAATTTCTTAGCTTCACTATTTGGTCATAGGATCTGTATAGTTATTTTTATACATCTCAAAATGCCTTTTCATTCTATTTTTGTTCTCTTCCAATGCTTCCAATTATACATGCTGGCTATGGGGGAGCATTTCACTTCGTAGGTTATAGCACGCAGAAGGTACTGTTGATGCCGATAAGATATCGGCATCAACAGGTACCTTGAGCTCCATCGGGAGAATTACTTCAGCGCCAAACACCAAAGAGAAAGGTGTGTACCCCGTAGGTTTCCTCTTTGTAGTTCTATATGCCTACAGGACCTCTAGTATTTCATCATCCCAAGTTCCTTGGAAATATTATAACATCTTCAAAAGGATATTCACCAAAGTCTTGTTTGTAGCTTCAGCCTGCCCATTGAACTTAGGGTACGCTACCGTTGATTTGTGGTGAATAATATAATACTTTTCTGTGAGCAACCGCACATCACTATTCATAAATGGGATCGATTGTCTGACAAAAATACATTCGAGATGCCAAATATACAAATAATATACTCCTTTAAAAAGTGCGCAACTACCTCGGTCGTAGCCTTCTTCAATGGTATAGCCTTTGCCCATTTAGTGAAGCATTCCATGGCCACAAGTATCCAAATATTTCCCCTCGAGGAGGGGTTAATTGCCCCTACTAGATCGAATGCCCATGTGTGAAATGGAAAAGGAGTGGAAATGGAATGTAGGTCCACTGAGGGAGCAAGAATTATATTCCTATAGAGCTGACACGCCTTGCATTTTCAGACAAACTCCGCTGAATCTTTTTCTATGGTAGGGCAAAAATACCCCAATGTCATTAGTTCATCATAAAATTTTGCTCCCCTAATGTGTCCTGGCTCGTGTGCTTACTTTAGTACCTTTTCTACTTCCTCTAACCTGATGCGTATTAGAGTTCTATCATGGTGACCTCTTCGATATAGCTGCCCCTCTTAAACGTAATATCTGGACGCTCATCGTTTCATTCTTTCGGCATCATCTTTATCAATGGGGACAATCCCGTCAACCAGATTATCTATGTATGGTTGTCTCCAATCTGATGGTTGATCTATGAAGTTACACTCCACAGCTTGGCCATACAGTAGGCATTTCCCACAATCTGTCTGTAGCAATGCAACATCTTGTCTAATCACAGGCCAAAAGTACCCTTCCCTCTAGATTCTTCGATATAAAGAGATTTTTTGGGCTCACAGCCTTTATCGTGTATTTATATCAACCTCCTCTTAGCTTCTTCAGGGCCCACATACCTAGATAGCCATCCCCCTTTATTTTTATAGTATAGGTTTCCCGAGGTGGTGAAATATTATGCCAGTTGGACCAACGTCATTGACCCTCGACCCGTTTCCAATTGTTTCTTGGTTTCCCCCTTCAGTCATTTCTGTCATGAGAATGCATCATTTTTATTACAGTTGAGGGTGTCTTTCTCTTTGTGATTTGAATAACTGTTGAGTCTCCATCAAAAGCTATTTATAAGCAATCGTAGCGTAGGCATCGACATGTTTGGTCACTATTCTGGAGGCCTCTTGATCTTTACTTCATGGAACTGGCTGAGAAACCTTTGTATAATTTTTTGATAAGGTGCTAAGGTCATGTGCTTGAGAGCATACTCGCCATTTACCTACTGCACCACCAAATTAGAATCCCCTTTTATTATGAGCATATGGATACCTCTGTGCAAAGGCTCCAAAAACCCCAGCACTAAGGCTTCATACTCAGATTCATTATTTGAAACTTTGAAGTCCAACTTGAAGGATAATCAGACCTCTTCATCCCCTTGGCGTAGAATCACTCATGCCTCTCCTGTGCCTTCAGCTGAAAAACCATTAAACTGCATGCTCCATTCTTCTAGGCTCGCCTTGATATAGTTGACCTGAAGATCATCTCCTGGAAGCTCCCCAATAGGAGGCTCGAACGTCCTTGAAGGGAATATGGCCAATAAATCTGCATAATCTTAACTTTTGATCGCTCGAGGAGCCACACACTTGAGATCATACTTCGAAAGAATTAGGAACTATTGAGCAGCCCTACCTATTGACACAGTTCTAGCAAGCAAAAATTTTATGAGGGCACATCTAGTAATGATGTGAACTATGAAAGATAACAATGCCTAAGATTTTATGAAATAAATACCAAAGCTAAGCAATGCCTCTCAATACTTGTATATCCGGCCTCAGGCCCGTGTATAATTCTGCTTAGGTAATACACAGGTTTCTTTATGCCCTCCACGTTTTGATCTAGCAATGCCCCTATGGATCTTTTAGTGGATATGAGGTAGAGGTCCAAAGGAATACCTGCTCGAGGGTGAATCATCATTTGTGGGGATGTTAACATCTTTTTTAACTGATCCAGAGTTGCCTCATGTGGCTGCTCCCATATGAACTTAGCCTTTGCTCGTAGAAGCTGCATCAGTGGCTGAGTGACTTCAGCCAGACTGGGAACGAACCTTCTTAAGTAAAATACTTTCCCCAGAAAACTCTTTAACTCTTTTGCTGTCTAAGGTCCTGGCATGTTGAGGATACCCTCTCGTACAAATCCTAGGAACTTGCCACTGGTTACCCCAAACGCACACTTCAAGGGGTTCATCTTCAATTTGTACTTTTGTACCTTGTGAACACTCTCCTAAAATATTCCAAATGGGTGGCCTCTACCTTGGACTTTATCACCAGATCATAAATGTAAAACTCTATAATCTCGTGAAAGAGATCATGGAATATAGTCATCATGGTCCTCTGATAGGCAACACCTGCGTTCTTTAGTCCAAAAAGCATAACAGTATACATGAAGTTACCAAATTGGGCGTGAAAGGAAATATTCTTGGCTTCGTATCGTCTGGATCCATCTTGATCTGGTTGTACTCCACATCGCCATCCATAAACCTGTACATCTCGTGTCCTGCCATTGCATCTATCAGTCTGTCAATAGAAGGCAAGGGGAACTCATCTTTAAAAAATGCTCGATTCAAATCTCTGAAGTCCACACAAATACGAATCTGGTTCTTATGTTTCTTCCTTACTAGCACAATAGTAGATAACCAAATGGTATGTTGGATAGGCACAATGAAACCTGTAGCGAGCAACCTCTAGACTTCTTTATTTATTTTCAAGTCTAGCTCTAGTTTATACGTTCGAGTGGCTTATTTCATCGGTATTGCTGATGGTATAACATTTAACTTATGGCAGCTCACCTCATGATCTACTCCCAGTATATCAGTATACTTCCATGCGAACATGCCATTTAACTCTCTCAGTAGCTCCATTAGATCCCCCTTAGAAGCATCATCAAGGTCTTTTGAGATAAACATTGGTCTGGGATCACTACCTTCGTCAGTAGGTCTATCTTCTCTAAGTCTTGAACTTGGAATCTTGGCCTATCTCTTTTGCATTCTGGTTCTTCCTCGACCTCCTCCACAAATTCCTAGATGTTGGAGTTATCAATCACCAAGCACTGGCCTAAACTGTCCACCCAAAAACATTTATAGACGGGGTCAACCTTGTCATCTTGGCATTCGAATTCCTGCTCACACCTTCAAACTTTGTAGATAATATTGACATTAGCAAAAATAATTCTTTTGCATTGGTGGGTATTTTCCTCTTGGCGGTGTCATTTACGCGCATTTTTTTCAAACTCTCTCGCTGAGAATCTACTAAGCAGACTTTGTTGCTGGACTTGGTGTTCGGTTGGATCAATGCAGGGCATCATCCGATCACGAAGCTTTATAGACAATAAGGAAGGCCCAACTTCCTCACGCGCCCTTTCCTCCTTCTCGTAAGCCACTACCGGGAGAGTTGGTGCAGGCAACCTTTCCCTAGTGCAAGGGATCTTGATTCCTCCCATGTACCGAGTGAGTATAGTAGATTCTAAATCCAACTCTATATATAATGCCGCATCCACCAAGTGAGCTTCCTCCTTTGTGAAAGGATTCTTATATGCTCGAATGACTATCTCCTTCCCTTTAACATTTGCCTTCGCACACTGGTGATATGTGGAAGGTATAAACCATTTTTATGCATCCATACCCTCCTTACGAGCAACTTGTGAGATGAATCATAATCCATGAGATGGAATTTAATATGAGAGGTGATATTCCCCATCGTGATCCCCACATTCACATAGCCAATCGACTTGGAAGACTGATTACCATATCTTGCGATTAACAACATACTTTGCATAATCCTTGTCTCAGAGATGTTGTAGGCATAGAATGACCCCATAGACATGATGTTAATAGAAGTTCCCCCGTCCATCAAGACACGATTAAAGCTACACCCATTCGCACTCACCATCACATAGAGTGGCATGTTATGGGGGTATCGAACCAATCGATTTGCCTCCAAAAAGGTAACCTCCAAAAGAAATTGCTTCACTAACTTGGACATTTGCCCCTTCCATCACAGGTTTGGGGCCATATTTTTCTTGGTAATTTCTAAGATTTCTTGAGTAGCCTCCAGTCGAGAATCCTCTGGTAATTCCTTTTGGTCAAAGAACCATCTAAACTTCGGTGAACATGCTACGGCAACGCATTCTACCAACTTATTCTTCTTCTAGCTCGTAGACTTCTTCCACATCTCTGTATGCTGACTCATCATATGTTATTACCAGATTTACTCCTCCTAGGGATAAAGTCTCTAGTTTCCTGCTCAAATCATCGATCGAACTCCATTCATCTTCAATTTCCTCTTCCAACGTCAAAGAAGACATTTGGGATAAACATTCCTCTAGGAAATCCTTAAAATATTCCTCATGAAGACTATTCTCCATCGTTAACTGTTCTGCCTCCTCATCAAAGGCACTATGCATGTTTTCTCCATGTGATGGTAAGGGATTATTGTTCACGTTAGCTTGCGGCAGCTGGATATCTCCTTTCTTGACATGTCAGTATATTATTTTCCTGAGCACAAAACACTTGATCATTTGGTGTTGCACCTTATTATGTACCACGTAATACTTTGGGCCTTTTCTATCTTCTCACGTTATGGGTGTTGTATTAGCCACAATAGTCCAGTACTTGTTATCTTGGATCTAAAGATCATAGGTATCAGCCACCTGTTCCACTGAGTAAGGACACTCCGTGTGGTCATCTTTATCAAACTCCCTCTTGTTTCCTCTTCCTCTTTGACCACAATTTCCCCCTTATTACTTTCTGTAGATACCCCATTTTTCTTTTGTCTGTTTTGAGTAAAATAGATTGGTGACTTTAATATCTCTACACTCTTTTTACAACTCACCACAATGACGACAGCCGGAGCGTTCCCGAGAGGTACGCGCGGGACCTAAGGATCCTCCTTCACGCGCCTGCCCACGGCGAGGATCGAGGATGGCCACAGTGGCGACTCTATTGGGGATTTTTTTTAGGGCTAGACTCTATTTACATGGATGTTGTACTTGTTCATATTTGCCCTATTTTTGCATGTTCCCCTTTCCCATGTGTATCCCATGCTTATGCTCATGTTCGCACACTTGTAGAAAATTCTCCATGTACACTTCGCACCACGTGCACCTAGGGTCACATATATCTACATATTTCACGCATCATCCATCCATACTTAGTGTACCTTTGGTACTTATACTTTTCTCCCTGTCTATCATAATCAAGAAAGACATTCTCATCATAAGATACTAATAAGAGAATCATGCATGATTCACACGACATCACCAAAGAGCATTGTTATTGACCAAATTTTACCCAGTAACTAGAGGGTCACTTTGTGATGGGCGCTGATCCGGCAAGGCGCAGTTATCCTAAGCGATATGACTCTCACCTTCCATTGGTCAAGTACCTTCGACGTATATCGAACGGTTATGTAATACCCCGTATTTTTGTGATATTTATTTATGGGATTAATTAAATTAAATGTGAATTAATTGAGAATTAATCCGAATAAAATATTAACGAGATGTGAGTTAGTATTTGATTATAATGTGTATATATGGCAATATCTGAATATTGGAACTATTGAAATTGTCGCGAGATTGAAATACGGCAATCTGGGAAATTTTGTTGGGATGCGCGTGACAGTCGCGTCAGGAATATATTTATTTGAATTAAAAAGTGAATTTTATTTTTATCACCCGTATGGTCATTTTGAGTGCGCCAACGAGTCCGGAAGGGTAGATATAGTCAGAAAACACTAGCCGAGGGTTTAGTTTGGGTCCCAGGGCATTTTTAGGCCATACCGGCAACCCAAAAGGGTAGTTTGGTAATTTCGAAAATTGGGTAATTAAAACCCACGAAAATTAGAGTTAAAAATTTGACTTAGTCTTAACCCACTAAGACATTTCCAACCCCAATTTAGTTAGTGGGCTACGGGAGAAGTTAGAAACTTTAAAACTTGGCAAAAACCAACCCCACCTCCATTATCACCTTGAGAAGAACTTGTAGAGAGAGAGAGAAAGAGGAGAATTCTGCAGAGAGATAGAGAGGACAGATTCAACCTTCAAGATTCAACCTCAAAGTCAGAAGAAAGATTAAGGCAAGTGGTTTAATTATAATTGATTCAATGCTATGCTTTTCCATGTTTAGGAAATTATCAAATTTATCTTGGAAGATTGATTAGACCCATGTATTTGAAGATGTAAAACTATGAACTATGTGAGGGACTGCATGTAGAAACATTCTGGACGAATTATGAATTCAGAATTATGACCCTTGATGATTTAAAAACGGATTTAAGAAGAGATTTATTAATGTTCTTGAAATAAATAGGAAACTAGGGTTCTTGATGAAGTTTTGATCCAAACAAAGTCCTTGGTTGATGAATTATTGGTTTTAGAACGTTAACAATGTTGTAGGATGGTTGTATGATGATATTATAACGTTATATTAGAGTTTCATGCATTAAAAGGATGTCTTGTGATGATTTGAAAACTGCAAAACGAAGCAGTCCGTAGCCATACCTGGTGCGTTCGATCGATCGACATTCATCAGTCGATCGATCGACCACCATCGATCGATCGAAGGTAAAGGTCGATCGATCGACCTTCCCAGAATGTAAAGTTTTCCCTATTTAAATTTTAATGATGTTATCCCTTGGAAAATATTATTGGAGACCTTATGAATACCCTTAAACTTAAGGAAGACTAGTAGGCATGGCTATGAAATTTGGACCTTAATTAGAATTCAATTTGAGGAATTACTCTAAATCTAATGGAATTCGATAAGTGAAATAATATTTGGGTTAAAAGTGTAAATTTGAATAATTGATGAAATGAGGTTCGGGGCAGAAGTAAGGACCTTAGGAATGATGATGTTATATGTGGGAATAATAGGAACTTAATAATCTATTTAAGATAGGTTTTAAGTATAAGAAACTATGACGTGTGACGTGTCGACAGTTTGAACTCTATATTATCGGGAGACTTAAAATATATGAATTGGAATAATGGTATAAGGATGTAGAGTATACCTTTATTAATATTGAGATATCTAAGATGTGTGAATGCTTAGCATATGATTTTATGTGTATGACATACCTACCATACTTGCTATCACGGGAGGTTTACGTTCGCTTAGGGCCCTCTAATCCTTGTGTTGCCCGGATTTAGATTGGTACCTTGATGAACATAGGTCAGAGAAGGACTTATTGGGATGTTAATAAGTCTGCTGATCGTGGGAGCGTAGGTATGTGCGTGACCCATGTGATGTGACTGTGTTCGCCTCCATTGTTTGTGATGTGATTATCTGAGAATGATTCCTGAGAGATTCGGAATACGTGATCCTTATGTACGTGATGTACCGGGATGGATAGGAGAGTATGTGTGCACCGCAGCTTAGTCTCGGTGTAGTAATCATTAAAATGTTTTCGACAGTGATGCTATTAACTGAACCAACTTGGCATTTTGTATTGATTTAATAAAGGAGTAGCTACCCGGTATTTAATTAGTCGGGGTGTCACAGGTGGTATCAGAGCATCAGTTTCTAGTGTCCTTTAGGATCTGTACGGCTTATTATGTTTCCGTTGAGCTTTCTTTGATGTAGAGCCCTATATTTTAGGACTGTTGTATTCTTTTGTATATGCTACGTTCTTCAGCTATTTTGAGTTTATAACTGCGAACTTATAGACTTTACTCTTATTTCAGATGCCTCCACGACGTGCACCATGGGTTCCTAGGAATGCGCAGCCCGAGCCACAGCCAGCACCAGTACAGGGCACCATGAATGCCACTGAGGTTGCAGCCATTGTAGCCCAAGCGGTAAATGCCGCTCTAGCAGTTGTACAGCAGGCACCACCTCAGGCGCCAGCAGCTGCGCCAGTTCAGGCACTTGCATTCCCGTCTGCTTGGGAACGTGTACGTGATGCTTTTCAGAAAGCACACCCTCCGGAGTTCGCAGGTAGCTCCGATGTGGTAGTTTCGAGTCAGTGGAGGAAGGACATTCAACGGCACCTGAGGATGTATGAGTGCACCGATGTCCAGAAGCAAATACTAGCTACCTTTAAGCTAGTGGGGTCTGCACTGCAGTGGTGGGAGTCTGTTACCACCGTGGAGGAGAGAGATACTCTCACTATCCAGGAGTTTTGGGTGCGGTTCGACCGCAAATATTTTCCGTCAGCTGTTCACACGGAGATGAGGAGGAAGTTGATGAGCCTCAAGCAGGAGGGTAAGACTGTGGCCGAGTATGAGGCCGAATTCACTAATCTTCTGAACATTGTTCCGGATGAGATACCGACAGAAGAGAAAAAGATCCAGAAATTCACCGATGGTTTGACATGGAGGATTCGTCAGCATTTGTTGGGGAACCTATCGTTGGCCACTTATTCTGACGTGGTTAACGCTGCACTGCTCCATTGCCAGGATCATCGCTTTCACATGGCTGAAGGCAAGAGGTCAGGAGAGTCCAGCCATCAGGGCAGGACTGGGGGAAATGGTGCCAGTGGGGCACATTCTGTTCAGGGGAAGAGGCAGGGTGACCAGGGTTCCCAGCAGGGGGATCACAAGAGGTTCAGGTCGAGAAATTTCAGGCACGGACAGGGAGGTTTCCGGCAGGGCCATCAGGGTCCGAACGGCCATCAGAACCAGCAGGGTCAGAATGGTCAACAACAGTTTTAGCAGGGCCAGTGGAGGAACGGTAACGGCCACCAGGGCCGGGGGCAACAGGGACAGAGAGGGGGGAACTTCCCAGGGAAGTGTTTCGTTTGCGGCAAGACTGGCCATAAACGCTAGGACTGTCCTGATAGGGGCAGGGCCCTGCAGCAGCAGCAGGGTGCTCGACATGAGCCACAGAGGTCACTTTTTCCACCTGCCCTCCCAGCTCCAGCCCAGGTGCCAGCACTACCAGCCATTCCAGCAGTTCCTGTGCAGCAGGGGCAGTTACAGTATGGACGTGTCTATAACGTCCACCAGGCAGCAGCTCCACAGGCACCACCCGTGATTGAGGGTATGTTTCCTATGCATGGTACTATGGGTCGAGTTTTGTTTGATACGGGGGCAACGCATTATTTTATATCTACACATTTTGCGAAAGCCTTAGGGTTGTTAGCCACAGCAGAGAGCACAGTGACGTGTGTAGACTCACCATTGGGGAGTGGGTCACTTATTTTCTTTATATGCCGGGGAGTAGGGGTAGAGATTGGTAGCTTGGTATTACCTGCAGACATGTTGGTATTAGATATGCATGTTCACGATGTGATTATCGGTTTGGATTGGCTCGCAGATTATAGAGCCATGATTGATTTCTTCGGTGGGAGCATTGTTTTTGTCATTCCGGGGCAAGAGATGTTTGTAGTGGCGATGCCTCGCCCAGAGGGAGGCTCGACCGCTCATTTGTATTACCTAGAGGAGGATACCTCTAAGGAGGTTGTGATTCCTTTAGATTCGATCCCAGTTGTCAGGGAGTATTCCGATGTGTTTCAGGAGATACCAGGCCTACCCCCAGTCGTGAGATAGACTTTGTCATAGACTTATTGCCAGATACGAGACCTATAGCACGCGCACCGTACCGTATGGCTCCGGCAGAGATGCGAGAGCTACGAGATCAGATTGAACAGTTGTTGGGTCAGGGGTTTATCCGGAGGAGTACTTCGTCGTGGGGTTCCCCTGTGTTGTTCGTGAAGAAGAGAGATGGTTCACTGAGATTGTGTGTGGACTACCGGGAGTTGAACAAGGTCACGATACGGAATAAGTATTCGTTGCCTCGAATCGATGACCTATTCGACCAGTTGAGAGGAGCTTCTTTCTTCTCAAAGATTGATTTGCGATCTGGATACCATCAGTTGCGTATCAGGGAGGAGGACGTCTCGAAGACTGCGTTCTTATCGAGATATGGTTCTTACGAGTTTCGGGTTATGCCTTTTGGTTTGACCAATGCTCCAGCCATGTTTATGGACTTGATGAATAGGGTGTTCAGAGATTTCCTAGACCAGTTTGTTATTGTCTTCATTGATGATATTCTGGTTTACTCCCAGATAGAGGAGGAGCACGCCAAGCATTTGAGGCAAGTTTTGCAGATGCTATGTCAGAACGAGCTGTATGTAAAGTATGAGAAGTGCGGGTTTTGGCTGAAGGAGGTCCAGTTTTTGGGACACATTATTTCCGACCGGGGGATATCTGTTGATCCGGGGAAGGTATCCGCGGTGAGGGAGTGGGGATAGTCCACGACGCCGACAGAGATCCGTAGTTTCTTGGGTCTAGCAGGATACTACAGGAGGTTCATTCAGGGATTTTCGAAGATAGCGGGTCCTTTGACACATCTGACTCGTAAAGGTGTGTCATTCATTTGGAGTGATGCCTGTCAGTTGGCATTAGATGAGTTGAAGGACAAGTTGACCTCAGCACCTGTGTTAGCATTGCCGAGACCGGGAGTTGAGTATCTAGTTTACACCGATGCGTCCTTACAAGGACTTGGAGGTGTATTGCAGCAGGAGAGTCAGGCCATAGCTTATGCTTCCCGTAAGCTTAAGCCTCACGAGAAGAATTACCCCACCCATGACTTGGAGTTGGCGGCAGTGGTATTTGCCCTTCGGATTTGGAGACATTATCTTTTGAGGGAAAAGTTTCGATTATTCACAGACCACAAGTCCCTACAGTACCTATTCACGCAGAAAGAGTTGAATATGCGGCAGCGAAGGTGGCTTGAGTTTATGAAGGACTATCAGTTTGATATCCAGTATCACCCGGGGAAGGCTAACGTGGTAGCAGATGCGTTAAGCCGTAGGCCAGTAGATGAGGTGGCAGGGGTATGGAAGGCCAAATGGAAGGAGTTGGGACACCAGGATGCAGTGGCCCGATCTTCATGTCTGTGATGAACGTTACACCGCAGATTGTCACGAAGGTAGTAAGGGCACAGGCAAATGACTCGTTCTGTCAGGAGCAGATAGTTCGATTATTCGCAGAGGGAGCCGAATCCTATACAGTTAGCTCAGATGGGGGATTATACTTCAATGGGAGATTGGTAGTTTCGGAAGGGGAGGAATTGTGGCACGAGGTGATGGCAGAGTCGCACGGCTCACGGTTCACGGTACATCCCGGTGGGGACAAAATGTACCAAGACATGAGACGACAGTATTGGTGGAGCGGGATGAAGAGAGATATTGCCGCGTTTGTTTCGAAATGCGCCACTTGTCAGCTAGTAAAAGTGGATCATCAGAGACTGGCAGGACTTCTACAGCCATTGGAGGTCCCGATGTGGATGTGGGAGAGCATATCCATGGACTTTATCACGGGGTTGCCTACGTCACAGAGAGGTCACGACTCCATTTGGGTAATTGTGGACAGGTTGACCAAAGTCGCTCATTTTCTACTCGTAAGGACAGACTACACTACGGGACAGTATGCCCAGCTCTTTATTGCAGAGATAGTGAGACTTCATGGAGTGCCCCTAAATATCGTGTCTGACCGAGACAAGATATTTGTTTCACGGTTTTGGGAAAGTTTTCAGGAGGCCATGGGCACGGAATTGCGGTTGAGTACGACGTATCACCCGCAGAACGATGGGCAGACCGAGCGTACAAACCAGATGTTGGAGGACATGTTGCGTATGTGCATTATTGATTTCGAAGGTGGATGGGAGCAGTATCTTCCACTGGTGGAGTTTTCTTACAACAACTCCTACCAGTTCACTATTGGCATGGCTCCATTTGAGGCGTTGTACGGTAGACCTTGTCGTTCCCCAGCATGTTGGTTGGAGGTGGGGGATAACAAACTACTTGGGCCGGAAGTGATTCAGGATACTTCGGCGAGGATAGAATTGATACGGAGTCGCATTCGAGTAGCTCAGGATCGGCAGAAGAGCTATGCTGATGCGAAGAGGTTCTTCAGGGAGTTTCAAGTGGGGGACCAGGTTTTGCTCAGAGTATCTCCTATGAAGGGGATTATGCGTTTCGGGAAGAAAGGGAAGTTGGCACCGAGATATGTGGGACCATTTCCTATTATTGAACGGATTGGACCGGTTGCGTATAGGCTTGGATTATCGGAGCATTTACATCGGATTCACGATGTGTTTCATATTTCCTCGCTAAGGAAATATCTTAGAGACGATTTGGCTCATTCTCACATTGCTTTGGAGGACATAGATCTCCAGCCTGATAGCTCCTACGAGGAGGGGCCGATTGTTATTTTGGACCGAAGTGAGCGGAAACTGCGGTCAAAGATAGTTCCGTTAGTGCGTGTTCAGTGGAAACATCATAATGTCGAGGAGTCCACATGGGAGCGCGAGGATGAGATGCGCGAACGTTATCCAGAGTTGTTCTTACCAGGTACTTTCTAGTTCCGAATTTCGGGACGAAATTCAGTTATTAGGGGGGAAGTATGTAATACCCCGTATTTTTGTGATATTTATTTATGGGATTAATTAAATTAAATGTGAATTAATTGAGAATTAATCCGGATAAAATATTAACGAGATGTGAGTTAGTATTTGATTATAATGTGTATATATGGCAATATATGAATATTGGAACTTTTGAAATTGTCGCGAGATTGAAATACGACAATTTGGGAAATTTTGTTGGGACGCGCGTGACAGTCGCGTCAGGAATATATTTATTTGAATTAAAAAATGAATTTTATTTTTATCACCCATATTGTCATTTTGAGTGCGCCAACGAGTCCGGAAGGGTAGAAATAGTCAGAAAACACTAGCCGGGGGTTTAGTTTGGGTCCCGGGGCATTTTTAGGCCATATCGGCAACCCAAAAGGGTAGTTTGGTAATTTCGGAAATTGGGTAATTAAAACCCACGAAAATTAGAGTTAAAAATCTGACTTAGTCTTAACCCACTAAGCCATTTCCAACCCCAATTTAGGTAGTGGGCTACGGGAGAAGTTAGAAACTTTAAAACTTGGCAAAAACCAACCCCACCTCCATTATCACCTTGAGAAGAACTTGTAGAGAGAGAGAGAAAGAGGAGAATTCTGCAGAGAGAGAGAGAGAGAGGACAGATTCAACCTTCAAGATTCAACCTCAAATTCAGAAGAAAGATTAAGTCAAGTGGTTTAATTACAATTGATTCAATGCTATGCTTTTCCATGTTTAGGAAATTATCTAATTTATCTTGGAAGATTGATTAGACCCATGAATTTGAAGATGTAAAACTATGAACTATGTTAGGGACTGCATGTAGAAACATTCTGGACGAATTATGAATTCAGAATTATGACCCTTGATGATTTAAAAACGGATTTAAGAAGAGATTTATTAATGTTCTTGAAAGAAATAGGAAACTAGGGTTCTTGATGAAGTTTTGATCCAAACAAAGTCCTTAGTTGATGAATTATTGGTTTTAGAACGTTAACAATGTTGTAGGATGGTTGTATGATGATATTATAACGTTATATTAGAGTTTCATGAATTAAAAGGATGTTTTGTGATGATTTGAAAACTGCAAAACGAAGCAGTCCGTAGCCATACCTGGTGCGTTCGATCGATCGACATTCATCAGTCGATCGATCAACCACCATCGATCGATCGAGGGTAAAGGTCGATCGATCGACCTTCCCAGAATGTAAAGTTTTCCCTATTTAAATTTTAATGATGTTATCCCTTGGAAAATATTATTGGAGACCTTATGAATACCCTTAAACTTAAGGAAGACCAGTAGGCATGGCTATGAAATTTGGACCTTAATTAGAATTCAATTTGAGGAATTACTCTAAATCTAATGGAATTCGATAAGTGAAATAATATTTGGGTTAAAAGTGTAAATTTGAATAATTGATGAAATGAGGTTCGGGGAAGAAGTAAGGACCTTAGGAATGATGATGTTATATGTGGGAATAATAGGAACTTAATAATCTATTCAAGATAGGTTTTAAGTATAAGAAACTATTACGTGTGACGTGTCGACAGTTTGAACTCTATATTATCGGGAGACTTAAAATATATGAATTGGAATAATGGTATAAGGATGTAGAGTATACCTTTATTAATATTGAGATATCTAAGATGTGTGAATGCTTAGCATATGATTTTATGTGTATGACATACCTACCATACTTGCTATTACGGGAGGTTTACATTCGCTTAGGGCCCTCTAATCCTTGTGTTGCCCGGATTTAGATTGGTACCTCGATGAACATAGGTCAGAGAAGGACTTATTGGGATGTTAATAAGTCTGCTGATCGTGGGAGCGTAGGTATGTGCGTGACCCATGTGATGTGACTGTGTTCGCCTCCATTGTTTGTGATGTGGTTATCTGAGAACGATTCCTGAGAGATTCGGAATACGTGATCCTTATGTACGTGATGTACCGGGATGGATAGCAGAGTATGTGTGCACCGCAGCTTAGTCTTGGGGTGCTTGTATTGTATATTTATGATGTGAATAATATACGGTTAAATGAAGCGGAAATTGCTATGTTTAATTGTGAGTATAGTTATTGTAACGTTATGAAAAGATAAAAAGGGGACAGATATCATTAAATGGTTTTGTTGATAATTGGGAATCCGAGAATTAAAGTACAACTCTCTATTTAATTGTTAAGGTTGGAATTAAAACGTGAACCGAGTAGAAGTGTTAGAAACTATTTTGAACTAAATAGTTATGAGAAAACACAAGAATGGGTATAGGAACGTTAGGAGTGCACAGTTAGACGAGAGGTGAGTATTTCACGTGAGAGCACGTCCTAACATGTATTTTGCATTCATTGTTTTAAATGTTATTAAAGCACTTGCTGTTTTTAAAATACTCTCCACTTTCGGGCTCTGACCCGTTTGCTTTCAAATCTATCTTTTTGTAAAAACCATTTTTAGGTGCCCAGCCACAAGGACACCATGCTTAGGATCCTCATTCAGGTGACGAGCTGTAGCTGTTTGTGGAAGTTACAGGACTTTGCTTGTAGACGCTTCATCTATCTTGACTCTATATTCTGCATTTATCAGTTGTAGGGAATGTCGCCCATTTCTCTTAGAGTCACTTCATTTATTTCAGTATTCAGACTTCTGGCATGTAATTAATTCAGATTCAGACTTGTCATATTATTTTCAGTTGTGGGATTGTTGTGAGGAGTTTTCCTCCGGATTTATTACTATTTGTTGGTTATTTCATTACTTCGTTATGGTGAATGGATTAGGTTGTTCTTCCATTATTCTTTTATTGCATATTAATCAGACTTAACTTAAAATTTGGCAACTTAGTTTTTAAATACTAGGTGGTTAGTAATCATTAAAATGTTTTCGACAGTGATGCTATTAACTGAACCAACTTGGCATTTTGTATTGATTTAATAAAGGAGTAGCTACCGGGTATTTAATTAGTCGGGGTGTCACAGGTTCCCCCGCATTATACCGCTTAACCAAAGTTATGACGGGAGGTATATCGCAGGGAACTCGTTCACGTACGCCGAGTATATCGAATTTGCTCTCACACGTACCCACGAGGTATATGGTGAGGTAATTCACGTACACTCAGGTATATCAAATGGCTTGTCCACACGTACCGATTGCCCGTAAGAGCAAGACGTTTATCGTGGAAGTCACGCCAAAGGGGGAACCCTTTCCAATTCACCCAACTAACTGCATACCCGCATATAGGTGTCGAACTTAGGACACACATGTTAGATTGACTGTTTCAACCCGAAACTCTGCCAAAATTCTGGGTCGGCCCGTCGCCCTAATTTTTTGCGCATTTCTAAAATGGGACCCTGCCGTGTGCCTGGTTACAAGTCCAGCCATAGCTTTGCATATATTACAAACCCCATTTTTCCAGGCTCGGGTCCCGTCCGACATTTCATTTTTCATTTAGGAGAATTTAATACAAGAGAGAACATAATAATCGTAATAATCATTCTGAGTTCCGTCTCCAAAAACTTTTCTCCCTTCTTTATAAAAAATCCAATAAATATTTCTCCCTTCTTTATCAAAAAATCCAAAAACGTTTCTCTTTTCCTTATCAAAAATCCAAAAACATTTCTCTCTTCTTTATCAAGAATTCAAAAGTAGTTTCTTTCCTTTTTCTCAAAAAATAAATTCCATTCTACGCCTTTTCAGGTCGATCGCAAGTCCTTGGCCTGGCTCCCTATTGGCTTCGATCTTCAGTCAAATCACCCCGGAATTTTGTCCGTTCCACTACTACTTCTTCCGGGTCCAGATTCCATCCACTTTCCATGGAGAACGCAGACCAAGTACTAGTTGAGCAGCCAGATCTTACGGAAGTCCTAGCTCAACTAGTGTCCAAGATTAACAACCTTCAAACTGAGGTTCGAGAGATGCAACAAAACCAGGTTCCCATTCCTCAAGAGCCCGAGGCCCTATTCCCTCGTATTATGGGTCCACCCGAGCTTATTTGGGTTCCTGAAGAATATCATCACACTCCACATGCCCCTCCTATTAATGGGCCATCGCCTACCCAACTTTCGACATCGAATCTTGCCCAGCCCGGGGCTAACTTTCTTATGGTCGTTGATTCAAAAGAGTAAGAGTTGAACAAAGTCAAAGAGGATCTCAAGATGCTCACCAAGAAATTCGACCAAGTCAGAATCTCTGGGAATTACATGGACTACACCCACATATCTCCTTATCCTAAAGCGAGGTTGCCCGAGAAGATCAAGATGCCAAATATCGAGAAATTCGAAGGGAGGGGACCCCTGATTGTTCATCTTCGCAGTTATCATCATTCCATGACTCTCCTAGGGGCTTCCGAAGAAGTGATGGCCCAATTATTTCCGCAAACTTTGAAGGATAGCACCCTCCGATCATTTTTGTCTCTCGAAGAATGCAGAATCCGTAGTTAGGAGGATGTATCCCGAGAATTCATGTCGCAGTACAAATACAATGAAGAGCTCGAGGTCACCCGCCGTGATTTAGAACTGCTCAAATAGAACTTTGGGGAATCAGTCAGTAACTCCATAGCCCGATGGAGGGAAAAAGCAGTTACCATGACCAATCGGCCATCCGAAGAAGAACAAGTCAACATAGTGAAGAAGAACTTCTTACCCCATATCCGAGGAACCATGGGAGGGCAATACTATCCCCACTTCCGAACTCTCAAAGAAGAAGGAGTAGAAATCGAGGAAGGTCTTGCTAAAACAAAGGCTGAACCAAAAAAATGGTCCGGACAGTTCACCCCTAGAAAATATGATAAGCCTGTCAGTGCTACAGTCTCAACCATCAACAACATCTCTCAACCAACCACACCATAGGCACCAGGAAGCCTCCTTTCCCCAATTCGAAGAGAATACACCTAGCTACATCCCCCCCTCTCTAAAGTTTATCAGGCCCTATTAAGACGAAACCTTATCAAACCCTTGGACCCCCGTCCATTGCCAAATCCACTCCCGAGAAACTTCAAGGAAGATGTTCATTGCGCCTCTCATCAAACTGCTGGCCATACCACCGATCAATGCTTCCACCTCCGAAACATAATCCAAGGTCTCATTGACCGGGGTACTATCGTCCCACCAGCCAATCCTAAGCCAAACACTACTCACAACCCACTCCCAAATCATTCCAATGCCATCTTCTTATAAGAGAACCCAAAATTTGATCCCTCAACTTAAATCGCACCCATATACTCTCCTAAATCTCTTTAAATCTGCCCATATTTCCTCCTACACCCCACTAGCCTCGCTGATCAGGCACTGTCACTCCTTACTAGAGCATGCATCACTATCCGTACCCATTCCAAAAATGGAAGTATGGAATTATCAGAAGTGTTAAATCAACTCCTAGAGTTTGGGCTGAAATTGCCCTCATAGATGAGTATCGATTGCCAAAGGTTCAGTACGCTGTTCTTGGAAGCGCAAAAATGGGCTCGAGAATCAGACAGTTGGGTGGTACTAACTGATGAAGTCAACCTAGATGATATTGTTCAGATTATGGCATAATTATTCAGGCAAACTAACAGCATTGGCAATATCACCGAGTTACTTGATGCTTTGAAGCTACAAGGTTGCCTGGTCCCTTCACCCTCACATTTCCCCACAGAATGGGAAGACCTGTATGAAGAAGCCGTTGAAGTTGTGGAATGCATTGACTTTACATGGAAAGATAGAATTGTTGCCACCGGATGGGGGGAAGAATTCGGATATTCAAATAAAGAACAAGCTTTCGAGAAAATTGGCCCGGTAGCCGACATGTGTGGGATGATATCATTCGAAGAACTCCTCGGAGAAGTGAACAAGGTAGAAGAACAACCCGAGATCGACGAGGAAATGGGATTCATATTCTTCCCTTCTTCAGTAAAGCACATGACCAGATCAGGAAGGCATTACCAGATCCTAAGCTCATTACCAGCAAATGACAAAGGGAAGGGCGTTGAAAACCTTCCTATGCCAGAAATGACCCTCGAGGAGAGCAATATCCTCGATCAACTGAAGAAAAATCAAGCTAACATCACTCTATCGGGGCTTTTCATGTCTTCCCATCTGCACATAAATGCTTTAATCAAGTTGCTCACTGGACCCACAATTCCTCCTTCCACCACACCAGAAGAAGCGATAAATTTGGTCGGATCCTTGACCTCTACCCGAATGCTATCCTTCTTCGAAGAAGAAATCCCTAAAATTGGGCCAAACCACAATCATGCACTCAACATCTCCGTCGAAGTTATGGGGAAGGTTGTGCCACTCTCTCTTATTAATAATGGAACCGCCTTGAATGTATGACCACTAAGAACCTTCAGATGCTTAGGGCTCAAAGAAAGTGACCTCGCTCCAACCTTCGCTGCTATACGTGCCTACGATAATACCCGTCGGGAGGTGATGGGATCCATAAAACTTATAATAGGGGTTGGCTCTATAAACCCTGTCATTAAATTCCAAGTCATTGACATCCCAGCTTGTTTCAACCTATTGCTGGGACGACCCTGGCTCCAAAATATCAAGGGTGTGTCTTCCTCACACCATCAGAAATTGAAGTTCTTCGCCGATGGGTTAGTCATCACCATTTTGGCTGACGATGACAATGTCGAGGGTGCAAGCACCAGCTGTTCAATCCTTGAGATACAGCAGGGGTTAAACGATATGCTCCTATTGTGATTCTGAGTTGATCCACTTCTACTCTCAGTAGGGGACGATTTCAAAGAAAGGGTTTGTCCAGAATACGACCCTCATGGCAACGTCAATGTGATTCAGATGTTCAGAAACATGCACTTCATACTCAGACTGGGGCTAGGGCAAAGACAACAAGGGATAATTCAGCCCATCAAACTGAAGAAATCTTTCCCTCTTTATGGCTTAAGGTATCAACCATCAGAACAAGAGCTCAGAATGATCCGCCAATCTTGACCAAGGAGAAGGCTAAACTGCATCCAGACTATCCCAATGGAAGATTCATCAAAGAGGGCAAAGACTTCCCCTTTTGCGGCTCTCTAGAACCATGGTATGATCGTACAGACAAGAATATGAGGCCTGGAATGGAGATCTTCTTCCAAGACAGCTACCCATGGGTCAAAAATTCCTAACACAATGTACAACTGCTCATCAAAGATACCGAAGAGACTGAGGAAAGTGACTCCAAATATTCCTTCAACTTACAGACACTGGGGCTGACACTCTGCATGGTTCATTCAGGTACTACATCACTAGACCCATCCCAGCTAATTAAAGTTGCTGATACACCTGTCCTTAACTGGCATGCTGCGTCGATTCTACCTGTTGAAATACCACCGAACCCTAATGTTTACCCTATTTCTACTTCTGTTGTCTATCCCTGCTCAAGTGTAATCGAGACCTCTTTTGATGAGGTTCTCAATGCTTTTTTTCCTATCAATGAAATAAATGAAGATTTTGAGTATCTTATTGTGCCTTACATTAATGGTTTAGATTCTAATCAAACTATTGATGATGATGATTTTGCAAATGAACAATTCTTAACTGATCTAAATAAGGTTAATAACAAACAACATAACCACATTCAAGTTAATGAAGAAGAGACTATTGTTGTTAATCTCAGTTCTAGTAGCCAACTGCATGAGATCAGGATAGGGGCCACCCTCAGTGAGCACGAGCGCACACAACTCGAAGAATTGCTAAAGGAATTCGTGGACGTCTTTGCATTGTCCTATGACGATATGCCCGACATTGATCCCGAAATAGCCTAGCATGATATCCCCACTCTCCCAGATTACAAGTCGGTTAAACAAAAGTTGAGAAAGCTCCGCACCGAATGGTCACTCAAGGTCAAAGAAGAGGTGGTAAAACAGTTGAACATGGGTTTCATTCGTGTAATCGAATATCCAATATGGCTAGCCAATATAGTGCCCGTGCCGAAATCAGGAGGAAAATTTCAGATGTGTGTAGACTATCGGGATTTGAACAAAGCTTCTCCAAAGGATGATTATCCTCTACCCAATATCGACATGATTATGGACAACACAGCCAGTCATGCTCTCAAGTCATTCATCGACGGGTTTGCCGGATACAACCAAATTAAGATGCACCCAGATCATCAAGAAAAAAATGCATTCATTACCCCGTGGGGAACCTTTTTCTACACTGTTATGCCGTTTGGTCTCAAGAATGCTGGGGCTACCTACTAGAGGGTCGCCACAACCATCCTCCATGATCTGGTTCATAAAGAAGTTGACACTACACCAAAAATAGGAAACTGGCACGGTTTAAAACAGCGCAAGACGCAATCTGGCACGGTTCAAAACCGTGCCAGAATCAGGCGTGCCAGATTTTCTGGCACGGTTTAAAACCGTGCCAGATTTCCCAAACTGGCACGCTTTTGGCACGCTTTTAAACTGTGCCAGTTTTTAATCTGGCACGCTTTTGACAAGCTTTTAAACCGTGTTAGATGTTAAATCTGGCACGCTTTTGGCACACGTTAAAACCGTGCCAAATTGTCTATTTTCTAGCACGCTTTTGGCACGGTTTTAAAGCGTGCCAGAATGTTTAATAAGAGTTCTCATTTTTATACATTGGAACGGTTTTGGCACGGTTTAAAACTGTGCCAGATTTTTCGGTTGATTAAAAAAAATAATAGGAAACAAATCTGGAAAATCTGCAAATTCCAAATTCGGTAGGAAAAATATTTATTATTTGCAAAAAAAAATCAAGAAAATTCACAAATTATGAATATCGCATGTTGTTGATAAACTAATGTGCATACAAACTTAAAAAAATTACAAGAGTTAATACCAATATAAAGCCGCACATGACCATAAAAGTCGACAATAACTTCAAAAAATTACAAGAGTTAATAGTTCCCATATCAAAAAAAATTGGGCAGAGTTTCCCCTAATTTTTTAGCATTCCAAAACCTGCTAAACATAAAATCTTCCCATATAAAGCCCGCACGGCCATAAATGTCAACAATAAAACTACTACAGCGAGCACGGCCATAAAAATAAACCATAAAACTACTGAAGCCTGCTCGGCCATAACAAAAAAAATAGAATCCTGAATATTAATGACACTAAATAAACAATCCCCCTGTTGAAAAGCATTGACTTCTTCGTGCGTTCCAAGTGGATAAAAGCTAGCGATTGAATGTCATCCTACAAAAAAAATAAGACACAAAAAAGATACAATATTAGTGACCAAGTCATTTTTAAAAAAATCGTATTCAAGCAGAAATATTGCATATACAAGCAGAAAAATTGCATATACGACTACAAGTTACATTGGTCCTACAAGTTACAATGGTCCCGTGCGAGGTGTTCGTGCCTCCTACGGGGTCGTTTGGGGGCAGGTTTGGGTTTTCACCCTTTAACGGCCTGTTTTCAAGTCTAAGTGTGATTTTTTCAAATTATCGTCATACTCTCAAACTGGGAGACCCGGGACTAAGCGGTCAGTTTCTACAAGTTACATTGGTCCCGTGCGAGGTGTTCGTGCCTCCTACGGGGTCGTTTGGGGGCTGGTTTGGGTTTTCACCCTTTAACGGCCTGTTTTCAAGTCTAAGTGTGATTTTTGCAAATTATCATCATACTCTCAAACCGGGAGACCCGGGACTACGCGGTCAGTTCCTACAAGTTACATTGGTCCCGAGCGAGGTGTTCGTGCCTCCTACGGGGTCGTTTGGGGGCTGGTTTGGGTTTTCACCCTTTAACGGCCTGTTTTCAAGTCTAAGTGTGATTTTTGCAAATTATCGTCATACTCTGAAACCGGGAGACCCAGGACTACACGGTCAGTTCCTACAAGTTACATTGGTCCCGTGCGAGGTGTTCGTGCCTCCTACGGGGTCGTTTGGGGGCTGGTTTGGGTTTTCACCCTTTAACGGCCTGTTTTCAAGTTTAAGTGTGATTTTTGCAAATTATCGTCATACTCTCAAACCGGGAGACCCGGGACTACGCGGTTAGTTCCTACAAGTTACATTGGTCCCGTGCGAGGTGTTCGTGCCTCCTACGGGGTCGTTTGGGGGCTGGTTTTGGGTTTTCACCCTTTAACGGCCTGTTTTCATGTCTAAGTGTGATTTTTGAAAATTATCGTCATACTCTGAAACTGGGAGACCCAGGACTACGCGGTCAGTTCCTACAAGTTACATTGGTCCCGTGCGAGGTGTTCGTGCCTCCTACGGGGTCGTTTGGGGGCTGGTTTGGGTTTTCACCCTTTAACGGCCTGTTTTCAAGTCTAAGTGTGATTTTTGTAAATTATCGTCATACTCTCAAACCGGGAGACCCGGGACTATGCGATCAGTTCCTACAAGTTACATTGGTCCCGTGCGAGGTGTTCGTGCCTCCTACGGGGTCGTTTGGGGGCTGGTTTGGGTTTTCACCCTTTAACGGCCTGTTTTCAAGTCTAAGTGTGATTTTTACAAATTATCGTCATACTCTCAAACCGGGAGACCCGGGACTACGCGGTCAGTTCCTACAAGTTACATTGGTCCCGTGCGAGGTGTTCGTGCCTCCTACGGGGTCGTTTGGGGGCTGGTTTTTAAGTTTAATCCAAATGTTTTCAAATTAACAATAGGGAACTAAAATATATTTTAAGCATCAAATAAAGAGGAATCTAAAATATGTATTAAGAATGAGAGAGCATGAAAACTCAAATAAATATTACCTTTATCATTCGTTGGTGTCATCAATGGGAGGGAGAAAGTCATCGTGCCAATACAATAATCCGTTGTTACCCACATCTCCCAACCTCTCACAAGATCCTTGTTTTCCACCCCAAACTGGATATTCAGGCACTTTTATAAGGTCGAGTACGATCTTCACTTCTCTCTTTCCTAACTCATGGAAGTGAACTGAAGATACAGCTCCTGGCGGCAATTTCTTACCATAACCGACGACTTGACCAGTGTGAGATAGTATTTTGCATTCCACCATCGAGCTAAAACTTGAAACTTGGGATGTGGGGGGAGTAAAAGGACTGGAAGGAGTTGCAGTGTTTGAAGATGGTAATGCATGAGAATTATGTCCAACACATACGAACTTTCCACTCTCAAAATTCTTTACAAAATCTGAGAGTGTAGACTTCACACCGTCCATTTCTTCTCTGAGGTTACCCATATGATCCTTCCAACTTTCGTTGTCCACATTTACCTCTTGAAGCATTTCTCGAGCAAATGTAGACGCCAATATAGCTGTTCTAAAAATCGTGGACCCAACGCAACGAACACGTCCTCGCGTGTCTTTCCCAAATACATCAAAAATTGGCCCAGCATCCAAGGTCTCCTCTTGACCACTCGCTTGGTATACATCTAGAAGCATTTTAACCTTATCCTGTACATAAAGACATTAAAGTTATCATTTAAATTACATATTGGGTAAAATAAGGAAAAAGAAAAACATTAAAGCTAAATTACCGCAAATGCTTCATCATGAGGCGCATAATCTCCGCCTTTTACTTTATGAGTTGACAACCACAATTCAGCACGGGTTGGTTCACGTCCATGCTCCTTTTCCAATTCTCTGCAGCTCGGGCATAACCATAACGACCCGTGTTATGAGTAGTCATTTTGGCACAATTTTGTTTTATCTCTTTATTTTTTCTTCGCAAATCCCTTTGGGCCTGTGTAGCTTCATTGTCACAAAATGCCTCCCAATCCTCAGATTTAACATTTTTAGGAACATTCTCCCTCCACTTTGCAACATCGTCACCCTTCAAATTTACCCTTATCTTGGCCTTGAACTTCTTCCAAGACTCGTTAGCTTTTTTCATAAACATGCTTTTTTGATTATCTTTCACATCGGGAAAATCTTTCTACAATATATGAAAGAAACAAAATTTATCATTATGTAATTAAATTTAGTAACAATTACAATTATAGCCAAAGAGAAAAAATAGTATACCTTGAACATTGTCCAAATTTTATTCTTATATCGCACGTCTACATGTCTCCATGTTATATAAGAAACCAGTATATGCGTCCTAGTGAGGTCTCCTCATCTAGTAGAGGGTGTAGCTGAATTATCCCCCACCGAAAGGCCATGCTCGTTAAATTTTAATCTCTTTGTGGAAAGTGCATCACCCGTTGTCGAAGACCTCGAAACAACCTTCGAGCGGGAGTTTGATCCTGCTGTCGCACCACTTGGTGACGGATTTGAAGTATCACCCACCTGAGACATTATTTCTCTGACAAGAGATTGTTTGGCACATAAATAATCAGAATAAACAACAACAAATGAGAATGTACTTATTCTGTTTAAAACAGAACATATATATAAAACAGAACATATATATATATATATATATATATATATATATATATATATATATATATATATATATATATATATATATATATATAAAAACTGTTTATATATATATATATATATATATATATATATTTGTTTATATATATGTATATATAAACATATCTGTTTATATATATATATCTGTTTATAAACAGATCTGTTTATATATATATATATTTGTTTATATATATGTATATATAAACATATCTGTTTATATATATATATCTGTTTATATATATATATATTTATATACATGTATGTTTATATATATATCTGTTCATATATATATATATATATATATATATATATATGTTTATATGTATGTATATATATATATACAGTATATATAAACAGATATATATATATATATACAGTATATATAAACAGATATATATATATATATATATATATATATATATATTCAGTATGAATACCCCACATCAACATGGATTTTAACTGAAAATGTTCATTTTTATTTGCATCCCAAGCCTCAACTCCAAACCATAAGATCTTCAACTCGTCGACTAAGGGTTGGAGGAAGACATCAATATTACTTGATGGTGACTTTGGCCCGGGAATCAATACAGTCAACATTGAAAACTCACTCTTCTTACACATTGATGGGGGAGGGTTGAGAGGTTGAATAATCACTGGCCAGCAACTATAGTTACGGCCAAACATGTTATTAGGGTTAAAACCGTAAGTTGCTATTGCAAGTCGAAGATTTCGCGGATCCTTCGCAAATTGTCTCCACATAATGTTTGCATTTACCCACTCTGCTGAATCTCGGGGATGACGCATAAATTCCATACAAGAGCTTGCTCGAGCATGCCAAGTCATTTTCTCGACTATCCATTTAATGGTATACAACCTCTTTAGCCTAGGGACTAACGGAAAATGTCGCATTACCTTCTTAGGAACCTTATGAAACTTCTTTTGGCCCTTAGGATATACAATTTCCTCTCCATCGTCTCCTCTTGAAGTATACTTGTATCGCAAAGCACCACATTTTAGACATTTATTACAGTTTTCATGCTCTTTCCAAAATAACATGCAATTGTTAATGCACACGTCATACTTAACATAGTCCATACCAAGATCTCTAATTGTGTTCTTCATTTCGGTATAACTAGTTGTCAAGTTGTTCCCTTTAGGGAGTAACTCATTCAACAATCTAAGAATTCCACCTGTGGCCCCATCTGACAAATTAAATTGCATTTTTATATCATTTAACTTCACAAGAGCATACATGGTCGTATGGCATGACGAACCAGTAGGAGGGTACAATGGCTCCATTGCGAGTTGATGTAAACGCTCATACTTCTTGCCTTTGCCTGTATGTGTGTGAGAATCCTTCGGAACATCAAAAGTTTGGGGCCCTTCATCACCACCTACACAATTAGGTGCACTAGGACACGCTTCAGTCGTGAACATCTCACAAGAATCATTCACAAGGTCATCCAAAGTCGGAATATTGGACACATCAATGTGTTCTCCAACATTAGTCTGAGCAGCGGGTTGTGTTGATCGCTGGACTGGATTAATAATTGACGTCTCCCCATGAAAATTCCATAAGGTGTAATTTATATCCATACCATAGTCCATCAAATGGATAAATATTTCATCTAAAGTAACATGTCCTTTCCCATTGCGACAACGCCTACACGGACATGAATGTATATCCTTGGGAATAGTGTTACGCACGTACTGCAGAAACTCTAACACCCCATCTCTATATAAATCGATCTCAAAGTTTTTCTCCTTTATCCACTCTTTATTGATCATCGATGACATCCTGATATACATGTGGATGCAGAATGTGTTAATAAGATCACATCACATAAAATAGCATTTCAAAATTTCAACAAGAAGAACTATGGAGAATTACTAAATTACAGCAATCACATATAATACATTCTAATTATCCAAATTGTCCCATATGTATTCGAGGAACTGTGGGTTCTGTCTCCAACAGGAGTAATAGTTTCGAGGAACTGTGGATCCTTTCTGCATCTTGACACGGTGAGTAAATCAGAGAAACCTAAAGCAATATAAGGGTTGACTAAGATCTAACATCCATTCTTACGTTTTAGTTATTAGACAGAAACAAAACCTCCAAACCTTAGGTTTTTAGTCAAGAACACATAACGATCAACAACTCGTGTTCTTGGACAAAACCAACCTAAATCGCTTTAAAAACTTCATATTTTAGCCTAAAAACACAACCAAACATTCTACCCTGCTTCTATAAACCCACGCCAATGATAATCAAGCCACATGACCTCATCAAAAAATAATTTTTTGACCCAAGAAATTAAAAAACCGAAGATGTTCTTCACCGTCCAAATACCATATCAAAAGAAAACCAAAACCCATGATCAAGATCAATTTTCATGGTTATAAATCAACGATTTATCATTTCATGGTCACACTATGGTTACGATTTGCATTTACATGTTGATTAATTCAAGTTAACAGGCAAGTGTATTACCAATATAACACATAATCAGCACCAATAAAAACTAAACTAACATCTAAAATTATGACACGATTGGAAAAATAATAACCACCAATTTTTAGTTCAATGGGGTATTGTAATCCCAATATACCACATCCCAACCGGTATATATATATGTATGGTATATACATATATATATAGGTACCCCCTGAAATCGAAACTAATACATATATATATATATATATATATATATATATGTATATATGTATGGTACCCCTGAAATTGAGAAATCAGTAAACTAATACATATGTATGGTACCCCTGAAATTGAACCCCTGAAATTGAGAAACCAGTAAACTAATACATATGTATGGTACCCCTGAAATTGAGAAATCAGTAAACTGATACATACATATATATATATATATATATATATATATATATATATATATATATATATATATATATATACATATATATATGTATGCATATATTTACTGATTTCTCAATTTTATGCATATATATATGTATGCATATATTTACTGATTTCTCAATTTTATATATATATATATATATATATATATATATATATATATATATATATATATATATATATATATATATATATATATATATATATATATATATATATATATATATATATATATATATATATGTATGTATGTATGTATGTATGTATGGTACCCTGAAATTGAAATGGTACCCCTGAAATTTCCCCTGAAATTGAAATGGTACCCTTGAAATTGAAACTGATATATATATATATATATATATCAGGTACTCGAAATCGGAACCCCTGAAATCGAATCAGGTACTATAAATCGGTACCTGAAATCGCACCCCTAAATCGGAACCCCTGAAATCGAATCAGGTACCAGAAATCGGTACCTGAAATCCAATTGATATATATATATATATATATATATATATATATATATATATATATACCCCCGAATATATACATATATACCCCCAAAATTGCTACCAACCCCGAAATCCCAACTACTGATATACCCCCCGAAATCGCAACAACTGATATACCCCCAAAATTGCTACCAACCCCGAAATCGCAACAACTGATATATATATATATATATATATATATATATATATATATATATATATATAAAGAGAGAGAGAGAGAGAGAGAGAGAGAGAGAGAGATGTAATACCTGACGAAGATGAAGCCAGAAGCGTGGGAGCAGGAGCAGCGACTCGGAGCAACGATGGAAGCCGGTACCGTGGGGAGGGAGAAACGATGATCAAGAGATGATGAGGATATGATGGGAGCCGATTGCGTGGCGAGATAAGGAGGAGATGATGGGAGCCGGCTGCGTGGGGAGGGAGAGAGAGAGAGAGTGAGTTAGGGTTAGATTGTCTTGAAATTTTGGTCCCCTCTTCAAATTTTGGGTGTTATTTTTTTAACAAAGCGTACCCATATTTGGCACTGTTTAAAACCGTGCCAAAATTTGGCACTTTTTCAAACCGTGCCAGATTTTCGCACGGTTTTAAACAGTGTCAGAATCTCCTTCCCTAAGCGTGCCAGAATGGCATTTTTGGTGTAGTGTGAGGTCTATGTGGATGATATGATTATTAAATCCAAAACTAGAGAAGGTCGTGCTCCCGCTCTCCAGAAGTTCTTCGAACGACTGCGGCAGTATCAGATGCGACTCAATCCATATAAATGCGTCTTCGGCGTTACAAAGGGAAAACTCTTTGGATTCATCATCAATGAGAAGGGGATAAAAGTAGATCCTCCAAAGCTAAAAGCCATACTTGAAATGCCACCTCCCCGAGCAGAGAAAGAAGTCCGAGGTTTCCTTGGGAAATTGCAATATATCAGCTCTTTCATCAGCCAGCTAACCTCCATCTGTGAACCGATCTTCAAGCTCCTCCGAAAGGATTCAATCAAGGTTTAGAACGAGGCCTGCCAATAAGCTTTTGACCAAATCAAACAATATCTGACCCAACCTCTGGTACTCATGCCACCACAACCTGGTATCCCCTTACTCCTATACTTAACCATAACCGACACTGCAGCTGGGGCTTTGCTATCCCAACACCTTGAAGATTCCAGCAAAGAAAGAGCCATCTATTATGCCAGTCGCAAATTGGCTAGGTACGAGGTCAACTACACTGCTTTGGAAAAGGCGCGTGTCGCACTTGTCTGGGTCACCCAAAAGTTGCGACACTACATGCTCGCCTACCCCATAAAACTTGTATCCCGAATGGACCCCATCAAGTACCTGCTTGAGAAACCCGCCTTATCCAGCCGAATGGGCCGATGGTTGATGCTCCTAGCCGAGTTTGATATCATGTACGTCACGCAGAAAGCCATGAAAGGAACATCCATCTCTGACTACCTCACTGATTAACTCGTAGAAGAAGCTGATGTTTGGATCTCTAAATTCCTAGATGAAAACGTTCTCTGCACTGCTCAAGAAAACCTTCGGTGGCAAATGTTCTTTGACGGAGCTGCCAACAAAAAGGGATATGGCATTGGGATACTTCTGATCGCCCCAGATAACTCTCACACTCCTATCACCATCAAATTGGATTTCCTTTGCACCAACAACATGTCTGAATACGAGGCATGCATAGTAGGCCTCAAATTTTCTCTCAAGAAAGGTATTCAATGCCTAGATGTCTACGAGGATTCTGCCCTCATCATCGGTCAAGTGCTTAGAAAGTGGAAAGTCAAGGATGAGAAGCTCCAACCCTTCCATGCCCACTTAGAAGAGTTAGCCTCCAAATTCCATGATATCACCTTCTATTACCTACCTCGAACCAAGAATAACCTAGCCGATGCCCTTGTTACTTTGGCCTCCACGGTCAACATGCCCGAAGGAACAACGATGACCCCTTTTCTAGTTCAAAAGCAAGACAAACCAACCCATTACTACCATATTGAGCTTGCCTCCACAGAAGATCCTGAGCTAGCCAATTGCTGGTACTATGATATTTGGTGCCTCCTCAAGCATGGTAGGTATCCCGAGGGTTCCAATAAGAAATACAGAGCAACCCTCCGAAGACTGGCCACCCAATACATCATCTGTCATAAAGCACTGCTCAAAAGAAATCTCGATGGAACTATATCGCAAGGGATAACATTGAGAAGATAATGCAGAAGATCCACAGTAGGGAATGCGAACCCCACATGAACGGTCACATGCTTGCTAAGAAAATTATCCGACAGGGCTACTACTGGACCACCATAACCTAGGACTGCACCAAATATGTCCGAAAATGCCTCAAATGCCAACAGTTCTCCAATCTCCAACACCTGCCTCCGCGAGAATTATACAATATGACCTATCCCTGGCCGTTCTCCACCTGGGGTATCGATATCATAGGGAAGGTTAACCAAAGTCTTCAAACGGGAATGAGTTCATCCTAGTTGTCATTTATTACTTCACCAAATGGGTCAAAGCTGAGTCGTACGCAGTGCTAAACACCAAGAAAGTAGACAAATTCATTAAGAAAAACACCATTTGTCGATATGGGGTCCCGCACGAGCTAGTATTAGATAACGGGTTGCACTTCGAGGCAGAAGTCACAGAGGTGGTTAACGAATATGGGACTCAGAGACACAAATCTTCTCCCTACCTACCTCAGACCAACGGTGCGGTTGAAGCCACCAATAAGAACCTCAAAACCATCATCAGCAAGATGACCGAAAGCTGTCGGGATTGGGCCGATTGAACCCCGTACGCCCTTTGGGGCTACCGAACCTCAATTCAAACCTCTACTAGGGCTACCCCTTACTCTCTAGTCTACGACATGGAAGCGTAACTACCTATGGAGCTAGAAATACCCTCGTTGCGCGTCATGCTTGGGAGCAAGGTCAGCGAAGAAGACTAGTGCTAAAGCCACCTTGATCAGCTGACCCTCCTGGATGAAAGGAGATTGAAAGCTCTATACCACATATAAGGGTACCATCTCCGAATAGCGCGTTCATTCAACAAAAGAGTAAAGCACCGTGGTGTCCGAGAAGGGGACCTAGCCCTTAAGGAAATCATAGAACCCATCTGGGACCCCAGAGGGAAATTCAAGCCCAATTAGAGTAGCCCCTACATTGTGAAGAAGATATTGTTTGGCGGTGCCTCCATACTTACCGACCTAGATGGGGAGGAGATGGCTCATCCAGTAAACCTGGACCGTCTCAAGAAGTTCTTACCCTAGTCCAAAATCTTGGAATGCTATGACTCTTCTCATCTCCCTTCTATTCTAAAACAAATCTCTTCATCCCCCTCTACCCAAAACTACGTGGGCCTGATCCTCTGCAAAAACCATATTTAAAACAAATGAAAACTTTTCAAAAACCCCCAGAGGTACGTAGGCAGCTCATACACCTTACATGAGCGCGTCCCTTTCTTTTTCACAAAATACTATTCTTTTCTTATCTCTGAGAACGACAGTTCATTCTAACATATAATTGAACAAAAGGATTATGTATGCCTTAGAGATCGGTATAGATAATTCAAAAATACAAAATTCATCGAAAGGCACAGCTGGATGATCAAAAACTTGTTTATTTCACTAATAAGAAATTTCGGTACAGATTACAAAAGAAAAGGAATGGATAACTCCCTTCCCCCTACTTCCCTAAAAGCCAAATAAAATTCCCATATTTATTAATAAACTCTCCAGGAATCCTATCCACAACTACCAGAGGAGCCTTCTCCGTCATCATCATTTACATCCTGGGGTCCCTAAGTTTCCCCTGCCTGAACAGAGTGCCGTAAACACTCCATGGACTGATAAACCTGAACCAGCTTTGAAAAAACCATAACACCCCCTTCCATAGTGTTAAATAAAGCAAACCACCTTTGTCCAGTCTCCACTGCCAACATCTTACTAACTACTCTCCTCCATAACCACTTCATATAATCCCCAGGGACATGTCAAAATCTCTTAACAGACTGAGAGGGACGGGTCAACGGACGCCGACTCTCCCACAAAGAGCCAAGCCGCATTCGAAGACGCTCAGTCAAATCTTCTATTGGAAAGAAATTTGATGTCTGAGATGGCACGACCTGTGCCCAGCCAAATTGGCACAGAAGCCGCGAAGGGAAATAAAAAGAGGTCTGTATGAGACCAACCAACTGCACATACGGGTATTCTCCTAGATCAAGAACAGGCATCAACTGTCCCCACCAAGTCACTGACCAGTACAGATTTCGAGCCCCATTATCCACAAACCAATTCTCCCAGCTCTCAATATCCAAGCCAACGCTGAAGAAGTAACGCGAAAAGAAGTTGGGTACAGCTGACAAAGGATACTCTGGAAGGGCCACCAAGCGGAGTCTCTCAGACAACCACATGAACAGCATTACGGGGCTACCCCTCAAAAAGTCAGAACGACCTTATCTCCAGGCATCCAGGCCATTCAGGGTCTTCGCCAGTATCAGCGCCGCATGATTACGATAGTATGACATCCATGAAGTAATGGCTGCAAGTTGTGGGTCCACCAGTAGCTCCCCAGTCACCAGTAACTATTTTGAAACTAGGCCCAAAGCAACGGCTCCAGTATAGCGAACAACACCTACTTCCCGTAAATGCACAGACTGCAACACCACCGGGAGGGAGATCATTCCTCCGGTAACCAGTGATCTGGTCGCCGAAGGCGAAATATAAATAAGCCTGGCCAATAAATCCCTAGGAGAACGAAAAAATTCGGGCAGAGCCACAGCAACACTGGGATATATACACAGCGTGGAAGAAAATTCCTCATAAGTAGGACAAACTTTATCCAACCCAAATCGGAATACATGGTCTTCGGGGTACCAGAATTGTTCCGTCGCCATCAGCATGTTCCACTCAATAGGCTGATTGCGCCACAAGGAGACTCGATGCATGTTGAAAGCATCGTAGTCGACATTATAAGAGCAAATTGCTTCCAGGGCTTCGAGGTAGTTATCAAACTCAATGCTAATAGGTAGAGCCATCTTGCAAGACTAAGAGATAGTGGGCAACTAAGTAAGAATGTGAAGGTGTGATGAAAACACTCCACCCTTACCCCTTTTTATACTTGAGAACCCTAATGAGAGACATAAACTCTGCAGAAATCGGAGGGAATCCTACCCCACAAAGTACCAAAGGATGAAGAGGGTACCAAACAAATCTTTACATTGATGGGACTAGACTTGACTGCCGATAGGTAGGGCAAGGGGATTGTCGATCGGCAACCCCTTTTTTTTGGAAATTTCCATATTTTTTCTTTTGTCAAAATCAAAAGACCAATAAAAATAAAATTGATATTCTCAAACAGAATTTCAAAAATCCTCTTCCACCCCTATATAATTTCTCATTTTTAAAACTTTCCTTCAAAAAAAAAATCCCAAAAATATCTCTTTTTAAGGTCTCAGCAGCAAAGTAAAAAGCGCATGTGCATGAATTCATTCACCATTAACAAAAGATAATAAAAAAACTCCATTGCATTGAATATATTTGTTTTCTGTGTTACATCAATTTTGTAGGAAATAGAAAAAAAAACAAAAAAACAACCGGACTTAGTCCGAACCCACATTCTCTCTCTCTCTCTCACCTACCCTTCACCCTCTCTCTAAGAGCTTCCACCCCTGTGACGTGCTCTATTTCCCCTGTGAAGAGATGACGCACCACCACTACCCGAGCCAGAGTCCTCTCCGGACGAGGCAGACTACACCAAGTAAGAAGGAATCGGGACCGCATCCTGAATATGGGCAGTCACCGAAGAAATCCAGTCTCTGATGTCCCTCAGCCAAGTGGTCGACACTCGGAGTTGCTGCAAGAAAAAGGCAAAATCAGTATCAAAGCAGAAAGGATCAAAATAGAAAAGAAAGAAAGAGGAGAACATACAGGCATACCGGAGGTCGAAGAACCTCCTCTGTCAAACACAACTCCTCCGGATCCATCGCATGAGGACGGTGCAACATAGGATCCATCCCTCCGTCAGCCCGTTGAATATTGTACGAAGGAGTGTTCAATCGCACAAAGAGAACATCTAAAGTCGTCATTATCGCAAACGTCGTCGAGCCACCGTTGCTGTGGGAAGACCCCACCGCCCTACTCGAACCTGCACGAGGGAAAGGAAAGTCATCATTTATGCTGGGCGCCATCAACCCGCTCATCATAAAATCCATGTAGTCATACGGCGCAGTCGTATCAATGTACAACAAGTAGGACTCGTCGATCATCGCTGCGATCATCGCATCCTCAGACAGCAGTCACTCCCGCCTCATAGACGTAGGAGGCTGCGCAGGTGGCACCACCACCTCCTCCTCAGCAATCTGGCGAACCACTCGCTCCTCGAGATATTAGGAATCGACAAACTCGTGCGCCAGTAAGCGCCTCATCTGCGCATTCACCCCAGTCACCCCCGTATCCTTAACAGCTGTCCCCCAAGGTAAAAGATCACCTAAAAATCCCCAAGCAGGCATAAGTCAATACAAAATCAAAATATATAAAAACCAAGACTGAAAGGAAAAGGTCTTACCCTACCACTGATCAGGCCATTCAAGACCTGACGCACCGCCTCTAGAGAGAGAGAGATCCCTTCGACTGCCGATTGGCCTTACGCCACCGATATAATCGGCAGGAATCCCCAATAGTCTCATCCTTCAGAGCTATCAGCGGGGTATTGCACCCAATCACCTCATAAAACCACGTCTGTCAAAGATAAGAATTCAGAATAAAAAAGAGACGCATAAAGAAAATGCGAATGCATGAAAGGAAAATTCTTAAAATAAAGAATACCTCAAGAAGATACGTGGCTCTAGTGAAAGTCTGCCGGCAGCACCGACTGAATGCATCCAGAGAAGAGTAAAGGGTCGCCGAAGTCAGACTTCCCCAATCATAGAAAGGGATGTTCGAAAACATCCTCAAGTACGGTAAAAACCATAAGTGGATGACGTCGTCGCTCGACGCCACCATGAAGCCTCCCAGCACCAATAAGATAAACAACCGGGCCATCTGCCTCACCGGTAGCCCGTCCTCCACATCAACCACCGTACTCAGCAGAACATCCTTCAGTAAGGACAGTCGAATGGAATCCCCAGAAACTATCCTCCCTACGTCACCGAGCGCCACCCTCACCGCCTTCGGCCTCACCTGCAAAGAGCGATCCACGTCTATCTCCTCTCCATCACAGCCCAACCCCAGCAGCTGCTGCACGTCTATGGGAGTCACGGTCATCTCCTCGAAGCCAAAATCGAAGGTGTGGGTTGTATCCCACCACCTCTCCCCCAAAGCGCACAAGATCGCTGTCGAACTAGGCATCTTATCCAGTGCAGATGCCAACCTCCCAAAACCCACTGATGATACCACCCAATACACCACGGATGGACGATGCTCCCAAACGTCCTTAAGCCCCGTCGTCCCACGGGCACGCATGTTCTTCAAAGAGACATCGGACTGCCAAAAAAGGAAAAATAATGTCAAAATTCAAGAAGAAAAGAAAGAAAAATCACCAAAAAGAGAAGAAAGACAAAAGTCAGGTTGCTTACATAACCACTAGGGCTCACCACCTTAGAAGAGCAATGATGCGACGGCTCCCGTAACAAGGTTCGCTCATCCCCAACAAGGACTGATATGGCCCTCAGCTTTGCAAAAATAACATGTAACAGGCTTGGACTGCCTATTTTCATTCTCCCGTTGTCTATTCTGTTGGCCCATCGATCATGCACCCCTAAAACTACTTGGTGTCCTATTCTGAACATAATTTCCAGTCCCTTTACAGCGTTGAAATCTTTGACTCCCTTGTTTTGAGTATTCTACATTGCCTTCCTTTTGCTGAGATCGATCAAATCTACTCCTCTTTCCTCTTTGTTCCCTATTCTTTATTGCATCGTTAATATCTCCTTCAACCATCATAGCTTTGTTAACTAAAGAAGCATAACCTACCATTTCAAGTGCAGTGAGTCTAGACTTGATAACTAAATTCAACCCATCCTGAAATCTGGTGCATTTGTCCTCCTCATTGTGTAAGAAACGTAATGAAAATCGAGACAAAGATATGAATTTAGTTTCATACTCCCTGACCTACATATTCCCCTGAGTCAATGATAAAAATTCTCTCTCTTTTTTCTTCCGATACATGCGAGGAAAATGCTTTTCATATAAGGCTTTAATAAAGGAATCCCAAGTAATTACCTCACCTCCCTCCGGAGTAAGCAATAAATGTTTGGAAGACTCCCACAAATATTTAGCTTCTCCCTTTAACATGAAAGTAGCCAAAATTACCTTCTGCGCGCCAGGTACAATCATCACCCCGAAGATAGTTTCCGTGTCTCTAACCCAAGCGTCAACTTCTAAAGGATCTACAGAACCTGAGAATGCTGGGGGGGGGGGGGGTTCAATTTGATAAACTTCTCGTACAGAGTATTCTCCTCCTCTCGTTGTATCTCCCTTTCTCTTCTGGCCAAAGTTTGCTCCTCCAAGTACTTGACTTGTTGTTCTGTTATTTGCATCATAAACATGTTTTGTTGTTCTGCCATTAAAGTCATGGCACGAGCCATTTTTTACATATTTGTAAGTTGTTCAGGAGCCCCCTCTATATTATTTGGATTTTGTTGGTTTACTGTATTTGAAGACTCCTCATCCACCCTCTCATGAACATTTTCTCCTTCCATAGCTTACTATCTGTCATAAACCACAATTATAGAAACAAGAATACAACATTTATTTCTAACATAATCGTTAGTATTTCTCATAAATTAATATAAATGACCCACACAACGCTATTTCTGCCACTGCCATATCTAGACTCTCCAACCCCAGAATATAAAAACCTAAAGCTCTGATACCAAGTTGTCACCCCCTAACCCCATTTGGATATAATTAACTCAATATTTCACAAACCGCACTTATAATTTATTTATTTATTTGGTAATACACATTAAAACAACTTCAAGGTTAAAATGCGGAATACTAAAAATTCAATCGTTTTAAGGAGACATAATTTAAACAAAACTCCCATACCATTTAACTTAATTACAACTAGTACAGTGTACAAAACAAACTGACTAGACAATACTACTATTCACTCAACATCCTAGACTTGGCAGTGGCAGCTTCAAAACCTGAAAATGTAAACATATAAAACCATGAGTTTAAAACTCAGTGAATGTACTACATCTCTATATAGTAAAAGTACTATATTAACATCTCAACATATTATTATATCCATATCTGGGCCAAAGTAGGCCATATACATATCCAGAGTTAATAAACCCCATATCTCTTGCCCGTAGGCAATAATCATATCCATAGGTTTTAATAACCTAACATCTCCTGAATTGCATAGCAACTCAACATATCCTGACTTTTATAAAGCCATAACATCTCAACATCTCTTGGCTTTTAATAAGCCATAACATCTCAACATCTCTTGGATTTTAATAAGCCATAACATCTCAACATCTCATGACTTTTAAATAAGCCATATCATCTCAACATATAATACATATACATCATATCCAAAATCAACTCCGTAAGTACACTTACCTTGTGTTGTCAACTATGTATTCACGTTTCCCTCGGGTGGAGCTGAACTTGGTCGATTTGACCTTACACCTGTTAATCCAACTCAATCAGTACTGAAACTCAATCATAAGTATTATCTTAATATAATTATGTAACTTTAAATGAGTACACAACCACAATATGATTCTACTCAAGTCATATTCCATAAAATATATGTAAAGACGAAACGATGGTATATATGTTGATAAGGTCATGAACATTCAACCCTAGAAACTACCTCGTAAGGAATTTATAACTAAACTCAAGTAAACATAAAAGTATACTTCTGAATATATATACACATGAAACATGTACTCAAAATACCCTTGGGAAGGAGCAGATAAAAATATTCTTTCATGGGATATCCAGTATGGCCTGAATTTATTGTCCTCCATACTTAACCTTCCCATATTCATTAATTGCACACATACAGGTGTCCAACCTTATCAATATGAAAACATATATGAACATACTTTCCAGGACAAGTGACGATGTAATTTTTCAAGCTCCCTAGGGAAAGTTATGACTATTTCTTTACAACACAAGAAATCTTCCCTACAAGATCCTCTATTATTTCTTCAACTTCCAAGAATTTTCATAATTTTTCTACAATATAACTTTACATGATTTTCAACACACGTTCATTAAACATACTAAATAGTACAGAATTAAAATTTCATAATATTTGGACTTCGTTTGCTATCTCAAAAGCTTGACCAAACTCAGGGCATACCGAAATGGAATATACAAACAGCAACTATATACCAACTTGCAACCATCACTAAAACCGAAACATAAGGAGTTAAATTATAATTTTAGGATATGATATGAATATATGAGTCTATTTTCATATCCAATTGAAATTTCTGAATTCCAGTAAGCACACAAAGAGATATGAAAGTTTGAATAGTAAGGGTTTCAATACAAAGCAATATGACCTATAACACCACTTATCTCACATATGAACCAATACATATTATCACAAAGGAGGATGGATTTTTTATCAATAATTCACGATTTATATACTTTGAAATAAGTATAATAGAAGATTAAAACAATATTAACACATAATTTTACCTTGGAAACACCTAAAGAATTTTCTTGGAATTGTTTTCCTAGATTTTCCTTGTAACCCTTTCTTCCTTAACTTCTACCTCTCTTTCCTCAAGCTAATAAAACCTCTGTAGATGGGTGTCTATCAATAAAAAAGTAAAATAAAATAAAAATGCTTTTTTTATTAATGATATCCGAGAGGTGCCCGCGAGGGTCACCCAGAAGTCCAAAAGCCATCGCAAGGGTCAGCGCCGCCGCAAGTGTCAGCGCCACTTCAAGTGCCAGCACCGCTTCAAGTGTCTGTGCCGCTGCAAGTGTCAGCGCCGCTGCAAGTGTCTACGCCGCTGCAAGGGTCAGCGCCGCTTCAAATGCCAGCTCCGCTGCAACTGTCAGCGCCGCTGCAAGTGTCCGCGCCGCAGCAAGGTTCGGCGCCGCTTCAAGTGCCAGCGCCGCTGCAAGTATCTGCGCCATTGCAAGGGTCAGCGCCGCTGCAAGTGTCGGTGCCACTTCAAGTGCCAGTGCCGCTTCAAGTGTCTGTGCCGCTTCAAGTTTCAGCGCCGCTGTAAGTGTCTATGCTGCTGCAAGGGTCAGCGCCGCTTCAAGTGCCAGCGCCGCTACAAGTGTCAGTGCCGTCGCAATCTTCCGTGCCGCTGCAAGTGTCGGCGCCGTTTCAAGTACCAGCACCGCTGCAAGTACCAGGTCCGCTGCAAGTGTCCGCACCGCCGCAAGGTTCGGCGTCGCTTCAAGTGCCAGTGCCGCTGCAACTGTCTGTGCCGTTGCAACTGTCCGCGCCGCTGCAAGTGCCAGCGCCGCTGCAAGTGCCAGCGCCGCCGCAAGTGTCGGCGCCGCTTCAAGTGCCAGCGCCGTTCCAAGTGTCTGCGTCACTGCAAGTGTCAGCGCCGGTGCAAGTGTCAGCGCCGCTGCAAGTGTCTACGCCGCTGCAAGGGTCAGTGCCGATTCAAGTGCCAGCGCCGCTGCAAGTGTCAGCGCAGTCGCAATCTTCCGCGCCGCTGCAAGGGTCAGCGTCGCTTCAAGTGCCAGCACCGCTGCAAGTGTCAGCGCCACCTCAAGTGTCCGCACCGCTGCAGGTGTCGGCGCGGCTTCAAGTACCAGCACCGCTGCAAGTGTCAGCGCCGCTGCAAGTGTCCGCGCCGCTGCAAGGGTCAGCGCCGCTTCAAGTGCCAGCGCCACTGCAAGTGTCAGCGCCGCTGCAAGTGCCAGTGCCACTGCAAGTGTCCGCGCCGCCGCAAGGGTCGGCGCCGCTTCAAGTGACAGCACCGCTGCAAGTATCGGCGCCATTGCAAGGGTCTGCGCCGCTACAATGTCTGAGTCACTACAGCAATAACGTTCGAGAGGTGCCCGCGAGGGTCACCACAAAAATCCAAAATTAAGAAGTACCACTGCAAGGGTCAGCGCCGCTGCAAGGGTCACTGCAGTAATGATAGTCCAGAGAGTCAGCGTCACTGCAAGGCTCGGCGCCACTGCAAGGGTCACTGCAGAAATGTTATTCGAGAGGTGCTGCTACAAGGGTTTCGACAGAAACTCATATTGAGGGAGTAGCTATCATGAACAACTCCTCATCATGAAACATCAGTCTCTAAATGAACAACAGCACTAACACTTTACTTTCTTGTACAGGTTGCCTAGTCGAGCAAGCAGGGCTCGAACAGGCGCGTTGGGACCTCCTGAGAGTTTTGGCTTGGCGGCTGAGGGACAAGGTATGCCGAGCAAGCTCAACCACTTAGCACTATAGGATTGAGAGAATACTAGTAGGAAGACCCAGAAGTCACTCGAGACTACACACACTACACACTTGGTCACAAGTGAAGTGAGCAGCCAAAGAGCTGGCTACTCACAAGAAAAAAACTCTTTACAAGAAAATGACTTTTCCAGAAGAGGGGGTCCTCAAGGTCCCTCTCAAGAAAAACAAATTTTTGTAGAGGAAAGGAGTCCTTAAGGTCTCCTCTCTCAAGATTTGCAAAATTGCACCACAAGTTACCGTTTCAAAAGATAATTACCAAATCTGATATTTTGTCTCCGTTAGGGGACATATGTGCTTTTTGACCTTTGGTCGGCGCCAGGTGGCGCCTACAGAGGGGACAGGCAAGCTGCCACAGGTAGGGATAAATGGTACACTTCAGACATTGTTCCCCACCAACTCTCTCAATTTTGGCGCCCAAAAATGCCACTCACCCCTAACGCCCCAGTATAAATAGACCTCTGGGGAAGGTCAAGAGATAGACAATAGAAATTGCACTGTTACTCTGCCAAAATATTACCAGACCTACCTAGTATTCTCTCCCTGCTCATTCTCTTAGTGCTGAGTGCCTTGTTCCTTCACTCCCCACTGACAGCCATCACTCTCAGGTGTTTCCCTTGAGAAAATTACTATTTTTGCTGTGAAAGTTCATCTTCTTGCAGGGAGTGAGTTGAAGCTTGAGTTCCATTGTTACCAGAAGGAGAAGTTTTATTCAGAAGTTGCACCAGGAGACCTTGAAGGCCTTGCAGGCAGCGTCCATTGGAGTGGGTCACGCCTCACCCTTTCCAATTATTCATAGACCCCAATCTCACTACCCTCCTACATTTGGCGACTCCGCTGGGAAGGTATCCTCACTTCCATGGACAAAGAAGGTTTCAATGTCTCTAAGCAGTTGGTTTCTGAGGACATTCCATCTGGTAATAGAGCTCACAGTGACCAGACTACTCAGGAAGAAGTGGTCGTGATTGGAGCGAAGGCGCCAGCGCCTCAGGGAGGGCAGACCAGTTCGCCGACAGTGGCTCCAAGGGCAGGTATGAATCTTATAGCAATGTTTTTTGACTTTTTAAAGCAAAAAAAATGTTGATCTATCAAGCTTGGGTCAAGGTTGTGTGACACCTGCTGCTGCCCCTTCGGGAGGGGTAGCCACTCCTATTACGATTCCGACAGAGATGATTCCGTCTCGGAAGGCGGCGCCGGAGCAGGTCCTGGCGCCAACAGGTTCTCCAGCTGCTAAAATCACGTGTTTGGAGGAGTCACCCTCTAAGGCTGTTACTATGGAAGAAGTGAGGAAGCTCCTCTCCTCCTCTGAAAGAGAGGGTTCCCACCTATACGAGGAGTTACAAGACCCCTATCCACAGGAAGTAAGTGAGGAGCCATACCCTGAGGGGTATATTCCACCAAAATTTATCAAGTTTGGCGGTAGGGGGAGAACCCTAGGGAGCACGTGAAAAGGTTCGTCGAGTACCTGGGAGTACATGCTGGCGACAAGAACCTGAGGTTGAGGGAGTTCTCTAAGACTCTCACTGGGAAGGCTTATACATGGTATTCCCACTTGGCGCCTAACAGCATCCCTACTTAGGAAGAGATGCACAGGCAGTTCCTCCATAAGTTTTTTCTAGCGGAGGATGAATTTACACTGAGGCACATGGTGCAAGAGATCCAGAAGCTAGGAGAAGAGTTGATGCACTACATCAAGCGATTTCGCAAGAGGGCCTTAGATATCCACGAGGACGTGGCGAAGGCCAGGTTGCTACAGATATGTGTGGAAGGACTCTTAAAAGAGTACAAGCTGCACTTGATCAACGAAACTAGAGATGGAACTTTCAGAGAATTCATCAGGGCCGCTAGCAACATAGCTATGATAATCAAACCAAGAGCCCCGAGTTGGAGGACGCAAGTTCCACTGACTCCCGGGAGGTTTCAAGTTTCGAGGAGGCAAGCGGTTAACTATGTGGACGGGAGTAACAAAGGGAAGAAGGGAGGCCTTGGGGCCAAGACTGACAGTCTCGGCAACAAGAGAAAATTTGGGGAAGATGCCCCGCCGCCACTACCGTGCAGCGTAGCTGAGGCTATGGATTGTTACCGCACCTTAGTGCGAGAAGGCGTAGCAGGACCTCCCCACCTAAAAGGAGAAACCCCCACTGCAGCTGACAAAGCCAACCCAAAGTACTGCGAATTGCACCAACGAGTGCAGCACTCTACCAAGGATTGTTACTACTTGCGAAGGATCATTGGTTAGCAGATGGCCAACGGTACCCTGCAAATACCCCCTGCGGACGTTATCGAGAACCCACTTCCTGCGCATCACTTTGGCACCGCCAACATGGTAGTTGCCTACGACGAAGAAGCTACAAGAAGTCTTATGAAGCGGGAGAGTGGCGAGCAGTTATGTGAGGAGTTAGAAAGTCTATCACTGAGCAGACTTGAGATAGAAAGAAAGCAAGAGGAGTGGTTCTTCACTCCGGAACATGAAAATGGAAGTGGGGAAGTTGAGGAAGTCGCTCTCTCAGAAGGTGAGGTAGACGTCATCCTCGCTCTAGACGAGGGAGGGACCTCTGAAGCGGAGTATGTTTGCAGTACCCAGACGTACGAGGTAGACTTAGATTCTGAATGTGAGGCCATAGCGAGGAGCCCCAAGTTCAAGTGGTTTTTCGACCAGATAGGGGTGAAGTACGACACGAGGGTGTCCATCACGAGGAAAGTCTTGGAGGCAGTGCAGCAGCGGGGAGACCCTTCGCTAAATTAGCAGGGGCCAATCGGAAGGATGATTAAGAAGTATACCTCTGAAGTGGTGTTTTCAGAAGCAGATAGGGTGGTGCCCTACTTCCACAACCGTCCGTTGTACGTCACAGCCATAATTAATGGAGTCTCATTTCCCAGGGCGTTGATGGATGGAGGAGCATCCATTAACATCATGCCCATCAGTACATTATATGAAACAGGAATTGACCAGGAGAAGGTGGTTCCGGTACCGCTAGTAATTTCCGGATTCGACAACGTCGGGATCCAGTCTATTGGATACGTGAATGTGGGAATTAAGTTTGGAAATTTCACGTCCCACATCAAATTTCATGTTATTAACGCTAACACCAGCTACCAATTACTCATTGGATGGGTATGGATGCACACTCATGGCGTAGTGCCTTCCACCTACCATCAATGCGCGAAGGCAAACATTAGAGGTACAGAGATAGTGATCAAGGCCACGCAGAGACCCTTCGCCGTTCAGGAGGCCCACCTGGTAGATGCTGCCTTCTACACCGAGTTAGATGAGGAAAGAAAGGTCTCTACAACAAAACTAGTAGGAATCAAGGTAGCTGAGGGAAGGGTCCCGCAGAAGAAATCCGTTCATGACCGTCTAGGGGAGAGGATAATCCCCCATATGGTAAAAGGCAAGAGGAAAGAAGAGGAGGTAGCTAGACCCCCTCGAACTTGCAAGAAAGTGGTCTTGCCCGATGGAAAAATCATCTACCGTTTATAACGGTCTGCGCGGGCGATGTTCTGGGACGAGAGCATCGACCCGATGCCCGAGTGTTTTATTGTTGATGAATCCCATATTATTGAGCATGTTGAGGAACCAGAAGAAGCGCCAGAGTGCATGCAAGACGGACCCAGGGAGCAGCTGCAGGAATTAGAGGAAATCATGTTGGGGTTAGAAGAGGGCGAGAGTAGACCCATTCTAATCTCCAAGTGCCTGGAACCGAAGCAGAAGGAAGAGCTCATTGAGCTACTTAAGGAGTTCACTGATGTATTTTCTTGGAAGTACACGGAGATGCCAGGAATAGACGCAGAAGTGAGCTCTCATAGATTGAACATCCTTCCCAATGACCATCCGGTAAGGCAAGCCACACGCACATATAAAGCAGACCTTGATTTGAAAATAAAAGTTGAGGTGGAGAAGTTGTTAGTGGCAGGGTTCATCAAGCCTATTCAGCACCCCATATGGTTGTCCAGCATAGTGCCAGTGGCAAAGAAAGACAAGACCCGAATCAGAATCTGTGTAGATTTTCGTGACTTGAACAGGGCGTGTCCTAAGGATAAATTCCCACTACCCAGCATAGACAGCTTAGTGGATGCCACCGCGGGACATGAGATGTATAGCTTCATGGACGGGTATGTTGGCTATAACCAAATTAAAATGGACCCCGCCGACGCAGAGAAGACTGCCTTTCGCACACCGTTAGGGAACTTTCACTATACATTCATGCCCTTCGGATTGAAGAACGCTGGAGCCACATACCAGCGGACCATGATGGAAATTTTTCATGAATTATTTCATGATATACTAGAATTCTATGTGGATGATCTGGTGGTGAAGTCTAAGAAAGAAAACAAGCATATTCAGGATCTCATGAGAGTATTCGAAAGGTGTCGTCGGTATAAGATGAGAATGAACCCCTCAAAGTGTGCCTTTGGGGTTACTGCAGGGAAATTCTTAGGTTTTGTGGTGAATAGACAAGGGGTGCAAGTGGATGCAGAGAAGATGAAAGCCATTGTGATGATGCCACCGCCCAAGAGTCAGAGACAACTTAAGAGCTTCCTGGGAAAGGTATCCTACCTGTGGAGGTTTATACCTGCGTTGGCAGAAGTAGCTCATCCGTTCGCACCTCTACTAAAAGACAAAGCCAAGTGGGTTTGGGGAGAGAGGCAAGAGAGTGCGTTCGAGAAGATTAAAGGAATCCTAGCCTCTCCTTCCACGATGATTCCCCCCGAAGCCGGAGCGCCGCTGCTGCTCTACCTTACTTCTACAGAGAGGTCTATAGGGGCCCTCTTGGCGCAAGAGAATGAAGGAGTGGAAAATACGGTCTACTACCTGTCAAGAGTAATATCCGGAACAGAATCGAGATACACCAGCGTTGAGAGGCACTGCCTGGCACTGGTATTTGTAGCCCAGAAGTTGAGACATTATCTTCTAGCCTTCACCGTTCACATAGTCACCAAGTGTGATCCCATCAAGTACCTCCTCGTGCGGACTATACTCGTGGGATGAGCAGCAAGGTGGTTTTTGATCTTGTCAGAATACGATCTGAAATGCATAGTGCCTAAAGCCATTAAAAGCCAGGCAGTGGCAGATCTGCTGGCCCACTTCCCGAGTGGGGTTTTCGAACCACCGGTGAAGAACTGCCCGGAGAAAGTTTCCAAGCATGCATGGCGAAGGAGGTGAAGAAGTGGTTTATGGAGTTTGATGGTTCCAGTTCTCAAGGAACAGGTGGAGCCGGCGTCATACTGTCAGATGGGAAGGAGAAGATTACCCTCTCTTTCAAGTTAGATTTCAAATGCTCAAATAATGAAGCTGAGTACGAAGCCTTCAATCTAGGGATGTTGGAAGCACTCAGAAGAGGGATCAGGGTACTGTGTATACGAGGGGACTCCAATCTGGTAGTAAGGCAGGTCAATGGAGAGTTTTACCTTAAACATGCCAACTTAGAGCCGTACAGACACATTATCCAAAGACTGTTGAGACAGTTCTTAAAAGTAACTGTGGAGAGGCAGGCGCGAACGATGAACAGACACCCTGACGCGCTCGCCACCATAGCACAAAAGTTGGACATGGAGGAGTCAGAAGCAACCATCACAGTGAGGCGGAGAACGGTACCCACCACCGTAAAGTCCTTATTCCCAAGTAACTAGCCGGAAGATTGGAGGCGTCTGGTAGAGAAGAAACTTGAAACCAAGGAAGGGACAATGAAAATATTAGAGTTAGTCAACTATCATGTGCTGCAGGGAACTCTCTACTTCAAGAGTCCTGGAGGATTTCTGGCAAGGTGCGTAGGGGAGCAAGAAGCCAATGAGAGGTTAATAGAAATGCACCAGAAACACTGCGGAGATACGGATATCCCCCTTTATAGACGACCGCAGCGAAGTGGGTATTATTGGCCCGCCATGAGCGTAGAAGCGGCCCGCTTGCAACAAAGTTATTTAAAGTGCCAAGCTAATTTTGACCAGACGAAGGAGGCTAACTTCGTGGAAGCCTTCGAAGATTGGAGACAACCGTACCTAGCATATCTAAAAGATGGGGAGCTGCCCGCCGAGAGAACGGATGAAATTTACCTTAGAAAAAGGATAGCCCGTTTCTACTTAGTCAAAGGAGAGTTATATAGGAAAGGGTACAATGAGAAGGCGCTAAGGTGCGTAGCCAAAGAGGAAGTGGAAAGGGTGCTGAAAGAAGCTCATGAGCCCTCCCACATGGGAGGCGCCAAGCTGTATGATCAACTGATGACGCTGGGATACTACTGGCCGACCATGGAGGCTGACTCCATTGGATATGTGAAAAAGTGTAGAGCATGCCAGGTGCATGGAAACATGGTGCACGCTCCCTCCGTCAGTCTACAAAGCTTGGCAGCCCATATCCCTTCCACACATGGGCGTTCGACCTGGTGGGAAAGATCGCCCCAGCATCTCACGACAAGGCTTTTATTATTGTGGCTACAAAATTGTACACCAAATGGGCGGAGGCCATTCCTTTAAGGAGATTCACCGCCCAAGTGGTAACCCAGTTTATAAAGGAGTATATCATATGTAGGTTCGGTATACCCAAAGTGATCCTAACGGATAATGGGAAGCAATTTGTATGCAAAGAGATGGCCCTTCTCACGGACAAGTATAAGATTGTGCATAATAGCTCAACCATATCCTACCCCAAGGGCAATGGCCAAGCAAAAGCTACTAATAAGACCCTGATAAATATTTTGAATAAAATGCTAGAAGACATGCTGGGAGCATGGGATGAGAAGTTGCTTAGGGTGTTATGGGCTTATCGTACTTCGAAAAGAAAACCAACAGGGCTCACTCCCTTCTCTCTAGTATATGGACCGAAGTTGTCCTACCAGTGGAACTGGGGGTACCTTCAGCCAGAATTTCTCTTAGTAATGGGCTCATCCCAGACCCAAGGCACGTGCAACTGGAGGCGCTGGACGAGCACAGAGACAAGGCGAGAGAGAATTTCAAAGTCTACACTCAGCAACTATCCAGGGCCTACGAAAACTTGGTTAAGCCTAGAGAATTCCAGGTGGGAGATTTAGTCCTGCGAGCATCAACTCACCATCTCCGTAGCATGTCGGCATCAAAATAAAAACCTAACTGGGAAGGCCCTTTTGTTGTCAGAGGAGTGGGGAAGTCGGGTTACTGCCAAATATCAGAACCAGAGAGTAATTGCCTCCAGTCCATCAACTGCAAGTGGCTGAAGAGGTACTATGCTTAGTAACAGCTAACAAGTTTTGTTTGTGTTTTGCATGTCTGTAATGGATTTCGAGGATTGCTCCTATACCAGAAAAGTTTTTTTTGTAAATTTTTTTTAAGAGCAATACTACACTGTAAACAGCACACAAAAGTAAAGAAATGAAATAGCAACACTTCTGATCATGGTTGACATTTGCTTTGCTTGCTCATTTATACATACATACACACTCCCTATTAAGTTAGAAGAGAGTACAAAAAAAAGGATCAGGAACTTTGCTCACTACACTTGGGAGGTAAGTCCATCCTAAGAGAAAGTATACTGAGCAAAGTCCCCCAGACATAAATTAATACAGTTTTTTATAATAAAATCAGGCTTTCGGAAAGGGGCAGGGGTCACCCTCCTCTCCAACCTAGCCTCTACGACTATAAGCAGTAATATGCAGGAATACCCCCACAGACGGGAGGGGCAACCTAAGAAAGTCACATGCCAACACCTCACAGCTACAAGAGGTGCATTTTCAAAAAATATATACAATATGATAATACATAACTTTTCATATCAGTGCAAATACCCCGCAGTATATAGGGTAGCCACCAGTAGACTAAATGCTCACAGAAATTAGAGCAAGTCATATAAAATGAACACCCACAGTATAAAGGGAGAACAAAGGAAAAAGAAAGTGCAGAAGAAACAAAGTGTCTCATACAGGAATGATAAGTGATGTACACATAGAATTCCGAGCACTACAAAGCAAGAAGTAGCCTATCTGCTAGAAACCACAAAAAATAAATCATCATGCACGATGGCGCCAGCATATGACGGACCAGCCTCCCGCAGAAACTCTTCCTCCAACCTGACGAATTTAGCCTCATCCTCCTCATCGCCAGACTCGAGTGTGGCAAGCTTCACCTGCAGTAGGGCGATCTGATTTCGGATCCTCGTAGCCTCAGCATGCCGTTGCTCGACCCTAGACTGTTGGGAAGTGTGAAACCTCACTATCTTTCGAAAAGGAACACTCAGAAAGGGGCGAACCCCTGCGTCAAGCCAATCCAAACGAAAATGATATAACTGCTGTAAGTCGCGGAGAGCATCCAAGAATAGAAAAATAGAAGAGCTAGTCAGCTTAGCAGGGGAGGTAACCAAGAACTCATGAACATGGCTGGCAAGGGCCCTCAGGTTGAAGGCCGTAAGGCTGTCAACCTGAAGTATACTCTGAGAAGTGAACGTCTCGGGATGGTGCTCCAAGATGAAATCTAAGAGCTGACGCTCATGTACCCTGAATCGGCCTGGTAACTCCTCACGACATAGCCTACTAGAAATAGTCGCAGCATCCTCTACATCATCATCACCATCGGAGTGACGAGACCCCGCCTCAAAAGGAAGGAAAGAAGACTCTCCACCAGAATCAGCGTCACCGACCAAAGGAGTGAACTCAGAACTATGATCTCCCTCCACATTCCCCCCACTACTAGTCTCCACAGTCATCGGAGTACTCTCATGCACCTGGAAACAATGAGACAGGGGTGAAATGATAATGCTTGCACGGTATACGCAAGAAGTAAAGGAGGGAAATAGTAAAAAGAGGGGGTATGCTAGCTTAATACCTCTCTCGCAGTTTCCCCACTACCAGACTCCACAGTCATCAGAGTAATCTCATGCACCTGGAAATAATGAGACAAGGGTGAAATGAGAATGCTTGGACAGTATACGCAAGAAGAAAAGAGGGGAATAGTAAAAATAGGGGTATGACAGTCTAATACCTCTCTCGCAGTTGCCCCACTGCTAGACTCCATAGTCATCGGAGTACTCTCATGCACCTAGAAACAATGAGACAAGGGTGAAATGGGAATGCTTGCACAGTATACGCAAGAAGAAAATAGGGGAATAGTAAAAAGAAAAGGTATGACAGTCTAATACCTCTCTCGCAGTTGCCCCACTGCCAGACTCCACAGTCATCGGAGTACTTTCATGCACCTGGAAATAATAAAACAAAGGGGAAATGAGAACACTTGCACAGTATACGCAGGAAGAAAAGAAGGGAAATAGTAAAAAGAGAGTATGCTAGTTTAATACCTCTCTCGCAGCCATCCCATTCTCTAATTCCACAAGTATTGGAGCAACTTCATCCGGCTCCTTAGTCATCAAAGCGACCTCGCTCAACCGGAGACAATGTAACAAAGGTGAAGAGGGGAATGCCTGCGTAATTTAAACAAAATAATAAATACATAAGAATGACATGAGGGAAGTAGATACTCTTATACACTGTACCTGAATAACGCCCTCCGTAACGGTCATAGAAGGAGGAGCAGGGGCTCCCATAGGGGCAGCAACACTGATCGATGCTCCAGAAGGGGTTGTCTCAGCGACCAGTTCTTCTGAAGAAGCTACCCCAACCTCAGGCACTTCCGGAAGAACAACCTCTGTGACGGAGGGCGCGAGGGGTAGGTGAGGCTGCGAATGACAAGAAAGGGCAAGAGGGGATGCTGAAGAGACAGTAGTAGAAGCCGCACTTGAAACAGCGCCAAGGGATAACTGCGACAAAGTAAAAGAGGGCTACGATAAGTACAGGCTGGATAGATAAGAAATATAGAACCAAGAAAATAAGAGGGTACCTGAACCCCATCCAAAGGGGAAGCGCGAAAAAGGACGGTCGGCGCAGTAGGGGCTGTGCTGCTAGCCTGCAAAGAATGAAAGTATGTTATTCATCGCATGATCGAGGAGAAAGAGATTCCATGCTTCAGCGGAAAGTCCTGATCTGAAGTGTAGGCTCACTAGTTGAAACCACAGTAAATATTGGGCCACGAGAGATCGCCTGAACCAAAGGTCTACCGTCCATAGATACACGGACCCTGGGGATAGAAATTCTCCCTGAAGAGGATAAACCCGGGGCGGTAACGCCAGGTAAGGGAGGAGCCCCTCCCTGAGAAGAAAGTCCAAGAGCCATTAGGACTCCTATTAAAAAGAAACAAATATTCAAAAGTAAAAATGCGTACCTCAGATGAAGAGGCCTCCAGGGGCTCAGCTGCAGAAGCGCCCACCGCCGAGACAAGAGAAGATGAGGTGACAACGCCAGAAGACATAACCCTCTACGCATGGTAAATAGGTAAATAAAAGGAAGAAGTAAAAGAGAAAATGGCACAATGAAAGTTTTGAGAATAGCGAGGCATACCTTAGGAGAAGGGGAAGCCACAAGGGTGGTCCTGGTGACGGTAAAGTGCACGGATGAAAGCTGCGGGGAAATGACAGTGTACACAACCAAAAGGTAGTTAGAAGACGAATAAATTACAACAGATGGTAAAAGAATTAAGGAGACAGCAAACCTCTCTAAAAAGGCCTCGGGAAGAAATGAGCATGGAGTTCCTCTTCCGCTGAAAGGGCGTCGGTCGTAGTGGGGGAAGAGGAGAACTACTTGCCTCTACGGAAATGACCTGCACAAATATGACAGAATGATTTAATTAACAAATAAAAAAATAATGAGGGGAAGAAAGAAAATCATATGCAAAAAAAACATAGACAAGTAAAGGGGGAAAGCTTACAGTAGCAGGGCGCGTAGTCTGGCTATAAGGGAGATGAGTGGGGCTAACCCCCCCAAGAGAATGGGATGCCTCATCATCACTAGAAGACTCTCTGGAGACTGATAACAAAGCATAAGTGTCAGTAGTGCTTTCGCTATGGAAACCCAGGCCGCCCATATCACCCGAAGAAGAACTATGGTCGTCATAGGAAGGGGTGCTCCCATAATCAACTAGTTACTCTTCCAATGAAGGGGAGGGAGATAAAGAAACTCCGAGAGAACTAGTTCCACCAAGTAAAGAATGTCGTGATAGAGTACCTTCCGCAATGGGAATAGACGCGACCCGCGCCTCTTGGGAAGCAAGGCTCGGTGAGGAGTAGCCTTTCCCTCTCACTACTTGGGAAGTCTTCCTCACCCCAAGATTGCCAGTATCAGACTCTTGATCCACTGTAGAGGAAGCAGCCATGCCACGCCATCTCCTTTCTTTTTCTTCGCAGCCCAGGTCCTCACAGGAGAAGAAGGAGGAGAAGCAGTAGTAGCAGGAACAAAATTGGATACATCGGCGTCAGGGTGTTTCCTCTTGATCGTAGTAGAGGTGCTCGCTTTCCCTCTGCTTTTTGGTTGGCTTCTAGACTTCACAGGGGGAAGCTCAGCCGGTGGAGACGAAAGTGACTCGTCAATGAGAGGTTTCACTAAAATGGGAATGGCATGCTCCAAGGGTGGCGTGGAGGTGGTGCTGAGAAACCAAGGATCTTTCGGCGTCCGCCTGAACAAAAACTGAGCTCTCTTGTATTTAATGGGGTTAGTCTCATGAGGGGGGCCAAATACACATTCCTGGATAAGACGGACCTGCTGCTGCCAAAGAAGGAACCAAGATAAAGTGAATGAAGGATGATAATTGCAGGGAGGCACATAGAGGCCACCCAAACCACTGACCCTATGGAATAATCCCTGAAGAGTAAATCCAGCACACGCCTCTGAAAATGCCTCAGAATGACTGCTGTAGGTAGGAAGAGGAAGGGTGTGAACGCCCTGATCATAGCCGAACTGTCGTCTTGCCCTCTCGGAATGATAAGATTCAGCACGCGGACCTAACTCGGTCCAAGAAGGGAGGTGGCATGGTAAGAGCATCATCACCACATTAATATGAGGACATGTGGAAACCGACCCCACTGCTGAAGGGCAATAGAAGGTCCCGCCATCGCCAGGGAAAGAAAGCCAGCTGAAAGTTCCCCCAGGGCGCCTGGTATTAGGCCAAAACTGAAACTCCTTGATATCATCAATCAACATTCCCAGAGATTGCTTGGGAGTTCTCTTATGCCACCGGAGAAGTCTCGCAGCGTCGCTATGACAAGAGTGAGCCCCTGAAGTAAAGTGGGGGAAATGCTCAAACAAAAAGGCCATCAAGAGAGGGGAGTTGGCATGATTAGCAACATCATACCGACCGCAGGACCTCTCTACATCTATGTGTGCTCGGTCCATCCAGGTGTAAAGAGAACCTAAGGTCAGGGCAGCCATGGGTATCGACCTACCGCGAGACAACCGTACAACCAATCTAAAAAGAAGTTCGCGAGGACAGTCTTCGGGCTTACCTGGTAGAAGGAACCGAGTCAGAAATGTAACGAGGAAAGCGGCTAAATGTGCAGGAGAGTGGAGCTTAGGACCATCCTGGGATCTGGGGGCTACACGTGAAGTCTCCCCCTTCTGCAACTGCTCAAAGTCTCTGAACCAGTATCTTTGCCATTTGGCAAAGGAATGCTTGGAATGACCAGTTATATTTATGGCCACATAGCTCGAGCAATCTCCGAGAGCTGATCGTAACTCCCCCACCATCTCCTTCTCTAGGGAGTCCTCGCAGTCATCAGAAAAGATCTGTTGCCCAAAGAAAGGAAGGGCATACAATTCACATATATCTTCTAGGGTAAGGGTAAATTCCCCCCAGCCTGTGACAAAGGTGTGAGACTCCATACTCCACCGAGACAATAAAAGATTGAGCGAAGAACCATGCTTAAATATGGTGCTGGACTTCAGGCTGCTGACGGAAGTAAAGAGTCCCACCTCCCTAAGAATAGCCACATAATCAGGAACGCTCAAAACATGATCAACCCAGCTGGCCCACTCCTCTGTGGGACCACCCGGGGTTTTAACTTCAACATTGGAATAAGGAAAGTCGCCGCAATCAACTCGAACTCGGAGAATGGAATCCGGAGAAATAGTAGGGAGGTCAGCAGACTCACTTAACCCCACATGAGAATGTTCGAGAACAGCACCCGAAAATTTTTCCCCAAACTCAGAAAGTGAAATCATGAAACTGTCAGCAGGACCAAAAAAAGGAGCGCGACGATAAACACCAAAGTCTAGCCCTTGGCGAATGTGCATATAGTCCTTCCATGCCTGAGAAGAGGATGGCGTAGATGAGGAACCACCAAGAGCCATTGGCTCAAGAAAAGAACTCATCCTAGTGGGGACTCCGAACGAGGGACCCTGGGTGTCCCCTGTCGCAAAAAAAGAAGTGGAGGCGAAAACCCCAGCAAAATCATGTGAAGAGCCCCCGGTTAGTGGCATGCTCTCCACAACACCAATAGTTGGCGAGACACCCTGGGTCACAGAACCCTCGATGTGATAAAATGTCGAGACACCCCCTTGCACTGACGAGAGACCCGTGGACGCGAGGCCAAGTCGCGAGACCCCCGACTGCTGACGAGAGGTCACCATACTGCCATAAGCTGAGACCCCCATTTCAGAAAAACTCAAAGGCATCGAGATATGGGTTGCCTCGGGCATGGGGTCTCCTCGCGGCAAACCATGGGCCAAGATTCCCCCTTCCTCAATAAAAATCATGGGTGTCGAGACACCCCCTTGCACTGACGAGAGACCCGTAGGCACTAGGCCAGGTCGCGAGACCCCTGGTCGTTGACCGCCGAAGACCGAAACCCCCATTTCTAAAAAACTCAAAGGCGTCGAGACCCGCCCGCCGCTGCAAGGGTTGCCTCACAAAAAAAAAATGGGTCGAGACCCCCTCTGCTTCAGAAAAATTCACGAGTGTCGAGACCCCCTCCCTCCAAGCTCATTTTCAATAGACAAAGAACTCCCCGCGCCTAGATCAATGTGCGAGGAACCACTGTCGGCGCAAAAAAAATCCGAGATACCCTGATCCAAACCAACTGGATAAACTTCGTGAACCGAGGTCGAGATACCCCTCCCAAAGCAACTGATTTTTTTATAAGAACCCAAGGCGACTGGCGAGAGATCCTCGGACGAGGGGTCCACTCGCTTCGGGCCCTCGTCAACAGCCACATCAAGGGGGACGGGCGAGACACCGACCATCTCTAACTGAGCGCCACTAGTCGAGATACCCCTCCCAATGCAACTGATTTTTTTATAAGAACCCAAGGCGACTGGCGAGAGACCCTCGGACGAGGGGTCCACTCGCTTCGGGCCCTCGTCAACAGCCACATCAAGGGGGACGGGCGAGACACCGACCATCTCTAACTGAGCGCCGCTACTCGAGATACCCAAGACTTGAACATCGTCCACGGAATGAAATCGCGAGGAACCCATGGGGGTTCTCGAACCACCAACCGAGGGAAAGGAGGCAGGTAGCACGGAGGAGGCGTCGACGGCGGTAATAGGGGCGGTCGGAACCGTTGGGATGGACAAGGAAGAAGGCATAGAGCCTAAAACCATGGGAGATTTGGAGGTGTCTACATTTGAAGAAGTATTGCTCGGATTAGAATCCATGAATGAGAGGCTATGGTATTTGGAAAAGCTAGAGCAAAAAAACGAGGGCATGGGTGGCTATGGTGTTTTAAAAATCCTTTTCTCTCACTCTCTCTCACTACAAATCCAAAGGTGTCTTATGTTTTTTGAAGAAGATGAAAGAGCCCAGGAAAAGGGGCTTATGTTTTTTGCATCAAAATGGGAAAACGTGCAGGAAGGCAAAAAGGTGATGACCTTTTTTTCCCAAATGACGAGATGACAGTTCCCACACTGACGCATGGGTTCTCAAAAAAATTAAAAACCTCAGATAAAGGGACATCGCAGTAAATGATCCTAGGGTCCCTCAGAAAATATATATATATATATATATATATATATAATTGTTGAAATCAGATTTATAGCGTACAAAGTTTTTTTAGTCTACCTAACAAAAAAATCTTTGCACGAGGGGCTAATGTAGAAGGGTGTCTATCAATAAAAAAGCAAAATAAAATAAAAATGCTTTTTTTATTAATGACATCCGAGAGGTGCCCGCGAGGGTCACCCAGAAGTCCAAAAGCCATCGCAAGGGTCAGCACCGCCGCAAGTGTCAGCGCCACTTCAAGTGCCTGCGCCGCTTCAAGTGCCTGCGCCGCTGCAAGGGTCAGCGCCTCTTCAAATTCCAGCGCCGCTGCAAGTGTCAGCGCCGCTGCAAGTGTCCGCGCCATCGCAAGGGTCGGCTCGGCTTCAAATGTCAGCGCCGCTGCAAGTATCTGCGCCATTGCAAGGGTCAGCGCCGCTACAAGTGTCGGCGCCACTTCAAGTGCCAGCGCCGCTTCAAGTGTCTGCGCCGCTGCAAGTGTCAGCGCCGCTGCAAGTGTCTACGTCGCTGCAAGGGTCAGCCCCACTTCAAGGGCCAGCGACGCTACAAGTGTCAGCGCCGTCGCAATCTTCCGCGCCGCTGCAAGTGTCGGCGCCGTTTCAAGTACCAGCGCCGCTGCAAGTGTTCGCACCGCCGCAAGGGTCGGCGTCGCTTCAAGTGTCAGCGCCGCTGCAAGTGTCTGCGCCATTACAAGTGTCCGCGCCGCCGCAAGGGTCGGCGCCGCTTCAAGTGCCAGCGCCGCTGCAAGTGTCTGCGCCATTGCAAGGGTCAGTGCCGCCGCAAGTGTCGGCGCCGCTTCAAGTGCCAGCGCCATTTCAAGTGTCAGCGCCGCTGCAAGTGTCAGCGCCGCTGCAAGTGTCTACGCCGCTGCAAGGGTCAGCGCCACTTCAAGTGTCAGCGCCGCTGCAAGTGTCAGCACCGCCACAATCTTCTGCGCCGCTATAAGGGTCAGCACCGCTTCAAGTGCCGCTGCAAGTGTCAGCACCGCCGCAAGTGTCCGCGCCGCTGCAGGTGTCGGCGTCGCTTCAAGTACCAGCGCCACTGCAAGTGTCAGCGCCGCTGCAAGTGTCCGCGCTGCTGCAAGGGTCAGCACCGCTTCAAATGCCAGCGCCGCTGCAAGTGTCAGCGCCGCTGCAAGTGCCAGCGCCGCTGCAAGTGCCAGCACCACTGTAAGTGTCCGCACCGTCGCAAGGGTCGGAGCCCCTTCAAGTGCCAGCGCCGCTGCAAGTATCTGCGCCATTGTAAGGGTCAGCGCCGCTACAATGTCTAAGTCACTACAGCAATAACATTCGAGAGGTGCTCGCGAGGGTCACCACAGAAATCCAAAATTAAGAAGTACCACTGCAAGGGTCATTGCAGTAATGACAGTCGAGAGAGTCAGCGTCACTGCAAGGCTCGGCGCCACTGCAAGGGTCACTGTAGAAATGTTATTCGAGAGGTGCTGCTACAAGGGTTTCGACAGAAACTCATATTGAGGGAGTAGCTATCACGAGCAACTCCTCATCATGAAACATCAGTCTCTAAATGAACAACAGTACTAACACTTTACTTTCTTGTACAGGTTGCTTAGTCGAGCAAGCAGGGCTCGAACAGGCATGTTGGGACCTCCTGGGAGTTTTGGCTTGGCGGCTGAGAGATAAGGTATGTTGAGCAAGCTCAACCACTTAGCACTATAGGATTGAGAGAATACTAGTAGGAAGACCCAGAAGTCACTCGAGACTACACACACTGCACACTTGGTCACAAGTGAAGTGAGCAGCCAAAGAGCTGGCTACTCACAAGAAATAAACTCTTTACAAGAAAATGACTTTTCCAGAAGAGGGGGTCCTCAAGGTCCCTCTCAAGAAAAACAACATTTTTTAGAGGAAATGAGTCCTTAAGGTCTCCTCTCTCAAGATTTGCAAAATTGCACCACAAGTTACCGTTTCAAAAGATAATTACCAAATCTGATATTTTGTCTCCGTTAGGGGACATATGTGCTTTTTGACCTTTGTTCGGTGCCAGGTGGCGCCTGCAGAGGGGACAGGCAGGCTGCCACAGGTAGGGACAAATGGTACACTTCAGACATTGTTCCCCACCAACTCTCTCAATTTTGGCGCCCAAAAATGCCACTCACCCCTAACGCCCTAGTATAAATAGACCTCTGGGAAAGGTTAAGAGATAGACAATAGAAATTGCACTGTTACTCTGCCAAAATAGCACCAGACCTACCTAGTATTCTCTCCCTGCTCATTCTCTTAGTGTTGAGTGCCTTGTTCCTTCACTCCCCACTGACAACCATCACTCTCAGGTGTTTCCCTTGAGAAAATTACTATTTTTGCTGTGAAAGTTCATCTTCTTGCAGGGAGTGAGTTGAAGCTTTAGTTCCATTATTACCAGAAGGAGAAGTTTTATTCAGAAGTTGCACCAGGAGACCTTGAAGGCCTTGCAGGCAGCGTCCATTGGAGTGGGTCACGCCTCACCCTTTCCAGTTATTCATAGACCCCAGTCTCACTACCCTCCTACAACCTCAAACTGAACCTAGGGACTTATTTGCTGAAGAAATAAGGTTAAGGGAGAGTTTTAAGTCGGCCAAGGCTGCCTCCCAATCCATCCAATCAAATTAAAACATTTGGTTTAATAAAAGACAATTTACCACTTAAGGGAATTGACAGATTTGCCCCTTGTTCATAATTTTGGCCTAACTTCTTACTCAAACATCCATTTGATGTAAAGTTTGTTGTGTTACCACCCTAACTCGCATATCTACAACTATGTAGTTTTCACCTCAAGTCAATTGTAATGTTATAAGGGTCAAAACTAGTCTTAAACAGGAACATTTCTATCGAAATTAACCAAATCTTGTGTTTGTAAATAATTCGACATTTCATGATTTATGAAAGTAGAATTATACTAACCATAATCACTTAACATTAGATATACTAATAAAACATTATTCAAATCACATAAGATAATTATAATTTAAATATAATTTATCGTAATTATATACGGGTTGTCACATACTCTCTCAAAAGCATCATACGGTGTCTATTCGACGGCTATCGTTTGTTCCAAACTCACCCGTCGACGGGATCTGTAGACACCCCATTCTATTACCCCTAACTCTCCTTAGGTCCCTAGTACCTCTTTTCATCACTACCCCGAGTACTGACCTAGAAGCCATCGGGCACTCCCAGGCTCCGTTTGACTAAAAAGTCAAACTCTTCAGCTCGACCGAGACTGAATAAATCTTTGAAGGGCATTGAAACCCCTTTCCAACGGTCCATCCCTTGTGCAATTTTGACTTACCATGCGGACGAACGACCTATTTTCTCCCGAAACATGATATAGTGTCCATCGGACACTCCCGGACTCCGTTTGACCAAATTTCACTCTTCCGCTCGACCGAGGCTAAATGAATCTTCAAATGGAACTGAAACCCCTTTCCAACGGTCCATCCCGTACGCGATTTTGACTTACCATGCGGACAAACGATCTGTTTGACTCCAAGAGGTCACTAAATGCTTCCAGGGCCCGGTTGACCAAAGTCAATTTCCCAAATTGGGTCAAATTCTTTCGAATGTCGAAGTACATCTCCTAAGCTTTCCAACGGTCCACCCCATGCACGATTTCGACTTACCATGCGGATAAACGATCCGTTTGCGTCCGAATAATTCCCCGTCCAATGGACCGACAAATGCTTTCGAGCCACATTTGACCTAAAGTCAACTCCCAAACCTGGGAGCGGTCCAAAGAACTTTCAAATTTCTCTGAATTACCTTTCCAATGGTTCATCCCGTGCGCGATTCTGATCAATAATTTGCGCTCGGCAATCAATTTTCAAAAAAGGCCTGAAACACACTGCCAAATGGCAGGTTCCAGACCCTGCCTATCGACAGGTGCCGATAGGCAGGACCAGGTCTATGCTGATCGGCAGTGACCTGAGCCTATAAAAGGAGGTCTTGACCTCATTTGAAAGAGGAGCCAAAATCAGAAACATACCACTCTCAGCAGATCTAGAAAACCTCTCTCGAAGTCAGAATGATTTCTACACCCAAATCCCTTTCCAACCTTCACTTTCATCATCATTTTCATCAAACTCAGTGAATTCACTACCCTCCATCGTCATCCAAGTCTAAGGGATGCTCTCCAACATTCAAGATCAAGCTAAGGATCTTCAAGAAGGTCCAATTTTCTCAACTTTCTCCTTAAATTCTCATAAATTTGCAATAACTTGTCTTATTACTTAGTACTTTTATTACCTCATCTCACACATCCTAATATACTTTTTATTTAGTATTATTGTACATCTCTTATTTTTATATAAATAAAAAACCCAAAAAACAAGAAAAATAGGGTTTGCTCATAAATTCCAAATAGGGATTCTCACACTTTTCTCACAACTACAACACTTTTTTCTACACACACACACACACACACAAATAAGAGATCCCCCATTTGGTTTTAATGGATAAACCCCACCCCTCGTTTTGCATGCGAACTACATGGACTTTAATGCCTTTATATGCTATGTAGGTGTCTCGGGGTAAAACCCGCGACTCGAGTCCTTTTCTCACTTTTTCTCTCATTTTCTATTTTTTTTTATAAACTCCACTCTCTTATATTATATTATATGCATATATATTTGTTCTTAGTGACGTATTAATCCACATGCGTTATCGTTCCATTATAACGATCAACGTAAGGGTAATCGCGTAAATCTTATTTTCTAATATCATATTTATACCTTCCTACGAATGACTCGCTTTATCTCTTTCATGATACATGTCGAGAATTCCTATCTCCACTATAGATACACATGCACACATACCACGGGGAAAATAAAAGGGAAAATAGCAAACATCCATGAGAGACCGTAAGGGCGGAATGGGTGCCTAACACCTTCCCATTTCGTAACTTAGCCTCCGGACCCTTCTCAATTATTTTGGTTTTGTATGCACTAGTGTGTCTTTGGATGTCGTCCTTCGCGATGGCTTCCCTTTTTTTTCTATTTTGAGTAAAATAGACTGGCGAATCTAAATCTCTCTACACTCTTTTTACACCTCACCACAATGACATCGGTCGAAGCGCTCCCGAGAGGGAAGCGCGGGACCTAAGGATCCTCCTTCATGTGCCCGCCCGCTGTGAGGATCATGGATGGCCACACTTTCCACCTTCATCATTGGCATAGTTCACATGAGGAGGTATCCACCTCCCCGAGCTACGTGACGGCTTCAATAACAAGTTTGATAAGGCTGGTGATGGTTTTGGAAGTGGCTTCACAACCAGGGCAATGTTCCTTGAAGATTTAAAAAATGAGGCGAATATACCCTCCCGAGTTTCATTTATCAGATTGTATATATATTCGGTCAATAATCCCTCATTGTAAACCTGGAAAATCTTAGCATCTCGTGTATCCTCTCTCACATCCAGAGAGAGCTCATAAAGCCTCCTAATGTACGTCACCACATCCTCGCTAGGCTTCTATTTCTCTCGATCTAGTTGTGTAAGGGTGAATATGTATTCTATCAAGAAGAACTTCTGTACAAACTGAACATGGAGATCTTCCCAGTGGCCACACTTCTTGGAGCCAAATGAGAATACCACTTGTAAGCCGTCTCGGTTAGAGATTTAGAAAACTCTCTCAACCTCAACTTCTTGCCATTACAGTAGGCCCCAAGATTCTTTACAAACCTTTTAACATGCTCCTTGGGACTCCCCCCATTTCCTATATACTTTTAAAAGATAGGGGAAATATACTCCACCGAGTAGCGTTCATTATTGTACTCCTCTGGGTATGGAGTACGGAAATCATCATATACTGAAGAAGGTTCTCCTCCGACATTGGAGACCACCATCATTTTCAAAATATCCTTTTTCATTTCTTCCATCGTAGGTGGAGTTGAGTTATGCTGTATAGGAGTCATCGTCACTTGGTTCCCCATTGGTGGTGAGATCGGTGTGCCACTGCCTAGACACGTAGCTAAATCCAAAGTTAGCGTAGTGGTGCTATGCGTTCCCCCTCGTACAACAGAAGGAGCGTTCACCGATGGTGTTGGCGGAGCAGCACTATTGGTCATCATCTGAGCCATTATCCCCGAGATAAAGGGAGCTTGTAGAGGCATTAGTGGGGTTATGAATGAACTAGGCCCCACTATAACCCCTAACACCACTTGAGATGCCAGAGTCTTGATGAACTCAGTGAATAGTCTCATTAGCCCATCCATCTACACAGGACCCGCGTCGTCCATCCCACTAATGGAGGGTGCAACAGTCTCCTTTCGCCATGCTCTCTCTCTGTCCGATAAGATGGTGAGATCCTCCTCTTCCTCACGTTTTATAGCATCGAAATCAATGTTCTTCGTCACATTATCATTAGCCATCTCTCAAAAGAGAATACCTCCCCAGCAGAGTCGACAAATGTAGGATGTGAGTTCTTGAAATGATATAGTGTCAAGGAATGCGTAACCCCTTATCAAGATGGTGATTAAGGCCTCAGAATAACAATCAACAATAATGAATACAAGTCTCAGGTTAGCACATTCAATATATAAAAATGCATGTATTAAATGTGTTCTTACAACACAAATGCTATAATAAAATAATCAATGAGGGGGATCCCACAATTGACTTGGTTGGATGGAGTAGGAACAAGAACCTTTAGTGGAATAAAGGCAATGCAGTAACCTTAAACACAAATGGATGCTAAATAACGTCGTTAATGGAGTAAATGAGATTGGTCACACAATAAATGTTCTCATAACAAACTCTCTTGTCTGGGAGTATTTTGGCAACATTTTTGGGCTAGAAAAGTGCGATCCCGAAATAGTTTAACTTTGGGGGTATTTATAAGAGAGCAAGATTATTCGCGTGACCTTACTATATTAAATGCGTCTGACCCCTTTTAATGTCAACAGTCCTGTACATTTAATGCCAAAGATATTTCATTAAATGAGATAGACATGATTTTTGGCAGGAACATTGTTTGGACTCTCAGAGTTGTGATAGCATTAAATAGGATGTGATGTGTCAGCTATGGACTTACCATCCTAGGAATATTTTCACTCGACTGCTATTTTATCCAGATCCTGAATGTCAGACATGCTGACGTCAAAGAGTTGGTAATCAGTAATCTGTAGAGGATGTGCTATCACATCACTCGAAAAGGTAGTTCATCGAATTGAAAGTTAACTTTTTGGATAACTGTTTAAGACTGGTAACCTTTGAGTGGGTTCCCATAGATAGTATCTTGAAGGACTATTGAGCTATGTTGTATAAACCAAGGTTTTGCCTAAGTACCCTAAAGGGGGTGGTCTCTTCCAACGTTGACTTGCACCCAATCCTCCAAATCAAATCCCTGTGAGATACCCAGAAATGAGGTTGTTCAATAGAATATATAAGCTCTCCCATGCCCTAACAGACATGGTCCCTCAAGGATACCAAGGAACCTCTAAACATTACAAAGTGAACTTTATATTTTACAAAGAAAGCTACATACAAGTACATTAAAGTTCCTATTACAGGTTGTGTTTTCCAAGTTTGTCAACTGGGATTGATCATTGTGGGAGATCCTTCGAGCAACTTCAGTCTTATGCTAATGACCATCTTTACAGGAAACCCTTCGAGCAGCTTCAGTCTTGTGTGAGTGACCATCCTTGATCTATCTTGTGAAGTTTTGGTGTTGCCTAATCAACTTTAAGAAACAAAATATTTGATGTGCCCGTGGGTAATGTCGGGAAATAATGAAATACCTTAGGGAATGTCAATGAAGCAACCCCATTCAGATAATTTCACGCTATCGATAGTGAACAACTCGAGTTTCCTCTCTCGGAGCATTTTCCTTACTACCCCAACTACCCATATTTTCCATAATCTTGAGATATTTGTATATGTTTTTCCTCTTAATTAACGAAATAATACGATATTTTGACTCATAATATCTAGCCAAGTCTCTTTTAAATCAATCCATAAAAATTATGCCTGCAAGTTAGATGATGATATCTTCACATAATATGTTTCACATTCACCTACTCAACTCAAAATGTACCACATTCCAGGATTTCATTAAAATTATAAGGCAAAATCGAAGTAGCATTGTTCCTAAACCCATGAAATTATTATTCCCTACATCTACCAACCCACTTTTGCAGTTAATAATAAAAGAAAGGACAATTTAAGACATGGGTATCCCCGAAGTTGTAAACATAAAAAATTATCTTTTAAAAAAGAAACACCCCACCCTTTTAGATAATGACAAAGGGGGAGAAATATGATATAAAAAAAAGATGCTACAATTAAGGGGGAGGAAAATATTTTCTAAAATTCAAGTCTCAAAGCAAGGGGGACTTTAAAACCTTTTCTCAAACTATATTAAATGTATTGTCATCATGAAAAAGGGTCAGATTGTGAAACCAAATGTTTTAAACCAAAAACATTTTGTATGACGACAACACAATTGATATATGAACACAACTTCACTATCCACTCTTTAAATGTACTTGAGATTAAAACAACCACTAAATATATTATGAGATATGTTACCAAGGACACATCATCCAAATAGACATGCAACCATATCCACGAAAATAAAATGAAGATCATAACCAAGACAATGAAGACCACAAGCTATCTAAAGTCAACCTCAAGCTTGCATCACTCTTAAGTTCTCAAAACCTCAAGTGTTGCTTAGACATCAACCAGTCAATCAATCTAGTAACACCACATCCCACAACCTATAGAGATCAAACTTATGCATTCATCGCATCCTAAGCCCACAATTGATGATTCCAGTAAGTCAAAGAAAGCTCAGAAGCCCAGTTGATTACTACTTTATTTTGTTGTACTTTAGGAACCATTGTACAAAACTAAAGCAACATGTTGAAAGCTTGTAAATGCTTAAAACCTACACAACAAAATCCACCCTACTGTAACCTAAACCTTTTTTAAAGCATAGCCCTAAACCCAAAATTATTTTACCCAAAATCTGGGAGGTTTAGTCGATGAAACCGTTCTTTTAATTGAATAAACTGGTTTTAGTTGGCTAAACTTTTTCACCCAACTAAACCCCTTGAGACATCCCACTAAAACTAAAACATAGAAGTTTTAGTCGACTAAACCTAGATTTTAATTAACTAAAAGTGTCAGGTTTCTAGAAATTATTTTGTTTAATACTTCCAACTTTTTATCCTAATACCCTATATCTTCCTACATGAACACCAAACATTTTAATCCAACCAAGCTTACAAAATCATCTCTGTAAGAAAATATTCTTCATCCTAGCTTGTGTCATTACTCCCATGAAAGAAAAATCAGAATATCCACTTAGAAGTTTAAACCTAAAAACTTCCTTAAAGCAATAGTTTCAAGAAAGCCAACTTGAACCTAAATCCCCAGTCTAAATCCCTCGTTAACAAAGTCATAATCCCAACATCCACTTGTGCTAAAGAAATATCCTAAAAACCATTTGAACTATATACTTAAGATACTTGTTTACTTGTCTTTTTAGAGAGAGAAAGAAAACACACTATTCCATTATTTCTGTAAAGCCATTTAGTTTTATGTTTTACTTACAAATTTTATTGTTTATTGTATCATCTAGTCCGTTAGTGCCGTAGTTATTGGTAGTCGAGAGATTTGAAGTCCTTGGGCCATTGCATGGATATCGCTTGGGCAACTACGAGTTTAACGTCATGTTGGTTACAATCTTTAAGGTGGTGTTCCTTGTAAGGTTTTTGTCCCGTCGTAAGTGGACTAGAGATAGAAGAGTTCTTGAGTACTCTCTCTCTTAACTATTTTTATTGTTGTTTAATTGCTCACTTATAATCAGACTTACCATATTGCAATTAAGTTAAAAAAGTTTTAAAATTTTCCATTAAAACTCATAAACCCAATTTACTCCCTTCTTAGGTGTAGTTACGGGCCAACAAGGCGAATACCTCTTGGGAGAGTTTATAAACCAATAATCCAAAGTAAAATATTATAGCAAAAAGAAGAAACGTGATTTTTTAGACATGGTTAGATCCATGATGAGTTATTCGAATCCATCGGATTCCTTTTAGGGTTATTCACCAGAGATGACTAGATATTTATTTAACTTAGTTCCTTATAAATGTCTCTTAGCAACTCCCATAGAATTATGAAAAGGTTGCAAGTCAAGTCTAGCACACGTTTGAATATGGGATTGCCCAACATATGTGTTGCGAAAGGAGACCGGGAAGTTAGAATCAAGGATGAATATATGTTTCTTTGTCGTTATCCTAAAGGAAACAAGGTTATCCCATTCTATGATCTTAAGTACAGGAAAATATTTATGAGGATAAATGATTGGTACTTAGAGGAAGATTACATGATTGACCATAAGCCTAAGAGAAAGACTATCTTGCAAGATCTAAGAGGACAAGAGCAAGTAAGTCCTTCGGTACCACTCATACAGGATGAAATACAACTTGATATGGATAATACACTACGTAATGGTAGTGGGAGTACTACCGATGATCATGATGAACATGTCATATATACCAGACCACAAGTGGAGCCACATCATTGTGGGAGAGTCAGACATCAGCCTGATAGGTTAACATATTTAGGAGATCATTTCGGTGAAGTCTCAAGGGAACACGAACTGGATCCTTACAACTATGATGAGGCACTCCAAGATAAGGATGCCAAGCTTTGACTAAAGGCTATAATTTCCAAGATGGATTCGATGTATTCGAATCAAATATGGGAACTTATAGACTTGCCAAATAGGATAAAACCTATCGGTTGAAAGTGGATCTACAAGAAGAAGAGATAGGTAAACAATAAGGTGGAAACCTTCAAGGCTCGCCTTATTGCAAAAGGGTTCACTCAAAAAAAGGGAATCGACTATAAGGAGACCTTTTTATCGGTATCCATGGTTAAGTCTACCCAGATTCTCTTATTCATTACAGCTCGTCTCGATTTCAAGAATTGGCAAATGAATGTTAAGACTGTGTTCTTGAATGGTAGTTTTGACGAGTGCATCTATATGATGAAACCCATTGAATTCATAACAAAGAGATAATAAATCAAGGTGTTTAAGCTTAAGAGATCCATTTATGGACTTAAGAAAGCATAAAGGTCTTGGAACATCCAATTTGATCAGGTAGTCAAATCATTTTCTTTTTATCAATATTTGGATGAAACTTATGTTTACAACAAGAATGATGGAAACTTGGTGGTATTTATAGTACTTTACAAAGATAATATCCTCCACAGCGGAACAATGTGGGTGTTTTATATAGTATAAGAATGTGACTATTTAGTCAATTAGATATGAAGGATGATATACCCAATACTGGTACCTAAGCTACGAAAGGCTTAAGCACATTGCAACTGCTTGGGTCAGACAAGCCGTGGAAGTCCCTTTACTTGCATCATATAATGAGGCCACGACTACATCCTTAGCAGGTTGTAGCCACACACCTCTTCAATAGCACATACCCTATCATAGACTTAATCACATTAGCGTATACTTGCTAGCTGTCATACTTCTAGAAGGATTCCCTACCTACCCCACTTATCCACATGTCACGTGCTTCGTGCACATGACACCTCCTTTTGACTTCTATAAATAAAAGTGCTCACCTCATAATTTCCAAGATAGGATTTGGCAGTGAAGCCCTGCCCAAATATCTACACACACTCTCTCTCTAGAAGATCCCGAAACTATAGTTCGCATCCCTCTTCAAACTTGCTCTATGGGCTGTATCCTGCACTCTACGGAGCTACATTTCTCATGTATTCAGCTCTCCTTCTCTCTTGTGTGCCTTTAATGGCACACCAATCTTATATTAATGATTACATACAATGAGAGTAAGGTCTAAAAATGGACATAGTCTTATTTTATAGCCAAACCTCTATATATCTTATGTTATTTACCTTTATTTTATTTATGCTTTCACACTTGATATGATGGTTGAGATTGACCTAAGTATAATTCCTTGCATCATTATTTTGGCGCCGTTTGTGGAGAATGAGGTATTTTACTAAGGTTCCTCCTAATGCGGGTTCGTAACACCTTATTTCACACACGGGGACCCTCGGGTCGTTATCCCTTAGATGAAATCTTGGTTATTAGTCCCATATATTACATATAAACTCCCTAAGGGGAATTCTTATTTCTAGATCTACTTTCTAGGCCTTTTTCTATGGCCTTAGATTTATTCTTCTTATCCCTAATGATATTACTCTACCTAGTTTGCATTAAAAAACTTAAATAGGCAATGGCCTCTAAAAGGTGGGTAACTATGGATGCACCTTTCTTCATCTATCTCTATTTTGAGGCACTTTATGCCTTCTTACTTCTCATACTTTGAGATTTTTTCTACCAAATGGGCCCTATTTTGAACTTTAGGACTTTTATGTCTTTGGTTAGCTCTTAGAGGACTTTTTTGGACATATTTTTATTAGTGAAACCCAATTATTGGGTCTATTTATTGAAGAAAGCCACTACTGCATTTTGCTGGACGCAGCCTAACATGTTGACTGCTCATAGGCCGCATACCCTATGCAGCAGATTAACTAGATTTTTGTATCTTGGCATAATTCTGCTTCAATTATTAAAATTTTGACATATTTGGGATCAAAGACGCCGGGAAAGGCTTGAAAAACCCCCACCACTACCATTACAATTTATAAGGGTGTTACATGGCAAAAGGCTAGGTCAAATTATTGAGAAACAAATGATTCAACGGACAAGGTCCAACTAGGCGTTAGCCCTAAGCAGCGATAAACTATCCAAGATAGGTTACAATACCCCTTGTTACTAACTTTTCAGCTACTTTACCACCTGGCAAAAAGATCCCAACAAATAGTCCAATTCGATGAAACCATGCATGCTCAAATCACTTCTGGTAAACTGTCCTTCATAGAGGTCACGACTGCATCCCTATTGGACCTGAAGGTCGCAACCTCAACCTTTTTGCCTTAAGAGACCACAACAACCTAATCTTGCTTAGACATGTCGTAATTGGTGATAAACAGGTTGTATCCTTAGGTTCATACTTTGCTTTTCCTTTGTATATCTTAGTTTTCTCATAATGATTTAGTTCATCTTAGAATATATTTCTAAAGACTAACATAGAAGAAGCCACAAAAAGAAGTTATGGATCAGATCATCAGGATAATAGGGACATGGCCCACTTGTTGAGCTTTATTAACCATATATATGATAGCTAAGCCTCACTCTAAGGACAAATTAACCTCCTAGGACAAAGGGTTATACTACTAGAGTCCACAACCTTCACCTCCCTGTAGAAGGCCACAACCATTGAGGACAAGGTTGCAGCCAGGGCATTAAAGATCAAGATAAAGGAGCTAGAGGCAGAAAATACCCACAAGGTCTTCACCTCACTAAATTCCAGTCCAGAGGACATCCTTAAGAGCATCAAGGATGATAAACAATTCAAGTGGCCGAAGAACCTCAAATCCCTGCGACATACGAGAGATATGACCAAATGGTGTGAATTTCATCAATATCATGGCCACACAATCGATAGTTTCTTTGCTTTGAAGAATGAGATTGAAAGGCTCGTCTAACTAGGTACTCTCTAGTAGTTCATAGGGACTGCAATCCCAAATTAAGACACCCGTATGCTTATCTTTGCTTTAGGATGTTTCTATTTTTGTTTTGAAAATAAGAAAAACTGTAAGTTTAACTTTATATGTCTTGTATTTATTTAACAATCATTTATATATTTGGATGACTTCTACATCTTTGAGTTCATGCTCTACCAATAGAAAGTCCTTCAAAAGATTCTCATTTGAACAGGTCTAAAGAAAACCTAACAATCAATTATCCCGAAGATTGAGACGAACGGGAAAACATATTTATGGAGGAAAAGGGAGTTATGACCTTAAATGGAATTTCACACCCCTCGTGTTATGAAGACTTTCGAAGGCGCCAGATTCTTCTATTAGCCTTGGGGATAATAATACTGATTAGGCATAAATTCTTCCAAATTTATCCCTTTAATTTAGTTACTTTTAGCACCTCGAACAATGTAATCGATTTGATTTAATCTCATAATCTTGCCACTGACTTATTATAACGAGTACACCGAGTTTCTGGTATTTCGTACTAATTTTGCAGGTATTTAATGTCAATAAATAAAGAAAGAAATCGAAAGAATCGAGAAAGAAAAGAAGGAAAAGTCCAAAGGGTAAAGTTATAATTTTTACCCGGAATTAGGATGAGGCATCTAAAGAAAAGTTGAAGAGCATTCAATTACGAGTACATAGGAAGAAACGGTACCTCGATCGGAGTCCCGATGTGAAATTTATGAGCAGTCAAAGTTTGAAGAAAAAATCAAAGGAGGACCGGACCGATCTGGGCCGGATCGATCCGAATTGCCAAATTCCAGAGAACCCCGGACCGAAGATGGATTGAAGTTTAAAGAAAGAAAATGAATCGATCCGTACCGAATCGATCCACCCAAGAAATAAACGAATCGATCCGAATTCCATCCAGACCGAACCGAAGGAGGATCGGACCGGTCCGACTGTCGAAATTTAATTTTTCTATCTTCCTCTAATGGAAAGTCCTAGTTCAGCTAAAACTCTTGGATTTTTGTAGGGTATAAAAACCCAAGTTATTATTATTTTTAAGCATGGAAAATTTATCTAATTTTCCATTCTTTCTGTAAAACCCTAGTTTGAAGATTGATTATAATTTTAGTTCCAAGATTGAAGATAGTTCAGATTTCTGTGATTACAAGTATTTTTAATTGTTGCTGTTAGTGCTTTGGTATGATTAGTAGTCAATTTCTTCAGTCCAATCTCCTTTCTACATCATTCTACAATTCTTCCTTAGTTTAATCATGGTTTTCTACAATTCAAAAATTATTTTCTTTAGTTTCAGTATGTTAGGCTAGATTTTCTAAGGTCGGGATACATGAACCCATCCTGATGTGGTAGTTGCATGTGTATAAAATTAATCCTCTAAATTTAATGGTTTATTACGATCGTATTGCATATAAATGAGACAATTATAGATATTTGGATCTCAGTTGCTTCTAGGTAACCGGGATGCTTCAAAATGCAATTCGAGTGTAACTATCGCAATACCGATTTACTCGTCCTCTGATTAAGTATGGTGCGGGCTTGAACCTCATATACGTAATGCTTGGGAGTACTAAATTTTGGGTCTAATTAATCATTTAAATTTATGGTTAGTTTTATACCTGCGATACACTAGGGTTGGGGATTGTATTCCCGTCCTGTTTTTCTCGTCATATAGTTTAAAGTTTTAAATCATTCTTCATCAGTATTTTAGGTAGTTTAGAATAGTTGCACTTTTTCATAATTTCACAATTGCATCTAGTGTAGTTATTCCACAAATCAATTCACCTTTTTATTTTCCTTTAGAGTCAAAGTTAGGATGTCCTTATCTATCAAACGTCGTTACAATTCCATTGTCCTATTTCCCCGTGGATACGATCCCGACTTACCGAGTTTATTACTAACGCGACAGGCTTGCACTTGAGCCTAGAAGAGAACGCACATTTGAGACACTTTCTGAGTCGCGTCAAGTTTTTGGCGCCGTTGTCGGGGATTTAGGTAGACTTAGGACTAGATCGAGTCAATCTAAAACTTTGACCAAAAATTTCCCAAAAAAAAAAATCCAAAAACATAAAAAAAATAGTTAAAAAAACACAAAAAGATTCATCATCATCTCTCATAAGATGTTAATGCAAAATTCAGAACTCACTCCCACTCCCCATAATACTCCAACCCACATTCACGAAAATCCAACAGTTGAGTACGACCCTGATAGCCCTTACACTCCTAACGCTCCACAGTTCTGGATTCCACCTCCCACACCGTCACACTCAATCTCAATTAACACTCCATTTTTTTTCTTAGGACACACTTACGAGCACGATCCGATCATACCAAGTGAGGATACCGAGTCGTTAAGAGAGAGAGAGATGTCACAACATGGTAGTGCAGCCGTCGGTGAGGAAGAGGCCCCATACTGCCCGTTGAGAGAAATCTTATATCCCGAGCGCACTGTCACTCCGAGATGCATTATACTCCCGTATAATATCGAGAAATTTCATTTTAAAAATGGGATGATCCAAATGTTACCCCATTACCATGGTTTGGATTCTGACAAGCCATATCTCCACATCAGGGAATTTGAGGATGTGTGTGAAACTCTCAATGATCAAACTTGCACACAAGAGGTGATCCGCCTCAAACTCTTCCCATTCTCGCTAAAAGATAAGGCTAAGACCTGGCTATGGTCTTTACCTCCAAGCTCGATTCCATCTTGGAACGAGTTGCAATCTAAATTTCTCAAGAAATTCTTTCCACCACATCGAACAATCTCCATAAAGGCTCAAATTCAAGATTTCGAACAATTGGAAAATGAGTCATTTCATCGATGTTATGAGCGTTTCAATGAGTTAATTACTTCGTGCCCCCATCATGGATTTGATACAGCGCAAATCATTTCCTTCCTCTATAATCGGCTGAACCTTAATTCCAAGCAACTCGTTGAAACCATGGGTAGTGGTCCGTTTATTGAACTAGACGCTCACGATGCTGAGCTTCACCTGAGGTATGTCACCGAGACTACCCAATCCTGGGATACATCTGATCCTAATGCTCAAAATCAAAATCGTCAACTGACCACCACTCCATCGGCTTTCGGCCTATTTCACATAGATAAGAATTCTATAACGATTCTATGACGAACAGTCGACTAGATATACTTGAGAAAGGATTGCGAGACCTATGTGAGGTATATGGAAGAGGACCAACTGGATCCATCCCGAACCCCGTCGAGAAGGTGTGTTCGATTTGTGAGGCGGGTCATTCAACTGAGGAAAGCCCGACTATACCCGCCTACAAAGTGATGATTCAAGAGAAAGTCAGTGGTATAGGAGGATTCAAGGGTAATTTCGGTGCACCGCACGAGAATTCTTACAACCCTTCATGGAAAAACCATCCTGGTTTTAGCTATGGGAAACAACATGCTGCGATGAATCATACTTCACATGTTGCCCCTCCTCCACCACAACACTTTCAACAAGCTCCACACATGCAAGGACATGTGCAAGAACCACCACCTCAAGGAGCATATATCCCTCCACCGCGGAGAAGTCTCGAGGATACGATAAATCAATTTATCAATAACCAGACTGCAACCAATGCTAGATATGATCGCCTGATCAGCGACATAAATGAAAATCTTTAAAAGATACAATCCTCGTTGATTGTCTAAGAGAAGGACAAGTTTCCTTCCCAGGGCCAAAGACCTCCCCAAGGTCAAACTAGTGTTAGCTCCACCTCTACTGAACATTAGGAGATATGTCAAGCTGTGACCACTCTTCGTAGTGGGAGAGTCATTGATTTATCATCTCCCCACACGACACAACGAAAGACAAGGATATTTTGCCCAACACGAAAGAGGCCGAAGATGTCCCCTTGAATGAGAATGATAAAGAAGACACTAGTGAGCCCGAGGTAATAGTGAAACCACCCATCGTGGCACTGTTTCCTCAAAGGTTGATTCCTTCCCATAAAGGAACCCCTCGTGATGAAGTGCTAGACGTGATAAAGCAAGTAAAGCTAAATTTACCTTTCCTCGATGCCATTAAGAAAATTCCAGCTTATGCAAAAGTCATCAAAGACTTGTTGACGGTAAAGAGAAAGATAATGGTAAAGAAAAATATCTTTCTAGCACAGAACGTGAGCTCCATTCTATTTAACGATCTCCCGCCTAAATTCAAAGATCCCGGTGCACCCACCATTTCCTGCATTATTGAGGAAAATAAAATTGAAAAACCCTTACTTAACTTGGGAGCAAGTGTTAATATCCTCCCTTACTCCATCTATAGGCAACTTGATTTGGGAGACCTCAAGCCCACAAGGACCACTCTCCAATTAGCGGATCGAACTGTGAAGATCCCACGAGGTGTAGTTGAGGACGTGATCATCCAAGTTGACACTTTATACTTCTCGGTAGACTTTGTCATTTAGGACACGGAGCCTTCCTTCGCCTCGAGCAATCATGTTTCCATCATTCTTGGGCGTCCATTTTTAGCTACGGCTAACGCTATTATCAACACTAGGAATGGGTAGATGCAACACACTTTTGGGAACGTGACCTTAGAGACCAATATCTTCCATATAGCCCAACATACGGGGGAAGAAGATGATCTTCACGCGGTGAGCTTCATAGATGTGATCGTAGAGGAGTACTTTGAGCAGAACTATTGTGTAGATGCCTTAGGGTCCTGTTTAGTGTCGAGAAATGAGAGTGAGGGGGAATACACCGAATTCGAGAGGGAGGTTGAGTAGTTGAGAGAGTTACTTGATGAGAGAGCGTCGGACGAGGACGCGAGAGATGTAAGTTGGGTTTCTAGATTCGAGGAGTTACCACTGAGGGATACACGCATGGTTCCCTCCAGTGATAAATTTCCAGCCCTCGAATTGAAGAAACTCCCCTCCCATATTAAATATGCATATCTAGGAGAGGATGAGACATTTCCTGTTGTTATCTCCTCTAGCCTAGACGAAGAGCAGGAGGGTAAACTGTTAAAAATTCTGAGAAAGCACCAAAGTGCTTTTGGTTGGTGCATTGCTGATTTGAAGGGGATAAGTCCTTTGATTTGAACTCACAAGATTCATCTCAAAGAGAATGTCAAGCCCTCAAGAGAAATGCAAAGAAGGTTAAATCCCAATATGAAAGAATTGGTGAGAACCAAAATTATCAAGTTATTGGATGTCGGGATTATCTACCCAATCTCGGATGGCAAGTGGGTGAGCCCTATTCAAGTTTTCCCGAAGAAGTCGGGCATGACAGTGATTGAGAATGCTAAGGGAAAGCTAGTTCCCCAACGTACCACCAGCGGGTGGCGCATTTGCATTGATTAGCGGAAACTCAATGCGGGGACTAGGAAAGACCATTTCGTCTTGCCATTTATTGATCAGATGCTTGAGAGAGTAGCGAGCCACCCTTACTATTGCTTCCTTGATGGTTATTCCGGATATAACCAAATTGAGGTGTATGTACTTGACCAAGAGAAAACGACCTTCACTTTCCCTTTTGGTTCGTTTGCCTATAAATGTATGCCATTCAGCTTATGTAATGCACTCGCGGCCTTTCAAAGGTGCATGTTGAGCTTACTTAGCGACATGGTCGAGAGAGGACTCGAAGTGTTCATGGACGATTTTAGCGTTTTTGGCACCTCTTTCAATTTTTGTCTAGAAAAACTGGAACAAGTACTTTCCCGGTGTGTGGAAAAGAACTTAGTGCTGAATTGGGAGAAAGGCCATTTCATGGTCACTAAGGGAATAGTTCATGGCCACATAGTATCATCCAAAGGGATAGAATTTGATAGGGCTATGATAGATGTCATAGCCGATCTTCCCCCACCAAAATCGTTCAAAGACGTTCTCTCCTTCTTGGGCCACACGGGGTTCTATCGAGGGTTCATTAAGGACTTTAGCGCCATCGCTAGACCCTTAAGCAACCTACTCATGAAGGACACCCCATTTGAGTGGACGAAAGCATGCCAAAGCACTTTTGAGAAACTGAAAACCATGCTTGTGTCCGCTACCATCATGCAATTTCTGGATTGGTCTTTAACATTCAAACTTATGTGTGATGCTAGCGATTATGCGATAGGGGCTATTTTGGGCCAAAGAAAATACAAGCAGGCTCACGTCATCTACTACGCTAGTCGGACTCTTACCGGACCACAACTCAATTACTCTACCACAGAGAAGAAGTTGCTAGCGGTAGTCTTTGCCCTTGACAAATTTAGATCATACCTTATCGGTTCTCCCATTACCTGCTTCACCGACCACGCGACATTGAAATACCTACTTGCAAAGAAAGATGCAAAGCCGCACCTCATAAGGTGGATCCTACTCCTATAATAGTTTAATCTCTCCATTAAAGATAAGAAAGGGGTAGAAAACATCGTTGCCGACCACTTATCACGGCTTTCGTCCGACATACCTAGTGATCCCATACCCATAGACGAATACTTTCCGGATGAGAAACTCTTTGCTACCTCTTCTTTGCCCTGGTTTGCGGATATAGTGAACTACCTTATCACAGGAGCCGTCTGTAACACCCCGTAATTTTGAGGATTAAATATTTAATTATTTTGGGTGTGATAAAAATATTTAAATTGGAGAAACTTAAATTCATGAGTTGGAGAATTTATTTGAGTGAGCCGAATTAATTATAATTGGCGATTTTTAAGTTTAATGGCTCAAAATCTCGTGTGTCACATTTTGAGGTCGAAATTTGAAAATTTTGAAAAGTATGTCGAATGGAAATTCTGAGTGCGCGGTTACGTCCGGATGGATCGGGATAGTCAGAAAAGAGTACCCGGGGTAGTAATTGGGTCTCGGGGTATATTTGGGCATAATCGGGCTCACACGGGGTGAGTTGGGCCTTTTTAATCAGGCCCACATGGCCAAAACGGGAATTTGTATTTTTAACCTAATTGGGAGATTAAGGAATGGCAGCCAACATAACTCTAAACCTAGGGTTTGAGAGCGGATTTGGGGGAAAGCAAATCAAGAGAAAATTGGAGGTTATTGGAGCCAAATTAAGGGACATCAACAACGGATCAGACCCTACGAACAATTCCAGGCAAGTGGTTAACTGTTGTGATTTCTAAATTGATGATAATCAATTCATATCATAGTGATGTGTAAACCAAAATTCGTTTTGGGGATAATTGGGTACAAAATGGGGTTTTTTGTTCATGAAACTATTGAATGAGATTCATAGTATAAATTGTTGTGTTGAACATATCTGAGATAGATGTTTAATTGGAATATGAATTCGGAATATAAACTGGGGAAAATCTGGATTTGGAATTTGGTTTGTAGAACAAGATTGATGAATTTTAATGGAAAACCCATTTCGAAAATTGTGAGATAAGTTGAGAAATTTATATACTAGAGGGTGTATATGATGTATAGGATCAAAGTTCATATGTTTATGTGACGGGATGACTTGATCAGGGGTTGAAATTAAGGTTTACAAACCTTGAATTTTCGTTAATGGTGTAATGCAGTGGGGAAGAAGAGCTGCCCAGGGATGATCGATCGATCGATCGGGGGCCATCGATCGATCGACGGTCACAGGAACTTGACAGTTCGGCCAGTTTGTTTATGAAGAGGATTTTTTATTTAATATTTACTCCCTTGATTTTATTTAGTGATAGATTCATATGGACACATATTTTCTTAACAATTATAGGGTGATATAATTGGGTTTACGAGGGTGTGAACGGTATGACATGAGATGAACAAATTTGAAGAAATAATTCATAATTATTGATATTGGGCCGAGGAATAATATTCGGGTATTGTAGTTGGGTGGCACTACATTATTAAAGGAATTTAGGTGAAATATTTAATTATGGACCAAGTGGGCGAGTCCGAGTATGCTAATAATTATAGGTAAATATAATTGGGGAAATTATGGAGATGAATGTGTGATATATTGTGGGCGAATATGTGAGAATGAAATTATGAGATGTAAAATGGACCAAATGAGCGAGTCCGAGTATGTTGGTTAAGTGAAACCAAAGTATTAAATTAATTATTGAGAGAGGGTAATTAATTTGGAGTCAGAATATAGACTCGTTAAATATTAAGGTATGGGCCAAGTGAGCGAGTCCGGGGATAATGGTTGTGTGACACCAAGTTATTAAATTAATAAGGGTGATAATTAATTTTATTAGAGTCGCACCACAGACTCGAATTTGTGTTGATTAATTAATGTGTAAATTAATTAAATAAAGGTCGGATTGTAGACTCGGATAATTATTAAATTAATGGGTGTAATAATTAATTTAATAAGAGTCGGATTGTAGACTCGGGTAATTATTAAATTAATAGGTGTGATAATTAATTTAATTAGAGTCGGATTGTAGACTCGGGTAGAATTAAATTAATAGGTGTGATAATTAATTTAATTAGAGTCGGATTGTAGACTTGGAAGAGTATTAAACTAATATGTATGTTAATTAATTTAATTAGAGTCGGATTTTAGACTCGGGTAGAATTAAATTAATAGGTGTGATAATTAATTTAATTAGAGTCAGATTGTAGACTCGGGAGAGTATTAAACTAATATGTATGTTAATTAATTTAATTAGAGTCGGTCGATAGACTCGGGGAGGTATTAAATTAATATGTGTGTTAATTAATTTAATTAGAGTCGGGCCATAGACTCGGGAGAAGTATTATATTAACTGAGGCGGGAATTAATTATATTAGAGTTGGACCATAGACTCGGGATGGTGATAAATTATTAAGTGAGAAAAATTATTATGTTGAGTCGGGCCACAGACTCAGGAAATTACAGGCAGTGTACGGGATTTTGAGTACACGGTAAAGCCGGGGTTTATGTTATATATATACGGTATAGTGATAGTATATATATATATATATATATATATATATATATACGTGTGTACATTGTGTGTGATATTTAATTTACAGGCAGTGTACGGGATTTTTGGGTACACGGTAAAGCCGAGTTTATATTATATATATACGGTATAGTGATAGTATATATATACGTGTATATATTGTGTGTGATATTAAATATCAGTGAGTAGATATTTATTTAATTTATATACTCTAGTTATATCAAGGGAGGTTGCGCGATGTGGGTGAATCCCCTAGCTTGAGGAGTAGGGTGAGTATATCCCCAAGTCATAGCGTCCGGTATATATAGGTGAGGGATTCATCTCACTTTCAGGGAAGGAATATGACCGCCTCCACTACATTTATATTTTGGGCCAAGTTGGTGAGCGATTCTAACTTGGGGAACTAGATTTTGTGAGCACACCTAGTGACATAACATTTTAGGGGGAATCATCCGGTGAGGGTATACTCGAAGGAATGGATATACGTATGTTATATGTGTGGATTTTGTGGCAAAGGTACATATATAATGGTAGTAAATATTATATACGGGTAATAATACAGTATGTGATGTATTTACTTTATATAACTTGTGATACGGTTATATGTTACTATTTAAGAGGAATTAATTAAGTTAATTGTGAAATAACTTATAATTCAGGAAATCATTATACTTGGGTTAGAGTAGTATGGCAAGGGAAGGTTATACCAGAACTAGTTGGACGGGGTAGCATAACTAGGTGGGGTTAAGGTAACCGGTAGGTGTGCACAATAGTGGAGGGGTGAGAATGTCCACAAGGGAGTGCGACACTAACTTAAATATGAAGCGCATTCATGCATTTTAAATTACTGCAGTTAATTCACTTGCTAAATATTTTCAAAATGTTTTGGGTTCTAACCCTTGCTATAAAACTATTTTCAAAATCTTTTAGGTGTCCAGCCATAGGGACGCCAGGATTGATATTCTATTCCAGGAACACGGAGCTGCGGCATATGTGGATGCTAGCAGGAGTTTGGATTAGACGCATCATTCATTCATTCCTAGAGTAGGAATCTTGTATCAGTTTTAGTTTTATTTAGGGCTTGTCGCCCAGACTTCTCGGTACAGTTTTCAGGTGTTGAATATTTATATTGGATTACTTCTTTGGTGGCCGGTGATTTATTCATCAAGTTATGTAATTATTGTTCAGTTGATTTATTCAGTTGTGTGAATGGTTTCTATTTTAATTCCGCATATACTATTTTGTTTAATTAAAAAGTTAAAATTGGCACCAGCTTTTGGAATACTAGGTGGTTAGTAAGTTTTAAAACGTTTTCGACAGTGATGCTAAGGATGATCCAACTGGGATTCCTGTTTTAATTTGGTATAGGACTGATCACCCAGTATTTTATTAGGCGGGGTGTCACAGATGGTATCAGAGCATCAGGTTCTAGTGTCCTTAGGATCTGTGCGGCTTTTCACGTTTCGGCTTAGCAATCTTTGATATAGAGCCCTGTTATAGGATTGTTGTATTCTCATACGTATGCGCATATACGTTCTTCTGCGAAATTTACATTTGAGAGTGAACTCATACAATTCGATTCTCATTCCTAATGACGCCCAGGAGAGAGAGAGCAGCTAGGGCAGAAGGGGGAGATGACACAAGGGAGGCTCGTCAGGAGCAAGAGTTACTACAGCAACGGCCAGAGATGATTTTGGCAGTATAGGTAACTGAAATAGTGGCACAGGCAGGTGAAGCGACGGTGGTCGCAACGGAAGGGTACTTTTCACGGGATCAGCCACAAGTGTTAGTGGCGACGGATGATCAGACATAAGCGGAGTCGTCAGGGTGGAAGCAAGAGAGAGAGGTTATTTTTAGTGGGAACCCACCAGAGTTGTGAGGGGGTTCAGATGTAGTGCTAACGTGTCAAGGAAAAAGGGATATCCAGCGTCACCTACGCATGGGAGATTGCAATGAGGTGTGGAAGCAAATGCTAACTACTTTTAGTTTAGTGGGAGCAGCGCTACAGTGGTGGGAGTCGATCACCACAGTGAGGAAAGGGACACACTAGTTATTGCAGAGTTTTGGGTGCGGTTCGACCGCAAGTATTTTCCTCCAGCGGTTGAGACCGGAATGAGGAGAAAATTTAGAGAAATAACTCGGGGAGACCGTTAAGTGGTCGATTACGAGGAAGAATTCACTCGTTGGCAAAATTTTGTACCGGATGAGGTAAGCAAGGAAAAGAGAAGGAAAGCAAAGTTTATGGACGGGTTAGTCTGGAGAATCAGACAACCTTTAATTGATAATTCCGCATTAGTAAATTATACAGATGTCATTAACACAGCACTCCGGCACTGTCGGGAATATCGCTTCCACGTGAAAGGAAGCGAGAGGGGAGTGGAAACTAGCCAGTCGGATAAGGCAGGAGGGAACAATACCAGTGGGGTATCTCAGCAGCAGACTGGAGGAGATCAGGGGCAGGATTTCCAGCAGGGAAACCACGCCAAATAATTTAGAACTGGAGGCTATCGGCAGGATGGCCAAGGATTTCAACAAGGTCGGCATGGAAGGGACAAGTGGCAGGGTGAATGTATTAGAAAGTGTTTCGTTTGTGGGGAAAGCAAGAACACATGAAGAGAGATTTTCTTAACGAGGCAGGGGTTAACTACAGGACGAGGTCCTGGATGTACATCCACTAAAGCAAGTCATGGGTGCATTCGGGCAAGGAGAAGATGCTTCAGAACCCGAGGGTCAGCTGATGCAGCTGGAGTATAGAGGTAAATTTTTACCCTAGGGGCATGGGGTATATTTTTTAGTGATAAGGAGGATGTCACAGTATAAGACTTATTTTTCACTAAAGTTCGCGGGCGAGTCGAATTTAGTGAGTACGTTGGCGGTAGCAGCCATAGTATGTGGATAAACTTTCCGTGGGGAAGTGGAGTTCCTTGGTGTTCTTCACGGGAGAGTGGAGGTGTACACTGAGTAAAGGTTTGAACTATGCGAAGAGTTACTACTTTCGAGAATTATGGGAGTAGGGTTGATAATACTTTCTAAATATCGGCTGGATAGCGATGAAATTTAACTATTGTAGATAGTGGTGTAAAATTTTGGTGTTCGCGACACCAGGGTTTGGTTGGTACTAGGTATCACCGGAGAGGGCGTATAGCCTATATATATGTGGATATATATGTTGTATTGCGTGGTGCGATAGCACATAGTGAGGTTTTGTATTCTCACATTTTATCCCGGTAAGTGGGGATGTTTACTGAAGTGAATCAGGGTGGTTAGATTTATTTTCGAGAAAAGAGAGATAGGTCGGGGTTTATTTTGCACAAGGACTAGTGATAGTAAGGGTGCGGTATTTCATGTTGTCTTCGGTAGCATAAGGGTAAGCGTATATACTTTTGCATTGAGAGACAAGTATTTTGCAGGAAGATGCTTGGACGTTAGTACATGGGTTAGGTACTCGGGCAGTAGATATATATGTATATATAAATATATATGTGATATGATTACGGGTTTGAAGTTATATTGCGGGTTACGACTAGCATAGTCAGGTAACAGTCGTACGGTAGAGCGCGGGGATAGGGTGTGTGAGCACCCAGGTTAGTTAAGGCAAATTTTGTGCGATTAAGCACGGGTATAGGGTGTATGGGCGCCCTGGTTAATTTAATTGCATACTTGTGTAACATATGGGATCGATGTGGCGGGGTTGGAAGCACATGACTAGAGAGTAATATGCGAAGCCTGGAACATTACGCTCATCTTAATTTCGAGGACGAAATTCTTTTGTAAGGGGGGGAGTATGTAACACCCCGTAATTTTGAGGATTAAATATTTAATTATTTTGGGTGTGATAAAAATATTTAAATTGGAGAAACTTAAATTCATGAGTTGGAGAATTTATTTGAGTGAGCCGAATTAATTATAATTGGCGATTTTTAAGTTTAATGGCTCAAAATCTCGTGTGTTACATTTTGAGGTCGAAATTTGGAAATTTTGAAAAGTATGGCGAATGGAAATTCTGAGTGCGCGGTTGCGTCCGGATGGGTCGGGATAGTCAAAAAAGAGTACCCGGGGGTAGTAATTGGGTCTCGGGGTATTTTTGGGAATAACCGGGCCCACACGGGGTGAGTTGGGCCTTTTTAATTAGGCCCACATGGCCAAAAACGAGAATTGGTATTTTTAACCTAATTGGGAGATTAAGGAATGGCAGCCAACATAACACTAAACCTAGGGTTTGAGAAGGGATTTGGGGGAAAGAAAATCAAGAGCAAATTGGAGGTTATTGGAGCCAAATTAAGGGACATCAACAACGGATCAGACCCTACAAACAATTCCAGACAAGTGGTTAACTGTTGTGATTTCTAAATTGATGATAATCAATTCATATCATAGTGATGTGTAAACCAAAATTCGTTTTGGGGATAAATGGGTACAAAATGGGGTTTTTTGTTCTTGAAACTATTGAATGAGATTCATAGTATAAATTGTTGTGTTGAACATATCTGAGATAGATGTTTAATTGGAATATGAATTCGGAATATAAACTGGAGAAAAATCTGGATTTGGAATTTGGTTTGTAGAACAAGATTGGTGAATTTTAATGGAAAACCCATTTCGAAAATTGTGAGATAAGTTGAGAAGTTTATATACTAGAGGGTGTATATGATGTATAGGATCAAAGTTCATATGTTTATGTGATGGTATGACTTGATCAGGGATTGAAATTAAGGTTTACAAACCTTGAATTTTCGTTAATGGTGTAATGCAGTGGGGAAGAAGAGCTGCCCAGGGATGATCGATCGATCGATCGGGGGCCATCGATCGATCGACGGTCACAGGAACTTGACAGTTCGGCCAGTTTGTTTATGAAGAGGATTTTTTATTTAATATTTAATCCCTTGATTTTATTTAGTGATAAATTCATATGAACACATATTTCCTTAACAATTATAGGGTGATATAATTGGGTTTAGGAGGGTGTGAACGGTATGACATGAGATGAACGAATTTGGAGAAATAATTCATAATTATTGATATTGGGCCGAGGAATAATATTCGGGTATTGTAGTTGGGTGGCACTACATTATTAAAGGAATTTAGGTGAAATATTTAATTATGGACCAAGTGGTCTTGTCCGGGTATGCTAAAATTATAGGTAAATATAATTGAAGAAATTATGGAGATGAATGTGTGACATATTATGGGCGAATATGTGAGAATGAAATTATGAGATGTAAAATGGACCAAATGAGCGAGTGCGGGTATGTTGGTTAAGTGAAACCAAAGTATTAAATTAATTATTGAGAGAGGGTAATTAATTTGGAGTCAGAATATAGGCTCGGAAAATATTAAGGTGTGGGCCAAGTGAGTGAGTCCGGGGATAATGGTTGTGTGACACCAAGTTATTAAATTAATAAGGGTGATAATTAATTTTATTAGAGTCGAACCACAGATTCGAATTTGTGTTGATTAATTAATGTGTAAATTAATTAAATAAGGGTCGGATTGTAGACTCGGGTAATTATTAAATTAATGGATGTAATAATTAATTTATTAAGAGTCGGATTGTAGACTCGGGTAATTATTAAATTAATAGGTGTGATAATTAATTTAATTAGAGTCGGATTGTAGACTCGGGTAGAATTAAATTAATAGGTGTGATAATTAATTTAATTAGAGTCGGATTGTAGACTCGGAAGAGTATTAAACTAATATGTATGTTAATTAATTTAATTAGAGTCGGATTTTAGAGTCGAGTAGAATTAAATTAATAGGTGTGATAATTAATTTAATTAGAGTCGGATTGTAGACTCGGAGAGTATTAAACTAATATGTATGTTAATTAATTTAATTAGAGTCGGTCGATAGACTCGGGGAGGTATTAAATTAATATGTGTGTTAATTAATTTAATTAGAGTCGGGCCATAGACTCGGGGGAAGTATTATATTAACTGAGGCGGGAATTAATTATATTAGAGTCGGACCATAGACTCGGGATGGTGATAAATTATTAAGTGAGAAAAATTATTATGTTGAGTCGGGCCACAGAATCGGGAAATTACAGGCAGTGTACGGAATTTTGAGTACACGGTAAAGCCGGGGTTTATGTTATATATATACGGTATAGTGATAGTATATATATATCTATATATGCGTGTGTACATTGTGTGTGATATTTAATTTACAGGCAGTGTACGGGATTTTTGGGTACACGGTAAAGTCGGGTTTATATTATATATATACGGTATAGTGATAGTATATATATACGTGTATATATTGTGTGTGATATTAAATATCAGTGAGTAGATATTTATTTAATTTATATACTCTAGTGCTATCAAGGGAGGTTGCGCGATGTGGGTGAATCCCCTAGCTTGAGGAGTAGGGTGAGTATATCCCCAAGTCATAGCGTCCGGTATGTATGGGTGAGGGATTTATCTCACTTTCAGGGAAGGAATATGACCGCCTCCACTACGTTTATATTTTGGGCCAAGTTGGTGAGCGATTCTAACTTGGGGAACAAGATTTTGTGAGCACACCTAGTGAGATAACATTTTAGAGGGAATCATCCGGTGAGGGTATACTCGAAGGGATGGATATACGTATGTTATATGTGTGGATTTTGTGGCAAAGGTACATATATAATGGTAGTAAATATTATATACGGGTAATAATACAGTGTGTGATGTATTTACTTTATATAACTTGTGATACGGTTATATGTTACTATTTAAGAGGAATTAATTAAGTTAATTGTGAAATAACTTATAATTCAGGAAATCATTATACTCGGGTTAGAGTAGTATGGCAAGGGAAGGTTATACCAGGACTAGTTGGACGGGGTATCACAACTAGGTGGGGTTAAGGTAACCGGTAGGTGTGCACAATAGTGGAGGGGTGAGAATGTCCACAAGGGAGTGCGACACTAACTTAAATATGAAGCGCATTCATGCATTTTAAATTACTACAGTTAATTCACTTGCTAAATATTTTCAAAATGTTTTGGGTTCTAACCCTATCTATAAAACTATTTTCAAAACCTTTTAGGTGTCCAGCCACAGGGACGCCAGGATTGATATTCTATTTCAGGAGATGCGGCATATGTGGATGCTAGGAGGAGTTTGGATTAGACGCATCATTCATTCATTCCTAGAGTAGGAATCTTGTATCAGTTTCAATTTTATTTAGGCTTGTCGCCCAGATTTCTCGGTACAGTTTTCAGGTGTAATTTATTCAGGTGTTGAATATTTATATTGGATTATTTCTTTGGTGACTGGTGATTTATTCGGCAAGTTGTGTAATTATTGTTCAGTTGATTTATTCAGTTGTGTGAATGGTTTCTATTTTAATTCCGCATGTACTATTTTGTTTAATTAAAAAGTTAAAATTGGCACCAACTTTTGGAATACTAGGTGGTTAGTAAGTTTTAAAAAGTTTTCGACAGTGATGCTAAGGATGATCCAACTGGGATTCCTGTTTTAATTTGGTATAGGACTGATCACCCGGTATTTTATTAGGCGGGGTGTCACACCGTCCCTCCCGACTGGACATCGCAAGATAAGAAGAGGTTTATTACTTGGTCGCACATATTTTTCTATGACGATCCCTTCTTGTTTAAATATTACACCGACCAAATCATCCGACGATGTGTACCGGATGATGAGATCCTCAAAGTCATCCAGTTTTGTCATTCGGAAGCTTGTGGAGGCCACTTTTTTATAAAAAGACGACCGCTAAAATTCTGCAATGCGGCCTCTATTGGCCCACAATATTTCGGGATGTGAACATTGCTTGTAAATCTTGTAATAGGTTCCAACGGATGGGAGCTATTACCCGACGAGACATGATGCCTCTTACCCCCGTACTCATCATAGAAATTTTCGATTGCTGGTGTATTGACTTCATGGGCCCTTTCCCCCCATCCTTTGGTTTCCTATACATCCTTATCGCGGTAGACTACGTTTCTAAATGGCTGGAAGCTATAGCTACCAAGACAAATGACAACAAAGTGGTGATTAAGTTCCTGCAGGAACACATACTTTCCTGCTTCGGTGCTCCGAAAGCGATAATCAGCGATAATGGCACGCACTTTTACAATAGGCCATTCGAGAAGCTCATGAGAAAGTATGGCGTCGTTCACAAGGTTGGAATGACCTATCACCCACAAACGAATGGGCAGGCTGAACTAGCGAATCAAGAAATCAAGAACATTCTTGGAAAGACTGTCAATCCTACCTGGAAAGATTGGTAACTTAGATTGAACGATTCTCTATGGGTCTATCGCACCGCATATAAAATCCACTCGGCATGTCCCCTTTCCGCTTTGTGTGTGGCAAGCCTTGCCATCTTCCGGTGGAATTAGAGCACAAGACGTATTGGGCAATTAAGAAGTTGAACTATGCCATGGATAAGACCGGTGAAGCTCGCAAGCTTCAATTAAATAAGTTATAAGAGATACGCAATGATGCGTATGAGAATGCAAAAATATCCAAAGAAAGGATGAAACTCGTTCACGATAACATCATTCGACGTAAAGAGTTTCTTCCCAAATAAAAAGTGCTTCTCTATAACTCTCGGCTTCATCTCTTTCTGGGCAAGTTGCAATCACGATGGTCTGGCCCGTTCGTTGTGAAGAATATTTTCCCTCACGGAGCTATTGAGTTAGACGATTTAAAAGGGGGAAATACATTCAAAGTAAATGGACAACGCCTAAAGCCATATCTAGAGGCGTGTGTGGAAGAAATCGACACCGTTTGGTTGTCGGACCCCATTTACGGGGTAGAGTGAGCTGCTATAGTGAGGTCGTCGCACCCCCGACGCGTATGGGGTGAATTCTTTTGTATAGTAGACAAGAGTCGTGTGAGTAGTGAGAGTCCATAGGATTAGGGTACAATAAGGTGAGAGCATTCGCATGTTTCGGGAAATTGAGTCAAGTTGCGTTGACCATAGATATCGAGAGGATTTTGAGTCCAAACTGATAGGGAGCATGTTGAGAATTGAAAACTTTCGAAGAAGAGCGATCGCAATTAAGTTAGGGGGAAAAATCCAGCTCAATGCAAGAACCAGATCGGTTTTTTTCTTTTTGAGTCGGACCGGTCCGGCCCGGATCGATTCCTTTCTTTTAGAGAAGGATCGATCCGATGATTAAAAATCTCAAAGATTAAAGGACAGGACCGGTTCGGTCCTATACCAGCCGGATCGGTCCGCTTCTTGCAGAAATTCCCCTATTCCCTAGGTGCACCCCCTTCTCCCCAATCCCTTCCCTTCCTTGCCAATTTGTTCCCCCATAACCAACCCTTCAATTTCCCTCCCAAATACACTCTCTTTCCCTCCAAACCCTTTCCACCCCTCCCCTATAAATACCCACCCATATCCTTCTCTTTTCTCCACACCTTCAACCACATCCCTCCTCTCTTCTCTCTCCCTAATTTTCCAGCAAACTCTCCCCGTTATCATGGCCCAACGACCTATCCCCGTCAAATATGACTCCCCAAAAATCCTACCCTCCGGCCATGGTGAATTCCGTTCCCGCCAAAAGGAGCGTTGGTGCAATCGGTTCTTCGATCTGGATCGTAAACTCCATATAAAGCACACTGTCCAATGGATAGGTCTGCCCAATTCCATCACCGCTCTCTTCATGTCTAGGGGTTGGTGCCGATTCCTTAATGAACCGTACGATTCAGTTTGGGCAACCGAGGTCCGCTCTTTTTATGGATACCTTGTTCGAACGGGCTAATTCGAGTCTCAAACATATATTGATGGTACCATCATCCCTTTTTCGTTGGCCCTTCTCAAGGCCAAGTTGGACGAATACGATGTTCCCGATGTTCAAGACTACACATACCCAAGGTCTCCCCGGTCGCCAAAGAACTAATTATGGAGCGCATTGCCCCTGATGTTGCATGGAGAGGACAAACTGTCGCTATTGGCTGACTTAATGAGAAAGCACGCCTCACATTCCAAATTTTGTGTGCAAACATTTTGCAAACGTCCAACGATTCAGCGATGCGTCCCTGTCAGGCCACATTGACATAACACCTCTTCGATCCCAACACTTCCATTAACCTGGCTCGCACCCTATACGTTGACATCATCGTCGCAGCCATGGATTAGAAAGGTGAAGTACCACTTCCATATGCACGTTTGATTACCTCAATCCTCAAAGACACTGGCATTGAGGCGCCGCTTGATCGTACTCGTCTTCACGGTCCTTTTGGACAGGGAACCCGCACTTGGAGCGCCAAATAGCTAGCCATCCTCCGGGCGAGGCGAGGAAGTGATGGCGAGGACGATGCTGCCTCGAGTGAGGAAGAGGAAGAGGAAGAAGAAGAAGCCGGTGCTGATGTGGAGATGGGTGATGTAGGTGCGGGTGAAGAGTCGACCGAAGAAGAAGACGACCCTGATTTTGAATGGGCCGGTAGCGACCTCACTAACTGTACGTCAGCCCTTGAGATGAGATTTAACTGCTTTTTGACCGACTACCGTCGCGATACAAGCATGATGTTTAGGTTCCAAGCGGACTTGTACCGATGCTAAGGGGATCCCAACGAGCCATTGTCATCCTACTTCTATGACCCCTATGGCCCCGACGCGCCCAGCTCTTCCCAACCACCGCCCCAGTGAAGCTTTGTTTGGTTGTGGCAGTTTTTAGTTGTTTCCCTTGTTCACATGGTTATATGCTTTTCCCTGTTATTGTACCACGGTCCTGTTTTATAAAAATATGCATTTTCTCCATTTGTTTATTTTATTTATCACACTTCTTATTTTGCCTTGTTTAGCTTTTCGTCCTTTTTGCTTGAGGACAATGCAAAAGTCTAAGTTAAGGGGGGTGGCAAGTGCGTATTTCTAAAACTCCACAAATTTTAAGAATGCCCAGAAATTTCCAAAAACAAAATCATAAAATTTGGAAAAACCCAAAAAAAAAATTAAAAAAAAATAAAAATTAGAATTCAAAATTTTCAAAAATATCATTAAAAGTCGGATTGAAGTCTCAAGTTGTAAAATTCAACATACACAAAGCCGAAATTGACCAAAGATGGAAATTGAGTGAAAATTGACGACTTAACGAATAAGTGTGGAGATTAACAAACCCGGTGAGATTCGAGCTTTTCATCTTTATGAAATTTATAAATCAATCCGAGTTAATTGTTAATCCAAAGTTCTTTTCAGCGCCTAAAAAGTCGTCGAGGATGTCAATCCTTTCATTTTGATCGGTTATGGAAAACGTGTGTGGTATTGCCTTAAAAAGCGCGCTATAAATCTCTAAACTTAATTCATCTCGAGACGCATATGGTAAATTAATAAGTAATTAGGAAAATGAAGTAGGCCCTCGTTTGTTACCCAAAAACATTAGCCATAAAAAGATATGAAAAATTATCCCTTTGATAACCCAAATTGAGCCGAATAACAGTTATCCTTTTCGTTTGGTACCCCGAAAAACTCAAGTAGCCCGAAATTGCAAAAATGGAATATTCAACAGAGTCCGAAAAGTGCAACAAAAAGGGGCAAGAAAAAATAGATATGATCAACAAAAATAGCAAGAAAAGAAGTGAAAAACAGAAAAAAAAAAATAGACAAAAAAAGAAAAAAATGAGCAATAGCCCGGAAAAAGCAGAAATGGACATCATAAATGGCTTTTCCAATTCCAACCTTCCCTACCATTTTCATTTTACCCAATATACCTTAAAACCCAAAAAAAGTCCTAACCGAGTCCAAAATGCAAAATTGGTTACCGCGTGGAGAGCTAATACACCAAAAGATAATAAAAGAGATTGAATGCGTGAATAAGAGGCAATGTTTCCGTTTTTAAAATCGTAATTCGTTGACGAGATCCTATCACTACAAAATTTCCGTCTTTCTACTTGTGTGTGTGACTTTGTATCCATTATATTTACTCTTTATATCACGCATATTGAGAGGATAGCCACATTCCGAGTGATTCATTTGAGAGAGCATTCTGTGAGAATTTGAAATCAAAACGAATTTTCGGATAAGTAACTTAATGGTCAATCGGTGGAAATTCGCGGTTAAAATTTTGGCTTCGCACACACGCACTACGATTTGAGACTTGTATATGACTTGATGATGTTATTTTCTGGGAAAGTATGAATTATACAATTTTTGCGTATTTTGAAGTTTCTTTGAGTCGAATTTTGTGGGTATATTCTCTACAAACCCTCACGAGACACAACTTGTCCTACTAGGGGAACCTAGGGGTTTAAAGGCTTGTTGCATACGCTAAATGCAATCGCTTGCCCGCGAAAAAGGTATTATATCCCAATAAAATGATTTTCAAGAGTTGAGCCTTTCTAGGATTCTTTTACATTGCTCGGGATGCGCAAAGGTCTAAGTTAGGGGAATTTGATTAGGTATAAATTGTTCCAAATTTATCCCTTTAATTTAGTTACTTTTAACACCTCGAACAATGTAATCGATTTGATTTTATCTCATAATCTTGCTACAGACTTATTCTAACGAGTACATCGAGTTTATGGTATTTTGTACTAATTTTGCAGGTATTTTATGTCAATAAAGAAAGGAATTAATCGGAAGAATAGAGAAAGAAAAGAAGGAAAAGTCAAATGGAAAAAGTTATAATTTTTACCCAAAATTCGGATAAGGCATTTAAATAAAAGTTGAAAAGCATTCAATTACGAGTACATAGGAAGAAACAGCACCTCAATCGGAGTCCTGGTGTGAAAGTTATGAGCAGTCAAAGTTTGAAGAAAAAGTCAAAGGAGGACCGGACCAATCTGGACCGGACCGATCCGAATTGCCAAATTCCAGAGAACCCCGGACCGAAGATGGATCGAAGATGAAAGAAAGAAAATGAACCGATCCATAACGGATCGATCCGCCCAAGAAATAAATGAACCGATCCGAATTCCAACCAGACCGAACCGAAGGAGGACCTGACCGGTCCGACTATCGAATTTTAATTTTTCTATTTTCCTCTAATGGAGAGTCCTAGTTCAGCTAAAACTCTTGGAGTTTTGTAAGGTATAAAAACCCGAGTTATTATCATTTTTAAGCACGGAGAATTTATCTAATTTTCCACTCTTTCTGTAAAAACCCTAGTTTGAAGATTGATTATAATTTTAATTCCATGATTGAAGATTGTTCAGATTTCTGTGACTACAAGTATTTTTAATTGTTGCTGTTAGTGCTTTGGTAAGATTAGTAGTTAATTTCTTCTGTCCAATCTCCTTTCTACATCATTCTACAATTCTTCCTTAGTTTAATCATGGTTTTCTGCAATTCAAAAATTATTTTCTTTAGTTTCAGTATGTTAGGCTAGATTTTCTAAGGTAGGGATACATGAACCCAGCCTGATGTGGTAGTTGCATGTGTATAAAATTAATCCTCTAAATTTAATGGTTTATTACGATCGTATTGTGTAGAAACGCGATAATTGTAGATCTTTGGATCTCGTTTGCTTTCGGGTAACCGAGATGCTTCAGAATGCAATTCGAGTGTAACTATCGCAATACCGATTTACTCGTCCTCTGATTAAGTATGGTGAGGGCTTGAACCTCAGATACGTTATACTTGGGAGTACTAAATTCTAGGTCTAATTAATCATTTAAATTTACGATTAGTTTTATACCTGCGGTACACTAGGGTTGGGGGATTGTATTCCCGTCCGATTTTTCTCGTCATATAGTTTAAAGTTTTAAATCATTCTTCATCAGTATTTTAGGTAGTTTAGAATAGTTGCACTTTTTCATAATTTCACAATTGCATCTAGTGTAGTTATTCCACAAATCAATTCACCTTTTTCTTTTCCTTTAGAGTCAGAGTTAGGATTTCCTTATCTATCCAACGTCGTTACAATTCCAATGTCCTATTTCCCTGTGAATACGATCCCGACTTACGGGGTTTATTACTAACGCGACGGGCTTGCACTTGAACCTAGAAGATAACGCACATTAGAGACACTTTCTGAGTCGTGTCAAATACTCGTTCTTAGCTTTTGAGGATGCTTTTATTAGCCTTGGGAGCTCATAATACCCGTCCTTAGCATTTGGAGGCGCATGGTGTTTCTATTATCCTTGAGGTCTCCTAATACTCATTATTAGCCGTGGGTGAATTGAAAATGTACCTAGCCTAAGGAGGCTTGATAGTACCCGTATATAGCTGTGGGTAGCTTTATAACGAACCCAGTTTGGGAAGGCTTGAAAATTCCCCAAAGCAAGAAAAAATCTCTCAACTTAGAGAGAGAAGTTTTAGCCTGATAAGGAAGGTTCTCTATGGACATGATGTCTGCAGCAAGGGATTAAGTTCCCAAACAACCACCACAATCCAATAACACTGTAGAAGAAATTCAACAAGCGCAACCTATACTAGAGTTTACGAAAGGGTAATTCAATACCCTTCAATTTATAATCACTGCGGCAAGCATCTCAAGAAAGTAGAGAGGTAGAAGACCTAAAGGCTGTTTGGCACAGAAGATTACAACCTTAATATCACAGCTAATTTTTAGCCAAAGTCCAAATTAACCACGGCAAGCAGTCTCCTACAGTCTGTTCCTAAAAGATGAAGAGCTACTAAGTTGCATTATAACCTATTGCCTAAAGTTATAGTACAAATGAGCATTCAAGCATTCAAGGCAAAATAGATAAATGACTACTGAGGATAAAGCAATGCAAAGAGGTTCAGTTGCAAATTCAATTAAATTAGAGTTGATTGAATGAAACTAATTATAAAGTTAAAGATCATGGAGGGCCAATGCAATTTAAAGACTATGTATCAGAGCTATGGCAAGAAAAAATTACAAGTTCAGAAGCATAGGGACGCAGAAGGAAAATACAACTAGCAAAGTTTGAAAAATATAGCTCAAGACGTCGCGTTTGCATCATCAAAGGACTTAGGAGAAGCCAGTCACATCCTTGGGATCAAGATCCTACGTGATTGAAAAAACAGGATGTTGGGCTCATCCCAAGCTATTTATATCTACACAATGCTCATAAGGTTTAGCATTCAAGATTGCAAGAAAGTATTTCTACCTTTCAGACATGTAATTTCTTTATCCAAGAGTGTCCAAAAACACCTGATCAGATAGAGAGGATGAGGAATATACATTATGCTTCCATGGTGGGTAGCCTCATGTATGTTATAGGTTGTACTAGATCGAATATCTGTTATGCCATTGGCATGGTCAAAAAATTCGAGTCTAGTCTAGGTGAGGATCACTAAACTACTATGAAGGACATTCTCAAGTACCTGAAGATGACTAGAGATTATGTGCGGGTATACTTAATAAAGAGTCTATTACCCGTTCGGTACACATACTTAGACTTTCAGTCGGATAGAGACTCCAGGAATTGACCTCGGGATATGAGTTTACCTTAGGAGGTGGAGCCATAAGTTGGAGGAGTATCAAGCAATCATGTATTATTTATTCGACCATGGAAGCCTAATGTGTTGCTACTTTGAAGGCAACAATAGAGGTTGTTTGGATCATGAAATTCCCAAGTGACTTGGGTGTGGTTCCTTTAGTGCATTCGGCTATTACACTTTATTTTGATAATAGGGATGCAAATGCGAATGTAAAAGAACCAATGACTCATATAGGGTGAAGCACAATAAGCGCAAGTATCACCTGATTCAGGAGATGGTGTAGATGGGAAACATCATCATGACCAAGATTGCATCTCAGGATAACATGAAGGATCCTTTTACAAATAGCTTACCAACTAGAACCTTTGACAGTCATGTAAAAGGAATAGGAGTCAAGTGAATGGCTACATGTCTTTAAGACTAAGTGAGATTATTAGGATTTTATTCTTAAAACAATATAAAGATATTTTATTTTAATTAATAAAGGATTGTCTTATTCATTTGAAATGAGAATCAAATTTGTCATATTGCTTTATATTTATTTAAATATATTGTTCACTACTATAAAAAGTATTTCAAATGACACAGGTATTACGGACAACTTTTAAGCTGTCCTTTAAAAAACGTATAGGGGACAACAAAATTTGGATGTCCTTTATAATAGATCTAAACAGATAACTAATCCTTTATGCGTCCTTTATAATAGTTTTAAGGACATAAAAAATTTGTTGTCTTTTATAATAGCTCTAAAAGGAGAGCATAATGTTGTACCTTAAAATATTTTATTTCCCCCTTTTATTTTTCCAATATCCCTCTCTTTCCTAAAAACCTATTTTCAGTCTCCATCTCTCATAAAAACTTATTTCCCTCATATTATTTGGTAGCTGCCAAAAAAGTATTATAAAGGACACAAGTATTAGGGACAATTTGTAATTTGTCCCTTAAAAAAATATAAGGTATAACAAAATTTTACTATCCTTTGTAATAGATAAAAAAGGGCAATCAAAACTTATTATCCTTTATAATAGTTTAAAAGGACACCACAATCATGTCCCCTAAACTATTTCAATTTTGTAGCCCAAAAAAAGTATTATAAATGACATAAGTATTATGGACAGTTAGTAGGTTCTCCCTTGAAAAAAGTACAAGGGACATAAAAAATTGGATGCCCTTCATAATATACCAAAAGGACACCATAATCCTATCCCTTGAACTCTTTAATTTCCCTATTTAAGTTTTGCATTTTCCCTCTCTTTTTCCTAAAAACCTATTTTCGTCTCCAATCTCACCATCCGCCCATTATCCTCTCAATCATCTTCCCACACTCCTTTATCCTCCCCCTCCCTATCTACCTCTCCTCTACGATTACCTATCCTTCCCCACCTCTTTTCCACTATTCCCTCTCCTTCTTCGCCCCTCCCCAATAATTCCCTTTCCCTCGCCGAAGTCATGTATTTTTTGCCGAAGTCAGCAAGGTTGACCGCCAATATATATATGGAAAGGATAAAGTGAGGTCCCACTTTGAGGACCCTGAATGAGGACCATTTTTTTAAAATAGTAAAATAAATATTTTTGGGCTGATTTTCTTTATGATTTTTAAACATTTCAATAGGACCATAAAAAAATAATCAACTCAAAATGAATTTTTTTGCTATTTTAAAAAAATCGGTCAAAACTTATCAGTTTTTAAGTTGTTAAAAACTGACAAACTTTGACCAATTTTTTTAAAATATTAAAAAAATTCATTTGAAGCTGATTTTTTTTATATGGCCCTATGTAAATAGAAGTCCTCATGAGATCCTCTCTCTCTCTCTCTCTCTCTCTCTCTCTCTATATATATATATATATATATATATATATATATATATATATATATATATATATATATATATATATATACAGTCCTGCTCTTGTGCGGACTAGTCCGCATTTTAAGAGTGCGGCGCCGACATGTGTCACCTGGTATATATATGTCCGCATTTTAAGAATGCGGACTCGACATGTGTCACCTAACGGTGCCCCTAGAATTTATCGCCTAAATTATAGGCACACTCTCTCTCTTTTCAGGGCTCACCGTCAGGTGACACATGTTCGCTCCGCACTCTTAAAATGCGGACTAGTCCGCACAAGAGCAAAACTGTATATATATATATATATAGGGACAAGATCAAGTGAGGTCCCAGTTTGAGGACCCCGAATGATGACCATTTTTTTAAAATAGTAAAAAAAATATTTTTGGGCTGATTTTTTTTTATGATTTTTAAACATTTCAATAGGACCATAAAAAAATAATCAGCCCAAAATGATTTTTTTTGCTATTTTAAAAAAATCAGTCAAACTTTGTCAATTTTTAAGTTGTTAAAACTGACAAAGTTTGATCGATTTTTTTAAAATAGTAAAAAAATTCATTTTGATCTGATTTTTTTATATGGCGCTACTGAAATGTTAGGACGATATAAAAAAAATCAGCTCAAAAATATTTTTTTTTACTATTTATATATGCGCGTGTGTGTATGATAGTGTGATTTTATTAACTATGACTTAGGAAATAGAGAAAAATATAGATAAGAGAGAATAAATTTGTATCCCATCAGTCACTTTCATCCAGTAAAATCTATTAATAAAGGTTGGATCCGAATTGGCAGCAAGTTGTTGGATGACAATGGTGGTGGTAGTTGTGGGTTTTAGATGTGAACTGATTGGAGATGGGATCAGGATTGACACGTACAGAGGAACGGTGACTCTGTTTTAACAGATCAGAGGTTTTGTGGAGGCGATGATGATGAGATCAACTTGAATTGGAGTCGCCAATTTTCCATGTATCCGTAGAAAATAAAGAAGATAAAGCAGATAAGTTCCGGCAATGGTGGTAAGATGTTGATATTTCGTAGATTCTTATAGTTTTTGAATACTGGTGGTGGTATACTGGTGATGTTGATTGATGATGGAAGTGTGATATGTCGCGACGATGACGATTCATGTATTTTTACACTGGTGTTTAACGGTTAGCTATTGGGAGATTAAAGGAGATATGAATACGACGTTGATAGCAAGGGGTGTGTGTGTATATATATATATGGAAAATGATGTTGACACTGAATTTTTTATCCAAAGTGGAATTATCGAATGAGGGGAAAGATTTCTATTGGTTCTTTTGTGGAGTCCACGCCAGTAGCATTAGAGAATAAATAAATAACACGTCGCCATGTATATTTTCGGTCAAAAATTATGTCAAAAATTCAGTTACAATAAAAGGAGTCTATATATATGTGTGTGTGTGTGATTATATTATGGTTGAAGGGTTGAATCTGTGAAGTTGTGTTAGATATATTTATAGTTTTATTTCGCTATTTTTCCTTTGTAAATTTATTTCTTCAATTTCATTATGATTGTTAATGATCGACTAAATTTACCTAATTTGTGAATTAAACTATATTTTATTGCTATGTATTTCTTGTTTTATACATGGAATATTGTTCTTTGATCTCCACAACAAATGTGCATATTGTGGAACATAAACGAGGACCCTTTAAATTTTATGTCAAAGCCATAGTTTAATTCATCTCTATCCCTCATTTGATTTCTCAATTCCTTGGACAAAATCAATGGAACACATATGTTGTGTTTATTATCAAATGCTTGTTTATTCACTCACCCAACAATCTGGATTCTTGTACAATATGAGGGATGTGATATAAATATTAATATTTAAATTATAGATATTTTGTTGTGAGTCCTATCTAACAATGTTTTGTGAGGCACCGATCCTCCCTATATATCTTTTTGTTGAAAGTCCCATAAACTACCCCACGATCTGTTTTGAAACCCACAACTATTTGAATTCTTCCATGTTTGTTGGTTGCGTGTCTTAATAATTTAGGACCTAAGACTTAATAAAACATGCACAGGATCGAACCCTAAAATACATTGGAGAATGGGACTAAAGCCTACTTATCCCTTTAAATTACGTAGTAGATAATGAATAGAAAAAGAAATGTGTTGATTCCACTTGTAGATTTTGTGCTCAACGTTTAGCAAAATAATCTGCTAATCATTCGGTAGAGGTAGAATACTGAAAATGTTGAGTCTTCGAGAGGCCTCAACCTCTTTGAATTTCTCTCAAAGATGGTAATTGTCATTTCACTAGCAGTCACTCTCACAAAAATTTCATTCAACTTATCATATGAGTTTGGGTCAAGAAAGTCTAACGCTCTCACTTTAAAGTGGGTGTTGGTTACCCTCATAGACAATTGGTTGAAATACTAGAATAAAAATAAGTAGTTGAAGTGGATTCTACAATTTTTAATGTTTCAACCTACCATAGATTATTAAGATCCTCTTAAAACGTGGTTAAAAAAATCTCAATTCAACACTATGAAAAGGGTACTCGATTTGATCGTTCAATACTTAATTAGTATTATGATTTTAAATTCTACAGGTTGAAGTTATAAACAGACGAGTACTATGGGGATTTAAAATTGAAGTCGTGCTTAAAAAAATATGGCAACTAAAGAAGACGAGTAATGTGAGGATTTAAAATATGGATTTTGAATAATTGTGGAACAATTCCAAACCCTTTTGGATTAATTTTGAGTAGTTTTGTACGAACCCATGTTTTCTGTTTTTAATGGTTGGACTATAAACTCCTAATTATAGTAATACGATGTTCGGAATCGAACACATGTTATGTTGAAATTGTATATCTTGTATATGTATGCTAATATAGTTTTTTTTGCACTTGATGAAAGTTTTATTTGATTACGCACTAGCATTATATATATATATTACACGTATTGTTTAGTTTACATGCCTACCAATGTGTTTGTAAATTGATTTTATATGAGTGGAGTTTAAGGGCTTAATATTCCATTTATTTGATAAGAATTGGTAATCTAACACTCTAAGATCATCTCCAGGCATGTGGAAAATGCTTAAATATTTTTATCATATGATTGATAATCTAACACTCTATGACACGATAAGAATTGGTAATCTAATACTCTATGAAATATGTTTCTCTTATTTGTATCATATGATTTCTTATGTTTTATCATGGCTTACCATAGATAATTAATCATTTTTTTAATTAATACCATAACTAATCATATATATCATTTTCTTGTAACAAATTCACTATTATTAAATCCTCATCTACAAGCGGAGCGACACATGCATCACCCCCATCTCAGATTCAAGTATATAAATTTTATTTCTTAAAGACTTCAAATATTTCACTGAACAAAGTATACTCATTTGCACCACTTCTTACCTGCTTGTGTTAATACTTTCTTTTGAACAAGTAGTATCAGTGGTACACCCTCCGGTAGAGTGGTAAATAAGTCATAATTCATCTCACATGAGGGTATATACTAACATCTATCCACACATTAGGATTTTTTTAAATATTCATATATGCTTACTCATTTATTTTGAACATGTGAAACTATTGGTATAACCTCTCTTAATAGGAAAGTTAGAAGGACTGCCAAACAGTGGGATGAATGGGGTAATAGTGACAAAAAGATAATTGGTTGGGATGAAGATTGCCAACCAATTGGACTCATGATTCTAGATATGATCTCTCCATAAGACAATGAGTATTTTACCCCTCGGACTAAATGGGTCGGCCTCATCAGGGTTGGCCAAAATCAGACAGACAACTATGAATGGGAAAAATAACCAGAAAGGCTATTTTGGTCATCCGAAGGCTATGCAAGTTGATCCACGTAATGGGCATGCATGTATGATGAATATTCACACTCTCCATACAGCTTCTACAAGGACATATGGAATTCATTTAGTGATTAAGATCAACCAACATTCTCCATGTGACCTGGGGTGCACACTTCACCCCAAGTCACCTATAAATACCCAACTATTATACCTTGTTCCATAAGTCATCTTATTGCACTGAAACTCTATAGAAATACTAAAGAGAGAGAAAGTACTTGTAATTTTTATAACACTCCAATAATTATTGTAAAATGAGTTGCTAAATAGTGGACGTAGGCCTAATTGGGCTGAACCATTCTAAATCTCTATCTTGGTCTTTTCTTTCTCTGTCTTAATCTTTTGTTCTTACTTTCTCTTTACCTTTACTGTTCATAGTCATACCCAGAGCTAACTGAACTACATAACATACTGAGTTACTTTCATATATTAACTGAGTTGTTACCAATTCATGTAACATCAGTTTGACACCGTCTGTGAGAATCGACTAATTAACTCAGTTAGATCTCACGGGTGAACTCACTCACAACCTGGTCATAGGAACATATCTAACTCAGATAAGATCAAGATCTATCATTTAAAGGTTTGAGTTAAGGGTTTACCCTTCTTCATCTTCTACTTAGTTCCTAGGTATTCTACGAGTTTTATAAAAAAAATTGTAATTATGGGTGAAAAGTACTGTTTAACTTCATATTTTTTTGGGGGGGGGGGGGTGATCTAAAAAATTCAACCAACTCATCTTCATCCTCGTTTGATCATCGGATCTGGGAACTTCTTGGTAGAGATTAAACCTAGAAAATTAGATCCAAAATTGAACTATTCACACTATTATCTAGAATTTTTTAGGTAAATTCATTTGGTTGAACTATCATCGAAAATGTCATCGGAGTTTCCTTCGCCACCACCTCCAGACAGGATGAATGCCTCAGGCAACATACTGCTTTCAGACATGGCAGAGCTCACTAGAGCTTTAAGGATAATGATTGCATATCAAGAAAAAATGAAATCACAAATGATGACTCTAAAACAAAAACTTGTGGGAAGAACCTTAGAGGGTGCAATGAATCCTCATAATTTGATGGTGAGGGGAAGAAAAAACCCATTTGATGAGTCGCTGAATGCACTAAGGGAGACTAAACCGCCGAGGTTCTTAAAAAATAATGTGGTAGAGTACCAATAATTGGGAATGGGATATGATGGAAAAGACCCTTATAATGAAAAGCAGGGAAATGAAGAGGAAGCCGAGGTTGAAGCACAATTAAGAAGTCAAGATTAATATTACAAACCATGCTGAATCTCTTCTATCCCCAATAATGTAAGGGGAACTTGGACTGAACATCCCTTTAAATAGAGGTCGAGTGCATTCGCCATGCTCTCGAAACCTTTGGCCTTAAGTAGTCTAGGAACCGGACAAAGAGGACCTCGTCCTTCTGAAAGCTAATGAGATATGAGGCAAATCTCCGGGGAGTGTAGGGGAATGTTGGCCCTAAGGGGTTCAACCTATGTTGAACCTTATGACTGGTCTCATACATTGACGAATATGATTATATGAGGCTCAAGAAGATAAGGGTCGGGAGATAATCATCTAAAAAGAGAAAGACCATGGAAAAGTTATATTCAAAGGTTGGAGTAGGAATCCATTTGAAAGGGGTTATGTAAAGGTCTCCCTTCATCCCAAAAATTATTAGCTATCCTACTCATGCGAAGTTAAAACTTCCATAGGTGACACCACAGTACGATAGAAGCACAAACACCATTCATTATGTAAAGATGTATCAATCAATCACGGATATTTAATCAGAACCTGATGAAATGAGGTGCATGACATTCTCAGGGACGCTGACGAGGGAAACACATATGTGGTTCACTAGTTTGCTTAAGGGTCATATCAGAAGCTTTAAAAAGCTTGACGATCACTGATAAGAACCCAAAAGTGTATATTTTATATCCCGAATAGACGTATTTTAGTTGTTAATTCTCAGTAAAATTAGGTCTTATATGAGTAATTGTTTAATGTGCAGGCTTGATCACTGTTTGCGGAAGTTCGACGCTTATTTCAAGGCAAATGTGCGAATAATGAGGCTAATTCCCCAGTTCTATACCTTACTCGAGCCTAAACTTACCCCGAACCCCATTTGTGTTTAGTTTGTGCTTTCTAGATTTTTTTAGATTTTTTGTTTGAGTCGTTTTTATTTTAGATTTATTTAGAATTTTCAAGAATTTATTTTATATTGCTTTTTATTTTTATTAGTTTTTAATTTTAGTCTTTTTTTTAGTTTTGCTAAATTTTATATTTTATATTTTTAGGACTTTAGGTTTTATTTTTACTTCTTTTGTAGTTTTATTTTTTTATTATTTGAGTTTTATTTTTAAAGGATTTATTTTGTTATGTTTTATTTTAGTGCGTTGAGTATTTGCCTTTCCTTTATTTTTGTTTATTTTTAATTTTTAGTTTGTTTATTATTATTTTTATTTTGTTTTTATTTTATTTTATTAGTTTTTATTTGAGTCGTGTTTAGTTTTTAGAGTTTGTATTGTGTGTCATGTTATTTTTATTTTTATTATTTTTAGTTTTTTAGTGAGTTTTACTTTTAGTTGATTTTTATTTTTAGTTTAGTTTAGTTTTTATTTTTATTTTACTTGTTTTTTTTAGGTTTATTTTTATTATTTTCTTATTTTATTTTTGGGGACCAAATTAAACACACACACACACCACATTATACTACACTCACACACATAAACAACACACTCTATCACCTTCCTAAGCCACACCCACCAAACTCCCATGCACCTCACCACACTCAATCAACCCCCTTCATCTTCCTCACCAACACCCCTCCCATTTCTCTCTCCTCTCACCTCCATAACTAAGGCCTCATTTGCAAGTTTTATTTTGGAGAGAAAAGAAAGGAAATGAAGAGAAAGTGTTTTTCCTTTCCTTCGTTTGGAAGTTTAAGTAAGAAAGAATGTGACTTTCTCTCGTTTGGGAGTTTAAAATGAGAGAAAAGAAAGGGAAATTTTTAAAAAACTCTCTCTTCCTTTTTCTCCAAAACATTCTTTCCAAATCGGAAAGAAATGGAGAGAAAAGAAAGTTTTTAATGAATTGTTCCTTTTTTCTCTTAAAAAAATTATTTTCCTCCCAAACTCCCAAACGCAAGAAAGAAAATTATTTTCTTTTCTCTCCTAAACTCCTTTCTCTTCTCTTCTTTTCTTTTCTCTCTTATTAACTTTCTCTTCTTTTCTTTTCTCTCCTAATAAAATTTTTCTTTCCTTTCTCTTCTCTCTAAAACTCCCAAACGAGATCTAAAACAACCATACTCCCCATTATACCTTTTGCTTCACTCCTTAACCCGGTTAAATCGAGCTCAAACCCGTCGAAGCCACTGCCACACCTCATCCAACTCGAGCAACTCCGGACCTAAACCCAATCAAATCAAGAAACTCAAACTTTACCCCCTCTGGAACCAGACCCAACCCTCAACCCATAATCTGAGACCCCGACAACCCTAAGTCGGCGCCCATCTCCGACAACCATAACCCACGACCTGAACCTGACAAATCCAAAAACCCAACCCAGGGCAGCTCCATACACGACCACCTCCGAATCTACATCTTCGGCCATCGTGAAACCCGAAGCCTACTCCTCGGCGTCCTGACCCGACTCCAAACCCCGGATTCCGAACTCCAACTGAGCACAACTCACGACCCAGCTCCAGTAAATCTCAACCCGCGATCATTCAATCCCAATACCCATTTATCCCAAAACCCAACCCTCCCAAATGCCTTACACGATTCTGTTAAGTCCAAAGCCAAGCAGCCAAGCCAAAAACAAAACCCCTTTATCCCACATGTTTTAAACCAACTTTTTACCCAATTCCAAAATTACACCCAACTACCTTATTTCCCCACTTACCACATTCAACCTCTATTAATTTCTAAATTAACCCTCACCCAACACCTCACACGCCCTCTTACACCATTAACCTCTCCAATTTACCCCTTAGCTCCATGTGCACTATAAGAGGAAGAAGAAGACCCATTTTGAAAGGAGATGATAGAGAGAAAAATTCTAGAGTTAGAGAGAAACACTTTTTATTTTTTTAGAGTAGTTTTAATTTTTATTTTTAATTTTTATTTAGTGAGGAAAAATAAATTGTTGTGGGGATCAATTTGAGTGCATTTTTGTTGGATCATTCAAATTGAGGGATGCAAATTTAATCACAAAGATTGGAGTTCAATTATGCATCAAAATATTGTGTTTGATTGTTCTATTCTCCTCTCATCTTATTTTTATGCCTATGCTTATTAGTTTGCCAAATTTCATATCATGTTAGGCTAAATCCCCTTTCAAGGGGTGGGGTGAACCCTTATTTTATGTTATTTTGATTTAATTAGTGTGATTGTTGGAAAATTCTCTTTAAATGTTAATTTTGGTCCTTCACCCTTAAATTTACGCCTCGAGAGAGGGTAAATGGGTTTCGAGAGAAAATCAAAATTCTAGTTATAATACCCATTTTAGATTCGAACTAGAGATAAGGGTTTCTTAAGTGTGGTATTATTCCTTGAATTTCAAGTATAAATTTTATTTTCTAAGATTTACATAAATTCTAATGAATCGATCTTAGCGGGTGATTAATTAAAAGGAGTGTGGATCTATTTTCTAGAGTTATGGGGGGTTAAACTTAATTTTCTAAAAGGTTACTATTAAAATTACATTTGCAACGAGAGTTGATTTGTAATTTTGATATTAATTTGGGAGAATTCAAATAATTAAATTATTTAGTTAGAATAGCTAGAATTTGTGGTGTATTCACACTCCTTGATTGTTCTCAAATTTATTTACCTCACTTTATCTCTTATTTTAGTGTTGGACTTTGTTCATTATTTTTAGTCACTTTTTAGTTAGTTCTTTACATCTTTGATTTAGTTTAGTATTATTTCACCCTCATCACAAAAAATGTTTTAATATTAAGAAAAGCTAAAAAAATTTAGAAAAAGTAAAAAGTCCAGAAAGAAAAGAAACAAATGAATTAAATATTTCCTCTCTTTCAGGTTTCACCCTTAGATTTGGATTGATTCCCTTACTTACCGCTACACTCTAGTAATGATATATTTTTGTTGGTGTGAAAGATTTTGATTAGAGGAGCTTTCAAACAACAATAAATACACGAAAAGTCATCTCTATCAAATGGTGCCATTGCCAATCTTTGGAGCTTGAAGCATTAGAGAGGATTTCCCTTTGTGATTCATTTGTATTCCGTTTGTCTTTTATTTTTTCGTACCATTTTTCATTTTTTTAGAAGGCTTGTATTAGAAGTATTCTATTCTTGGCTTGTATTGCGGTGCTTAGAGGCACCATTTATTTTTCATTTAAATTTGTAATAATTAATCGCGAAGAAAAACGTGATAGGGAAATTGGAAAAGGTAGAAACAGGGCGTCCAAGGCGAGGAAAAGAAGCCTCTCTACCTTGGGTTGGTAGGACTCCCGGGGCCTGACTGAGATAGGCGTAATCACCCCCCGGTCGACTCAGCTAGTTCATCACCCCACGGCGTAAAAATCATGGGAGGTACATATCTAAAACCCTCGCGCCTCTCCTGTCAGTGAGTGAATTTTTGTGTGTGACTACATGCTCTTATTTGCTTTTATTCTCGCATTTATTTTCGAATGGTGTGATGAATTAATCAATTAAAACCTACACCTGGTCATTCACTAGAAGCGATTTCATCATCCGACTCACTCGCTTACCAATTGTGTGCTACCCTAGCCATCACTAAATTTAAAATCAATCAACTAGGTAGCCAATAGGAGAACATTTTTGTAAGGATGATCACACAGATAATTCCGTGATTTTTTATCGCCCGCAGACTTAATTAGAATTTGACTACCCTTTCACTAAGTTTTGAAGATAAAAATTGGTTATGTGCTAGTTAGGATTTATCCTTGACTTGTGTGTGTCCAATTCAATTCCTTAGGTAGCCAGGTTTTAGTTAGTTCGTCCTAGAGTCCAAATTTTTCCCCGTCTTTTTTTCCAAAAGTGAAATCGAAAAATAGTTTCTTCCTTTATTTTTCAAAAAAATCCAAAAATATCTTCTTCCTTTATTTTTTAGAAAATCCAAAAATATTTTCTTTCTTTCATTTTAGAAAAATCCAAAAATATTTTCTTTCTTTCATTTTAGAAAAATCAAAAAATATTTTCTTTCTTTTTGAGAAAATTCAAAAAATCCAAAAATATTTCTCTCATCATGGCCGAAGAATGTCCTTTGCGGGATTACTTTGGCCATTTCTCATTTTCTCAAAGTATGTTTGCAGTTGAGCCCGAATCGAACCTCCATGCCTTACTTAGTGGCTTTAACTCTCAACTACACACCTTTGATACTCTTGTGTCGCCCATGCACGCATCTTACATTTCATCGCCTCCGATGATGAGTATCAACGCGTCACATGCTTCGCCATGCACCTATTGCTTTCACGCCGATCACTTGTCTCATGAGTTCTCGTATATTCCTTATTCTTCTGAATCCACTATGGAACAAGTGTATCCATATGACACTAATTCAGAACCCACTCCGACTTATTATCATTATAAATCCAATCCCGAGTGGTGTGAGTACCTTATCTATTCGTGGACGCCTGATAACCTTCCTATGTAATACGAATCCCAACCCGATGTTGTGGATCCTCACACGTTCCAACAGTCATCATGGAAATCACACACACTTTATCCCAATCAGTCCCCTCACTATGCACCCCGTGATTATCAGCCTTTTGTCTCTCACGGAGATGATTCTCCTGTGTATGACCAACTTGACCCCGTTCCCCATACTTAATTTGAGTATTCTCCATATAGTCATGATAATAGTGAGTTGTGTCTACCTCAACCCCCACCACCACCCATCACTCCACCACCATCCTCCACATCCTCTCTCAAAAGGCTCTTGTAAAAGTTCATCATCGAGCAAGAGCAAGCCACTCAAGTTCAAAATGAAGCCCTCCAACGGCTTGAACAAAGATGAAATGAAATTGAGTGTGAGTGAGAGTCAGATTTCACCTCAAGTCAACTCGTTGTGGCCCCCACGTGGAGTGATGATGCGTCATCTTGTGCCACTGATTTTGAGTGTGACCAACTCTACCACTCCGAGAACCTCGACGTTGAGACTATTCCATGGTCCGGGCCTCAAGTTGACACTTGTGTTGATTTATACATTGATAGTGAACCTGATGAAATCCTACCATTTCCATATGAACCCCTCATTGCAGATCGCATTTACTTTCCCTCCGAATCCAAAACAATGCCCGAGTCTACACTTATTGAGTCCACCACTTTTGTTCTCGAGGAACCACTTTATCATAGGTCAGCTCCGGCTACGAGTCCTCACCATTTTCTCGAGATTGAATTCGAGATGATTTATACCTCTCCAGATATGGATCATGTTCCACCATGCATGGCTCCCTTTGAGCCCAATATTTTTAATGATTCCTTTATCTCCCATCTTGGTGCCTCGTTTGAACCACCCACCACATTCATTGGTAATATTATTGTGGAGAAATTAACCACTCCATCTTTCGATACCACACTCCCCCTGTGAGTATTCATTTACTCCTCCCGACGAGTGTGTGTTCCCTACACTTGAGTTGGATCATCTTCCTCCACCATTTCTCCCACCCTACCCACCTATTATCCCTTCCGCCCCACCACCTAGTTTGGATCTTGATTTTACACCTTTCATGTTTCCATCGACATTTTTAGATCCTCACCTAAAACCACCATCCTTCTATAAGCATATTTATGGTGCTACTCTCCACTTTTGTGACACCGAGCTTATTACTCTATGCCCGCCACTTACTTGTGGTGTTGATTTTTTCCATCGATAACTCCCTGGCGTGTCACGACGCGACCATTATCATCTATATTTATAGAATGGTCGTGTGATTTCTATGAGCCCCACTCCATCACTATTTCTGCACCCTTTTGCCTCCCCATCCAGCTTGAGCATCATGCTTATAGGTCCCTTGTTGCCCTCACCTTACGGCTCAATAAGGCCCGAAACCAATACTTTTTCACCCTTACCCTAATACCCAACCGCCCATGGTTCACTCATGCTTTGCATCGGGTGATGCACTTTTCCATACAAGTGCATTGACCCTTTTAGCCTTTATCCAACAGCACTAACTCTTCAGTCTTGTTTGGAGGTGATTCTGATCACCCACTTTTTCTTCCGCCTCGCACTTTCATAGACTTATCTTTAGGGTGATATTCCTTCGGTCTGGCTGAAGACATTAAACTTAGTGCTCACTACACCAAAATGGTCAAATTGGCACCCTTCAATCGGCCAGTCTTATCACAATCATTGACCGTGATAAAAAGATACACATTTTTTGTCACGGTCAATGACCATGATAAGGTAGTGAAAAAGTCTTATCACGGTCAATGACTGTGATAATCCTATAAAGTTATCACGGTCAAAGATCGTGACATGTCCGTGATAATTCTATCAGTAAAAAAACCTTCCCTCTTATTTTTTTCCCATCGATTTCTATTCCCTCCATTTCTCTCTTTCTCTCTAAGCGACTAGACTCTCTCTCTCTCTACGATTTTGGTACATTTTCTCTCTTTATTTCTCCTCCATTTATGTATATGTGTGTGTATATGTGCATGTGTGTAAATGTGCATGTGGGGGGGGGGGGGGGGAGGGGGCAGGGCTGGGGGAGGGGGTGTATATGTGTGTTTGTTTATTTGTGTGTGTGTGTGTGTGTGTGTGTGTATGCGAGTGTGTGTATATGTGTGTGTGTGTGTGTGCGTGTGTGGTGGGAAGTGGCAGTGGTGGGGTGGGGGCAGGGCTGGGGGGTGGGCAGGGGGCATGGGGCTATGTGTGTGTATATGTGCGTGTGTGTGTTTTTTAAAAATAATTTTTTATTAGTTTATTACATATTGCCCCTCATATTGTAATGCGCCTTGGAAAAGAATTGATTGATTAAATATTGACTGGTTGTTAATTTTTTTAGTAAATTAATAATTAGTGCCCCTTTCATATGCAAGTACTCATTGTAAATTAGTAAATTAATAATTGTATATTGTATTTGTTAGTTTAATTGATGAAAAGAATTAATTGAGTAGATGAATTAGAAGGAGTACGGGATACACATTTGTTGTTGCCATTGCGGTTGAATTATAGTGGATCTATGTTCGGTTGGTTAATTTTAATAGTGGCATGACCACTGGATTATTGTCCATATGGGGGTGGGATTTTTCAACTTTCTTTTAAAATTACTTTGTATAACGAACAATGTATATATAGTATGATAATTAAATGAAACATACTTCAAATTACATATAGTGCGAATAGATACTAGCCTTTTAGTTCTTATGCGTACGCATTCAAAAGCCCTTAGACCCGTTCGAGAGTCATTACCCCTGTAATGAGTTCTCTCGAATTGTCCCGTTTGAACAGTTTGGGACTGCATAATTTCTGTATAATAATATTCTTAGTGGCTTAAAATTGTTACTTTTGGAGGAGGTTCTGCAGTCATATCCTATTGTTCTCTGGGTATATACTAGATTGACAAGTGTGACTGTTATTTTAATTGATCAATTGAAATAACACTCACACTTTCCAATCTACGTCGTGTACTTGGAGAACTACGGGGATATGCTGCCGAATTTTTTTCAAATCGTAACAATGTGCTTGAGCTGTTGAGTATATTACATAAATATGCAGTCTTGAATGGGATAGGACCACTCACCCTTTAGAGGAGATGGAGGAAATAAGATTTTCTATTATAAATTGAATTTGAATTTGAAATTTAAAAAGCGAATATAAATAAGACATAATTAAATACAACATACTATAAATCTAAGTTTTGTTTATACTAATTCATGAGTATATGCTTGTTACCTTTAATAGGTGATTAGTTGTGGTAGTTGTGATGGGATATCCGAAATACAAAGAGTGGATGGGTGAGACAAATAGAATGGCGGATGTGTTTCGCAGAGGTGCTAATGAATTTGTGAAATACACAAAGAGATGTCATAATGATGAAGGGTTTTCGTGTCCGTATGCTAGGTGTAAGAATGGTAAGGTGTTTGAGTGGAAAATAGTTGAACTACATTTGTTAAGATGGGGTATGCAAGATATTTATCGATTTTGTAGTTTTCACGGTGAATTGAAAGTTTCTTTTGTCCCCGAATAACCTTCACAACAACCGTCAACAAGTAGGATAGAAGTAGAAGGGGATAACATAGATCATAATATGTTAGAGGATTTAGTTGATGATGCGTACGGAGTTTATGAAGTGGAGGAGAATGAGGTTACTGATGATGTGCAAGGTTCAAGTGCTTGTGAAGATATCACGATAAACCTTGATGATGACTACCAAAGTTTAAAATTTTAGGCGACCCAACCGTTATACTCCGGCTATGAGAAAGATCAAACTACTTTACGTGCCATTGTTGGTTTGAACAGTTTGAAGATATAGTACAGTTTATCTGGCAATAGCGTGACATATATTCTGAATTGGGTGAAGGGCTTACTACCTAAGGAGAATATGCTTCCAAATAGCTATCCTATTATGAAGAACAGTTTGAAAGGTTTGGGAATGCAGTATAAATAGATTCATGCTTGTGTGTATGACTTCATACTATACCGAAAGGAGTATGAAAATCTTGATCGTTGTTCGGTATACAATGAACCTAGATATGTCCAATCTATTGGTAAGGAAGGCACAAGCTCAAAAGTTCCTCAAAAAGTGTTGAAATATTTTCCCATTAAGCCTAGATTAAAGCCATTTTTCACAGTCCCATGGATAGCGAAGGTAATGACTCGGCATGCTAGGGAAGAAGTAGGGGTAATCTCATGCGTCATCCTATTGATTCTACAGCTTGGAGTAGGATGAATTATGAGTATCCTGATTTTGCTCGAGAACAGCGCAACATTCATTTGATTATATCAATAGATGGTTCCATTCCATTTGGAAATCTAAGCACCAATCAGAGTGTATGTCCAGTGATCCTGGCCCCACTCAACCTCCCTCCTTCATAGTGTATGAGACCTGAATTTTCAATGTTGTCTTTGTTGATACCTGGGCCAAAGGCACCAAGTGATGATATCAACGTCTACCTGGATTCATTGGTAGAAGAATTAAATGAGTTGTGGAAAGAGGGTGTTAAATCATTTGATTCTTTTAGAAAAGAAGAGTTTACGCTGAAAGCTATGTTTATGCTGAAAGCTATGTTGATGTGGGCAAAAGATAAAAACCTCGTTGAAGCTGAAATGAATTACTATGGTGTAATTCAAAATATATTTGAATTGGATTATATAAGCTTCAAAGATGTTGTATTTTACTATGACTGGGTAAGAGTTGCGGATAAAAATGCTTCTAAAGTTGATCCTGACACCAATTTGATCATGGTTGACTTGTCCAAGTTGAAGAGCAACGACTACGTGAGCGATGAGCCATTTGTTTCTGCATTTCAAAAGGTCAATCAAGTGTTTTACTCAGAGTATATCAACAACGAGCCGTGGCCAATTGTCCTACATGCGCCAAAATGTCTAAATAGTAGTGTGGATGACTTGACTCCTCCTACCGAATACCAATCCAATTTTTATGATAACCCGAATTTGAAACAATTTTTCAATTTGTAATAAATATTCCTATTTGTACTTTATCAATCCATTTTTAATGCTTTTAATTGATTTGCACTTTATCATTTTCACTCTTGTGTAGTGTGCATGTGTGTGGGTAGTAGGGGTGGGGTGGGGATGCTTCGGATTTTTAGTAATTGTACATATTATGAGTTAGATGCTATTGTTTAGTAATTCATTTGAAGTTGTAGTAATTGTACATATTTGCATGTCTTCTTCTAATTCATTTTGATTTGTACTAATAACAATATTTTTTTTATAGAAAATGTCTCCTTCAGGTATTAAGGTGAGGATGATGATGCTGATTATGATGATGTCGTCTGGGCTCGGTGATAGTGGAGACGACGAAGGCTCCTCGGCCCCTAGGCTCCCCAAATATGGCAAATTGGGGATGACCATCAAGAACAAGACGGGGCTATTAACGAGATCCCTCGAGATGGTAAAGACTATCATCAGCCCGGGTACACTAGTTGGAGGAAGGTGCCAAATGAGCTCAAGTTATCTATTTGGGCGGCACTACAAGTAATGTATTTTTATTTTTATTTATATGAATATTTCAATTTCAATTTCAATTTCAATTTCAATTTCAATTTCAATTTCAATTTCAATTTCATTTTATATTTATATTTATATTTATATTTATATTTATATTTATATTTATATTTATATTTATATTTATATTTATATTTATATTTATATTTATATTTATATTTATATTCATATTTATATTTATTCGTAACTAACATTATATTTGTTGGACATGAACAATTCAGTCTGGATCCAAAGATACGCGATTCTGTCTTGGAGCAGTTGAGGGAGCAACACAAGACGTGGAAGAAAAATATGCGGACCCGGTACTTTAGGAAGACCCGAGAGTCCGTTATCCGAATGCGTGAGTCCGTCCCGCCGAAGGAGCCGATCTTATTGGTACAATGGAAAAAAATCATTGACAATGAGATCGGGGAGTGACAATTGGCATCTTGCCAATTGGAGAGGGAAAATCGGGCAAAAAAGACGGACGTGCACTACTCTGACCGGACGTCTTACGCTGAGGTGGAGCATACGATCATGTTAAGATTTATTTTTTCTATAATTACAGAAATATATTATTCTGCATTATTTTACTTTGCGGGGCTGATACTAATTTTGCGTTATTTTATTTTAGGGGACATGGAGTGGCCCTGGGGGTAGGCCGCATAGGCTCGATACTTATGTGGCTATTCGGAAGAAGAAGGGGAAGGATAAGGAGGTGTTCCTGAGCGTCGCGGCCACGATTGTAAGTAATCTGACAGTTTACTTTTTGTTAATTAATTTATAATTATTTACATATTTAACTAATCATGTGCTTTTTGTCATTTCAGGCAAAGATTAAGGAAGTGCGTCGCAGTCTGATGCCGATAAGGAATCTTTGTCCATAAACGCACTCCGCTAAGTACTTGGCTCTGATCGTAAGGGGATTACAAGGGGGTGAGCTCACGGGTGGCCAAATCTAGGATCATCGGATCGAAGATGAGCGACACCGGGTTAGCTCGAACGGTGGACTCGTATGACGTGAAGCTGTCCTGTTTGGAGGTGACGGTCCAATATATGTTCTCATTCATGAAGCGTTCGTTGGGAAGAAACCGTAAGGGGAATGGGAAGGAGAAGGTGGTGGAGGAGGAGGTGCAGGAGGACGAAGATGTGGACCTCGTTGCTTCATCACCGACACGTGCGGAATTTGATGATCCAGTCCCCTATTTAGCTCCCTTTGACCGACTGATGTCGACACTTGGTTGGCCGGACATGTTTATACATGATATATTTGATGGCTAGGGGATAAGGCGGGGGTTGAGGGACCTGAATACCGTCCAGGGTATGCTAGTTTATGGATGTTTGCTTCAAGACATCAAGTCCAAGGTGCTCGTCATGCATGTGATACTTGGGTAGGAGAACTCTCCATTGTGGTTGCGCAAACAATGAGGCATGATGCATATTTATGGGTGTGTCAATTCGTATATCGTGTGGCCTACTCACCTCCTCAAACCTACCCCAGACATGTAGTGACATTATTTGAATTGAATTATTTTAAGTTGTTACATTTGAATTATATTTGGATTATATCGTGATGCATAGTGTTTTGAATGTATATTTGCATTATATCTATTTTATTTGGATATATGATGTTTGAACAGGTACAACGTTCTTATAACAGGTACAAATTTACTTCTGGGCAGTGGCAGTGGCCATACTGCCCAGCAGATTGTTTTTCAATTCTGTCCAGAATTATCACGGTCATTAACCGTGACAAGTCCATGACAAAGGATAATTTTCACGGACTTGTCACGGTCAATGACCCATGACAATTTTTTAAATATTGTCACGAGTTTATCACTGTCCTTAACCGTGACAAAAATTATCAAGGTCAAAGACCGTGATATAACCGTGACAAGTCTAATGAACTTATCATGGTCAATGACCGTGACAAGTCCATGACAACAAACGTTATCACCCCTAGACTTATCACAATCATTGACCTTGACAAGTTGGACTTGTCATGGTCAATGACCATGACAATCCGACTGATTTGGTGTAGTGGCTATCGGGAGGCAGCCCGTGATTTCTTGTATAAGTCTTATCCTATTTGGGGGTGGTGTTTCACACCACCCAATGCTTTTCATTTTTATAGACTTGTACATTTTTTTATCGTATCATTTATTCAGGTTTCATCCTGGCTTCATATGATGCACTTCATTAGCGGTTAATTGTGGTACTATGTTTCCTCCCTTCTACTCTCAATTTTAAAAATCATTTTACTTAACATCGAGGATGATATTCCTTTTTGTTTGGGGTCGGGAATTTTATCAAAGTCGCACCTCTTTTGAATTTTTTTGATTTTTGAACCTGATTTTTAAAATTTTCGTGAAGTTTCTTTCATCTCATTCATTGACATGAATTTTCTATCATCCATTTTTTATGTCTAGGAATCAAGCTAGAGGATTTATTTTTTCTAAATAGCTTATGTAATACGTTTCAAGGCATGTTGCACCGTGAATTTCTAGACTCAACAAAATTTGCGAACTTATCATGTCACTACGGTTTAGAGTTGAGGAGTACTGAAATTCTGAAGAGAACCTTAAGGATCACTAGTAGAGACTTTAACTTGTGAGATTTGTGCCTTTCACCCTTTCAGAGAGTTTTACGCAATCTCCAAGTCACAAGTTGATTCAACTTCTTTTGGGTACGCACTTTAAATCGTTGTATGATCTCATTATTCTTCATTAAAATTTTGGCTTGATCACTGAGAACGAAATCACTTCCGAATTAAAAGAAACACGTGTCTTGAAATTTGTCCCGATCACTAGATTTTCTTCCATATCGCATTCCCATTTATTTCACCCATTACTTTCCCATATTATTCCATATTCACATATATTCCCCTCACCATCCATACACATTCCCCAGTCCATTCATATATCAGCCAACATTGTGAGAAAAAAGTGTTTTCCCAAATATAAAATGTCTTCCATGTTGAGAGTATAAAAGAATAAAAAAAGAAAAATAAAAAAAAGGGACAAACAAAAAAAATAGAAAAATAGAAAATAAAATTTGAAAAAAATAGAAAAGAAAAAAAAGAAAAGAAAAAGAGAGTTTGTAGTTAGTTCTTTTGTAATAAAGACATTTGTTCTTCAAGTATAGAACACTCTTCTCGTATAGACATCCATCACTCATCCATCAATCCATCCATTCCATACCATCCTTCCCATATTATTTCCCCCTCACCCATATACATCCATATCTCCCACTAGTGTTCGGGCAAATGAAAGTCAATGTGGTGAATAATTCGCCGTTCTCACTATAGTGATTAGCATTCTTTCATTAGATCATTTTTCTTTCTAAATATTTGTTCTTTCTTATATGTGTGTGAGGCGTTTGAACTTGCTTACATTTACTCACTTCCTAACACACAAGAGTGATACACTTACACAAATCTCATGAGTTCGTTTGAGAGAGATATATCCATGAGATATTGAAGTTGAAGAGTTGATTTTGAAAAGGAAATTTAGGAATTACTCTTATGATACTCGACCCGTTTTGACTGATTCACGCCACACACGTTGAGTTTTAGGAAGATGTGCCTTGTGTATTTACTTAGCTTAACTTTTTATGTAATTCTAGCTTGTATTTCTCAAAATATTTATCTCATGATGGATTGTGCAATTATTCTATGTCTAATAAGAGATAGACTGCCATTGCAAATAAAGAATTTTGTGGATATATTCCCCAGTCCCATATGCGTAATTGTTTAAACGCTCACGAGACACAACCCATCCTGTAGGGCAACCTATAGGTTTAAAGGCTTGTCGCACATGCTAAGTGTAATCGCAAGTGCCCGCGAAAGTGGTAGACTTTTGGTTTCTTATCTTACTTTCTCTCTATATTTTGCTCAAGGACTAGAAATGTTCTGTTTGGGGGTGGTGTGATAAGCACCCAAAAGTGTATATTTTGTACCCCGAATAGACGTATTTTAGTTGCTAATTCTCGGCAATTGGGTCTTATATGCGTAATTGTTTAATGTGCTATCTTGATCGCCGTTTGCGAAAGTTCGATGCTTATTTCAAGTCAAATGTGCGATTTATGAATCTAATTCCCCAGTCCCATACCTTACCCGAGCCTAAACTTACGCCGAACCCCATGTGTGTTTTGTTTGTATTTTTTAGATTTTTAGTTTGAGTCATTTTTATTTTTAGGATTTATTTTAGATTTATTTAGAATTTTCTAGAATTTATTTTCTATTTCTTTTTAGTTTTTCTTTTTCTTAGTTTTTAATTTTAGTTTTGCAAGGTTTTATATTTTTAGGACTTTAGGTTTTATTTTTATTTCTTTTGTAGTTTTTTTTTTTTTATTATTTGAGTTTTATTTTTAAAGGATTTATTTTGTTATGTTTTATTTTAGTGCGTCAAGTATTTGTTTTTCCTTTATTTTTGTTTGTTTTTAGTTTTTAGTTAGTTTATTATTACATTTGTTTTGTTTTATTTTTATTTTATTTTATTAGTTTTTATTTGAGTCATGCTTAGTTTTTAGAGTTTGTATTGTGTGTTGTGTTATTTTATTTTTATTTTTTTAGTGAGTTTTATTTTAAGTTGATTTTGATTTTTATTTTTAGCTTAGTTTAGTTTAGTTTTAATTTTTATTTTACCTGTTTTTTTAGGTTTATTTTTATTATTTTCTGATTTTATTCTTGGGAAACAAATTAAACACACACACACCACATTATCCTACACTCACACACATATAAACAACACACTCTATCACCTTCCTAAGCCACACCAGCTAACTCCCATGTACCTCACCACACCCAATTAACCCCCTTCATCTTCCTCACCAACACCGATCTCATTTCTCTCTCCTCTTACCTCCATAACTAAAACCACCATACCCAAACCCCTTATAAATGTTGCTTAACCCCTTAACCCAGTTCAATCGAGCTCAAACCCGTCGGAGCCACTGCCACACCACATCCAACCCGAGCAGCTCCGGACCTAAACCCGATCAAATCACGAAACTATAACAATAACCCCCTCTGCCACCATACCCAACCCTCGAGCCATAATCTAAGATCCCGGCAACCCAAAAAGCGGCACCCATCTCCGACAACCATAACTCACGACCCAAACCTGACCTATCCGAAAACCCAACTTAGGGCAGCTCCATACCCGAACACCTCTGGATCTATAGCTCCGGTCACCGTTAAACCCGAAACCTGCTCCCCGGTGTCCTGACCCGATTCTAAACCCCGAATTTTGAACTTGGACTGAGAACAACCCGCGACCCCGCTCCCCTAAACCTCAACCCGCTATCATTCAATCCCAATACCCTTTTATCCCCAAACCCAACTTTCCTAAATGCCTTACACGATTCTGTTAAGTCCAAAACCAAGCACCAAGCCAAAAACAAAACCCATTTAGCCCACATGTTTTAAACCAACTTTTTACCCAATTCCAAAATTACCCCCAGCTACCTTATTTCCCCACTTCGCATATGCACCCTATATTAATTCCTAAATTAACCCTCACCCAACACCTCACACACCCTCTTACACCATTAACCTCCCCAATTTACCCCTTAGCTCCATGTGCACTATAAGAGGAAAAGAAAGACCCATTTTAAAGGAAATGGTAGAGAGTAAATGACACACCCCAAACCAGTTACTTATAATTAAGTTTGAAAGTCAAAGTGAGTCAAACAATAATTAATTTAACCAAACCATAAACATGAGTTTTAATTTTAGAGTCATCAACGTAAATCCATACAATTAAAAACGTTTTACAACATTAAAGTAGTTATGCATTTACAAACTTCTTGAAGGATAAGTTAACTTAATTACATCATATATATTTACACAAAATCATTGTTTCACCCATTTCTAGCTAACCCAACCCGACCTCCTAGATTTGGCAGTGACATCACGTTACCTGAAAAATATAAACATCGAAACTGTGAGAAAAAAGGTGAGTGAATGCATCACTACTAAACTATTACATAAAATTAAATACAATAAATCATATTCATATAATAGTTTATTAACTTATCCGGTCCATTCATAACGAATGACCTAACTTTCCGAATCATGATTCACATATCATGTCTGTAATAGACAATTCTCCCCCATTCCCGGTCAAGGAGTAACCCCTTGTCTTTAATAAACAATTCTCCCCCATTCCGGGAGGGGGGGGGGGGGGGGGAGTAACCTCCCATTTTGGTAAACCGAAATGAATAATTTCATATTCATAACATTATGATCATATCTATAACAGTATACAAATATCTCTTTTCAGCGAGTACACTCACCTTGGGTTGTCAACTATGTATTTATGTTTCCTTTGGGTGGAGCTAAAATGGATTGATTAGACCTTACACTTGTCACTCCAACTTAATCAGTAGTTAATCCCAATCAAAATTATTATTCTAACATAGTTATGTACCTTTTAATGACAATACAACAACAATATAATTTCACTCAAGTCACATTCCATCAAACATGAGTAAAGACGAAACAATGGAATACATATTGATAAAGTTATGAACATTCAACCGTGGGACATACCTCATAAGGGATTTATAACTACAACCAAGTAAACATGAAAGTATACTTCTCAATGTATATACACATGAAACATGTACTCAAAATACCCTTTGGAAGGAGGAGATAAAAACATTTTTTCATGGGGTATTCGGTATGGCCTCAAATTATTGTCCTACATACTTTTCCATCCTATATTCATAAATTGTAAAACTGCAGGTGTCCAAGATTATCAATATGAAATCATATTTGAATTACAAGTGACGATGAAAGTTATGGCCATTTCTTTACAACACAAGAAATCTTCCCTACAAGCTCATCTATTGTTCCTTCAACTTCCAAGAATTTTCATAATTTTTCTACGTCATAAGTTTTCATGATTTTCCACCAATTTTCAATAAACATACTGAATAATATAGAATTAAAGTTTCATAATATTTATAGTTCATTTTCTATGTCAAAAGCTTTACCAAACCTAGGGCATATCGAAATGAAATATACAAACAACAACTATGTACCAAATTGAAACAGTCACTAAGGCTAACCACAAGGAGTTAAATTCTAATTTTCGGTTATGATATGAATATATGAGTCTAGTTTCATATACAATTGGAATTTCTTAATTCCAATAAGCACAAAAATATATATACAAGTTTTAATACAAGGGATTTCAATAACAAGCAATACGGGCTACATACACCACTTATCTCACATATGAACAAATACTTATTATCACAAGGGAGGATTGAATTTTAATTAATAATTCATGATTTCTATAATTTGAAATAAGTATAATCCAAGATTAAAATGATATTAACACATAATTATACATTGTGAACACGTTAGGGATTTTCTTGGAATTTTTCTTAGCTTTTTTTTGTAATTATTTCTTCCTTAAACTTCTACTTTGTCTTTCCTCAAGAAAAAAATCTCCAAAACTGAACCTAGGGTTACATTTGCAGAAGAAATAGGCTAGAAGAAGATTTTTAAGTCGGCCAAGGTTTTCTCCCTTGCCAACCAATCCAATTAAACCATTTTGTTTATTGAAAGACAATTTACCACTTAAAGGGAATGGACAGTTTGCCCCTTGTTCGTAAATTCGGGCTAACTTCTTACTCGGACATCCTTGTGATGATCCGTTTGTTGTGTCACAAACCTAACGCATACATCTACAACTATATAGTTTTCACCTTGAGTAAATTGTTATATTATAAGGGTCAAAATTAGTCTCCAACAGGAATATTTCTACCGAAAACAACAAAATTTTGTGTGTAAATAATTCGACATTTTATGATTTATGAAAGTAAAATTAAACTAAACATAATCACTTAACATTAGATATACTAGTAACACATTATTCATATCACATAAGGTAAGTATGATTTAAATATAATTTATCATAAGTATATCTGGGTTGTCACAACTTTCCCCGTTAGAAAATTTCGTCCCCGAAATTTAATATGAAGGTCACTTATCAAACAAATGGGAATATTGTCTCTTCATGATATCCTTCATTTCCCAAGTTGCTTCTTTAATTCCATGGCTCATCCACATAACTTTAACTAAGGGAATAACTTTGTTCCTTAATACTTGCTCCTTACGATAAATAATTTCCACTGGTTCCTCGATGTATGACAAGTCTTCCTTCAGTTCAACAGATTGAGTTTTCAGTTGATGAGATGGATCAACCAAATACTTACGAATCATCGATACGTGTAACACATCATATACGAGGATAACTCTGGAGGTAATATTAATCTATATGTCAGGGTCCCAATTCTTTATAGCACCTATGGTCCAATGTATCTTGGACTTAGTTTCCCCTTCTTCCCAAATCTCATGACGCCTTTCCACGGTGAAATACGCAGGAATAAAAAATCCCCCTTCTGAAATTCCAATGGATACGTCCTTTTATCTGCATAAAATTGCTTCCTACTTTGCACTATCTTTATCCGTTCCCGAATCGTTTTAATCTTTTCTGCTGTTATATCTATTAATTCAGGACCCAAAATTTTCCTTTCACCTACTTCATCCCAACACAAAGGCGTTCTACATCTCCTCCCATATAAAGTTTCATAAAGAGCCATACCAATGGTAGACTGATAACTATTATTATACGAGAATTTCATCAATGGAGAATGATCATCCCAATTACATTTGAAGTCAAATAAACAAGATTGTAACATGTCTTATAATATTTGAATTGTCCTTTCTAGTTGCCCATCGGTTTGTGGATGAAATGTAGTGCTGAACTTCAAACTTGTGCCCATGGTATTCTGTAAACGAGGCCAAAACTTAGAAGTGAACGTTTGATCTTTATCTGATACAATTGACACTAGTGCCCCATGTAAATGGATAATCTCATCAATGCACATACGTGCATACTTGTTAATAGTGTAGGTGGTCTTAACTGGAAGAAAATGGGCTGACTTCGTCAATCGGTCTATAATCACCCAAATAGAATCATGCCCATTTGGTGACCGTGTTAATCCTGTAATAAAATTCATCATTATATGTTCCCACTTCCATTCTAGAATAGGCAATGACTGTAATAATCCTACTGTTTTCTGATGCTCCTCTTTTACTTGCTGACATACTAAACATTTAGCTACAAATTTTGCAATCTCATATTTCATATTGTTCCACCAGTAATAATCTTTCAAATCTCTGTATATTTTGGTACCCCTGGATGGATAGAATAAATAGAACTATGTGCCTCTTTTAACATATCCTTCTTTACGGATGGATCATTCGGTACACAAATTCTATTTTAATAACACAACGATTCATCATTCTTAATCTCAAAGTCACTCTCTTTACCATCCTGAACTTCTTGTTCTTCTTCTTAAAGAATGGATCATTGATTTGCAAATTTTGTATGCATTTTTCCAATAAAGGTCTCACTGTGACATGTGCTAATAATACTCCCCCTTTTGAAGACTTTAATTCAATCTCCATCGATGCCAAGTCAAGAATATTTCCAACACGTGCACACTGTATGCAACTAAGAATCCCTGATGATTTTCGACTCAAAGCATCTGCTACTACATTGGCCTTCCCAGGATGATGATGGATGGTACAGTCATAGTCTTTAATCATATCTATCCAACGCCTCTGTCTCAAATTCAGTTCTCTTTGTGTAAATAAATATTTCAAACTTTGATGATCCGTAAATATTTCACAAGTTTCTCCATACAAGTAATGTTACCACAACTTTAAAGCAAAAATAATGGTTGCTAGGTCCAAATCGTGCGTAGGGTAGTTTTGTTCATGCGTCTTTAATTGTCTGTAAGCATATGCTATTACCTTCCCATTCTGCATAAGAACACATCCGAACCCCTGAAATGAAGCATTGGTATAGATTATGAAAGACTCATTCTCACACGAAATAGTAAGTATAGGAGCCAAACCAACCGATTCTTCAATTCTTTAAAACTCCTCTCGCATTCTTCATCCCACAAAAACTTCACTTCTTTATGGGTCAATTTTGTTAATGGTAACGCTATTGCTGAAAATCCCATAATGAACGTGCGATAGTTACCCGCCAATCATATTAAACTCCTAATTTCTGTCACATTCTTAGGACTCTCCCATTTAATGATGGCTTCTTCCTTCTTTGGATCAACCTATATCACATTTACCGAGACAACATGCCCTAATTAAAAAAATAATTTCATTCAACCAAAAATCACACTTGTTGAATTAAACAAATAATTTCTTCTCTCTCAAAATCTGCAATACAAGTCTCAAATGTTTTTCGTGTTCCTCCATGCTACGCGAGTAAATCAACACATCATCTATAAATACAATCACAAATGAATCAATGAAAGGGTGGAATACCCGGTTCATCAGATCCATAAAAACTTATGGAGCATTAGTTAATCCAAATGGCATCACAAAAAACTCATAGTGCCCATATCGAGTCCGAAAAGATGTTTTAGAAATATCACTATCCTTTACTTTCAATTGGTGGTAACCCGATCTCAAATCAATCTTTGAAAATATTATGGCTCCTTGTAATTGATCAAACAAATTATCGATACGGGGTAAAGGGTACTTGTTTCTAATGGTCACCTTATTCAACTTTCGATAATGAATACATAATCGCATTGTCCCATCTTTCTTTTCACAAATAACACTGGGGCTCCCCATGGCGAAACACTAGGCCATATAAAACCTCTGCTTATCAGATCTTGTAATTCCACTTTCACTTCTTTCAACTCTGTTGGTGCCATTCTATACAGAGCAAGGGAAATTGGACCAGTACTGTAAATGAATTCAATAGAAAACTCTACTTCCCTATCAAGTGGCAAGACTGGGAATTCCTCTGGAAAGACATCAGAAAATTCGCTAACTACTGGTATATCTTCAACTTTAAGTGTCTCCTTACTAGCATCAATAACATAAGCTAAATATCATGTACAACCTTTACTCAATAACTTTCTTCTCTTAATTGCTGAGATAAGATAATTAGGGACAACATTCCTTTCTCCTATAAACTGGAACTCGGGTTCACCTGGAAGATAAAATGTAACTTCTTTTCGAAAACAATCAATGGAAGCATGATACGATGATAACCAATCTATCCCCAATATAATATCAAAATCCCGAATGGTCAACGGTTTCAAGTTAATATAGAAATCTCGCTCACCCATTCGTAAGACACAATCTTTATAAACAGGCCCCACCAGAATTACACTTTCCATTGGGGTAGAAATATATAAGGCACAATTAAGAAATGAACATGGTCTACCCAAATATGAGATAATAGGTAATGCTATGAATGAATGCGTAGATCCAGGATCAATTAGTGCATATAAATCTTTATTTATAACAGAAAGTTTACTTATAACCACTTCCGGTATAGCATGGGCATCTTGCAACGTCATCGCAAACACCCTTCCTCCTGCCTTCGATCCACTTTCTTGTCCTATAACTCTTCCACTAGTTGTATTGCCTGGAGATGATCCTTTGCTAGGCCCCACACTACTAACTGAAACTGCTCTTGATAACATAGGATAATTCTTTTTCAGATGACCCTTCTGGTGACAGTTAAAACATTCTATATTCAGTAACCTTAAGCAATTCGTCTTTATATGAACAGTTGTCCCATAATAGAAACAAATATTTTGATTCCCTTGTGCTGAAATTCCTAAACCTCATTCACCACTAGCTTCACCCCTTTGCAAACTACTTTCCATACCTATACCAAGATGAAATTTCTGCCCTCCGAACCTTGAATACTCTGTATCACTACCTTTTTGATAATTCGGGTAAAATATGCTTCTCTTTACACCTCGTTCTCGATTCCTTATCGCTTTATTCACATCATTTTCCACTAGCATGGCTTTTTTCACCACGGCTGAATAATTTACAGTCTCTAAAGCCGACAATCGTGATTTAATAACTAACTGTAGTCCATCGAGAAATCGGCTACACATGTCTTCCTTGTTCTGTACAAACCTTGAAGAAAACTGAGATAAAGCTATAAGTTTAGCTTCGTATTCTCTAACTGTCAAGCTTCCCTGATTCAACATAAAATATTATTTCTCCTTCTATTTTTGATATATTGGAGGAAAATACTTATCATACAAAGCTTTGATAAAAGCATCCCATGAGATCACATTCCCGCCTCCTGGAGTAATCAACAAATATTTTGTGGAATCTCACCAATGCTCAGCTTCTCCTTTAGCATATACGTCACCAAGGTCACTCGTTGATTTTCAGGAATTATCATTACCCAAAAATAAGTTCAGTCTCTTTAAACCCATACTTCTGCCTCTGTTAGATCAACTGCTCCTCAAATGAGGGTGGATTCATTTTGATAAATTTCTCGTGTGAAGTACTTTTTTCTTCCCAATGTATAACCTCCTCAACCCTAGCCAATGCTTGTGTCACCAATTGTCTGGCCTGTTGTTCTTCCTTCTGAGCCATAAACCTAGCTTGTTGTTATGCCATTAGAATCATAGCACGTGCTATTTTTTGCATATAATTAAGTTTGAGTAAATGACACACCCCAACCCAGTTACTTATAATTAAGTTTGAAAGTCAAAGTGAGTCAAACAATAATTAATTTAACCAAACCATAAAAATGAGTTTTAATTTCAGAGTCATCAATGTAAATCCATACAACTAAAAACTTTTTACAACATTAAAGTAGTTATGCATTTACAAACTTCTTGAAGGATAAGTTAACTTAATTACATCATTTACATTTACACAAAATCATTATTTCACCCATTTCTATCTCGCCTAACCCGACCTCCTAGATTTAGTAGTGACATCACGTTACCTGAAAAATATAAACATAGGAACCGTGAGCAAAATAGCTCAGTGAATGCATCACTATTAAACTATTACATAAAATTAAATATGATAAATCATATTCATATAATAGTGTATTAACTTATCCGGTCCATTCATAATGAATGACCTAATTTTTTGAATTATGATTCATATATCATGTCTGTAATAGACAATTCTCCCCCATTCATGGTCGAAGAGTAACCCCTTGTCTTTAATAGACAATTATATCCCATCCCGGGTTAGGGAGTAACCTCCCATTCGGTAAACTGAAATGAACAATTTCATATTCATAACAGTATACAAATATCTATTTCCAATGAGTAAACTCACCTTGTGTTGTCAACTATGTATTTATGTTTCATTCGGGTGGAGCTGGACTGGATGGATTAGACCTTACACCTGTCACTTCAACTTAATCAGTATGGAATCCAAATCATAAGTATTATCCTAACATATTTATGTAACTTTCAATGACAATACAACAACAATATAATTCCACTTAAGTCACATTCCATGAAACATAAATGAAGACGAAACAATGGCATACATGTTGATAAAGTTATGAACATTCAACCGTGGGAAATACCTCATAAGGAATTTATAACTAAAACCAAGTAACATGAAAGTATACTTCTCAATGTATGTACACATGAAATGTGTACTCAAAATACCCTTTGGAAGGAGGAGATAAAAAATATTCTTTCATAGCGTATCCAGTATGGCCTCAAATTATTGTCCTCCATACTTAATAATCCTATATTCATAAATTGTACAGCTAAAGGTGTCCGAGCTTATCAATATAAAATCATATCTGAATATACTTTCCATTACAAGTGACGATGTATTTTTTCAAGTTATCTAAAGAAAGTTATGGCTATTTCTTTACAACACCAGAAATCTTCCCTACAAGCTCCTCTATTCCTCCTTTAACTTCCGAGAATTTTCATAATTTTTCTAGATTATAACTTTCCATGATTTCCCACACACTTTCAATAAACATACTTTATAATACATAATTAAAGTTTCATAATATTTAGAGTTCATTTGCTATGTCAAAAGCTTTACCAAACTCAGGGCATATTTAAATGAAATATACAAACAACAACTGTGTACCCACTTGCAACCATCACTATGGCCTAACCACAAGGATTTAAATTCTAATATTTGGATATGATATGAATATATGAGTCTAGTTTCATATCCAATTGGAATTTCTCAATTCCAGTAAGCACAAAAATATATGCAAATTTGAATACAAGGGATTTCAATAATAAGTAATACGGGCTGCATACACCACTTATCTCACATATGAACATATACTTATTATCACAAAGGAGGATGGAATTTCAATTAATAATTCATGATTTCTATACTTTGAAATATTTATAATCCAAGATTAAAATAATATTAACACATAATTATACCTTGGAAACACGTTAGGAATTTTCTTAGAATTTTTCCTAGCTTTTCTTGTAATTCTTCCTTCCTTAGACTTATACTTTCTCTTTCCTTAAGAAAAAACTCTCCAAAACTGAACCTAGGGTTAAATTTGCTGAAGAAATAGGTTAGAAGAAGATTTTTAAGTCGGCCAAGGCTGCCTCCCTTGCCAAGCAATCAAATTAAACCATTTGGTTTACTAAAAGACAATTTACGAATTAAAGGGAATGGACAGATTTTCCCCTTGTTCGTAAGTTAGGACTAAATTTTTACTCAGACATCCGTTTGATGCTCCTTTTTTTGTGTCACAAACCTAGCTCACACGTCTACAACTATCTAGTTTTCACCTTGAGTCAATTGTTACATTATAAGGGTCAAAACTAGTCTCCAACAGGAACATTTCTACCGAAAATAACAAAATTTTGTGTTTGTAAATAATTCGACATTTCATGATTTATGAAAGTAGGATTAGACTAAACATAATCACTTAACATTAGATATACTAACAACACATTATTCATATCACATACGGTAAAAATGATTTAAATATAATTTATCATAATTATATCTGGGTTGTCACAGGAAAATTCTAGAGTTAGAGAGAAACACTTTTTTTAAAGTAGTTTTATGTTAATTCTTATTTTCTTTTATTTTTGATTTAGTCAGGAAAAATAATTTTTTTTTTAGTATCAATTTGAGTTCATTTTTTATGTAATTTTCGTTGGATCATTCAAATTGAGGGATGCAAATTTAATCACAAAAATTGGAGTTCAATTATGCATCAAGAGACTGGGTTTGATTGTTCTCTTCTCCTCTCATCTTATTTTTTGGCCTATGCTTATTAGTTTGCCAAATTTCATATCATGTTAGGCTAAATCTCATTTTAAGGGGTGGGGTGAACCTTTTTTGATGTTATTTTGATTTAATTAGTTTGCTTGTTTGAAAAGTCCATTTGAATGTTAATTTTGATCCTTTACCCTTAAATTTACGCCTCGAGAGAGGGTAAATGGTTTTCGAGAGAAAATCAAAATTTTAGTTATAATACCCATTCTAGATTCGAACTAGAGATATGAGTTTCTTAAGTGTGATACTATTCCTTGAATTGCAACTCTAAATTTTATTTTCTAAGATTTACAAAAATTTTAATGAATCGATCTTAGCGGTTGATTAATTAAAAGGAGTGTAGATATATTTTCTAGAGTTTTGAGGGGTTAAACTTAATTTTCTGAGAGGTTACTTTTGAAATTACATTTGCAACGAGAGTTTATTTGTAATTTTGATATTAATTTGGGAGAATTCAAATAATTAAATTATTTAGTTAGAATAGCTAGAATTTGTGGTGTAGTCCCACAACTTGATTGTTTTCAAATTTTTTTACCTCACTTTATCTCTTATTTTAGTGTTAGACTTTGTTTATTATTTTTAGTCACTTTTTATTTAGTTCTTTATATCTTTGATTTAGTTTAGTCTTATTTCACCCTCATCACAAAAACTGTTTTAATATTAAGAAAATCTAAAAAAATTAGAAAAAGTAAAAAGTCAAAAAAAATAAAATAATGAATTACATATTTCCTCTCTTGCACGTTTCACCCTTATATTTGGATTGATTTTCTTACTTACTGCTACACTCTAGTATTGATATATTTTTATAGGTATGAAAGGTTTTGATTAGAAGAGCTTTCAAACAGCGAAAAATACACGAAAAGTCATCTGTATCAATCACTATACCAAAACAGTCAATTAGTAACACTACTGTAGTGTTACTATAACAATTACTAACACTAAAAAACGTTAGAAAAAAGGCGTGGGGAAGAAAATTGCTAACACTTTTTACCGTTACTAAATTATGTGTTACTAACAGTATTTTACTGTTACTAAAGTGTTACTAACACTTTTCTAAAATAATTTTTGTAACACATTTAGTAACGGTATAGGTCCTTTACTAATATTAAAAAAAAGAATTAAAGATAATACACACACACACACACTAGGGTATACAATATTAAAAAATGCCAACAAAATAACTATCGATCTGATTTAATTTCTTTACGAATAAGTTAAATTTTTAAAAAAATGGACAAAATTTCCTTTAATTATAGTACTATCCATCTATTTAAGGTATAAAAAATAATACAACAATACAAATAGTACGCAACAACAATACGAATACACATCCAGACAATAACCTCAATAAAAATTAATAGCCCAAATTCCATTAATAGAAAATCCATCTCATTACATATGAAATTCATCTCAATACACGAGACAATTTGGGAAATCTAAGAATTGTTCATCTCTATTAGGCAATTTGCATACCACACCTGGTTCCCCTGATGTGATGGACATTGGTGTTATAACTACACTTATTCCAACCGAACACATAACATGTATCTTCAAACCAAACGAAATAGAATATGCAGCTGCTAGAGTTGGTGTCGTCTAAAATTACCAATGGAAAAAAGGAATGTTAGTTGAAAAAAAAATCAACCGCAGGATAACATGTACGTAATTTTTTTGTCAGTTGAAAAGAGTTTGTGGATTTTACATATACATATATGGGTCTACCCTTTTTGTTTTGCACTAAAGAAAGTGACGAATAGTTTATGGGTAATATAATCATTCAATGTAAAGGAGTGATGATAGGCAAACTCAAATAATTAGTTTCAACTCTTCACAAGATAAATAAATAAGCATTATGATCCGAAGTCAATCAAGACGAGCTAGGACGAAGAATAAACCTCAAGTGCTTTGCATACTTTTACAAGTTGAGAGCGATAATTAAGTTTTCGAGCAGTTGTGATGATCTCAACAACACCCAAGCAAGTGGCAATCCCTTGTTAAAAAATAGTAAGGGCAAGCGTGTCCTTCCTGTTTATCTTGAACAAAAAGTCAATTTATCCATATTAGAGGAATTTAAAAGAAAATTTAGATTTGAAACTGCTATTACTAATGAAGATGTTTCTATTTGGTGATTCTTTGGTAATGGCATAACTGCTACTGGTAAATTCAAATATAAGGTATTGAAAACTAACTGAATGTCGCAAAATAGGTTCCATGAGAAACTGAAGTAAATAAATAACTCATGATATAATCAAAGTGATTGACCTAAAGGGGCCAACCCATCAAAGTGGCACATGTTCCACGCTCATTCCCACCCGATACGCGATGATCCACAAATACCTGATCAAACCCACCTTACCTAACTTCCTCTCAACCTTATATATTGGTGATCGTACTTGAACCTGAAAAGGCCAAGTCATAATTAAATAACATAATTGTCACAATTCAATACAACGGTAGGAGCATCGAGAGAAGTTTTGATTTTAATTACCGCAAAGGACGATCGCTGCTGAAGTCAAATTTGTAGAGGGGGATTAGTTTAGGACACCCGTATATTCCAATTTTATGTATATTTTCTCACTCACGTGAAAATATACGTTGAAAATTGAAACTTCAATTTTTCAACCGTAATGAAGAGATAATAACAGTTTTATTTCAGAACACATATACTTATAAATACATTTTTCACTACATTAGAATAATTAAGCTGAAAAATGTGTCTTAAGCTATTCATTTCCTTCATGCTTTCCAGCGACAGTGTTAAGTTCAAGGGCGGAGCCAAGATCACGTGAAGGGGTGGGCTAACATGTAGCTAAAATTTCATAATAAACAAAATTAAGCTAAAAAGGCAAAAAAAATCCATGACAAAACTTAGTTCAATATTCATATTAATCCGTACAAAATAAATTCTACCCAAATAATCTCAGACTAGTCTTTAAAGATGCAAATTTATCAATTAAAAAAATTTACTAAAATTTTGTCCTACAAGTCTTCAACTATTTACGAAATAATTTAAATAGGTAGTGTTGATTAAATTAATCATCAATCGATAGATTGATAAAAACTAAATCCTACAAATAAAATCAAATTTATAAATGGGAAGATACCTAAAAAAGTAGTATGTATAATTATTGGTTCAATGCGTATATTATTGATAATAATTTGTTCAAAGCCAATGTGAATGTACTAATGCTTAAAAAATAAAAATATTATGTTAAAAAACATCCGTACAAAAAAATATCAAGCAATTGATACTTTTAAAAAATGCAGTTACCTAGGCCAAAAACTATTTATGTTGCCAATTTATCATTCTGAATATGATTTTTTAGGATAAGAAAGCAATTTATATTCCATTCCTTGGATTTATAACATGTGATTCACATTTCTTTGAAACTTCTTAACAAATTTGTGATCTTGGATTCATTGTACAGAATAAAAACAAAGACAACAAAGTTAATTTGTAACAAACCAAAATCAAATAAACCATAAGATCAAGCTATGAAAAAAATATCAATATTAAACTATCCAGTGGGAAGAACTCCTATAAACCATCCCAAAGAAACTTACTTGACTTAAAAATATAAAGTTTTTCTTCAATAAAACATGAAAAAATAACAAAGAAAATAAAGAAAAAGTAAAGGCAAGGAGAGTAATAAATGAGAAATCAAACCCTTGAGAGGCCGGAGAGAGAAGACAATGTTGGGAACTCGGAATTGGAGCATCGGATTTTCGGACAGAGGAGTCTCTGACTCGCCGCCGTAGCCCTAATTACAGTGGTTGGGTTTTGTGGGTCTTCATTTTAGTGAGAGGGAGCACTTTGAGAGCTTTTTCTTTTTAATACAATGTTTTTCTAATGTACCCAACAGTTATACACGCCACAGATGTAGACTTTTTTCCTTTCTTTCCTTTCAGCTGGACACTCAGTGTATTTGTCGGTTGGCTAGAAATGAAATTTGGACTGGACTAACTTCAAATGGGTTTGGGCTTCCTAAGAACTAACAGTTTTCTTTGCACTAGGCTGCAGCCCTGGTCAGCCCAGGCCCAGATCCGCCCTTGGTTAAGTTCTTTTTCATACTTTATGAATGTAATAATAACTTATTCATGCCACTATATCCATTCATCATTAGTATAAAACAGAGACTTGTTATGTTTTATCCTAACTTATATATTTCACTTTTCAACTACAGACATATACCCCACAATGCTAATATTTAATCAAGAGCATATTCTATAACTGCCAATCATATGTTCAAACTGGATAGAACAAAATTTCGATAATAGTGTGGGACCCAAAAATGAGTAAAGATTTAAAAAAAGAATCTGACAATTCAAAGATATCATCTACTTGTGAGTCCTTGTGATGAGCTGCAATTGCTCGAAGTGCTAGTTACTGCTTAACAAAATTCTGGTACAATACATCATATTAAATTATATATATTTTTTTCATGAGAACAAAGATCAATTAAAAACATTTAAAAGAAACTCTATCTGAATGAAATAAAATAAAATGTTGCAATTGCCCTAAAATCAGAATATTCAGCAGGATAAACTTCTCAATCACTATCATGTGCTTAGCAAAAGCTCATAGCTCCCACCTAAGTTACATTTAGGTAAAGCTTGGATGGGTTTTAGCAGGTGTGGGTACCGCAGAGGCTTGGTTGATTTGGAATATATGTGTGCATGAAATAACATCAAAGGAAATTCTACCTCGAGTATGTGCCACCGTTTTTGGACGCATAGGGGACATCGCTGCACTGACTGCTTGTAACTAAGTCTACTATATGTGTACTGAATATTAAGTGAATATGGTTACACATTAGAAATTATTTTTAAAATCACCGAGTGCTCATCAGAAATAGATTTGACATAAACTATGATATAAATTAAGGTAAATGCAAGAAATCCACTAAATTACCATTCTGGTTGAAAATACCTTGTTAAATCAATTAACTTATGAATTAACACCGCACCAGAAGATACCTCCGCAATAAGCATCTCACTGCTTCAAAGCATGCAACCCCAATTCACATCACTTGTATATTTTGAATCTCCAATAGTTAAAAAGCCCGGGAATTAACAAAAATAAAATCTTTTATCAGCATTGTCGTAGTTTCCCAATGCTTGGTATTTAAGTAAACTCAAAAAGACAACAGTTTAAAAGATAACCCTTTACGATGTCATTAAAATTCTCAACGAGAAATCTTCAACCAATCTATCATAGCCCTACTATGCGTTGGACCCGCAGATGAATCTTCGTGATAATTTTTGTAGCACACACCTAGAATCCATGTCATTTGTTGAAATGGCAATTCTATTATTGCTAAACCTAAGCTGATACTCTTGAATTCTCCTAATTGAGCTACCACTCATTATTCTCTTCGCAGTTGTAGTCCAACCATGGCTTCTAGAACTGCATTCCTTTTTTCCACAACCTTTTTTTGCTGTAACCAAAAAAAAAAAAAAAAAAACCTTTTTTTGATTTACTGTTTGTTTCAAAAATCGAGAAAGATGGAACCAAGAATCCAGACCAAAAAGAATGTTAAACTAACTGTCCTTTCACAGATACCCTCCATTACCTATCGTACAACTACATAATAGGGTTGAGCCATCTTATAAGAGCAATCAAAAACTTGAATATTTATCACCAGACCGTTGGTAAAAGATAAAAAAGTTCCAAAAAGAAACCAAATAACCTAAAGAGGCATGAAAAGACGAGTAACTTCACTCATTATTGTCCATTTCTGACCGAAAATGGCAAAAAAAGAATAAATTAATACAAGACCGTGTTGTCCATATACATTTGTTAAAAGGAAGATTGTTGCTTTACTTATGTTTGTTGTTTGATGTTTTTGTGTTTGCATTAGCATCAATGGTGTTGTAGAGCTCAATCACATCGATTTTTAGGTAGGGGAGTCAGAGGATCAACAAAACAAGAAGGCATATCAACCTGTAGAGGATAAAAATGTTTTATTTATTTATTTATCCAACACAACATCACATATATTGCTTTACAGCAGCAGATCCCTTCTAAACAGGAAACAGTGTATCCAAAAAACCAGCAGGTAGTAGAGCTGGAAAGTACGAAAATGTTGAACCTTAATTCTACCCTCTACTCTAAAACAAGTCTGGCATTATTTTAAAAGAAATTAACCGATCTCCATAAATTTTCACAAACATACATCCCTCAATGTCAAATCTCAAGATAAGGAAAAATTAAAAGCAACAACTAGTAGCTTGCAAGAATCTCATCTCATTGTTGAGATGCCTTGGGTGCTTTATCAGGTAGAATGTTATCTGGGATAAAAATGTGTTTCTTGATTAGCTTATTACTAAAAAAAAAAAAATTTGAACTATAAGACGGTTACTCCCCTATACTTCTTTTAAAAAAACTCCTTACGTGTGGCTAAGAAATCTGTAGAATGGCAGTCTTGGAACAAGTAAATAGTTCAAGGATTCTTGTTACATAAAAATAGTTCAGAGGCTTTTTTGCAAACAACCTTTTTTCACACATCCCATATAAAAACCTATATAATTAATAACAATAAACCAGATAAGGAGAAGCAAGATAAATTTGGCCATATCAGCAATAATTGAGCAAATCATCCTCACCTAAGGGTTGCAACGAGAGCATCGCAAGTTCGAAAAGCAACCATCGCAAATAATTGCATCAAAGCTAAGATCGAACCAATTACACATTGTTCCACCACTTTTTAACAACGCCAGGAGATCCAAAGATCGATGATGAGACTACCAATATTTTTATCTCTCTTCACTGGCTTAATATGTTAATTTATTACAATAATATGTGACTCCATAAAAATAAAATGAGCAATCAAGAAAAACTTGCATCTAAGTATCAAGTAATCAAACGTCTTCAGTGCCGAAGGTCAATGAAAATATCCGGAGAGTAACGCAAGTATGAACTAATTGAGGCAATAATTTTATTATTCTACTTTATGTACATCAACTCTATGTCCAACTCCCATGCTCTTGTGACTAAACAAGTCATTCTTGTAACTTCGAAATCTTTCATCCGTACTTATAAACACCTCTAAACATGAAAAGTTATATAAAAAAGAATAAGAATGCAAATTCAAGTACTAAACTAAAAAGTATCCAATGCTCAACTTGGTATTACTGATCCTTAATAATTACTTCTAACTCAATAAAGCAATGAACTATGTTCCTATGAAGGTTTAATAATACAATATATTTTAGCTAATATTGAGACATATAACAATAAGGGTGTGTTTAGTTGGGAATGCATTATTTACTATAAAAACACTACTTTTTACTTAATTTTTACTTTATAGTCTATTCCAAAGTCTATTTATGCAAATAATAAGTAAACAACTTTATTTCAGTTTTGTGGTACCTAAGATAGCAATGGATAAGAGGGCATCAAGATCAATATCATCAGTTTCTTTAGGGTCAAATAAAATTGAAGGCCGATTAAAGGGTCGCATGAGAGTATCTGCATCTTCCTTTATCACTGACTTGATGGCCTGTAACTGAGAGGCAGTTGACACTGCCATTGCTGCTATGCAAGTCAATCAATATTATTTAGGTTTTCAAAGAAAAGGTATACCAATCCATAACGAACAAAAGTTACCTTTAATTTGTGAATCCCGTGAGAGTAATAATTTAGGAACAAATACTTATAACTGACAACCATTATGAACACTGAAACCTTAAGATGATACAGAGAAGGGGAGAAAAAAACATATAAGAGTAAGCTCCATTAGCAACCAGCAGAAATGGCATAACACTAAGAATTTTTAGGAAATGATTTAATCACTGGAGATAGCTTGGGGAAACATCATGGTCATACTAAAGTACATTTATACAAGATGTCCTCTTAGTACTTTCAGGCCATAGTGAAATATATATCTCAGAAGCAACCTGTAAACTCTGAATTGTCTTGCCAATTAAATTAAAACCAAGTTTATTTTGGACATAACAACAATAACTGGCATATCTCAAATACCTTGTAGATCTTATGATAGAAAACCTCTAGTCATCTAAGTTTTGTGTTTGGATTGGACAACTCAACCCGTTCCATAACATGTCATACAACCGAGTTAATTCCACTGATAAACTTCCATGGAATACAGTATATGAGCAAAATAAAAGTGCAATATTTTTAAACAAATCCATATATTCTTACTTCTAAGAATAAGATGTTTTAGCAAAGGGGTGACAACTGTTTTCGTAATTCAAACAATGGAGGGACATATCCCTAAGAACAAGAGAAGAACATGAATAGTTTGAAAGCAGAAAGAGTGCAGGAGTTACCTTTATTTGAAAGTCATTAATAACATCCTAGTCTAATAGTATGAATTACTACATGAAAATAGTAACACGAGATAAAATCACAGGAGAAAAGAGAAGATAAAAATAATCGGAGGTTGGTTTAAATCAGCACTCACTTCATCCTTGGTAGCACGATGAAACGCGACTTTGAGAGTCTTCAAGCCTTACAGTTTCGGTATGTTGGAGTTTAAATGAGAACTATATTATTGTGTTAGAAGAAGTAGTGAAGAAGAAAGCAAGAGAGGTAATGTGGAGAAGATAATATTTTTATTTCAGTGAATGCAAAGTTCTGAGAACTTAATACATATAAGAAAACAGGGGAGATGCATTCATTATTATGCTGATTTTTTTCCCTATAACATACAATAGGTAGACTAGACTTTAGGACCACCAAGGCACACATTAAAGCCATATTAATTGCCCTACAACAACCCCTACAACAGCCCCTATAACAGCCCTTATAGTAGCCCCTACAGCAGCTATAGCAGCCCGCTATGCATTAATTTTAACACTCCCCCTTAATGCATTTGTAGAACACCCATCATTGCTCTAAGAAAATGAAATTTGTCCTTGGGTAGAGCTTTGGTGAAGATATCCGCAACTTGCTCTTCGGTCTTTATATATTTGAGTTGAATCTCTTCATCCTCTACGGCCTCTCTAATGAAATGATGCTTGATTGCAATGTGCTTGGTGCGACTATGGTAGACGGGATTCTTTGTCATGGCAATCGCGGATTGATTGTCACAAAGTATTGGAGTAGCATCTCCTTGCTTTTCACCAACATCCTCCAAAATTCTTCTTAGCCACATCGCTTGTGAAGTTGCCAATGATGCCGACACATATTCAGCCTCAGAGGATGATTGCGCTAATGTTTATTGCTTCTTTGATGCCCATGAAACTGCTTCGGAGCCAAGAGAAAATACATACCCGGAAGTACTTCTCATGTCATCAATAGAGCCAACCCAATCACTATCACAAAACCCAAGTAACTTTATCTCAACATTCTTCTTATACATGATGCCAAAATCAAAAGTTCCTTGGATGTACCTCAACGCTCTTTTTGCAGCCCCAAAATAAGTTTGACTCGGCTTGTGCATATACCGAGATAATAAACTAGTAGCATACATGATATCCGGCCTCGTAGCCGTTAAGTACAATAAACTTCCAACCAAACTTCTATAAATAGATGCATCAACCTCTTTGCTTCCATCTTCTTTTAATAATTTTTCATTAACCACCAAAGGCGTAGCCACCGATTTGCAATTCATCATTTTGAATTTTTCAAAAAGGGTTTTAGCATACTTCTTTTGGCAAATAAAAATATCATCTTTTTGTTGATAAATTTCAATGCCCAAGAAGTAATTTAGAAGATCCAAATCACTCATTTCATATTTTTTCATCATGTCACTTTTGAAATCTTCAATCATTTTTGCATCACTACCGGTAAACACCAAGTCATCAACGTAAAGAGAGACAATAAGAATACCTGCTGCCCCGCTTCTTTTGATGTATAAGGTTGGCTCGCTTTTACTTCTTTGAAAACCTCTTTCATTGAAGTATGCATCAATCTCACTATACGATGCTCGGGGAGCTTGCTTCAAGCCATATAAGGCCTTTTTCAGCTTGTATACCTTCTCTTCCTCACCTTTCATCACGAATCCTTGAGGTTGGTCAACGTACACTGCTTCATTTAACAAGCCATTCAAGAATGCAGATTTTACATCAAGTTGATACAAAAACCAACCTTTTTGAGTGGCCATAGCAACAAATGCTCTAATTGTGTCAAGCCTCGCCACGGGTGCAAATGTCTCTTGAAAATCAATTTCAGGTTGCTGAGAATACCCGTTTGCTACAAGTCTTGCTTTGTTCTTTTGGATTGAGCCATCCAGATTAACCTTTCTTTTGTAAATCCACTTCACACCAATGACCTCTTTATTTTTAGGCCTCTCCACCAATTCCCAAGTCTTGTTCTTCTCAATAACCTGAATTTCTTCTTCCATTGCAATCTGCCAGACTTTTTCATTTTAGCATCTTCAAAGGTCTCCGGTTCATCTACACAAAAATTACATCTAGCATACACATCATTTAGACTTCTTATTCTTCTTGGAGTTGAGCTTGGAGATGAGGAGTTTGAGCTTGATGGAGAACTTGAGGATGATTGTGGACTTGCATTTGGACCTGCATTTGGAGACATTTGAGGAGCTTCTACATCTTCCTCTTCATCTTCTTCAACGCTTTGTGATTCTTCATTACGGGTGATAATTTGATTTTGGGATTTTTTTTCTTTCCAATCCCAAAAGGCTTTCTCATCAAAAATCACATCTCTACAAATAATCACTTTGTTCCTCTTCAAGCTAAAGAGTCTATAGCCCTTTGATTTTGAGCTATACCCCACAAAGATGCATTTTTCACTACTTTCATCAAGCTTGTATCTCATTTCTTTAGAGACATGAGAAAAGCAAATACATCCAAACACCCTCAAGTGGTTCACGGATGGTTTTCTTCCACTCCATGCCTCAAATGGAGTTTGGTTTTCTACGACCTTTGTAGGGCATCTATTCATCAAATAAACCACCGTATACACCACTTCGGCCCAAAAAGTATATGGCAGCCCTTTCTCATGTAACATGAATTTTTCCATTTCCTCAATGGTTCTATTCTTCCTTTCCGCCACTCCATTTTGTTGTGGAGTATACCCAACCGTTAGTTGTCTTTTCCATGCCAATATCTTCAAAAAATTTATCAAACTCCTTAGAGTTGTATTCTCCACCTCTATCACTTCTCAAAATTTTCAAGTAGTGACCACATTGTTTTTCAACTAGTTTGTGAAATTTTTTAAAAATGGCATAAACATCTGATTTTTGCCGCATAAAATACACCCAAGTCATCCTTATAAAATCATTAATAAAGGTAATGAAGTATTTGTTACCGGCATGATAAGTGTTCTTCATTGGTCCACACACATCGGTATGAACAAGCTCCAATGGTGCTTTTGCTCTCCATGCTTTCTCCTTTGGAAAAGGCTCTCGGTGGTGCTTTCCAAGAGCACATCCTTCACAAACTCCATTTACTTCTTGGATGCTTGGCAGCCCGTAAACCATGCTCTTTTGATGCAAATTCTTCATGCTTTGAAAATTCAAGTGCCCATATCTTCTATGCCATAGCCATATGTCGTCAACCACATTCATCTTCAAGGCCACATTCTTTGAGTATCGAAAAGTGAGAGGGAAACTTCTATTCTTTTCCATCTTGATTTTTGCAACAACTTGGCTTCTCCCCCCTTTGTCAAAAATTCTGCACGAGTCTTCTTCAAAGAGAATAGTGTACCCATGTTTCGCAAGTTGCCCAACACTCAACAAATTATGCTCTAAATTCGGAACTAGTAACACATCTCGAATATACTTTATTCCTTTCTCCGTTTCAATGGCTATAGTACCCTTGCCCTTTGTTTGGACTAAGGCACCATTACCCATCTTCACTTGAGAATTAAAAGAAGTATCCATAGAGGTAAAAATATTTTGATCTCCGGTCATGTGATTACTACACCCACTATCAAGAAACCATAAATCATTTTTTTGCTCCGATGCACTTTGACAAGCAAAAAAATATTCCCCTCACATTCTTGTTCTTCGGTGAAGTTAGCTTGTTGGTTGTTCATGAGCCGACAATCTTTTTGAACATGCCCAAATTTCTTGCAATTGTGACTATTGATACCAAATTTAGTCCGCTGACGTGGATCAATTAAAGTGGAGACACGTGTCAATCTACATGGCACCTACAAACATTTCTGAGCAACACCTTGACTTCGAGGAACTCGACCTCCCAACCAACTATGACACTCCGAGCAATAAGTGCTCTGCGAGGAACTTCACTGTACCGAGCAACTCATGAAGATCGAGCTATTTAGGCGGTCCGAGCTGCATCTCGTACAGAGCATTAATGTCAGGATAATCACAAGAGATACTGCGCATTAAATGCTATTTATTATCACACAGACACATACGCCTATTGGACAGCTGTGTGTTATTCTTTCATTTTTATAGTCTCAAGGCTATAAATACATTGTAACCTCCTCATTAGCAGGGGACTCGGAATTTCTTGGTAAAACTACTATCGAGAATTCTGGACAAACAATCATCAATACAAAAACAGTGGATGCAGGCCATTCTCACAAGGCTGAACCACTTTAAAAATCATTGTCTAAATATTTCTTTATTATTATTATCTGTGATTAAAAGAATTAGGTCAAATCTAATTTTTTACATCAACAGATTGGCGCCGTCTGTGAGAAATGACTGTAATTTTCGTTTTTCACCAAAAACAATTCATCCCCAATGGCTGATGAATCCTGAATCCAGTAATCGAAACGCTGGAAACCCCCCAAATCCATCCGCTCCTTCAAATATCCAAGATCTGGCTGGAATCATGGCCAGTTTGGCTCAAGGTCAGACAGCCATGCAAGAAACAATGCGACAACTCATGCAAACTATCCAGGGTGGAGCATCAACCTATTCAGGACAACGAAGTGTTCAAAGAAATAGTTGTTTACTTTCTTCACGCATTAGGCAAAGCGATTCATATCGCACTGAGAAATCTGAAGATTTTTCTTATCAACCAGGTCGAACTTCGTCAGTACGAGCCACAGATACTGAACAACACATCACTCTCTCTCCAGAAAGGACCAGTGCACTCGAAAGATTAAGTAGGGTCTCTCCTTTTGATCGATTGGGCCCTAGGAAGAATAAAAGTCCTCCAAAGGCTATGTCGAGAAACTTTCGACGACCATTTGATCTAAGAGAGGGTTCTGCCCAATCACAACCAGCTGCTCGTCATGAGAGATCCCAAAAGGCAAATTCAACAAGATCAGTTGCTCGGACCAATAGGCCCGAGGATAGAAATGATGCATGGAAAGGCTCTATTCAAAGGTTGGAGGATAGACTAGGGGACATGGCTAAGGCCAAGAATCCTCTCCAAAGAACTTTTGTCCAAGGGACGCCTTTCGTACATGCAATTGTGGGTTTTCCCACACCATCGAAGTTCAAAGCACCTGTTGTGACCCCTAAATATGATGGAAAAACTGACCCTGTCCTTCATATAAAACAATACCAGCCGCTGCCGACATCTATGCCGTGCCAGACGAGATGAGATGCAGGGCATTTTCAGGAACTCTTACCGGATCTGCACAAATATGGTACAATAATCTTCCTCAGGGAAAGATTTCAACTTTCGTTCAACTGGCCAAGCTCTTCATTGGGAATTTCTGTTTTGAAGAAAAACCAGTTAAACGAGTGGCACATTTAATAGTGTTAGACAAAAAACAGGTGAAAGCACCAGGGATTACATAACTCGTTTCAATAACGAGAAGCTCGAAGTTATTGATTACGAGGAAAAGACAACAATTACCATTTTGATGAGTGGACTGTTGCCCAATAAATTGTACTATACTTTAGCCAAAGATCCACCCAGAACCATGTCATAACTAATGGAAAAAGCGGTCAAGATCATGAATGCCGAGGAGGCTATGGCTGCGAAGAAGAATATGGACACCAAAGAGACCAAGGTGGAGGTTGATAAAGCTAAAAAGAAAGAACATAAGAACAATGGTGGTGACAAGCAGTCAAAGGCAAAACCATCATGGGAAATATTGAAGAAATTTAAGAATTATACTCCTTTGAAAGTAGACATAAACCATGTGCTGGAGGAGATCAAGAATAGCGAGGAACTAAACTGGCCTGGGAAATTGAAGTCAGATCCCAACAAGAGGAATAATGCCAAATATTGCGAGTTCCATAAAGACCATGGTCATACGACCAAAAATTGCATAGCTCTCCAGAATGAAATCGAAGCACTCATCAGATGAGGAAAGCTGACTAAGTATGTTGATCGAAGAAATGAAAGAAAAAGCAACGACCAAGAAAGACAGAGGTCTAGATCTCCTCGTCGAGCAGAAGAAAACAAGAAAAGAGATCATGAAGACGATCCAGAAGATGACCCCGATCTCCCCAAGAGACCAAGACAACCAGAACGTGAGGTATTTTCAATTCGTTTCGGATCATTTGATTGTAATGTTATTACAGGTGGAGATGCAGAAGGAGGGGACCTTACTGCGGAAAGGAAAGCTTACCTCAATGAGGCTCAAGCTTGTTCATACATTCAGCGAATAAATCTAGCTGAGGATGATCGCCCAAGGAAGATGAATAAAGAAAAATTGGTCATTGGTTTCTCCAAGAACGATCTCGCAGGTGTACTATATCCTCATGATGATCCACTGGTGATCAAAATGAGGATGAAGGAAGTAATAATCTCAAGAGTACTGGTGGATAATGGTAGCTCGGCGGATATCATGTTTTACTCATGCTTCGATAGTTTAAATCTAAAGTTGTCTCAGTTGGAACCTTATCACAGGCCCCTCCTCGATTTTGCTGGCGAGAAAGTTTTTCCACTTGGAACGATCAAGTTGGATATGTTCATTGGTACATGGCCTGCTTGTCGACCAGAAAGAGTACGCTTCTTCGTGATGGATAAGAATGTTCAATCAGCCTACAATATCATCATGGGAAGAGTAGGATTGAAGAAGTTCAAAGCAGTACCATCTACGGTACGTCAATGCCTAAAATTTCCAACCAATTTTGGAGTAGGAGTTGTGAAGGGTGATAAAAAAGTAGCTCGGGAATGCTACTATTCATCTGCCGAGCAGGAGGAACTGGAGGAATCTAGGAAAAAGACTACTACCTATCAGGTGGATGAGGGTGCAGAAATTGAAACATTGGATCCTAGAGATGAGTCGCAACTCGTGGAAGGTCAGGTGGTGGAAGCTACTGAAAACATCATTCTGGACGACGAGCACCCTGAACGAACAACTCAGATAGGTTCGTCGTTAGATGCCTCACTAAAACAGAAGTTGATAGTTTTCTTAAAAAGCAAAAAACAAAGTTTTTCTTGGAGTCATGAGGATATGCCCAGAATAGACCCAAATTTCTTATGTCACGAGCTCAATGTGAATAAGGAGATCAAGCCTGTGAAGCAAATAAGAAGAGTGTTCAGCCCCGAGAAGAACCAAGCTATACATGAGGAGGTCGAGAAGCTCCAGAAAGCTTGCTTTATTGAAGATGTTAAATATCCAGATTGGTTAGCAAATGAAGTGATGGTGAAAAAGAAGAACAAATGGAGGATGTGTGTAGACTTCACCGACCTCAACAAGGCATGTCCAAAGGATCATTTTCCCTTGCCCCGAATTGATCAATTAGTGGATGCTACCTCGGGACACGAGCTGTGCAAGCGGAGAAGGTCGACGAGCAGCGAGGTGTGGTAGAAATGGAGATAAAGGAGCAAAAAATATTCCATCGAGGAACTTTGTCCAATAAGAAGTTTGAGGATGAAATACCTGTATGGAACCTATATGTGGATGGCTCATCATGCACCTCAGGTAGTGGAGCTGGGATTGTATTGAAAAGTCTAGACGAGATCGATATAGAATATGCTCTCCACTTTCAATTTCAAGCTTTTAATAATGAGGCCGAATATGAAGCGATGATTGTAGGTCTTAGTCTGGCAAAAACCATGAAGGTAGAACAGGTAATCGTATGCAGTGACTCACAGTTGATTGTAAACCAAATGCTTGGTGTATATACAGCAAAAGGAGAGTTGATGATTAAGTACCATGCAACTGCAATGGAATTGGTATCGGAATTTGTTACTGTTCAACTGGTCAGAATACCAAGAATGGAGAATGCAAGAGCAGACGCTTTAGCTCGATTAACATCAGCTACTCGTACTGAGCTACGAAGAACAATCCCAATTGAAATGCTAGCTGGTCGTAGCATAGATGAAGATCTGACGATGAATTTTATTATCCTTGATTTAGGGCCATCTTGGATGGATCCCATCAAGGCATATATTGAGGAGGGAGAATTACCGATTGGCAAACTCGCAGCCAAGAAATTGAAGTTTAAAGTTGCTCGTTATGTACTGACTAATGGTTTTCTATACAGACGAGGAATTATGGCAGGTTTGCAAAAATGTGTGCATCCCTCCGAGGTGAAAGATTTGATTGAAGAGGTCCATGAAGGGTCCTGTGGAGCCCATGTAGTAGGTCGGACGCTTTTGCAAAGAGTGATGACGCAAGGATACTACTGGCCAACGATGAGGGCTGATTGTATAGCATATGCCAAGAAATGTGACAAGTGTCAATGCTTCTCCACTATCCGAAGAACTCCCCAAGCATTGTTGACACCCATTACTTCCCCTTGGCCATTTGCCATGTGGGGAATTGACTTGGTTGGGCCGCTTCCAACAACCAGAGGAAGATTTAAATATCTCGTCGTCGCAGTGGATTACTTTACTAAGTGGGTTAAAGTCGAGCCTCTTATCGACATGACATACGAAAAGGTGTACCAATTTATTTGGAAAAATATCATTTGTAGATATGGTCTTCCCTATGCAATCATCACCGACCATGGAACACAATTTGATAACGAGGAGTTCGCTGCCTATTGTCATCAGTCAAATATCTTGTAAATCCACTCGGTACCAGGCCATCCCCAAAGCAATGGACCAACTGAAGTGACAAACAGAACGCTGCTAAATGGCTTGAAGAAAAAACTGAATGACGCGAAAGCAAACTGGATCAACGAGCTACATTCAGTAGTATGGGCTTATCGTACTACTCCCCGAGCAGCAACTGGAGAATCTCCATATATGCTGGCATTTGGAAGTGAAGCTGTTATACCTGCCGAGTTGGGCCTCCCAACACACCGAGTGCTGAACTTCAACTCCCCTGTCAGCGATTTAATGAGAAGGTTAGACTTGGACATGCTCGAGGAAGTTAGAGAAGAAGCAGCCATCAGGAATGCTGCTTACTAGCAACGAACAACTTTGTTCTACAACAAGAGAGTGAAGAAGTGCGACCTGAAAGAAGGAGACTATGTGCTAAAGAAAGTGATTCAAAAGCACAACAAACTGGCATGGACCCTACCGAGTTACAGAAGTTGTTCGACCAGGAACCTACATAATAGAAACTTTAGAAGGGGAGGAGTTTAAGAATGCATGGAATGCAGAGCACCTGCGCAAATATTATCAGTAATGTAAACCCTCATGTAATGCAATTTCATCAGTATGAATAAAATGTGAATATTCTACCCAATTCTCTCCTTGTGTTGAAATTTTTTTCATGGAATAGTAGTGCTACACACTACTCAGCAAAATCCACCAACTTCGGTTGGTCGGGAATAAAAAATATTTCCTAGAAATACCAACTCCGGTTGGTTGGGAAGAAAATTCACCAACTCCGGTTGGTCGGGAAGAAAAATATTTCCCAGAAATACCAACTCTGGTTGGTTGGGAAGAAAATCCACCAACTCCAGTTGGTCGGGAATAAAAAAATATTTCCCAGAAATACCAACTCCGGTTGGTTGGGAAGAAAATCCACCACCGGTTGGTCGGGAAGAAAAATATTTCCCAGAAATACCAACTCCGGTTGGTCGAGAATAAAAAATATTTCCCAGAAATACCAACTCCGGTTGGTTGGGAAGAAAATCCACCAACTCAGGTTGGTCGGGAATAAAAAATATTTCCTAGAAATACTAACTCCGGTTGGTTGGGAAGAAAATCCACCAACTCCAGTTGGTCGGGAAGAAAAATATTTCCCAGAAATACCAACTCCGGTTGGTTGGGAAGAAAATCCACCAACTCAGGTTGGTCGGGAATAAAAAAATATTTCCCAGAAATACCAACTCCGGTTGGTTGGGAAGAAAATCCACCAACTAATGCTAGTCGGGAATAAAAATTTCCCAGAAATACCAACTACGGTTGGTTGGGAAGAAAATCCACCAACTATAAGTTGGTCGGGAATAAAAATTTCCCAGAAATACCAACTAAGGTTGGTTGGGAAGAAAATTCACCAGCTAATGCTGGTCGGGAAAAATTTCCCAGAAATACCAACTACGATTGGTTGGGAAGAAAATCCACCACCTATAAGTTGGTCGGGAATAAAAATTTCCCCGAAATACCAACTACGGTTGGTTGGGAAGAAAATCCACCAACTAAAGTTGGTCGAAAATGAAAAATTTCGGAAAAACCACCAACTCCGGTTGGTCGGAAATGGTGGAGAATGAAAATCTACCGACTAAGGTTGGTCGGGAACAAAAACCACCAACTCCGGTTAGTCGGAAACAGTTGGGTAAACAAATGAAAGTCATTTCCGGGCTTAAAATTAAAAAGTGATAAATTTTTTACTTATGACATTTTAGATTACCACCGAATTTGGTCGAGAAACAAAAATATCACCAATATTGTTATCTTTTTAACAGATATACATAGTTGGTCGAATAATAAAATATCACCAATATTGTTATCTTTTTAACAGATATACACAGTTGGTCGAGAAATAAAATGTCACCAAATCTACTTGGTCGGCAGGCAATCAATTCAGATAGTCAACAATAAATTTTAACCAACTCTAGTTGGTCGACAATTTAAATAACACAAAATATTGTTATCTTTTTAGCAGATATACATGCACATTCATTAGAAAATGTCTTACAAAATATTTTCAAGACAATATCAATCAAGTTTACAAAGAAAATTAGAAGTTTTTCATTAAATCCAAAACGAAATACATTGAGAATGAAATACATAGAAAAATTATTACATCAAGAAACCTATTCTATTGGCTTCTTCCCCTCTGCTTTTGAAATAGGTTCTTCACCAGCGGGAGGATCGTCTAAGGTATAGGGGGAATTTATAAAATTCAGATCTCTGAGCATCCTGGCGTTCATTACTGATGCCCGAGCAAGTAAGTGCTCGGGGCGAGATATCTGGAAGTTAGAATGAAGACTGTAGTCACCGAGGTACTTCGAAATCAGGCATCGAGGAATAGCCCGAGCAGGAATCCATCTCATATCCAGTTTAAAGGGTGTCACTGGCAACTCGAGCAACCCAGGGTCATGGTAATCCCACAAATAGTGACCCTGTTCCAACTGCAGCACACCTAAGGCATTCAGACATCCTTACTTGTAACCCTCATTATTTGCATTTTGGATCCGATCATCTAGATGGTAGAGGGCTTCATTATAACCAGCCATCCAGAACTCCCTGGGTTGCTTGTGGAATTGATAGGTTAACCTATCCAGTTGCTCGTGGAGGTTCTTTGTTAAAAGTTCTTTACTCTCCAAGGCAGATTTTTGTGCAGATAGCTGCTCGCCCAGGTTCAGAATTTTCTTGGACATCTCTGCTAGAGCCTTATTCTTCGCAACCAACTGGACTACTTGATTTTTCAGAGAAGCTTAAGTTCTTGCCTCTTCAATGGTAAGCTGAGCAGCCCTTGCTCGTCCCCGAGAACCTCTTCCTCGTCCCCGAGCAGAAGTAGAAGACCCAGACCTTTTTAAAGTCTCCAATTCATCTATTAAATTGGCATTCTCGACTTCTAAGAAAGAGAAACCCTCGTCGTTGATAGGGACCAAAGCGCTCGAAGTAGATGCTTCAGACTTCAACCGGGATATCTCTCCTCGAAGATTATTGTTTTCCTCCTCTAACAATTGGGCGATCTTCCTATGCTCTTCAACCTCTGTCTTCAAAGTCCTCTCCTTAATATCATAAGCATCAATGAGATTATCATATCCTTTGTCAGCATTTAGTTGCTGATACTTTTTCTCATACCCCTGATGCAAAAGGGCAGAGGGCTCCTTATACTGCTGTTGAAGGTCTATAACAATTCCTTGAAGATCTTCAATCATCTCGTAATAAGCCACATTATTGCCTACAGCTCGGTCGAGCAAAAACTTCAGATATTGGTAAGCCTCCACTGCTTGTTCGGAGGCATCTGATCCCAAGATACCAAAAATTTGTGCTTCATCCAAGTTTGTATGGCCAGCTTTGAAATATTCATTACATTTTTTCATCAACTCAGTATTGTGAGCTAACAAGAGTTCCATCCTGGCCATAAACTAGCAAAGAGATAGAAAGAATCAATAAAGTGCAGGAAGAACAAAAAGAATGAAAGCAGAGCAACAAGAGAAGAATCAATAGTATGAACAATCAAAAATTTCAAATTTTATTACATCATAAAGGAGGAGTACATAGTTCAGAGTTACATTTCACAAAAATAAACAGAGAGAAAAGTCCAAACAACTCTACACCTTCTCCTTGTCTCCCAAAACTTTCTCGGGCAGCTGGGACGAGGAGGAAGGTTGCTCTGATGGCATAGAAGGTTGCTCGGTGGGTACTGGAAGATGCACAACTGAAATGTTGGTTGACTGAAGCTGCTCAATAGGAGTAATAGTTGGTTGGGGCTGTTCGAAGCGAAGTTCAACAGTAGGGACCTAATCCCCAACCATCATAGAAGATTCCTCAAAGGCAACTTCATCCTCTTCTTCTTCCCCAGGAGTAGGAGGGTAGCCAGGAATGTGCTGCTGAAATAGGTTGCAGCTCTCATCGACCTTCATCTCTTTCAGGGCAGCCACCCAGCCATCTCTAAAATATTTAAGGCTGCCATATTCAATTTGTGAAACCATGGCAGCCAAACCTTTATTCCACCCTTTATCCCAGCCAGCGTTGAAGGATTTCTTAACAGCTTTTCTTCTTTTTTCTCTTTCCGAGGAGGTCCTCTCCTTGAGTTGCTCCTCGATAGCCTTCAACTTATTCTCAACCTCTTCCTTTTGACGACCAACATCACGAAGTCTACTCAGCTCTTCCTCATCAGATTTGAGCTTATTTTCAAACTCTCCAGCATGTTGGAGCTTCTCCTAGAGCTCTTTGTTTTTCTCCTCCAAGTCTTTTATTTTTTTCTCCAACCCCTTGGAGACTTCAACAGCCTGATCTCTTTCTTGCTCGGTGGAATTAAGCTGTTTCTCCCAAGCAGCTTTATCATCGACATACTTCTGACGAGAATCTTTTAAAGACTGCGTCAGACCTACAAAAGCTTCTTCTACACCACCAGAGGAAATGGACGCCTTGATGGCTTCATCCTTCTTCAGAATTGTATTAAAACAAGTTACCAACTGGAAAAAGAAAATAATTGTAAGTCAGTGCTAGCACCTAACATGGAAAAATGAAAGTTTAGATTAACAATACTTACTGAGGCAATGTGTTGAGCTGCCAAAGTGGTAAACCTATCCCGGGAAAGAATTTCTTCAATACCTTGGATCTCGGGGATGATCCAAGACTTCACTGAGCTCATGGCAGAGCTCGGAGTAACAAAAGTGGGAACACCACTTCCAGTAGTCGGGGGGGGGGGGGGGCTGAGAGATGGATTCAGCCAAATTAACCGAGGAGCTCTTCTTCAGCTTCCTCATGGGAACGGGAACATTCTCGACCAAGGATGTCGTCTTGGTTGGTGATATAACTATAACCTCGCTTGGAGAGGAAATAGCTGCAACCTTGCTCGGAGCCACAGGGGGCTTCTCGGCAACCTTCACAGTAACAGCTGGAGGAGCCGCATCAAGTTGTCTTGTCCCTTTTGGGACATCCTGCCTGCTCTTCTTTGCCTCTCCAGCAGCAGAGGCAGATTTCCCGAAGAGGGCAGGAGCTCTTCTTCTCTTCATTCTTTCGCTAAGAGGAATATGTGATTCAGCTGAAGAACTTTCAGAAGCTGGTACTGGTTCTACATCACTTATCACTGGACGAGCAGTAAAAGACGAGGTGTAACTCTTGTACTGCAACAAGTATGAAGCTGATCTGATGTGTTCGTCAGCAGCAGTTTGATGCAAACCCCAGATAAGTTTTAGTTGCTTTAAATTAACTTCTGTCTCTTTTGGAGACCTTCTCTTGCTGTCAACTGCAAATAAATCAAAATTGAAATATCAGTGACACATTTTATCAAACACAAAGAAATCATAATTTCAAAAATAAAGTAAAATGAAAACAACCTATCCCATTGCCATAGGGAGGGCATCTGGGACCCTGTACACATCGTTTCCAGTTAGGGGAGCATGTTGCCAATTTTTTATAACAACACCATGCTCGAAGTAATCCCTATTGGCATCTGGGAGATTGACCACTAAAATCCTATTTAAAAATCTAGCCTTCAAATAAAAAGTACTGTCACTAACAGCCCATCTATAGCAAAACATAATCTCTAGAATTCCTAAATGGGTTCCATGAATCTGGTTTAATCTATGGACTCCATTAACTATTCTCCATGTATTGGGGGATATTTTTGCAGGTACTACATCAAAATACTGACAAAATTCCAAACACAAGGGGTTTGGAGGAAAAGAAAAGCCACATTCGGCTACAAAGAGACTGGGGAACCAATGTCCCTCAGCCAAACGAAAATAATCAGGAGGACCAGAAATCTCCTCCAAAATGACTCAAGAAGGAATTGAGAACTCAGAACGAAATTTGTCAAGAGACTCAATGACGTAAACCATGATGAATAAAAGAAATAAAAAGAGAAGGAAGAAGATCTTACAGGAAAAAAGGTAGACCAGTTGATAACGAACGATGGAAGGGAGGAACGGACAAGATGGAGAAGAAAATGGAGAGATCAAAGATACAGATTTGAAAATGCAAGAGACGATAGGATTTTTTGCAACGCTTAAATACCTTACCTTGGGAATGGGTAAAAATAATGATTACGAAGAAAGACGTTTACGCTACCGACGACTAAAAGGGCAAAAGGGCACGGAGACCAAAGCGATGGGAAAAATTCAAAAAGTCTGAATTCGAAAGGAAAATTAAATACAAGGAAAACACTCCTAAAATTCAGGATAGCTATTTAATCCCGCCATATTTCAAGAAGAATGTTCCACACTCCTCAACCTCGAACTGTGAAACATTGGGGGCTTCTGTTGATACCAAATTTAGTCCACTGACGTGGATCAATTAAAATGGAGACACGTGTCAATCTACATGGCACCTACAAACATTTCTGAGCAACACCTTGACTTCGAGGAACTCGACCTCCCCGACCAACTATGACACTCCGAGCAACAAGTGCTCTGCGATGAACTTCACTGTACCGAGCAACTCATGAAGACCGAGCTACTTAGGCGGTCCGAGCAGCTCAGGTGGTCCGTGATGCATCTCGTACAGAGCATTAATGTCAGGATAATCACAAGAGATACTGCGCATTAAATGCTCTTTATTATCACATAGACACATATGCCTATTGGACATCTGTGTGTTATTCTTTCATTTGTACAGTCTCAAGGCTATAAATACATTGTAACCTCCTCATTAGCAGGGGACTCGAAATTTCTTGGTAAAACTACTATCGAGAATTCTGGGCAAACAATCATCAATACAAAAACAGTGGATGTAGGCCATTCTCACAAGGCTGAACCACTTTAAAAATCATTGTCTAAATATTTCTTTATTATTATTATTATTATTATTATTATTTGTGATTAAAAACAATTAGGTCAAATCTATTTTTTTACATCAACGCTGACATTGTGGCTTTCCCCGGAACCAACAATCTTTATCAATATGGCTACTTCTCTTGCAAATACTACACTTTTTTTGATTAAAACTTTCATTACTTTCTCTTCTTTCAAAATTATTTCTACCTCTTCCTCGAGTGTTTCTTCCTCTTCCTCTTCCATATCTTCCACCTCTTGAAGATTCACCTTTGGGTTGATAAAAAATGGTTTGGCCCCAACATTGAGCTTAGATTGAAAGGCACTCTCAAAATATTTTTCAGAGTGTCTACTCAACCTTTGTTCATATGTTTTAATGGAACCCATCAATTCTTCAACACTCAAAGAGGCTATTTCTTTAGTTTCTTCAACAATGGCAACAATGGGGTCATACTTTTCCGGCAAACTAATCAAAATTTTTTCAACAATCCTTTGATCGGAAAGTTGTTCCCCATATGTTTTCATTTGATTCACAATCTCCTCCAGAGAAATAATCTTTCAATATTTCCACATCCTTCATCTTCATATTCTCAAAATCTCTTCTTAAGGACTGAATTTTAATAGCCCTTACCTTCAAAGTACCTCTGAATTCTTTTTGTAAAATATCCCAATCCTCCTTTGCTTTGTTTGCATTGATGATTCTTGGAAATATTGTTTCAACTAACCCCTGTTGGATTAGGCTTAAAGCTTTTGCATCTTTCTTCTTATGCTCCTTCAACTTTTGCTTTTGAGCTTTCGGCAAAGCCGTGATATCATTCGGTTCATCAAACCCATCTTCAATATACTCTCATAAATCAAATAAAATAAAAATGGTTTTCATTTTTATAGACCAGAAATCATAGTTCTCTCCATCAAAAATTGGAATGAAGGGTTGTTGGGTACCCATTTGGTTGCTAGAACTTGCCATAAATTTTCTGTCGCTTTTCCTCGGATTTGTTTTCCGGCCAGCAAAGAAAATACACCCAACTCTTGATCTGAACAGGGGTCTGATACCACTTTGTTGGAGTTTAAATGAGAACTATATTATTGTGTTAGAAGAAGTAGTTAAGAAGAAAGCAAGAGAGGTAATGTGGAGAAGATAATCTTTTTATTTCAGTGAATGCAAAGTTCTGGCAGCTTAATACATATAAGAAAACAGGGGAGATGCATTCATTATTATGTTGATTTTTTTCCCTATAACATACAATAGGTAGACTAGAGTTTAGGATCACCAAGGCACACATTAAAGCCATATTAATTGCCCTACAACAACCCCTACAGCAACCCCTATAACAACCCCTATAGCAGCCCCTACAGCAGCTATAGCAGCCCCTACAGAAGCTATGCATTAATTTTAACAAGGTTGAGGAATATCTAATACTTCATAATATAGAATATCCAAAGTCTATCAAAAAAAAAAAATAGATAGTGTATGGTGTTAACTGAACCATTTGAAATCAATGTTAATAAATATATTGGTGTAGAACAAGTTATTGTGAGAGTAACATCCATATGAATAAATAACCTCATTGTAGTGAACCAACATGCCTGAAAGATGTTCTTCTCCACAAAACTTAACTGGTTGGGGGCTTAGGCTACTGGGAATAGCAATTATGAGATGTAATTCTGATTTTAGAAGGATCATTCAAGCTAAGATGACGGGCTACTCTTTCTACAACGCCATCACAATTATGGAGCTTTGACCTAGAAATTCACATGGAAAAAAATATTACAATATAAAATAAAAGCGATGGACAAACTAGAATACGTATTTTAAAATATATGAAATTGGAAACCCACAACTCAAGACAAACCTCATCCTCCTTGGGTTTTTCCAGCGATCGAAAGCAAACAACCTATGAACAAGCATAAAACATGAAAACTTAAGGCTGAAACACCATGTCATCTGAGATTTATTTCATTGCCTGACAGCTACATAATAAAGTATATATATATAACACTAAAGAAAAACCTTGAATTAAAATGCCAGCGTCTTGATAAGAAATTATCAATAAAACCTTCAAACACTCATTAATTACTAATTTTGACGACAACCTATTACCAATGGTCATGATAAGAGAACCGTGTATCTAGATGATAGCTATTAAAAATCATAGGCCGTGACAAGAGAACCATGTATAATTTCACTTTGAATATAATTTAATGTGTCTGTAGTGCAAATATAAAGTGCAAACAAAGTAATAAGTAGTCATCACATATTGATCCAATGTAAAAATGCAACAAAATATGAATGCATTTACTATTTGCGCATATGATCCACCAGTATCGCTATTTTATTAGACAAGTATATTAGGTGCAACCCACGTAAGTGTGTTGTATATGTCTATCTAATGCTATAGAAATTGCTTTTAAAAATCACGAAAACATTAGAGAGCCTAAAAAACTCCACCGATCGAAAGAAGAGTGTAGCAAACATTTTATAGATAAGACACTCTCTCACCAAGCTCAACTATTTATCCCTCTAAATGAACCAAAAAGACATAAAGCAGTAGGGGGTTTTTCCTAGAAAATGGACATAAAAAATTCTGAACGTATAAAAATCCTAAGGGCACGTTTGGTTCAAGGTTTGGAAAGAGAATTTAAGAATCCTGAAATTTAGAATTCTCCTCATTTAGAATTACAATGTTTGATTGGAGATTTAAGGGGAAACTTAGAATTTCTGGAATTTAGAATTCCCACGAAATTGAAATTCTCTTTTCCTCTCTAAAATGGGAGTAATCCTATATTCCTCGACATATTATCTTACTTTTATGGTGAGATAAAAATACCATCTTATATAAACTCATACGTACTCTCTCTCTCTCTCTCACACACACACACACACACTCACACACATACACACACACTCTCTCTCACACACATGCACCCTCTCTCTCAGACACATACACCCTCTCTCTCACACATACATACACACACTCTCTTTCTCTCTCACTCACACACATGCTCTCTCTATCTATCTCTCACACACATACACATACACATACACATACACATACACATACACATACACATACACACTCTCTCTCTCTCTCGCTCCATCTCTTTCTATCACACACACACTATCAAACACATAAATACACACACACACACTCACTCTCTCTCACACACATACACACACTCTCAAACACACACACACACAATCTCAGACACACTCTCTCTCTCTCTCTCTCTCTCTCTCTCTCTCTCTCGTACACTTACACACACACTCAAACACACACAAACATACACAAACACACACACACACACACTCACCACGCACTCATGACACACTCAAATCATGTAGACCGGTATTTCAGTTAAATTATATTTATTTCTAATTTGAAAAAATAATTTTAGATACCGAGAAAAAAGAATTCCTACTTGAATCAAACAACGGAAAGGAATTCAAGATTCCATGAACTTAGAAATCCTGGAATTATGGATTCCCGTTCCCTTTCCAAATGTTGAACCAAACGAGCCCCAAAAGTAATGAGAAAGTGGGTTTCTTTCCCAGCAATCAAAAACCACAAATTCAAAAATTTCAAAAAATACAACTTCCTTTATTTAGGTCACCATCAACCCCACAACTCAGATTATTGTAACACCCCGCTTAAAATAATAACGGGTGGCCAGCCCTATACTATATTAAATCAGGAATTCCAGATGGTCCAGTCTCAACATCAACTAACGGTACTATATAATGTAGGACTAACTACCCGAAATCATATAAGCGAGATGTTATATAAATTAAAAACATGCAACATAACACAACCCAACACTACAAAATTTCTAATAAATAAGAGAGATGCAAGAAGCACTATAAGAAATGAAAGGAATCACTATACATGAATATGCCATAAATAAATAAACCCGAATAAGCTGTCGGGTCACAACAAATACAATAACTGAAATGGAATAAATATAAACATATATATAAATATCCCTATGATACAAAACCGATATACAACATGAATCCTACCTAGAATTTTAAAGAAGTAGGAAGCGGCTACATGAAACATCCCGCAACAGTCCGCACCTATCACGGCTCCCAAGACTCTGGATAGAAGGTCATCCGGCATCCATGCGGTAGGATACCTGTAGAAATACATATATATATACAAGGAGGAGGGAGAAGTAAACGGGTCAGAGCCCCGAATGTGTAAAATATTTAGCAAGTGTGTTAACCGTGCATAATAAATACCGGTGTACTTAATTTCATAAATAAGTGAGACCGCACTCTCGTGGAACCCCAACTCACCTCTCATCTAAAGGTGCGCACCCATTCGCGTCCTCAAATTTTAGTTAAATTACCCCCATTGATTTTAGGACAACCTAACTTATCAGGCCTAGCCTATATCCACGAGAGCTACCTTCCCGTCATAATCTAAGGATCCACCCATTTCTAATCCTATTAGATTATGATTACAACAATTATGCCATAAAAGGCTTAATGAATTCCGATTAATAATCTCATGAATTATAATTATCATAATTCCTAAAACATTTCCCTTATACATATACATACGTATATATATATATATATATCTTCATAGGCTAAAAGCGTAAGGATTAATATACTTAATAACATGCACAAGGAATATGGGCAAGACTTCTCTCTAATCCCAAAATTGTACTACGTTTTGTGCGTGGGGAGTCTCGCAAAGCGAAATCCAAACAAGGAACCGCCCCGTTACACTACTCCTGACAAAGTCAAGATCAGAGATCCGAGATGCCACCTATGGAATTACTTCTCTCAAATCTCGACATGGCACTGCGTTTCGTGCGTGAGGTGTCTCACGAAGCGAAATCCAAACAAGGAACCACCTCGTTACACTACTCCTGGGCAATGTCGATCCTAGAGATCCATAATCCTCAACATACAAGTATATACTAACATTACTATTAAACTATAACTCCTAAAGAAAGAAAGAAGAAAAGAAAGAAAACAAATAAGATAAAATAAAAGAACCTCCAATAATATCCTTGGGATGATGTAACCGAAATAATACCTTATGTGCGATACATCAACCCCCATCAATCTAGTACACCATAATCATCTAAGATGTACTTCATAAAAGTCCATATCCTTTCATCTATAGGATATATATAAATATATATATATATATATATATATATAGGTATTTGATTTCTAACCGTATATATATATCATCATCAATCCAATAGCCAAGTGTACATACTACATATGATGTACAAGGCCATGCACATAATATACCCGGCTATATATATCGCCGATAAACTGCATCAGTGCTATCATCTTCCCAGTGCCCGGCTCACGTAGCAATACTGGGGCCACCATGGTGGGACTAAACGACACCCATCTCGTGGTAAACACACGCACACGACGTCCCGGGAAGCGGTCATAGTTCCAACCGGCAATGAGACGAAACATACCCACCACGTCTCATCCCAAAAATATATATCTATATGTATAATAATCACAAGGGACGACTATGACCTGGGGAATATCCACACCCTGCATTATATGCCAGGATGCTCACCCTCTACGCGCACAACTTCCCAATGATAGCATGAGCGGGGTATGCTTAACCAAATAAGTATATGTATTATTCACATGCACAATATATATACATCCATATGATCCAATTATAGGATCAAATAATAAACCACCATATACGGTTTAAGTATCCATACCATGTATGTTCATAACATAAATATATCCATACATTTATATACATGCGGATATATATCAACACATATACACATATCCTTATATCTATATATGATAAACTAATTCTCGTTCATATGCATAAGATATATATATATACCTGGCTATAAGTATACATAGTCCTCAATATACAAGCCGTCACCACAATTCCTTTAATTTACCTCGATACGTGAACATAATCCCATACTTGAAACATATTCGATAATTTTCCTATGATGGATAGTCTCCCAAAACCATATGTATATATCTATACCTATATATATTCAACATTTGGGCTATCACCCAAAAGTTTGTGTAGGAATCTTTCACTACACATATCATCTATATCTCCGAGTACATTAAAGAATCTAGTAATCATTTTGACTATCGGTATACATATAACTAATAGTCTATCAACCTCAAGCTCATTCTTTCAATCATCAAATAATCTCATTTCCCTCGATTTCGACTATGGTTCGATCACTTTTGTGAATACCCTAATCTAAGATCTCTCTAAGAGTTCTTAGCCTCACATCACATCTACACTTACTTTTAATCTACAATTAGGATTCCCAATCCCAAAGGGTTTTCCCCCGAAATCTCTATACATAACTCCAAATACATATATGGATACATTTCTCCCAAATTACCCTAAGGAGTCCCCAAAACTCTAATGTGTGAGAAACTCCTTATGTGTCTCCAAGAACATATCTCTTACATCATAAGAGAAGGCCCCAAATTAATAAACCCAACCAAAAAAGGTTTGAATTCACTATGGAGAAAATACCTCAAAATGCCCTGTTTCCGAATCGATTCGGCCCTGTTCCGAATCGATTCGGACTAGCGAATCTATTCGGCCTCCAAGGCGAATCGATTCGGGTCCAAAGACCTGGGCTTCTGCAATAGGCCGAATCGATTCGGCTTGGGGTCCGAATCGATTCGGTCAATGCAGACCTGCCATTTTACCGAACCGAATCGATTCGCTTGAGGGGGCGAATCGATTCGGACCTGCAATTTTTGAAGGTTTCATCTGTTTCTTCAAAACCTACGAATTCTAAACCCTAAATTTCTCATTCCAACCCCCAATCCTTCATCAAATCATGATTTTAAACCCATTAACCAACCCAAAGTTGATCCCAATCATTTCTATGTCATTAATTCCATCTTTAATCATTGATTTCAAGATTTAAACCTAAAATCTAGGTTTTGACATTAATACCCAAAAACCATTTCTTTACCCCACAATTTATGAAATGAAATACACAAATAGCTATTTAGCAAGATTAAACACTTGCCTCAGATTTGTAGAGGTTGGATCGTCCTCGATGTCGCGGTAGGGCCGGAAATCTCCAAGCTTTTTCTTCCTCTCTCTCTTCTTTTCCTTCTTCTTTCTTTCTTCTTCTCTCTCTAGGGCTTTTCTCTCTTTCTCTCAAATGAGAAAATGGCTTCACCCGTAAGCCTCCAACCTTTTAAAACAAAATCCCAGTTTTAAATGTTAATACACACTTTAAATGACTCGTTGACTCCAATTCAAGTCAAAACAACTTAAAAACATTTCGGAGACGAAATAAGACCCAATGACAGTCATTTTGACTATCTCGACCCTTCCGGGATCGATGGTACCCTCAAAAATATCATCCGGAACACTTTGAAACGTCCTCTATTTTTGGACTTAAATTTCCAAATTTTAAAATTCTCCAATTTAATTAAATTTAATTTTCCAAAATTAAATTTCTCAGTCTCCAAAAGTCGAGGGTGTTACAATCTTCCCCCCTTACAAGAATTTCGTCCGCGAAATTTAAGATATGCCTAGGACCTCAATATCATCTAGTCCTTACATCAATCCTCAAGATCACTATGCCGATCCTTTCTAGTTCTCACGTCGAACCATATAGCCTTTAAAACAAACTAACTACTCAGGGCGCCCATACACCCCGTAACTGATCTCCACTCGTAGAATTTTAATCAGGCTCCATTAGCCTCAAAATTGTAAGATAACCCTCGATAATATAATCTATAACAATATACTAAATATATAAAAGTTTGAAAATTTCCACTGGTTGAACTCTCCTCAATTCCTGACGCTAGCCACTTTCGTGCGGGGGAGGTCTCGCAAGCGAAATCCAAACAAGGAACCCTCCCAATACACTACTGTGTAGCTAGGTCGGGGATTGAGATTAGTTGAACCAGGGTTAAGGTTTTATAAAAAAAAAGATTTTTCATATTTTAGATATTGCCCGAGGGCCTATACAATAATACGATATAAATATATTCCGCGTCTTTCGACATGCCAAACAAACACCTTATGTTTAAAACACAAGGCCTCAATCAATACAATACTCTAGCCAATATCTAGTTCTCAAAACTAGCACAACTATGAGATAAACTATCCGTTCCTCGTAAATCTACCAAACTCTGAACCTCTCAGTTACGAAAAGGTATATCATCTCCAAAGATGCCATATAAAGGCCACACTTGCTCACTTCCTCCTTTAGGAAAATTTCATACACCCTAGCGGTGTAGTGGCTAGCTACTCATCATACCTCACACGCGACGTTCCTACTATCGCACAAAGCATAACTTAGACCCAAAGAAAGTATTCTACCTTACAAATTCCATAACCTAATGGTTTCACCTCATCCAAGGATCTCAATTCAGGGTCCTCAACTCCTTCCAGGAAAATCATCATCCCTCAGCCTATTTCTTCACAAGAGAAACATCTTCCTCAAAATCCTTCCTAACCATATTGAAGGATAAACACGATGGAGACAACCAAAAACTCCCTCAGTCCTGCACAACGAAACTGAGTCTCCAAATTTCTCACTCCCACTTCCCAGAAGGCAATACTCCCATTTGTTGGGATAACTCCACCTACCTCACATCGGGAAAAATCACCAACACCAGGTTTTCTAACGAAGGTTAACGGGTTTCTCAACCTAAACCTCCCAAGGACTACACTAACCTGTCCTCAGACTTACTTTACTAAGTCCAAGGTTTGTCATTCGAGTAAATTTTCCTTTCTTACTCAACTGCCGACAAATCACCTCGAACTATTGCTAGAAATCTCCTCAACATCTCCTCCGGAACCGGGGAAAACAATTACCCCCGATTAGAGCGTACCCAAAATATGCTATGGGTATTGTACTTCTAAACCTATCCTTTCCTAGACAACAAAATCTAGGCGACGTCTGAAATGAAACAAGAACAATTGTTATCAGAACGCCAATCAAGTGAATATACTTCACAGAAGAAAACAACGCAATGAACACAACAGTCCTATTTGTAGGGCTTTATGTCAAGAACATTAATGGAAGAATGCATAAAGCTCGCATAGATCCTAAGGACTCTAGAAACTGATGCTCTGATACCATCTGTAACACCCCGCTTAAAATAATAACGGGTGGCCAGCCCTATACTATATTAAATCAGGAATTCCAGATGGTCCAGTCTCAACATCAACTAACGGTACTATATAATGTAGGACTAACTACCCGAAATCATATAAGCGAGATGTTATATAAATTAAAAACATGCAACATAACACAACCCAACACTACAAAATTTCTAATAAATAAGAGAGATGCAAGAAGCACTATAAGAAATGAAAGGAATCACTATACATGAATATGCCATGAATAAATAAACCCGAATAAGCTGTCGGGTCACAGCAAATACAATAACTGAAATGGAATAAATATAAACATATATATAAATATCCCTATGATACAAAACCGATATACAACATGAATCCTACCTAGAATTTTAAAGAAGTAGGAAGAGGCTACATGAAACATCCCGCAACAGTCCGCACCTGTCACGGCTCCTAAGACTCTGGATAGAAGGTCATCCGGCATCCATGCGGTAGGATACCTGTGGAAATACATATATATATACAAGGAGGAGGGAGAAGTAAACGGGTCAGAGCCCCGAATGTGTAAAATATTTAGCAAGTGTGTTAACCGTGCATAATAAATACCGGTGTACTTAATTTCATAAATAAGTGAGACCTCACTCTCGTGGAACCCCAACTCACCTCTCATCTAAAGGCGCGCACCCATTCGCGTCCTCAAATTTTAGTTAAATTACCCCCATTGATTTTAGGACAACCTAACTTATCAGGCCTAGCCTATATCCACGAGAGCTACCTTCCCGTCATAATCTAAGGATCCACCCATTTCTAATCCTATTAGATTATGATTACAACAATTATGCCATAAAAGGCTTAATGAATTCCGATTAATAATCTCATGAATTATAATTATCATAATTCCTAAAACATTTCCCTTATACATATACATACGTATAGATATATATATATCTTCATAGGCTAAAAGCGTAAGGATTAATATACTTAATAACATGCACAAGGAATATTGGCAAGACTTCTCTCTAATCCTAAAATTGTACTACGTTTCGTGCGTGGGGAGTCTCGCAAAGCGAAATCCAAACAAGGAACCGCCCCGTTACACTACTCCTGACAAAGTCAAGATCAGAGATCCGAGATGCCACCTATGGAATTACTTTTCTCAAATCTCGACATGGCACTGCGTTTCGTGCGTGAGGTGTCTCGCAAAGCGAAATCCAAACAAGGAACCACCTCGTTACACTACTCCTGGGCAATGTCGATCCTAGAGATCCATAATCCTCAACATACAAGTATATACTAACATTACTATTAAACTATAACTCCTAAAGAAAGAAAGAAGAAAAGAAAAGAAAGAAAACAAATAAGATAAAATAAAAGAACCTCCAATAATATCCTTGGGATGATGTAACCGAAATAATACCTTATGTGCGATACATCAACCCCCATCAATCTAGTACACCATAATCATCTAAGATGTACTTCATAAAAGTCCATATCCTTTCATCTATAGGATATATATAAATATATATATATATATATATATATATATATAGGTATTTGATTTCTAACCGTATATATATATCATCATCAATCCAATAGCCAAGTGTACATACTACATATGATGTACAAGGCCATGCACATAATATACCCGGCTATATATATCGCCGATAAACTGCATCAGTGCTATCATCTTCCCAGTGCTCGGCTCACGTAGCAATACTGGGGCCACCATGGTGGGACTAAACGACAACCATCTCGTGGTAAACACACGCACACGACGTCCCGGGAAGCGATCATAGTTCCAACCGGCAATGAGACGAAACATACCCACCACGTCTCATCCCAAAAATATATATCTATATGTATAATAATCACAAGGGACGACTATGACCTGGGGAATATCCACACCCTGCATTATATGCCAGGATGCTCACCCTCTACGCGCGCAACTTCCCAATGATAGCATGAGCGGGGTATGCTTAACCAAATAAGTATATGTATTATTCACATGCACAATATATATACATCCATATGATCCAATTATAGGATCAAATAATAAACCACCATATACGGTTTAAGTATCCATACCATGTATGTTCATAACATAAATATATCCATACATTTATATACATGCGGATATATATCAACACATATACACATATCCTTATATCTATATATGATAAACTAATTCTCGTTCATATGCATAAGATATATATATATATACCTGGCTATAAGTATACATAGTCCTCAATATACAAGCCGTCACCACAATTCCTTTAATTTACCTCGATACGTGAACATAATCCCATACTTGAAACATATTCGATCATTTTCCTATGATGAATAGTCTCCCAAAACCATATGTATATATCTATACCTATATATATTCAACATTTGGGCTATCACCCAAAAGTTTGTGTAGGAATCTTTCACTACACATATCATCTATATCTCCGAGTACATTAAAGAATCTAGTAATCATTTTGACTATCGGTATACATATAACTAATAGTCTATCAACCTCAAGCTCATTCTTTCAATCATCAAATAATCTCATTTCCCTCGATTTCGACTATGGTTCGATCACTTTTGTGAATACCCTAATCTAAGATCTCTCTAAGAGTTCTTAGCCTCACATCACATCTACACTTACTTTTAATCTACAATTAGGATTCCCAATCCCAAAGGGTTTTCCCCCGAAATCTCTATACATAACTCCAAATACATATATGGATACATTTCTCCCAAATTACCCTAAGGAGTCCCCAAAACTCTAATGTGTGAGAAACTCCTTATGTGTCTCCAAGAACATATCTCTTACATCATAAGAGAAGGCCCCAAATTAATAAACCCAACCAAAAAAGGTTTGAATTCACTATGGAGAAAATACCTCAAAATGCCCTGTTTCTGAATCGATTCGGCCCTATTCCGAATCGATTCGGACTAGCGAATCTATTCGGCCTCCAAGGCGAATCGATTCGGGTCCAAAGACCTGGGCTTCTGCAATAGGCCGAATCGATTCGGCTTGGGGTCCGAATCGATTCGGTCAATGCAGACCTGCCATTTTACCGAACCGAATCGATTCGCTTGAGGGGGCGAATCGATTCGGACCTGCAATTTTTGAAGGTTTCATCTGTTTCTTCAAAACCTACGAATTCTAAACCCTAAATTTCTCATTCCAACCCCCAATCCTTCATCAAATCATGATTTTAAACCCATTAACCAACCCAAAGTTGATCCCAATCATTTCTATGTCATTAATTCCATCTTTAATCATTGATTTCAAGATTTAAACCTAAAATCTAGGTTTTGACATTAATACCCAAAAACCATTTCTTTACCCCACAATTTATGAAATGAAATACACAAATAGCTATTTAGCAAGATTAAACACTTGCCTCAGATTTGTAGAGGTTGGATCGTCCTCGATGTCGCGGTAGGGCCGGAAATCTCCAAGCTTTTTCTTCCTCTCTCTCTTCTTTTCCTTCTTCTTTCTTTCTTCTTCTCTCTCTAGGGCTTTTCTCTCTTTCTCTCAAATGAGAAAATGGCTTCACCCGTAAACCTCCAACCTTTTAAAACAAAATCCCAGTTTTAAATGTTAATACACACTTTAAATGACTCGTTGACTCCAATTCAAGTCAAAACAACTTAAAAACATTCCGGAGCCGAAATAAGACCCAATGACAGTTATTTTGACTATCTCGACCCTTCCGGGATCGATGGTACCCTCAAAAATATCATCCGGAACACTTTGAAACGTCCTCTATTTTTGGACTTAAATTTCCAAATTTTAAAATTCTCCAATTTAATTAAATTTAATTTTCCAAAATTAAATTTCTCAGTCTCCAAAAGTCGAGGGTGTTACAATTATCTCCATCCAAAAATTTGTCAAACAAGTATTTAAATCAAATACAAAGGAAAAAAACATTTCTCTATAATTTACTGTGGGGGGAAAAAATATGCCTACATAATAGCATGACATGTGGCGAGCACCCCGATCAAGATGACGAGTAATAGACGCTCCAACAAGATAGGGACGACTAGAGTCCTTGATAAACTATAAGACTGATGAGCAGTATCTGAGTCAAATCAAACTCAATGAAGATATGACTCATCCATATTTGTAACTCTAATGTAACTCCTAACTCTATATAAAGGGGACAACCCTCCATTGTGAAAGAGGGCTTAGAAGTTAGAGAAACACATTCATGTAAAACTCTCTCATCATTCTAATGGAACACAACAAAACCCCGTGGACGTAGGCCATTCATGGTCGAACCACGTAAATCTTTGTCTCTCTTATATTTATTTTTATACTTGTATCGTGATGAATTGGCACCCCCCTACGGGTGAGATTTTTTGCACCTACAATTAGCGCCGTCGGTGGGAAACGGCACAAAAGGCCTCCTCCTTCTTTCTAGAAGAGATCTAGATTTATGTTCAAGGACAATTATACTTACGCTACGCACATAATCAAACGATAATTTTCTTTTTTAATCTGTGCACGAGCAGTTATATGTTTCATATATAATTATTTATTTTGAACAAATATCATTTCATTGATACACGATTCTTTGCACATTTGTATTCATGCATTCCATGTATTCCGTTTTTATGCATCTGCAAATCTGCATAACAACTTTGATTCTAGACAATTTTCATTGCTTGTTTTAGATAGAATTCATTATCGGAGATGTCTATGAAGACTCTCCAAATATTTAGACTATTTTGAGATCTTTCTAAGTATACACGTTATTAACTGGGTTACATCATAATCTTGATTCCCATATCCCTAATTTTCTGGCACGGGGTAACTGTCTAAAGAGTTTCTCTCTCATGAGAAATCTTGAACACATCTTTACAAAACAGAAGGATATTTCTAAGGATGTTATTTTTTTACTACTATATTTTCAAATATTCTGGGCACACAACCAAGTCGTCAATCTTTATCTCCATCTACACGGTAAAAGTGAAATCATGAAGAAATCAACCAATTTCTAGTTCTCTTCACATCATCCCCGGCCTACGGCCTGAGGTCTTCTCCGACCTGTGATCCAGCACTGTCATCCAGCCGGGCGGCACCAACCGCTACTCAATTTGTCTGTTACTATTGTCCCATAACAATGGAAAAGGGGCAACCCGTATAACAGAAGACCAACCGCACATACAGTAATATAGGGACCAAATAATTTGCGACCTACTAGAGACCAAGCATAAGGAGTATGAACTCCGGTGACTCAGCATCGGAGAGCCAACAACAAAATTACTATGTGAAGCTTGTTCTTTTATGCAAAAATGTTCTGGAGCGATAATAATTTTTCTCTATTTTTTGTATCACACCGACCAACTCCTTCTCCTCTATGACCAGTGGTAGCGAGCAAGACTTTTGTAAAATGAAAATCGATGGAGGACCCATCAACCACGTCGCCATAGGTCGGCGACCACTATGCGAAGTGTACCACACCTCGACGACACCACCAATCGAGCATCAGCGAGCTCACTTCTAGTTATTCTCTGACCTGCTGCAAACAGATCCTCCCTGGCTGGTCGACCTTTGACAAACATAACACAAGGGCAGCAGCACTGAACCGCCCTAGTCGCCGAACCACAGTAATGACGTCGCCCGACCACCCTTCTTGGTTGGCGACCACTATGCCATCAGGGGTCGAGGCTTTGTGCTAGGACTACCTCCAACCCTTAGGCGCCCGAACTATATGGGCTTTCTCCACATATCAATAGCGTCCTCGTAACACCATGTGAGCTCGGCAAACAACGCCCCACAGTGACGAGCTCGGGGGACGTCACCACTGGACCAAATCATTGGTCGACGGTGAACAGTGTGGCATGCTCAAAGGGAGCTTGCCACTGGACGGTGACCCCTATTCGAAGCTTCTCAGCATGCCTTGTGTGTTTTAATTAACACATTTGAAATGTATCTGGGGCACAAGTCCAGCTGGGTTTTAAAAACTCCTTGTCTTGCTCAAAATTAATATTTGTTGTTTAAATTTGTAAACCTCTCTTATTTTTCTCCTCATTAGAAAAATTTGAAATCATCTTACATTATGTGTTTCGAATTTACACAATTTTGCAAAAATTCTAAATCAGCCCTATGTCTTACATTTGAGATATATTTGACTAATTTTTGCATTGCTCGGTTCTCTCTAATTTTTTGTAAGGGGACCATGTGACTAAATTAAAATTGTTACAACGATTTTAGTTGGAACTTTTTTATGCGACCTTATTACAAATTATTTTGCTCACATAAATAGGTAGGGCACACTTATAGAGCACTCATGTCATTTATTCGATAAATTTAATTTTCAATATTGTCATCCAGCTACAACTATTCAATCTCGGTAAGAGGAGATTAATTGGTTATTTAGCCCATCCCCGACGGATGCTCGGGCACGGCCATCCTCGTGAGATTTTATCATAGAAATTATGGGATCATTTATGGCATTCATACGTTACTATGAATTTTTTCCTCGGCACATTGCCGAGCGGCTGCATATCTTATATACTTTGCTGAACAAATCATTCTCATGATAACTTCTATTTGATTTAGCCTCAACAGATGGTCGGGAAATTTACTAACTTTCACAGGTATAAGATTTAGTCCCGATGGATGGTCGGTAACAATCTTAAGTTCTTAGAAATCTCATCGATGTTTCAACAGATGCTCGAGCACGAATTGCTCGCTATATCTACTCAGTATTGTACAAAATTGCCTCGACGGACTATCCAGGCACCATTCATTTTATTAATGCTCCGACGGATGGTCCAGCACACTATAGCACCTTAGACCCAAAGAAATGCTTGGCAAAATTATTATTACTCTGACTGAAGCTCGAGTTCTATGATTCTTAACCCGAAGGATGGTCAGGCACACTCAAGATTCATTTCGGCAGATAATCGGTAAAATATTTCTATATATTTAGTCCCGAAGATATCTACCGCGCAAGCCTCATTTTATCCCCAATAGTTGGTCAGGATAACTGTTATATTTAGCACAATCCCAATTGATGGATACACATATTTATTTGTGCATTGTTCATTTCTATCTCATAATATTTTATTTGCTCACAAATTATACTCACGATTTTTATCATCATAAATTTGTTAGCAGGGGGCTATTTATACTGCATACTTCATAATTGTGTCACTACACAAATTATATGTGAAAATAATATTTTGAAACCAACTTACGATTGAGTATTTTCTTAGAGTTATTTGCAAAAATTCCAAATTAACTCCTATGTCGTACATCTGGATATATTTGAGAAATTTTACATCTTTTATTCGACTTTATTACAAATTATTTTGCTCACGTAAATAGTGGGGTGCACTAATAGAGCACTCATGTCATTTATTCGATCAATTAATTTTCAATATTGTCGTCTAGCTATTATTGGTTATTGGTGATTAGACTAATTTGTGACCCTAGATTGAGAGGTTATCAGTGATCCATATTAATAGAGCCTCAATCCTTGTGAATAGCTTTTGGCTAATCAAATTATTTGTTCCATATTTTTTAAACACCGTTGGATCTTGGAGAGTTAATCTAAACCCTTTATTTTGTAACAACCCTTTTCGTATATATACTCTTTTAGGGTTTTTAACCCTTTAGAATAGAGGAGAGAGAAGAGAGAATTTGTCAAGAGAGAGAGCATCGCCTAATATAGAATATAGGGAGATGAATCTCATCTTCTCCTTTGAGAGATAGCTCTGAGAGATAACATGTTAGAGAAATCTCATATTCTCCTTTTTATTGAGACAAGAATCGATAGAGAAAAAGAGAAAAAAACCGAGAGAGTTCGACGATCAGTCGAAGTCGCCAGAAACATGACCAAGAGAGAGTCTCGTCATTCAGAATAAACCAACTGGAGCAACCAGTCGACGCAGGTCAGATCTCGCCGAAAAACTAAAAGAGAGAGAGAGAGAGAGGAAAGTTTGATGTTGGTTAAAGCTCGCCGAAAAAGTCTTCTCTCCGTAATTTCAGAAAACCCAATCAGACCTACATTTTTTTATGGGTTTTCTTCTCAAAACCTCATACACATATTTCTTTGTTGGTTTAATCTGAAAAAAAATCCAAAGAGCCTAGAAGACTACTTGTTGGGATTTTTATGTATTGGGTTTTGTTGCTGAGTTGTTGGCTTATTGAAGAACTCTTCAAACATAGTATTTCTTAAGAACCATATAGTTCACTTAGAAAAATTTTAGTTTCTTTTTGTTATTTTATTCCTTGGATATTGTTGTATTTTTTAATCCAAGATTGAGATCTCAAATACATTTTGAGAAATTAGACTTCTCGTTGTGTATATTTTCAGATTTTGAAATAAGTTTTTGTCTCATAATGTAATTTCACATTTTAATGAAATATGTTTGACTATAAATAATTTGTTGGGACAAAAAAATTAATAGAAATTGTTGTGTGTCAAATCTGAAAATTGGTGAAGTTTATTACTCAAGTTGGATTTGAAATCAAGTTGCATTTCATGTAGTATTGAATTGTAATTAGTAGAAATTATTGTATAGTTGATTGAGAGATTATGAGCTACATTGTTTTTGCATTTAGAATAATTCACATCACTTGACACAATCACAGAAATACTTAGAATTTGTGGTTCTTGGGAGATATATTCTTTGTTCAGCCGCTATAATCAAAGTGGACAATAAAATCAAGGAAGCTATTGGAAGGAGATCAAAACAGAATCAGAGACCTTTGAGAGTGAAGTAACTCGTGTAGGTATAAATATCTGAACTTAGTTTAGGATCTTATAATTGCATTCTTGGTTATTGTACTTGTTATTTGTGATTTAGTGGATTTTTATTTTGTGGCGTAGAGGACACCGTGGATGTTTCCCTTGTTTTAACGGTTTTACCACGTTAAAAATATCGGTGTTCATTTTCTTTAATTTTCATATCCCTTATATACTCACTTTTGAACAAAGGACATAGTTTGGGTTTTATCCTTAAAACCTAAAAGTTATTAACCACCAAATTTAGCATCCATAAGACAAGATTTATTGAAAAGAGTTTCGGTCAAAAATTTTATTCGGAGTTTGCTTAAATTTTAACATTTTGTTAATAATATAGTAAACAAAATGAAAAGGAAAGAAAAGTTTTTATTTTTCGCACATCATTTCCTTCCGTTTCCTTTTTGTTATTATTTTTTTCTAGCTATTGTTGGCTTAAGAGCCGGACCAACCTGTGGATTTCATTCATCAGGAGCGCCATGTTGGGGAAAACCCTATGCACTTCTTTGGGTTAGCTTGGGATTCCTCTGCAAAAGGAGTTGGGGGTGTTGGATTACTAGTGGTTTCTTGAGTTTAATGACTCGGAGGTGGAGTAGAATGAATTTCTGGCAGAGTAGAGTATTGATAACTAGGAGGAGATGAGAATTGAGGTTGGGGTGCAGTGTTGCGCTATTTGGTTGGTTATTGTCATTTTTCTTTGGAAATTCCTATAATTAAAAAAATTAGCAATGTATATAAGAAATTACGATTTCTGGCTATATATATGTATATACCTTTTAAACAACATTTAAAAACATGCTCGATGTCTCTGATTTCCATCCAATTAGTTTTACTTTTTAAAAATCTATGAAATTTTACACGAGACCAACTGTGCTGAAGCGTATCTATGATTGACGTATAAAGGTCCATGACTTGACTCAGAATCCTTTCTTCTTAAACTTATTTGCAAGCTCATTTTTAATATGTATATGTCTCGAGACGTCAGAATCTAGTGGAATGCTCTCTTTACAGAATTGTATCCACAAAGGATGAATATTTTTCATCCTTTTCTAACAGTGTCACTAATGTTAGTGCCCTGTCGAGATTATACACGAGAAATATTTTCTCTACTCCCTCATCCCATCACTCGGGAAGGGAAAACTAAATACGATCGAACAAGTGGTCTTGTGAGAGATCAAATCAACGATTTCAAAGGTAAATAAGTTGTTCAATTTTCCTATTACCATACTTATAAATAGGAGTTCCCTTTATATGGCGTGCACTATTGAAAGATGTTTTAGTGCAGTCAAATTGCACCTTTTTGCGCTCTTGTTTTCTATAATTACTACCGTGACTCATTTTTCCAGAGAAAATATATAGATCGATGTGAATATGAGTTGCAGACGTAATGGCTCTAATTAATCCTAAAAAAATATAGTTTTCCATTCGATCAATTAAACCCAATAAGTCCAATTTAAAGTCATTATAATTTAATTAAACCTAAAATTACACTTTGTCCATCAATTGTGCAGACCTTCCACCAATTTGTATTCACCCGAACAACAACCATTTAAGGAAGGAGTGAACACATCCACAACATGTTGATTAATATAGGGTAACCATTAAGACAAATCATTAGTTAAATGTTTATTGCGAAAAATTTATAGATTAAGCGTTTTAAGTATCCATCATTCGTATCAAACCATGATAATTAAGAATAAGCCATAACAACTATCAACCAAATAATCTGACATAAGTTTATCCCGTACTCTTTTTAAATTATATACTTAGTTGATTTCTAATAACATAATGATAGAACGTGAGAGTTCATAAATAATTCCACATCAAGTGTTTCATATACACTTTCTAACAATAAATAGGTCCATATTTCAATATATAACATGTGAGAATATCAAACACACACACACACACACACACACACACACACACACATTTTTATGTACATTATTAAGGATTTGTATATTTGAAAATGTGATGTTTAACCATTTATATATAATATTTTTAACTAACTTGAGCGTTGTTTAGAAATTATTTTTCTTGCATTTCAAACTTCGACTCATAAAGGTGATAATCTTTATGGCTGGGTCGCCACCCTCATTGGCCTCTAAGGAACACCAAATCAACGTGGGGTAATTTTACTTGACATAACATTTCAATGTGAATATGCATTCATACCTACAAATGTGATATTTAAGACTCCTATTTATCATTACAACGTTAATTCATCTAGAAATACTAGTTGGACATCCTGAAAGACAATTAGATTATCACGCTTACAATCTCGAAGGTGTTACTGACTCTAAGATCAATTTTAACCCCGATTCTTATAAATCCCTTTTCCCGAGTGTTTCCCACTTGTACTAATCAAACAGGGATAAACATGATGAATTTCCCACTTGGACCAAAATCTTAAAAACTACGATCTTTAATCACAGCATACCCCCATTATAAGGATTAAAATATAATTAAAAATTGTAGGATTTTAAAGAGAAATGTAGATAATCAATTACTTTCTTTGACTAAGATAAAATATTTTTTTTGAAGGCCTAGAATTGCTAAAAATTAGTTGTGTAAAAAAATAGTACATTAAATGTTAGTAATCATAAATTAAATAGTAATTTCATAACAACACCCAATAGAACAGAGAAATTTCCCAAAAATCGTTAATCAAATTTGAACAACATAAATTGGACACCCTATATATATATATATATATATATATATATATATATATATATATATATATATATAGAGAGAGAGAGAGAGAGAGAGAGAGAGAGAGAGAGAGAGAGAGAGATTACTATTACGCACACACACACACATCGAAAAACATGAACAAACAATGAAACAAACACACACAGAATGAAATAAACAAATGGAGAAGGTGAGAGAGGTCATAAATGTACCTGTGTTGAGAGAGAGAGAGGGAGATGGTCGAAAATTGTTGATCGCCAGAAATGGAGAGGGGGATAGTAAGGTGGAGAGAGAGAGAGAGAGAGAGAGAGAGAGAGAGAGAGGGTGAAATAAAGTAAGGGTGAAATGATAGTTGTAAAAATGACTTTAAGATAGTTAAAAAAAACTGTCATTTAAAGTATAATAATATTACTTAAATGACATATTATTTACAAACTGTTATTATAAATTTATTCCTCTTAATGTATATGACAGTTTAATTACAAGAGTCATATTTAATAGTACATGTTATGACTGTTTTTTTTATATCTATGACATATTTTTTCCTCTATACACGCGGGTAATGAAAAAAAGGCGGAATATTTCCCCCCATTTCAAATCGGAACTCTTTCTCTAAAGTGACCTAACCCAAATTCTCATCCATCTTCACCCAAAATCAGGCACGCTCCTCCAGCCAAAATCCACCTTCGATCATCTAGCCCTCCGATTTTGGCTCGTTGGTGGGTACGCTTTCTATACCTATATCTTTTTCTAACACACACACACACACACACACACACACACACACATAAACACACATGTTCATTCACACATAATAATACACATGTTTGTTCACACACATAAACACACATGTTTGTACACAAAACGGGTCATCCAGAGAAAAGATTTCAATTTCGTTTCGGTATCAAACCCTCACTGATTTTGATTTTGTATCAAATATGTGACACCCCACATACTAAAATACCGGGTGGCCAGCCCGTGATCAAAATAAAGCGTTGGTCTCATATGGCTCGTTCTTAACATGACTCTCGAAAATATTTTTAAAGTTACTAACCACCTAGTAATTTAAATAGACCGGTGACAAATTTTAACTTTTGTAAATTAACAGCGTGAGAAAATAAATAATAATTAAATCATGAAGGAAGGCTAATCACTATAGTAAAAACGTCGAGTTATTCACCACGTTAACTTTCATTTGCCCGAACACCTGGGGGAAAACATGGATGCATATGGGTGAGGGGGAAATAAAATGAGAACGATGGGATGAGATGAGATATGATGAATGTTTTGATGGATGAATGAGAAGAGTGTTCTACACTTGAGGAACAAATTTTTTTATTTCACAAGAACTCGATTGCAAACTTTATTTTATTTTCTCTTCTTTTTTTCTTCCTTTTCTCATTTTTTTTATTTCTCTTTTTTCTTTTTTTTGCTAACACTCTTCTGTTTTTCAAAATGTTGGATGGCGACGGTGGTATGAAAATAGGGATGGCAGATGGTGATGATATAGAAAATGAAAGGTGTAAGGATGTGGATGTATGGGTAAAAGTCTTGTGATCTGGACAAATTTCAAGACACGTGTTTCTTACAACTAGAAAATGACGTCGTTCTCAGTGATGAAGCCAAATTTTTTTAATGAAGAATAATGAGATCATACAATGATTTAAGTGCGGACCCAAAGGAAGTTGAATCAACTTGTGACTCAGAGATTGTGTAAAACTCTCTAAAAGGTGAAAGGCATGAATCTCACAAGCTAAAGTCTTCATTGGTGATCCTTAAGGATTTCTTGAGAATTATAGTACTCTTCAACTCTAAACCGTAGTGATGAGAAGTGCTCAAATTTTGTTGAGTCTAGAAATTCGTGGTGCAAAATACCTTGATACCTATCACATAAGCTATTTTGAAAAAAAGATAACTTGTAGCTTGATGACGCGACTTAGAATGTGTCTCTAATGTGCGTTCACTCTAGGCTTAAGTGCAAGCCTGTCGTGTTAGTAATAAACCCGATAAGTCGGGATCGTATCCACAAGGAAAAAGGACAACAGAGTTGTAACGACGGGAAAAGATGAAGGAACCCTAACTCTGACTCTAAAAAGAAAAGAAAAATGATTTGGTTTTGGGTAATGGTTAGACCAAATGCAATGATGAAATTATGAAGAAATGCAGCTATACTAAACTACCTAAAATATGAATGAGGGATGATTTTAAACTTTTGACTAAGTGATGGGAAAAACAGGACGGGAATACAATCCCCCAACCCTAGTGTATTGCAGTTATAATACTATCATATATTTAACTGATTAAATCCGACCCGGAATTTAGTACTCCCAAGCATTATGTATACGAGGTTCAAGCCTGCATCATACCTAATCTGAGGACGAGTAAATCGGTATCGCGATAGTACACTCGAATTGCATTCTAAATCATCACGGTTATCCAGAGGCAAACGAGATATAAAGACTTACAATTGTTATGTTCCTACGCAATACGGTCGTCTTTAATCACCAAATTCATAGGATTAATGTTATAAACATACAATTAACACATCAGGTTGGGTTCATGTATCCAGGCCTTAGAAAATCTAGCCTAGCATGATGAAAGTGACGGAAATGGTAATTGATGTGAAGGAATTCATAATTACTCTAAGGAAAATTGTAATTAGATGTGGAAAGGAATTGAAAATAAGAAATAACTCACTAAAATCACCCAAGCAGTAATTGCAGCAATGAATAAAACTGGTAATCCAACAATATCTGAATAAATTTTCAATCTTTGAAATAAAATGGAAATTGTATCTAAACTAGGGTTTGCTGGAAAAGAAAAGAAAAATCTATTATTCTCCCTAAAATCTTCGTTCTAAGAATGATAATAAAATGGGTTTATATACCCTACAAGACTCCAAGAGTTTTAGCAACACTAGGACTCTATATTAGAGGAAAATTAGAAAATTAAAACTGCGACAGCCGGACCGGTCCCCCTCCTCCCTCGGACCAGTCCCAGGGAGGACCAGTTCTTTTCATTTTTGCCTTCTTAGGTTTGCTTATGATCCGGGCTCTTCTGGAGTTTGGCAAAGTGGATCGGTCCGGGGTAGGGGTAGATCGGTTCTTTTAATTTCTTGGCGGACCGGTTCTTTTAATTTCTGGGCGGACCGGTCCTCTCTTTATTTGACTTTTTCTTCTATCTTTGACTGCTAATAACTTTCACTATGGGACTCCGATTGAGGTGCCGTTTTTTCCAATGTTCTTGTAGTTGAAAGATATTCAACTTTCAAGTTGTCCCCACCTCCGGAATAAGGCCAAAAAATTATGAAAATGTCCTTTACTCCTTGTTTCTTGGTTTTCTTTCACTGTTTTGAGTTCTCTTTGGCACTAACTTGCATGAAATACCTATAGAACACATAAGAGATACACAAAATACGAAATACTTGCCAAAAAGGATTAGTAGCATAAATATAAGTCAAATCCAATCTATTTACACCGCACGAGATCATAAAAATATCGAAATTAAGGGGATAAATGTGACGAATTTATGCCTAATCACTTAATCCCTAGACTCAAAAGATGGATGATAGAAAATTAATGTCAATGAAAGAAACTACATGGAAATTTTAAAAATTAGGTTTTGAATTTTTTTCAAAAGAGGTGCGATTTTGATAAAATTCCACACCCTAAACAAAAAGGAACATCGTCCTCGATGTTAAATAAAATTATTTTTAAAATTGAGAGAAGAGGGGAGGAAAGAGATTACCATAATCAACCACTAATGAAGTGGACTAGATATATCTGAGATAGACCTGAATAAGTAGTGAAATCGTTGAAAATCCCAATTTTAATTTTGCTTTTAAAATTAAATGTGAATTTGCTAATAGTGAAGAATAGGACGGTTCAACACAACACACACAACCATCAAATTTTAATTTCTTACAAATTAAAATTAAACTAAACTAAAAGTGACATCAAATTCATCAACTAACAAATATTCACTTAAACAAATTAACTCAATTCAAGTCCTAAAATTAGCCTACACAAATCAATTCATTTTTGCAAATTAGGCCAAATAAAATTTTACCAAATTAAATTATCTTGACTTGAATTAAATTAATCTAAAATTTCACCCAAACTAATTTTAGCACCAAATTAAACTTTAGTGTGGTAAAACCCAATTTTATCTTGAATTACCTAAGCATGCATTCTAAGGTAATTTTGCAAGATAAAGAGAAATAAATCACACTACGTCGCGATGTACGATAAAAACCCAAAAAGGGAAAAACCTCGGACGGCCCCTAGACTTAGGTTCACTAGGTATGGAATTTTACAAATACAAGACAAATGACTTACACAACTTGACTTGACTCCTTCAAGCCCCTGACGTGTCTTCTTGTACCAACCTCTGCTTAGCCGGCAATCCCGGACTCAACCGGAACCGTGAACTCCTCTAATGAAGCTTTTAGACTCCGTCAACCCGCACTCGAAGCTTTTCTCCAAGTCGGAACGCCACAGCAACAAACTTTTCTTCTTATTTGTGGGATCACTACACCAAAATGGGCAAATTGGAACCCTTTAGCCGCTTAGCCTTGTCACGGTCATTGATCGTGACAACAAACACGAGTTTTGTGTCACGGTCAATGACCGTGATAAAATTTTGTCACGGTCGAAGACAGTGACAAATTTACGTGTCACGGACTTGTCACGGTCTTTGACCGCGATAATATTTTTAGTATTGTCACGGTCATTGATCGTGACGCTTCCGTGACAAATTGTTCAGTAAAAAAACCCTACACTTTCTTTTTTCCCACCGTTTTTTTGTTTTCCCTCTCTTCCTCTCTCTAAGCGATTTCCAGCTCTCTCTCTCTCTCTCTCTCTCTCTCTCTCTCTCTAAGGTATGTTTTTTTGCTCTCTTTCTCTTTCATTTCTATACGTGTGTATATATATGGATGTGGTGGTGTGTGTGTGCAGGTGTGTGCGTGTGTGTGTGGTGGGGTGATGGGGGGAAAGGGGTGGTGTGGTGGGGGTGGGGTGGGGGTGGGGTGGGGTGTGTGTGTGTGTGCAGGTGTGTGCGTGTGTGTGTGGCAGGGGAGGGGGACTGGGATGGGGTGGTGACGGTGGGGGTGTGGTGGGGGTGGGTTTGTGTGTGGTGGGGAAATATTAACAATTGTATAGCTTTAATTAATAAATTGTATAACTTTAATTGTATAGTTTTAGATGAAAGTAAATTAATAATTAGTGTCCATTTCATATGAAAGTAGGATTACCCCTCATTGTAAATTAGTAAATTAATAATTGTATACTTTAATTATTAGTTTCATTGATTAAATGAGTTAATTGAGTAGATGAATTAGAAGGAGTACGGGATACACATTTGTTGTTGACATTGCTGTTGGATTATTTTGTTTAGTAAATGCTGGGTTGGTTTGTTTTAAAAGTGGCATGACCACTGGGATTTTTCAACTTTTTTTGAAAATTACTTTGTATATCGAACAAAATATATATATATATATATATATATATATATATATATATATAGTATGATAATTAAATGAAACATACTTGAAATTAAATATAGTGAGCATAGATACTAGCCTTCTAGTTCTTATGCGTACGCATTCAATAGCCCTTAGACCTGTTCGAGAGTCATTACCCCTGTAATGAGATCTCTCGAATTGTCCCGTTTGGACAGTTTGAGACTGTATAATTTATGTATAATGTTCTTAGTGGCTTAAAGTTGTTACTTTTGGAGGAAGTTATGCAGTCGTATCTTAATGTTCTCTGGGTACATACTAGATTGACAAGTGTGACTGTTATTTCAATTGATCAATTGAAATAACACTCACACTTTCCAATCTGCGTCGTGTACTTGGAGAACTACGGGGATATGCTGTCATTTTTTTTTTCAAATTGTAATAATGTGCATGAGCTGTTAAGTATATTACAGAAAAATGCGGTCTTGAATGGGATAGGACTACTCACCCTTTAGAGGAGATGGAGGAAATAGAAATTTCTATTATAAATTGAATTTGAATATAAATAAGACGTAATTAAATGAAACATACTATAAATCTAAGTTTTGTTTACCTTTAATAGGTGATTAGTTGTGGTAGCTCAGATGGGATATCCGAAATACAAAGAGTGGATGGGTGAGACAAATAGAATGGGGGATGTGTTTCGCAGAGGTGCTAACGAATTTGTGAAATATGCAAAGAGATGTCATAATGATGAAGATTTTCCGTGTCTGTGTACTAGGTGTAAGAATGGTAAGGTGTTTGAGTGGAAAATAGTTGAACTACATTTGTTAAAATCGAGTATGCAAGATAGTTATCGATTTTGGAGTTTTCACGGTGAATTGAAAGTTCCTTTTGTCCCCGACCAACCTTCACAACAACCTTCAACAAGTAGAATAGATGTAGAAGGGGACGACATAGATCATAATATATTAGAGGATTTAGTTGATGATGCATATGGAGTTTATGAAGCAGAGGGGAATGAGGTTACTGATGATGTAGAAGATTCAAGTGCTCGTGAAGATATCACGATAAAACTTGACGATGACTACCAAAGTTTAAAATTTAAGGCGACCCAACCATTGTACTCTGGCTGTGAGAAATATCAAACAACTTTACATGCCATGGTTGGTTTGCACAGTTTGAAGACGCAGTATGGTTTGTCTGGCAATAGTGTGACATAAATTCTGAAATGGGTGAAGGGCTTATTACCCAAGGAAAATACACTTCTAAATAGCTATCCTGTTATGAAGAACAGTTTAAAGGTTTGGGAATAGAGTATAAATCGATTCATGCTTGTGTGTATGACTGCATACTATACCGAAAGGAGTATGAAAATCTCGATCATTGTTCGGTATGCGATGAACCTAGCTATGTCCAATCTACTAGTAAGGAAGGAACAAGCTCAAAAGTGCCTCAAAAAGTATTAAAATATTTTCCCGTTGGGCCTAGATTAAAGCAAATTTTCACTGTACCATGGATTCCAGAGGCAATGACTTGGCATGCTAGGACAGAATAGGGGGTAATATCATGCGTCATCCTATTGATTCTACTGCCTGGAGGAGGATGAATTTTGAGTATCTCGATTTTGCTCGAGAACAACGCAACATTCGTTTGGCTATATCAATATATGGTTTCAATCCATTTGGAAATCTAAGCACCAATCAGAGTGTATGGCCAGTGATCCTTGCCCCACTCAACCTCCCTCCTTCACAGTGTATGAGACCTGAATTTTTTATGATGGCATTGTTGATACCTGGGCCAAAGGCACCAAGTGATGACATCGACGTCTACCTGGCTCCTTTGGTAGAAGAATTAAATGGGTTGTGGGAAGAGGGTGTGCAATCATTTGACTCTTTTAGAAAAGAAGAGTTTACGCTGAAAGCAATGTTGATGTGGGCAATTCATGATTTTTCAGCTTATGGGACATTATCCGGTTGTGTAGTGCATGGTTATTTAGGGTGTCCTATTTATGGAGAGGAGACTGAATCTCTTCATCTATCCTTTAGCTCAAAAAATGTATACCATTGCCTTAGGAGGTTTTTACCCCCGGCTCATAGTTTCAGATCTGAGAAAGGTTCCAATTTTTTATTGGGCGGGGTTGAACATAGGCTATCGTCGTGACAACTTTCGAGTTCAGAAATTGAAAGTAAATCTTCTGAATGTGGCCCTAATATGCCAGGTAAGAATCCCAAATTTAAGAACGTCAAGCATAAGAAGACCCCAACTGGGAATGAAACTGAGACAAGAGGGGCATGGTCTCAGAGGTTAATTTTATTTGACTTTCCTTATTGGAAGAATAACCCGGTGCGCCATGTATTGGATGTGATGCATGCAGAAAAGAACTTCTCTGAACATATTGTGGGCACTTGCCTTGGGGGGAGTCAATCGAAGGATGGAGAAAATGCACAAAAAGACCTCAAATCGTTGAAACTTAAGCCACAACTATGGTTGAAAGAAGATAGTAGGGGAATGACAATAATTCCCCCTAGTGCGTTTATTTTGACGACTGGGGAAAGAAATGTGCTTTTAGACACAATATATAATTTGAAGGGCCCATCTACTTTTTCGTCCAACTTGCAAAGGATTGTGAATTATGCTACTCATGATTTACATAAGTGTAAGTCCCACGATTGACATGTGATCATGCAATTTGTTCCTCTATTGTTTAAGCACTGTTTCTCCAAGCACAAGGATTTATGGAGGGATATTATGCAAATTAGTATTACCTTCTCCCTCTTGTGTGAGAAGGTAGTCAATCAAGAACACATAGTGGCCGCAAAATTGGCGGTGACCGAAGCGATTTGTGTATTGGAGAAGTACTTTCCCCCAACATTCTTTGACATAAGTGTTCATTTATTTGTACACCTATGCAACGAGGAACTTATTTGTGGTCCAGTTAGATATCGATGGATGTATCCGTTTGAAAGATTGATGAAAGTTTTTAAAGATTACGTCAAGAATACACGATACATTGCAGAGGAATACATCACCGTGGAGTCATCAATATATACTCTGGAATATATGCCTGACTCGACTAGCGTTGATGACACTGATGAGTTCGTCGATGATGGTGGTCATGTGATGGGAAAACGAGTGAAATTAACGAGTTTGCAACATGAACAAGTAGCTCGTTATCTATTTGACACACATGAAGATGTCGAAGAATGGAAAAAGTAAGTTTCAATTATTATAATGTTTAACATTATTTTAGATTATTTTATACATGATTAATTTTGTAATATGCAGAAAATATGAAGCCTGTGAGAACAATAAAAGACGAAAAATAATGGTACAATCAGACAACAAATTTAGGCTGTGGTTGACACAAGAGGTAATTATAATGAAAATAGTCGTTATATAACGTTACATTACACTCAAATTTTATAACTAATATAATTAATTTATCTATATTCTCAGCTCTTAAAGACGGGTGATGCGACATTAAGGCTTGCTCGTCTAGCCACTGGACCCTTGTTTGTGGCATAAGAGTACAAAAAGTATCGATTGAACGGTTACATTTTCAGCGCTATAGTGTACGAGGAATGTATAAATGTACAGAACTTGGGAATTTCATACAAGGCTCTTATTTTCTTTCGAGCGAGCGCAAAAGATAAAAACCTCGTTGAAGCTGAAATGACTTACTATGGTGTAATCCAAAATATATTTGAATTGGATTATATAAGCTTTAAAGAGGTTGTATTTTACTGTGACTGGGTAAGAGTTGAGGATAAAAATGCTTGTAAAGTTGATCCTGTCACCAATTTGATCATGGTTGACTTGTCCAAGTTGAAGAGCAACGACCACTTGAGCGATGAGCCGTTTATTTGTGCATTTTAGAAGGTTAACCAAGTGTTTTACTCAGAGTATATCAACAACAAGCCGTGGTCAATTGTCCAACACGCGCCAAAATATCTAAATAGTAGTGTGGATGACTTGGCTGCTCTTACCGAATATCAATCCATTTTTGAAGATAACCCAAATTTTAAATAATTTTTTAATTTGTGATAAATATTCTAATTTGTACTGAAATATTCCAATGCGTTTGGACAGTTTGGGATTGCATAATTTCTGTATAATATTCTTAGTGGCTTAAAGTTGTTACTTTTGGAGGAACTTTCTATTATAAATTGAATTTGAATTTTAAATTTAAGTTTTGTTTACACTAATCCATGAATATACGCTTCTTACCTTTAATAGGTGAATAGTACATAGTTATTTGGGGTGCCCTATTTGTGGAGAGGAGACTGAATCTCTTCGTCTACCCTTTAGCTCAAAAAATGAAGCGATAATTCCCTTCATATCCGAACACTTAGAAATGCCATAATCCTAGGAGTGATGCTCTGCAAATTCCTTCCAACCGTTGCGTAGCCAAACATCACCAGTTGAAGTTGTCAATTCCACTTTCCATACCCCACCACTTGGAACCTCTAGCAAAACATGGAAAAATATGGAAAGTGAACATCCTTACTCACCGGGATTAAATATAACATTACAAACACTTTCATATAAGTCTAGTATGCAACACATAATAACATAGATACACATCTATATATACTAGACCCTCTTCCAGGGGATAACTAGCACAATTAAATCATACCTCGGAACAACAAACATAAGTCTTACCATACTGTATACTATATCCCAAGCATCCCAGCATAATTTTCACTACGTCTCGTACGTAATTTACTTATATCAAGCTTAGCTCCGCACTCTCGGCGTGGCTATATCATACAGGCATTCTCGATTACCCCACAAATTTCAATTTCAATTTTCTCGATATTTCCCCACCCATTAACTTATGGTACATAAGTTCTCTCGGTGCTTCCTTCGCAGCACTCCTTGGCTCCCCTAGCCATATATCATAATAGCACTCAGCTTAAGGTATTTCTTCTACACGTTCAATAACTTAACATTTGAAACTGATGTACTATTATCCAATAATATCTCACTACTCCCAACATTGATTAAGGTCCAAACATGTAACATCCCATAACGAAACTCAAAAGAACTTTTCGCAATGCACTATTCCCTAGCATTGTCGATCATCGAAATCCGTGGGTCCAAAGAACATAACTAAGTTATCACAAATTTGTCTCCCGAGACATAGATCAAATAGTCTATGCCCATGTCTCTCAAGGCATCATGTGATATAATGCTCTCACCATCACTAAGTTGTCAGCACATAACCAACAATGAGCTAAAAAATCTTTGCTCAACGATGAACCCGATATACACTGAATCACATCGGTAAAAGTCCCTACACACTAGGATCCAATGTAACTAGACAACTTTAGTCTCTGACGTATACTTCATAAAAATATCACCGCGAGCCCGGCCCTATTTCAAGTGAGACCTCGTAAAAATATACATCATGCCCCGAAACAGCGAGCACGATAATCTTGCTGTAACCGCCCACCATCGTTTAATAGTTCGTACCCAAGATAAAATCACACCTCCAATATCACCTCTCAAAATGAGCTAACCTCATAAAAATATATCCTTTAAGTGTCTACACCTGCTCCCCTATAGCTAAAACCAAAGAGATCCCCACTACTCAACGGTATATATACACACACTATACTAATATTAATGATACCTCTAGTAAACCCGTTTCACATGCGAATCTAGTATTAACAAACTATCGTGACTCACTCGTGTCATACAAAACAGATCCCAATCATCCCGGGATAAAACTCATACTTTAAATTGCCAAAAGCACTCGCAGTTAAAATGGTCCCTGGACATAATACCCTCGTCCCAACCAAGCCAAAAACTTCTTATAACTATTGCCCATACTAGGCATACCGTTCCTGTCCCCCAATTCACTACGGATAACATCCACACATGTGTTCCTACTCTTTACACATCGAACACCTCTCTGTGTCATTCTCCTATCTTTGGACCCACTAGCCATATAAGGATTGTCCTTCTCACAGACCTAGTAGTCTCGACAATGATTACTATCCCCGTTATCCTTTTTGGATCCGCCGACCCTGTGCCACTCGTTGCTGGCCTTGTCGGCCCTAACTAAGTCCACCGTCACTTCTTTTATATTCTACCCATGAGTCTGTTATTAACTTATGGACCTTTTTTATTCTTCGTATCCACCTCGTCGGGTACAAAGTTCATTAAACACGTTAACTTTCCTTCATTACCGACCACTGTACGACCCTTTTGAAATAAGTAATGAAATATTTTTTGCCTCTCTATGTAAACAACCGATGAGAGGATTTGCGGTCAAACTGCACCCCAAATTCCTCATTATTCATGGTATCTCTCCATAGTTATTGTGATTGACTCCTATCACTACAATGCCGCTCCTATAAGTCATAATTTCTCCCAAAATTAAATCCTAGATGCCACTACACTCCACCCTACACAATTGCCTTTGGTTTTCTCCTCACATTAACCCATCACACTCCCTCTCTTCCCCTGAATCCTTACAAACGGATCTTCAAAATAGTTTCTCTGTATCCCCCCTTACTAACTACGCTGGGTGAGTCTGAATTTGCACCACCGCTTTCTACCACGGTGTATAGGGAAACTACTACACCCTAATTATTATCCCAACTTCGTCTGCCTTAACAATAATCATGGTGACTTCTATTGTGGTCACTGTTCCCAGAATATTCCATGGCTTCTACTACGCCTCTCCCCCTGCAGTCCTTCTAACGGCCCTCGCTGGTTATCCAAAATTATTCGCTGTACGAAGCCTAATTAAACTTATATATGAATCAAATCGACTATAGTTAATAGAAGGATAACGTAAGTCTCATACGTGAAGGAATAAAACAATCCTATAATAAGTCTCAATATCAAAGAACGCTACACTAAAACGTAATAAGTCGCACAGATCCTAAAGACTCTAAAACCTGATGCTCCGATATCATCTGTGATACCCCACCTATTTTGATCATGGGCTGGCCACCCGATATTTAAGTAGGCGCGGTGTCACAAAATAGTCACCGATTCATTAACATCATATATATGATGTTTGGAGATCCTTATGTTATCAAAATGTATGTTTTTCGCAATGATAGTATCAATTACTAAGTTTGGTGTTAGATTCCTATGACATGTTCATTTTTTAGTGAATTTTTTTCTCATTAGGTTCTCATCTGCTGTAAATTACAAAAATTTGAGAAGCGAAAATGTAATTTACATAAAGTATTGGGCATGTTCATATTTCTTAAATTTTGGTTGTCAAAATGTAATTATTAATAAATCAAGGACACAAATGTAATTTATAGAAATAAATGATGTTTTGAAAAGGGTATTCCATGATTGATCAATGTGATCCATTTTATTTTTTTGGGTATTGTATCACTGCATTTGGGGTTTACTCTTCATCGCGAAAAATGATTAAAATATGGATTGTTTGCCCTAAGTTGGCCTTACATGTTTTGTGAAAGTTATTGATTTTCACATAACATGTTTGTAAATGTGTCAAAAAGATTATATATTTTTTTATTTACACACATTTCGGCAGGCTTGAATGGTGTGTTTGTTATTATGTTTATCTCGCTTAGAATATGTTGTCCTCAGAGACTTGGTATATAATTCCAAATGACATGGTTTGTAGCATGTCTTATTTTTATATCATATTCTTTAAATATTATTCTGGATTAAATTCAACTTTGTGTTAAAAACTTAGGATTTTGATGTGCCTTTTGTAGGATTCCATAAATCTCGAAAACATATAAAACTCAAGCAATTTGTAAACTATTTTGTTGGTGCATTTGTTTCTTCTCACTTCAAGTGGATAAAGACATGGTGTTGTAAGTTTCTCACATTTTGAGTTGTATCTAATTATTTTATCCAGTTGTCCTTTCAAGAAAAGCAAGTTGGTTGTGGTTTTTACTATCGTCTATGGTTTTGGTTTGCCAAACTAATTTTGGCCTAATTAAAGTAAGTGTAAACGTTTGTGGGTAGCCCTGGAAACATTTAGTATGTCCCAAACATAACATGATATAATCTAGTGAGCATGTCTATCACTAAATTTTGTAATCCTTTACAAAATTTCAATTAACAAATTGACTGTAGCCAAAGGTTATATACAGATTGACAATGGGCATTAAGGGGTGAAAACCCAAAACAACAACCAATGGGAAGTTAATTTTAGAAGATTTCTTTCCATAGGAAGAATGGAAGTTATTCTTAAAGATGGTATGAGTGGAGATGTTCAACTCTGATAAATTAATTAAACTGGCTAGATGACTTCACTAAATCCAGTTACCAGTTATTAGTTAGTATTAGATTAGCACAATGAAATTCATTTTGATAAGTGGCAACACAGAGTTAACTTAGATTACGACTAAATTTACGTGCTAGAGGACATGATCTTCAATAGGGGAATGAAATTTTAGTTAGTTTTAGATTCTCAACACTTGATTATATCTTATAAAATAATGGGATAACGGAAAATTATAGTCTTTTCATAAATTAACAATAAAAACGTGAATTAGTGGTCACACATATGATTAAGCTTCTTTTTAACTAATCGAATCATATAATTCATTAATTGTGATGGGAAATAGTCCAAACATCAAAGTATAAATGTCAGATTTACAATTGTAAGATAGAGACAAATAATTATAATCAACTTATACATTATCACTATATGAAAGTTCACTAAGATCTCTCAGTAATCTTAAGATAATAGGCATTGCAATTGAAAATAACATAGGGTCATAGTAAACTTTATACTATATATGACAAATAAATCAAGTCAGTGATTTTGTTTTATTAGAGATAAGTACCAATTGTTATCATGCTTAGGAGAGTGTTTTACTAAAAAATAAGGGATGATAATCCATTGGATAGTATTGTCTCTAAAGTGAAAAATGTTAAAATCTCTCTAAATGTTGATTTCGCTTCCAAAGAGAAGATAATCTCATTTTATGATCTGTATAACGATATAGCCTATTCAGTGCAATAATTTGGGGCTAACAAATTCTAAAGCATCAAATACATCCAAAGTTTGCAAAGTTCTAAGAGTCGAAGATGACTTTATTTGATTTGTATTCTCATTAGTGGATCCATGTGGATTGGACTTTCTTTTTTTAAAGATATATCTGGCTTGAAACTTGTTTCCATTTAGGCTTTCGACTTAAATCCGTATTCATGTTAAAGTCTGGAGACAAATCACCCTGAAACTAAGGTGAGTAATGAAGCAGTAGAAGATTTTTTGGCTTCACTGAAAGAATGGGAAAAGCTTTGCAAAGAGTATTAAGTTTTTGGTTCTATGCGATATGAGGAATTATGCATACTAAGTAGTTATGTTTTAATATGAATAGGATATATATGGATACTAAATAGAAGACACATGCATACTAATATAATCTGTGAAGTGGTCTAGTTACAGATAGAAGACTTATGAGAGAGGTGTTTTAAACAAAATATGAAGGGGTTGAATTTCAAATTCTAATTTTCTCGTTGAGATTGAATGGTTGAGTGATAAGGAAATATGGAAGCAAGGGGTTTTGCTACCTGGGCGAATTTTACAGCTCATCTTTGATTGTTTTAATGGTAGACTTGAATTTGTCATTCATGTGTATCTGTGAGATATGTTGACCTGCATACATATATAAGCCCGACATTCAGTCTTTTGGTTAGTTTGATATAATATACCCTTATGATAATGGAAGTTTCATCAATTTATTTATTATCTATTTAAGATGTGAGTTTGTTGACAAATAATTTAGACACTGAGCTAATATACTAAAATATCTCATACGAGTGTCCCATACATGTAATGTTATTAAATGAATTCTTGCACTTTTATTTAATACAATACTTATATCTTAAATTTTCTTAAACATATCACAATTGTTGATGATGTGCAGGATCCAAACAACTTCCTTTTTGTGCATCCAGAGGGCATTAAGGACAATTTGGTTCATATAAAAAATATAATGATCCAGATATTCCCATTACTAAAAACGGTATGTAATGAATGTATTTATGTTTTTTTAATAAGTATCCAACAAGTTATATTTATTTAATTTGGTTTATATTGTGCGTGGGATATCTTTAACTTCAAAAATGATATAATGGTACAAAATTTTGTGCATCTATGTGTTTTGGATCCCCTCTTTAAATGTTTAGATATTAGAGGACACGAGATTGAGTTGGCAAAGTATACCTTAAATAATGTTGTGATCTTGGAGAATATGACAATTGCTGTTGATGCTTATAATACCCTTTAGAAATTAAATTTAAGGAAGTAATAAAATAACTTCTAGTATTTGGTAATACCCGACCCCAATAATACGATTAAATTTTATATGGATTATAAAGTTTACGAGGGGTTAATAATAAGTGTAGAATAATTGTGGGTAAAATTAGAGAAAAATAAAGAGAATTAGTTTTTCATTCGATTTAATGTGGTGCCTCTTGTGAGATTAAGGAAGTTGTTGGGTCAATTCTGCGATATTTAAAAAATTTCAGGGATTCAGTCATTTCTAGAGAAATTCCCTAATCGTTCGAACGACAAGCCCTTATCTCTCAAATGACAAACCCATATCGTTCGAATGCTGAAAGTGCATCTTGAATGACCAGGACGAAGTCAGACCTGTAATTTATGCTGTTAACTTGTGAACCGTTGATCAACATTCCTTGTCAACTCTTGATCCTGACAGTGGGGATGAAACTGTTTGTGCATATTATAAGAGTGTGTGAGTTTTTTGTTGTGTATAAGAGAGGGACATAGGTTAATACTCAGAAGTAACACAAACATTTATTTTTCTTTCTAAAGAAGTCGACGACCCCCTTTCCCTCTCTCAAAATACCTTCAGCCATTTCCTTAAGCCTTAGTAAACTGCACTCACTCAAGTAACCATACTCATCTAGTATATTTCCCAAGCCACTTCCTTTTGAAAAAGGTAGTTAGCAGTGGTGTGGAGCTTAAAGAAGCTAGGGTTTTAAGGAGTTTGAGTTCTTAAAGCTTAGGAGTTAGAGCTTGCACGATGGCGCTTTTGTTAATCCATATATGACCACCTTTATACGTGGGGGAGTCACCCATCTTCACCACCACCACCATCTTTGAAGAATATTTAGGTGGTGAAAACTAACTTTCATGTAGTTTAAAGTGTTTGTTTAAATTCAGCATGCTTATTTTACATATAGTAGACTAAATATGTGTAAGATTGATGTTAGTTTACATCTAAGTATTCATTAATAATCATCTTATCATTTGTATGTAAATGGGTTTAAAAAAGGTAATTTAAAATGGGTTTTGAAACATAGAAAACTTCAGAATATATAACTTTAACATTTCATGCAATAGATTGTTTTATAATGATATTTTCATGGAAAAGAATGCGATTTTATGGAATAAAATCTATTAAGATTATTTGGGCCATTTTGTTAGATTAAAGGATGATTGTATACACGATTAAATGAAAATGAGAAGCTTTTACTTTAATGGGTATTTAAAGTGTGTGAAATTTTATGTAGGGAGTAAAAATGAGTTTAATGTTTAAATGTATAAAAAAATGAGGTTTTACAATGATTGTGGTATAAAAGTTAATAATGGAAGTTAAAGGGTTTAAATATTTGAATAGTAGCAAAGTGGGTGTTAAGATGGAAAATTCCATGAATAAAGTGTGTATTTCAAATGTCTAAAAATGGAGCTTTAGTGTGAAAAAGCGTGTTATTTTATATATTGAAGGTGATAAAGTGGTAAGTGTGAAAGTTGGGTAAAAGTGCCATATTAAACAAGTGTTAAATGACTAAATGTGTTTTAATTATTAAGTCGGAAACTTAATAACCATTTTGGGAAAAACAACACTTGTTAAGGGATTAAATTGCAAAGTTGGCAACAAAAAGGGGTAAATTGATAATATACATAAAGTGGAACATTTTATGGAATAAAATATTAGTAAATGTTTTTACATTAGTATGAGTGAAATTGAGTTAAGTCCTAAAAGCGTGAATGATTTTGATATAAAACCGCCGTGTGTGTGAAAAAAGGACTTAAAGGAGAAAGAAACAATTTTCCAAGTCTTAATAGAAAAACAGACAATTAAGTCTTGGCTTTTAGCTTCAGGCTCTAAATGGGAGATAATGTGGAGATGTGCAGAATGTTAAACACATTAATAAAGACTCGGATACAACCAGGAAGTAAGAAAAAGGGCCCAGAGCCCTAGGGTAAAAATCCCCAAACCACTGGCCAGAGCATATGGTGGCGTCGCCGACGGTGTGGAGCCCGTTAAACTACGTGGATTATGGGGAAATTCCGAGAAAAAGATTATGGAATATGGAACATGAAAAGTAAAGGGGTTGCGTGGTGAAAGTATAAATACGACCTAACTTTAATGTAGGAATAAATGTTCCGGTTAATGTAATATGGACAAGTAAATTGAGGATAATGACTAATGTCCATAAAAATAGCGAACTGGTCAAGTAAGGTGACTTAATGAGTAATTAAGCTTCCTAATGAGGACTGAACCCATAATAACACAGGCGTGTGTGTCGAATAAGACTTTTATATTAAACAAATAGTTCTAACATGACGTGTGCGTGTTTTGAAAGAAAGTCTTAAGTAGTGGTTAAGCAACTCTAGTGTGAGTTAACGAGCATTGAGTAATAAACGTTTCAAAAGTAAGTGAAGGGTTTTCCAAAAAAATTCTAATGGTTTAACCATGCGCGTTAGTGGTAAGAAATGTTAGCTTTAACCATAATGATACAAAATAAACTTTTTTTTAAGGACAAGGAGAATAAACGGTACCATATAACATTTTTGAAATAAAACGGTCTAATGCATTGAAATGTATATTTTCAAAGGTATATATGTAGATATATACATACTTCCACATGCATGTAGTTGTAGAGGGTGAGTATTTTGTTATGCTATACGTTTTTATACCACATTATATTGTTCCCACCGAGCATTCATCTCACTCCTTCCTTTTGTTATGGCAGGTTGTGAAAAATGTTACTAAAGCCGTTTATTAAAAATAAACTATTTAAGTAACTCCGATCTGTTTTTTTAAGAAACTCTTTTCGTAAAAACCAAACTATTTGAACACAAGACGTGTTTAACAAATCAGTATGTACGAGATCTATTCAAGTTTTGAATAACAGGTTTATAAAGTAGTTTAAAAAACTTAAACTCAGCACAACCAAGAGTGAGATGAGGAGATGTAGAAAGATTATGTTCACGATGTTTTTTACGTGGTAAAACCTCACCAATTGAGGAAACATCCACGACTACCTCTACGGAGTAAAATAAAAAATCCACTAAAACAAATATATGAGTTACAAACTATATAACTAACATGCAAACAACTCATACCTATATAAGTTTAGGAATGTACCCTCTGGTGTCCTTAAAACTTCTCTGCAGTTTTGATTGTAGATGTAGTTCTCCCAGTTTGTTAACTTCTGATTTGTTCCAGCACTTTACGTCGACTCTTTGTTCACAAGATCTTATTACCAACACTTTTCGTGTTGTAGGGTGAAAGTGTTTGTGGAGGTGCTTTCTAACACATGCATGCACACACACACACACTTATTAAGTACAAACAGTCCTAACAAATTACAGTAACACTATATGCTGTGATCTTTTATTTTTCTTTCTTCTTACAAAACTTTTCACCTTATTTGACCTTTAAATCATTCCCAGAATCCACGGATACCTTGCTAGGAAGACAGACAAGGTCTTAATCAATCTCAGAATATAGAAAAGTTTTTCGAGATTGAAAACCTCCAAGTGAGATTCCAACTAGGTTAAAGGTTTAGTTTTACAAGAACTAAAAACATAAAACATTTATTGTTGATTTCAATGTAAGCAAACGTTTTATAGAAAATAATCAACAATATATTTCTCAAGATGAGAAATAAAGAATGAAACTAAGTGTAATGTAACATGAATAACTCAGATCTGAAATTTCTATGAAAATAGAAAGTAGATCTGAGTACACGTTTAAGTTGAAAACAAGATCTAACGGACAAGAGGTTACAGCAGCAATAACAAACTCAACTCAAACTCTCAAGAACACTCAGAGTAGTGTTTTGGATATGGAGTTTTGAAGAAGTGTTTGAGTTTAGTTGGAAGAGGTTTAGACGAACAGGGTTAGGGTTTCTAACTCTCTCTCTTCTTTCTTCTCTCTTTACTCTCTCAATTTCTCAGAGGAAATGAAAAAGGCAAAAGTCTTCGAAGTCTGAGGATAGGGTCCCTTTTATAGGGTGAAGAGAAGGTTCGAGAGGCTGGCTCAAAACCAAGGGCCAGGATTAAGTCAAGTCAAATTGACTTAGATCGAAGGGTTCTAATAAAGCGGTGATTAAACGAATTCTGATTGGTTTAGAAAGTTGTACTGGGATTCACCAAGACAACATGCAGATCATCGATAGCTAAAGATCCAAGGGCTACAAACATACGCATTTTTAACTCAGTAAAGAAACACAGTTCCAGCCAATCAGATGAAGATAGGTGTTGGGCAATAACAGGATCTAAAACGCGCGTATGAAACTAATTAAAACCACACCCTGAAGTTTACTCCGCTTTCAGATTCTACCCAAGGTAACATTAGGCCAAAATACCCAACAAATAGTATTTACAAAATGACAACAAAACTTTTAAAACAAGTTTTAATTAAGAAAACCTTATTTTAAATTTTTTTTAAAAATCCCAAAAAATTATTAAAATTCCAGTTTAGGGATTTAAACACACTCAACATATGTTCACACATTATTATGCAGTATTATATGCAATAAATGAATTCTACTGTATGTGAGTGTTGGCAATTTGATCTTGATCAAAACAAGATAGAGAGATGAAGTAGCAAACCAACTTCTGAGGTTCTTTGGATACTAGGGAGGACATAATTTTATCATAATTTCCAAACTAGATGAGCACTTATACAATATAGACTCAAGTGAGTCAAAAATTTAAGGGCTTCAATCTACCCCTTTGGAAATATGAGACAAAATCTCCTTTGAGTCATCTAGGACTCGTAGGGCAACAAGAAAATAAGAAAAACTTATTCCTATCAAAATTTTATCTACCCAATACCTAGAAATCAAAAAGTACATAACTCAACTAAGTACATTTGAATACCCTATTACAACTGTTGAGAGTAACTGTACAATAAGAACCTGGAATAAATCACTAAGATCAAGTGGTTTAGCATATGAAAGAATTGAATAGACTCAAATTTCTCCCCCATTTTGTCTCAAATGGACAAAGGGAAAAAAACTTGGATAAACAGCAAAATGATTAGTCAGCATAAACCATACCAATAGATTTTCGTAATGAAATGAATCTGTTATAATCTAGTGGTTTGGTAAATATATATGCGAGTTGTAGATCAGTAGGAAGATAATTGATTTCTAATTCCTTAGATTCAACCAATTCGCGTATAAAATGATGTCTTATTTTAATATGCTTTGTTCGCGAGTGTTGAACAGGGTTTTTAGAAATATTAATCGCACTTTGATTATCACAATAGAGATGCAATTGGTTTTCTTGAATACCATAATCACTTAGCATTTATTTTAGCCACATTAATTGAGCACAACAGCTACCAGCGGCTATGTATTCAGATTCAGCTGTTGAGAGTGATGTGCAGTTTTGTTTTTTACTACTCCATCCTACCAAGTTATTACCAATATAATAACATGCTCCTGATGTGCTTTTACTATCATCAGTACACCCAGCCCAGTCAGCATCAGTGTACCCAATTATAGTGCTTGGTGTGTCATTAGTGTACCAAAGTCCTAGATTTAGAGTGCCTTTTACATATTTAATGATACGTTTAACAGCATTCAAGTGGCTCTCTTTAGGGTTACTTTGATATCAAGCACATACACACACAACATACAAAATATCAGGACGCGAGGCAGTAAGATATAGTAAGGTGCCTATCATACTACGATACTGAGTAGGATCTACAGATTTTCCATTTTCATCTTTGAAAAGTTTTAGCGTAGTACTCATGGGCGTTTTAGCATCTTTAGCACTCTCGAGGCCAAATTTCTTTACTATCTCTAAAGCGTACTTGGATTGCGATACAAATAATCCTTCTGAATTTTGTTTGACTTGAAGGCCTAAGAAGAATTGTAGCTCCCCCATAAGGGACATTTGAAATTCCTTATGCATAGTTTCAGAGAAGGATTTGACTTCTGAGGGAGAAGTTGATCCAAATATAATATCATCAACATAAACTTGATCAATAGTGATGTGTTTGTCAAAATGTTTGACAAAAAGAGTTTGGTCATTTCTGCCTCTTTTGAAACCTTTATCCAAAAGAAAACTGGAAAGACACTCATACCAAGCTCTAGGAGCTTGTTTAAGGCCATACAAAGCCTTTTTCAGATGAAATACATGATTTGGATGTTTAGGGTCAATGAACCCTTTAGGTTGTTCTACATAGGTTTCTTCAGCCAGTATTCCATTAAGGAACGCAGATTTGACATCCATTTGGTACAGTTTAAAGTGCATGTGGCAAGCTATAGTAAAAAGCAGACGAACAGATTCTAAACGAGTAACAGGAGCAAAAGTCTCATTAAAATCTATTCCTTCTATTTGAGAGTATCCTTGAACAACTAATCTAGCTTTATTTCTAATTATTATCCCATTTTCATCAGTCTTATTTTTGAAAATCCAATGTGTGCCAACAACCTTTTTGTGATCAGGACGTGGAACAAGATACCAAATATCATGAATGGCAAATTGTAAAAGTTCTTCCTGCATAGCAGAAATCCAGTGAGAGTCATTCAATGCCTCATTTACATTCTTTGGTTCCACAAGGGAAACAAAACATGCATAATGTGCATAGTTTCTGAGTTGGGATCTTATACGCACTGGCTCACTAGGGTTACCAACTACGTTATTTATGGGATGATCTTTAGAAACCCATTTAGGTACTTCAGGTGTCTCAATAGGTAATGAATTATCCATTGTAGAGGAGTCCATTTCTAAAATATTTGTAGACTCTTCCTCAATAGTAAATTCACCAGTCTTGCTTTCTACAGTAGTGTCACTAACAATTACATTTATGGATTCCATCAAGGTTTTAGTTCGAAGATTATACAGTCAATAAGCTCTACTGTTAGGCGAATAACCTAGAAATATGGCTTTATCTCCCCGTCTCTCAAATTTGGATAAGTGTTCCCTATCTTTGCATACATAACAAGTACTGCCAAAGGTTCTAAAATATTTGAGATTAGGCTTTTTATTGTACCAAAGTTCGTAAGGGGTTTGTTTGGAATTCTTTCTAAGATAGACCCTATTTATAATGTGACAAGCAGTACGAATAGACTCTACCCAAAAATATTTAGGTAAATTCTTGGCATGTAACATAACACGTGCCATCTCCTAAAGGGTACAATTCTTTCTCTCCGCAATACCATTCTATTGAGGGGTCTTAGGAGCACTGAACTCGTGTTTATAACCATTATAGTCACAGTATTCTACAATACCAGTGTCTTTGAATTCACCACCTCTATCACTACGAATTCTAGTCACTTGAGTATCCTTCTCATTTTCAATCCTAAGAAGAATTTTTAGGAAGGTTTGGAATGTTTCAGACTTTTGTTTTAAGAAGGCTACCCAGGTAAATCTAGTGAAGTCATCAACCATAACTAGGATGTAACTGTGTCCACAGAGACTAACAGTTTGGGAGAGACCCATTAGGTCCATATGGATGATTTCTAAGGGATTAGAGGTAAGAATGTCTTTGACTTTCTTATGAGGTGCCTTAACAATTTTACCTTATTGACAGGAACCACAGATAAGATTGGGTATAAGTTTGATTTTAGGAACTCCTCTAACTATTTCCTGAGAGGTCAGTCTACTAAGGTTATCGTAATTTATATGACCCATTCTGTTATGCCATATCTCATTGTCATCCATTCCGCCAACATTACAGATTTCAGAATTGTTCATGACAGTGTAGCAATTGTCAGGAGTTCTGAATCCAGTAATTATGCATTCACCTTTTTCATTTAAAATTTTGCAATTGTTCTTTGAAAAGGTAACAGTATGATCTGAGTCACAAAATTGCGATATGCTAAGTAGATTTGCCTTGAGACCTTTAACTAGAAGAACATCTTGTAGAATAGGAAGTCCATCTTCTTGGAGAGTTCCTTTGCCTATGATTTGAGATGAAACTCCATCACCAAAAATGACTTTACCACCAGCAAAGCTGGTTTTGTTTAAAAGTTTAGTTTCATCACCAGTCATATGCTTAGAACATCCAGAGTCTAAATACCAACCAGATGATGTGTGTTCAGCCTTTAAAGCAGTAACAACAACATTACACTTCATCTGAGGTAATAGATCATCTTTTCTAACCCAAATTGCCTTAGTTTTCATCTTGCGCTTATTATCTCTCAATTGATAAAATTTGCGAGCTTTGGATTTTTGCTGAAAAACATTTTGCGCATTATTTTGAATTTTGTGAAAGACTTGAGCATTTGGTTTAGGAAAGTGCTTACGATTCCTTCAAGTAAATGTTCTTTTAGGTTTGGTCTTTCTCTTTATTAGAGTTTCTATCAGGATGTCTAGGAAGTATATAATTATTGCGGCTCCTCCTAGAATAGTTAAAGTTTTGATAGATATAAGGATTATAGGTAGGTTTAACGAGTCTCCTAGCATAACAATCATCAAAAGAGTGACCATATATGTCGCAGTAGGAGCAATAAAGATTGCTCAGAATAGGGGTCTCCTTAGGAAAGTCTCTAAACAAAGGATTTGAAAAGTTTTGAGGCTGAACTCTATTCCTAGGTGTGACAGACTTGAATGCAGACTCACTCTTCCTAATAGAAGGGCAGACGTATTTAGCCTTAGGTGAACTTTCATGTTTAGAGCAAGTTAATTCCCCAATGTTAAAATTTTGATTTTTTGAATCAAACTCAGTTTTTAGAGAATGAAAGTCTGGGCATGTTTTAATAGGTCTTTTGCCTCCTGACACAAACTTGATAGGTTCAAAGGATTTTGTTTGTGTTTTCAAAGTGGGGCAAAACCCTATTCCAGTTCGATCATCAGAATTGGTTTTTGATTCAGCAACAAATTCATCAAAACATTTTGAATTATTTTCAAATTTTGTAAATTTTTTGAAAACAGTTGCTGTCTTTTCTTTAGTTTGCTCCAATTCTAACAATGTCCCTTTGTATTTTTTCTCCAGAGTTTCATTTTTTCTTTTAAATCTCTGAGTTTTTCATCAAACATTTTGATTTCGCTTTTATGAGTCAAACATTGGGTAGTATACTGTTCAGCATTTAGTTTAACCATTAGGCTTAGATCTTCTAACTTCTTAGTGAGATCTTTCACAATCTTTTCTAGTCTAGTGCTTTTCTTGAGAGTTTTAGCATAAAGTGTGTGAATGTTAGGGAGATCTTCATTGTTCGAGTCACTAAGTTTGGTGTGTGGAGTGACCCCTAAAGATTCATTTGTTAAACTCACACACCCATTGACATCGTCATTATCGCTATCCCTTTGACTCACACACCCCTAGGTAGAACATGCAACATTCTCAGTAATCAAAGCATCTAAACCAGTATAAACATGATTCTCAATAACAGGAGTAGAGTTACTAGAAGCATTCTCATACACAGGCATAAGCACATCATCATTATATATGATCTTGGCAAAGAAGGACATGCAAGGATAAAAAACATCAGATGACTCAGGTTCCTCCTTTTCAGAATCACTTGAATCATCCCATGTTTTGCAAATGTTAGCTCTAGTGTGTTTGTTTTGAGTGTTCAGGTTAACTCTACAGTCTTGTGCAATGTGCCCCAGTTTACCACATCTTTAGCATTCAGTCTTCTTAAGGTCTCTATTAGGTCTAATGTGAGAGTCCTTGTGATTTTTGTCATGGTTTTTCTCACGAGGCTTGTGATTAGAGGAAGTTGGATAATTTGAATTGCCTTGTTTATTTGCCACTTTGTTTCTAAACTTAATTATTTTCTTAAACTGTTTAGTAATTAAGGAAATTTGATTGTCCAAACTCTCTATATTGCATTCCTCATCAGAATCATAAGTGGGGAATATAAGTTCAGGCTTAGTCAACTTAGAAGAGAAGTTAAGATTGGAACTAGTCTGTTTCCTATGGGTTTGAGTCAATTGTTTCTTAAATTCTAGTTCCATTTCCACAGTTCTTAGTTTACTACTGAGTAATTCAGGAGTGAGATTTTGATCACACATTTCCTCAATAGCATATCTTTTGTTATCAAATTTCTGTGGTAATGATCTTAGAATTTTAGATACAATTTCATGTCTGTCATAAGTCACCCCATTAGCATGCAGTTTGGTCACAATATCAGTCAAGTTCATATAGAAGTCATCAAATGACTCAGTCTCAGACATAATTAAGGAGTTATACTGCTGAATAAGCATTTGGATTTTAGCAGCCTTAACTCTAGTGTCTCCTTCATGAGCAGTAACCAAAGTGTCCCAAGCTTCCTTAGAAGTGGTACATGATGAGATTCTTTTGAGCTCATGTTCATTTATGGACATAAATATGGCATTCTTTCCTTTATTATTATTTCGAGAAACTTGTTTCTCTTCTTGAGCGAACTCACTTAGAGCTTTCTTATCCCTCTCATTACTTCCTTCGTTGGCTGGTTTAGTAGGAAAAGTGTAACCATTTTCAACAATGTCCCAGACATCATCTCCTAGAGTTCCTTAAATGAAAGCAATCATCCTTACTTTCCAGTAAGCAAAATTGGTTCCATCAAAGATTGGAGGTCTGGTCAAGTTACCAAATCTTTCATTTTTCTCGTCCATAATTGATTTTCAGAAAAAAATTTCAGAAACACGTGATCTCTTTTGAAAGCAGTTTACCAAGATCTGATACCAATTGAAAAATGTTACTAAAGCCATTTATTAAAAATAAACTATTTAAGTAACTCCGATCTGTTTTTTTAAGAAACTCTTTTCGTAAAAACCAAACTATTTGAACACAAGATGTGTTTAACAAATCAGTATGTACGAGATCTATTCAAGTTTTGAATAACAGGTTTATAAAGTAGTTTAAAAAACTTAAACTCAGCACAACCAAGAGTGAGATGTGGAGATGTAGAAAGATTATGTTCACGATGTTTTTTATGTGGTAAAACCTCTCCAATTGAGGAAACATCCACGACTCCCTCTACGGAGTAAAATGAAAAATCCACTAAAACAAATATATGAGTTACAAACTATATAACTAACATGCAAACAACTCATACCTATATAAGTTTAGGAATGTACCCTCTGGTGTCCTTAAAACTTCTCTGCAGTTCTGATTGTAGATGTAGTTCTCCCAGTTTGTTAACTTCTGATTTGTTCCAGCACTTTACGTCGACTCTTTGTTCACAAGATCTTATTACCAACACTTTTCGTGTTGTAGGGTGAAAGTGTTTGTGGAGGTGCTTTCTAACACATGCATGCACACACACACACTTATTAAGTACAAACAGTCCTAACAAATTACAGTAACACTATATGTTGTGATCTTTTCTTTTTCTTTCTTCTTACAAAACTTTTCACCTTATTTGACCTTTAAATCATTCCCAGAATCCACGGATACCTTGCTAGGAAGACAGACAAGGTCTTAATCAATCTCAGAATATAGAAAAGCTTTTCGAGATTGAAAACCTCCAAGTGAGATTCCAGCTAGGTCAAAGGTTTAGTTTTACAAGAACTAGAAACATAAAACATTTATTGTTGATTTCAAAGTAAGCAAACGTTTTATAGAAAATAATCAACAATATATTTCTCAATATGAGAAATAAAGAATGAAACTAAGTGTAATGTAACATGAATAACTCAGATCTGAAATTTCTATGAAAACAGAAAGTAGATCTGAGTACACGTTTAAGTTGAAAACAAGATCTAACGGACAAGAGGTTACAGCAGCAATAACAAACTCAACTCAAACTCTCAAGAACACTCAGAGTAGTGTTTTGGATATGGAGTTTTGAAGAAGTGTTTGAGTTTAGTTGGAAGAGGTTTAGACGAACAGGGTTAGGGTTTCTAACTCTCTCTCTTCTTTCTTCTCTCTTTACTCTCTCAATTTCTCAGAGGAAATGAAAAAGGCAAAAGTCTTCGAAGTCTGAGGATAGGGTCCCTTTTATAGGGTGAAGAGAAGGTTCGAGAGGATGGCTCAAAACCAAGGGCCAGGATTAAGTCAAGTCAAATTGACTTAGATTGAAGGGTTCTAATAAAGCGGTGATTAAACGAATTCTGATTGGTTTAGAAAGTTGTACTGGGATTCACCAAGACAACATGCAGATCGTCGATAGCTAAAGATCCAAGGGCTAAAAACATACGCGTTTTTAACTCAGTAAAGAAACACAGTTCCAGCCAATCAGATGAAGACAGGTGTTGGGCAATAACAGGATCTAAAACGCGCGTCTGAAACTAATTAAAACCACACCCTGAAGTTTACTCCGCTTTCGGATTCTACCCAAGGTAACATTAGGCCAAAATACCCAACAAATAATATTTACAAAATGACCACAAAACTTTTAAAACAAGTTTTAATTAAGAAAACCTTATTTTAAAAATGTTTAAAAAATCCCAAAAAAATATTAAAATTCCAGTTTAGGGATTTAAACATACTCAACATATGTTCACACATTATTATGTAGTATTATATGCAATAAATGAATTCTACTGTGTGTGAGTGTTGGCAATTTAATCTTGATCAAAACAAGATAGAGAGACGAAGTAGCAAACCAACTTCTGAGGTTCTTTGGATACTAGGGAGGACATAATTTTGTCACAATTTCCAAACTAGATGAGCACTTATACAATATAGACTCAAGTGAGTCAAAAGTATAAGGGCTTCAGGTTGTATGCGTTTTCGTATGTTGAGAGTGTTGTACAAGTAAGCTTTCCATTTTATTTATGTTAGTAAGCTCTGTATGAATTGGACTCCGTGAGTATTTCCTACGAGTCCCTCACGTAGTTAAATACAAAATTATAATCGCATGCTAATAAGTGAAACTTCAAACAAATTAAAATTGTAATAAAAACATTATATAGGTTGCTTCATTGCACTTCACACCTAACGTGTGATTCGGACCGAGTTGACTACAGGTAACCAATAAATCCTGGTCGGGGCATTACAAATGGTATTAGAGCTCTAGGTTTGAGGTTTCTTTCGGGAGTGACGTGGTGAGCTCGATAGTGGATATTTCAACATCGATGCTGGTTTGGGACACTCACGCTAGTTTGATGAGGATTGCCCTTTGCGGTGAAGTAAATAAGGCTAGCATGATAAGTAAGTTAGTGCCAAGTAGCATACGATCAAGTTATCTATTATCAAATCACTTTCGCACTTTTGATTTGATAGGTCAGTAAATTACGGGTGTACATGTAAGTCGATGATGGTGACACCGTGGTTCTTAATGTGAGGTGATTGTATTCCAACCTCTGACGACATAGAGCCTTTAGAGATATTGATAGAATGAGATGACACCCACTAGGAAGGTGGCACAAATTTATGTATAATCAAATGAAGAGATTGATAGTCATAATGTCATAACTAAATACTGATGTGTTGTGATTTTAGATGAATAAATCTTTAGGTACACCACTTGAGAGTGGTCAATGTTATGAGGTGAATATGATAATTTAGTCCTTGGGGTAATATAGTGATTTATGGTAAACATGTGATTGCGTGGGCCAACACTTAGGTATAAGTACATACAATCTTAGTTAAATAGGATGATATCCTTTTGGGTGAGCACCTTTGTAGTTGTTGGCCGATGAATGCATCTTATGATCCGTATCTAGGGTTACATGCCACTTATGGCAAGAGTTTCTATAAGTGATAATGATGACTTGTAGTGACAAGGGATTGAACCTTATGTAGCCTTTCAGAGCACTGATTGAAAGAATAATGCAACAATTGATGAATATGATCGTTATTGACACTGATATTGTATACTAGGGGATGTAAGAATTTTATGTCGTGCCATGTATCCTACCAAAAATCCTTAAGAGTAGTTAGCGTCCATTGCGACTTCGCAGGAAAGCCTATGAATTTTCCCCATTAAATTAAGTGATTGAGTGATATGCTTATAAATTTTAGTTCCCTGGTGATCACGTATTAGGTCCCTTAGTTGTGGGCTTGGATTTATTATATCCTGATTCATGTACCTCGACTACAATACGGGTTAAGCACTACACCAAATCTGCCTAATTGTCACGGTCATTGACCTTCACAAGTTCAACTTGTCAAGGTCAATGACCGTGATAATTCGGGGCGAGACAACTTTTTTTGTCACGGACTTATCACGATCATTGCCCGTGACAAGTTCGTTAGAATTGTCATGGTCGTGTTACGGTCCATGACCATGACAAGTTTAGTCACAGTTAATAACCGTGACAAATCCCTGACCCTTTTAAAAAAATTGTCACGGTCATTGACCGTGACAATTCTGGACATAATTTAAAAAAAATCTGCTGGGAAGTATGGCCACTGCCACTGCCCAGCAGTATATTTGTACCTGTTATAGCAATGTTGTACTTGTTCAAACATCATATATCCAAATAAACTAAAGATAATGCAAATATACATTCAAAATAGAAACAATATACATGACGATATAATCCAAATATAATTCAAATGTACCAATTTAAAAATAATGTCACTACATGTCTGGGGTAAATGTGAGGAGGTGAGTAGGCCACACGATATACGAATTGACACACCCACTAATATACATCGTGCCTCATTGTTCGTGCAACTACAATAGGGAGTTCTCCTTCCTTGGTATCACATGCATGACGAGCACTTTTGACTCGATCTCTTGAAGCTCACGTCCATGAACTATTCCACCCTGGATGATATTCGGGTCCCTCAACCCCCGCCCTATCCGCTGGCCATCAAATACGTCCAATATAAACATGCTCGGCCAATCAAGTGTCGACATCGATCAGTTGAAGGGAGCCAAATAAGGAAGTGGATCATCGAAATACGCACGTGTCGGTGATGAAGCAGCGAGGTACACATCCTCGTCATCCTTCACCTCGTCCTCTCGCACCTCCTCCTCCACTGCCTTTTCCTTACCTTTCCCCTTACGGTCTCCGCCCAACGTATGCTTCATGAATGAGTACATATCTTCGACCGTCGCCTCCAAACGGGACAGCTTCGCGTCATGTGAATCCACCGTTCGAGCCAACCCGGTGTCGCTCATCTCCAATATGATGATCCTAGATTTGGCCACCCGCGAGCTCACCCCCTTGTCCTCCCCTTGCGATCAGATCCAAGCACTTGGTTAAGTGCGTCTGTGGATAAAGATGCCTTGTCGGCATCAGACTGTGACTCATGCACTTCCTTAATCATTGCCTAAAATGACAAAAAGCACATGATTAGTAAAATAAGTAAACTAAAAAATTATAACGTAATTAACAAAAAGTAAACTGTCGGATTACTTAAAATCGTGGCCGCGATGCTCGGGGACCCCTCCTTGTCCTTCCCCTTCTTCGTCCGAAGAGCCACATAAGTATCGAGCCTATGTGGCTTACCCCCAAGGCCACTCCCTATCCCCTGAAATAAAATAAAGTAAAATTAGTATCGGCCCCGCAATGTAAAATAATGCAGAATAATATATTTCTGTAGTTATAGAAAAATTAAATCTTACCATCTTCCTATGCTCCACCTCGGCGTAAGACGTCCGGCCGGAGTAGTGCACGTCTGTCTTTTTTGCCCGATTTTCCCTCCTTGATTGGCGAGATGTCAATTGTCGCTACCCGATCTCATTGTCAATGAACTTTTGCCATTGTGCCAATGCGATCGGCTCCTTCGGTGGGACGAATTCATGCCTTTGGATAATGGACTCTCGTGTTTTCCCAAAGTACCATGTCTGCATATTTTTCTTCCACGTATTGTGTTGCTCCCTCAATTGCTCCAAGACAGAATCGCGTAGCTTTGGATCCAAGTTGAATTATTCCTGTCCAACAAATACAATGTTAGTTGCGAAAAAATATAAATATAAATATAAATATAAAATGAAATTGAAATCGAAATTGAAATTGAAATATTCATATGAATATAAATATATTACCTATAGTGCCGCCCAAACAGCTAACTTGAGCTCATATGGCACCTCCTTCCAACTCATATACCCCGGGCCGATGACCGTCTTTACCAGCTCGAGGGATCTCGCTAATAGCTCCGACTTGTTCTCGATGGTAATAAAATTTTTTCCATATTTGGGGAGCCTAGGGGCCAAGTTGCCCTCATCGCCTCCGTTACCACCGAGCACAGACGACATCATCATAACCAGCATCATCATCCTCTCCTTAATACCTGAAGGAGATATTTGCTGTAAAAAATGTTATTAGTACAGATAAAAAAAATTAGAAGAAGACATGAAAATATGTACAATTACTACAAATAAAAATGAGAACTAATTATTAATTTACTTTCATACACCCCGTCCCCCACCACACACACGCACACGTACACTCACAACACCACCCCCTGCCCCCCACCACACACACAATAATTATTTTCATCAATTAAACTAACAATTAAAGTATGCAATTATTAATTTACTAATTTACAATGAGGGGAAATCCTACTTTCATAATTAATCATTTATTAATTTACTAATTTACAATAACGGGCAATCATATATTAATTTACTAAAAAAATTAATAATCAATCAATTCTTTTACAAGGGACACTACGCACATATACACACATAGACACACACGCAACCCCCCACTCCTACCCCACCACCCACCCCATCCCTCCCTCCTCCCCCCCACCTTCCCCCACCCCCTTCCCCCACCCTTCCCCCACCCTGCCCCCACCCCCTCCCCCTCCCCCACCACACACACGCACACACACCACCCCCTGCCCCCCACCACACACACAATAATTATTAATAATATAGTCATTTTCAGCCATACCAAAAGATCCCTACTTATCTTTATTAATAATATCTAGAATACCCAGCAGATACACCTAAAAACCCACATTGGCCAACCCCCATATGGACAATAATCAAATAATTATTAATAATTATATATTGTTCGATATACAAAGTAATTTTCAAAAAAAGATAAAAAATCCCACCCCCATATGGACAATAATCCAGTGGTAATGCCACTTTTACTGTTAACCAACCCAACATCGATCCACTATAATCCAACATCAATACCAACAACAAATGTGTATCCCATACTCCTTCTAATTCATCTACTCAATTAATTCATTTCATCAATTAAACTAACAATTAAAGTATACAATTATTAATTTACTAATTTACAATGAGGGGCAATCATACTTTCATATGAAATGCGCACTAATTATTAATTTACTTTCATCTAAAACTATACAATTAAAATTACAATCAAACCTATACGATTTATTAATTAAAGCTATATACAATTGTTAAGATTTCCCCACCACACACACACACACACACCACACCCCTCCCCCTCCCCCTGCCACACACACACGCATACACCTGCACACACACACACCCCCACCCCACTCCCTTCCACCTCCCTCCACCACACCCCCTACCCCCCTCCCCCACCCCTACCACACCTGCACACACACACACATGTACACACACAGCCCACCCCAGCCCCACTACCCCCTGCCCCCTCTCCCACCACACACCACCACACATATATATACACACACATACACACATATATACATAAACATATACACACACACACACACATATAGAAATGAAAGAGAAAGAGAGGAAAAAATATACCTTAGAGAGAGAGAGAGAGACCTCGAAATCGCTTAAAGAGAGAAAGAGAGGGAAAAACCAAAAATGGTGGGAAAAAAGAAAGCCTAGGGATTTTTTTGCTGAAGACATTGTCCCGGTTGTGTCAAGGTCCTTAACCGTGACAAGTATTTTAAGTATTGTCACGGTCAATGACCGTGACACAAAACGCATGTTTGTTGTCACGGTCATTGACCGTGACAAGGGTGGCCGACTGAAAGGTGATAATTTGGCAATTTTGGTGTAGTTAAGATAGTCATGATGATTTGAGGAAACCTAGGAGTGAACCTAGAAATTTTTGGTGACTTAGCATTAAGTTTTAGCATTGCGATATTTTACAATAGGACCTCTCGCGGCGTCACTAGGGTGGGCCTCCTTTTGGTCAATACTCGACGTCATGTGTCCTACCAAAACTCTGATAATAATTCATAACTTAGCGATTATAGTGTGACAATGGGAGATAGGACCCTTTATGGCATTCGTAGGCATGGGCTATGGTGTTTGAAGGCAGTACGCGATGTCCTGTATCCTTCCAAAGTATATGGTTGTGTTTGTTGGTAGATTACTAAGTAGTATGATGTTTACATAGTGAGGCAATTTAGTTATCGGGGCTGAACACCCATTGCGAATTAAATGATGTAGCCTAGTAAATTTGACTTCGGGTTAGTAACATAGTTAGGATGTGAAATCGTATTGAGATTCCTTGGATGTGTGTGCTAAGGTCTCTCTAGTGAGACGTTAATGCGAGTTGTTGACATTCCCTAGTAATAGTGAAGTTGAGGTTGCGTACAATCCATTACAATGATAATAATGTCTCTTCTCTTGGAATAGGTAGCATTAGTTCCAACATGGAATAATGATTTATAATTAACCTAGCATTAGTTCTAGCATTACAATGCGAGTGTCGATCATCTTGCGGTTCTGTCAAGATAGACGTCTTAGTCATGCTTGATAATTAACAAGATCTTAGAGTTCATCATGACTGGGTCAACAATAAGGATCAGTAAAAATGAGGTTTTGCGCTTAGATTGTAAAGTTGGGAATACCCTTGGGCCAACAACAAGTTGCTAGTTAATCGAGCTCTATGTTTTGATAAGCCAAGAATTTCGAGCACAAAATTCCCCAAGGAGGAAAGTTTATAATACCCTACTCCAATAATTCGATTAAATTTTATATGGATTATAAAGCTTACAAGGAGTTAATAATAAGTGTAGAATAATTGTCGATAAAATTGGATAAAAATAAAGAGAATTAGTATTTAAGAAAATTATACCCTTTCATTCATGCCTCTTGTGAGATTAAAGAAGTTGTTGGGTCAAATCTACGATATATAGAAACTTTCAGGGATTCTGTCGTTCTAGCGAGATCCCATAATCATTCAAACGATGAGCCCCTATCTCTCAAACGACAAACCCATTTCGTTGAAATGACGAAAGTGGTCGCTCGAACGACCATGACGAAGTCAGACATGCAATTTGCGTTATCAACTTGTGACTGTTGATCAACATTCCTTGTCAGCTCTTGGAGCCTGACGGTGGGGATGAAACTGTATGTGCATATTATAAGGATGTGTTAGTTGTTGGTTGCGTATAAGAGAGGGGCTTTGGTTAATAATCAGAAACAAAAAAAATATTTATTTTTAGCCTCTTTCTCAAGACGTAGACGCCCCCCTCTCCCTCTCTCGAAATACCATAAGCCATTTACTTAAGCCTTGGTAAACTACACTTACCCAAAAAACCGTACTCTTCCATTATATTTCCCATGCCACTTCCTTTTGAAAAAGGTAGTTAGCAGTTGTGTGGATCTTTAAGAAACTAGGGTTTATGGAGTTTGAGTTCTTAAAACTTAGGAGTTGGAACTTGCATGGTGGAGATTTTGTTACTCCCTAAAGGGCCATCTTTGGAGGTGGGGTAGTCACCCATATTCACCACCACAACCATGCTTGAAGACTTTTTAGGTGGGGACTACTTACTTTGATCTAAGTTCAAAGTGTTTGTATAAATTCCGCATGCTTATTTTTTATATAGTAGACTAATATGTGTAAGATTAATGTTATTTTGCATCTAAGTGTTGATTAGTAATCATCTTATCATTTGTATGGAAATTGGTTTTAAAAAAGGTAGTTTAAAATAGGTTTTGAAACATAGAAAAGTTTAGAATATATAACTTCAACATTTTATGGAATAAAATGTGTTATAATGATGTTTTTAAGGGAACGAATGCAATTTTATGTAATAAAATCTATTAAGCTTGTTTGGGCCATTTTGTGAGATTAAAGGATAATTTCCTACATGAATAAATGAAAATAAATGAAAAGGAGAAACTTTCACTTTACTAGGTATTTAAAGTGTGTGAAATTTTACATAGGGAGTAAAAGTGTTTTTAATGTTTAAATATATAATAAAGTGAGGTTTTACATGTATTGTGGTATAAAAGTTAATAATGTAAGTTAAAGGGTTTAAATGTGTGAATAGTAGCAAAGTGGGTGTTAAGATGGAAAATTCCATAAATAAAGTGTATATTTCAAATGTCTAAAAATTGGAGCTTTAATGTGAAGAGGGGCATTATTTTATTTATTGTAGGTGATAAAGTGGTAAGTGTGAAAATTGGATAAAAGTGTCATATTAAACAAGTTTTAAAGTGACTAAACGTGTTTTAGTCATGAAGTTGGAAACTTAGTAACCATTTTGGGAAAAACAACACTTGTTAATGGATTAAATTGCAAAGTTGGCAACAAAAATGGGTAAATTGATAATTTACTTAAAGTGGAACATTTTAGGGAATAAAATGTTAATAAATATTTTTACACTAGTATGGGTGAAATTGAGTTAAGTCCTAAAAGCGTGAATGATTTTGATATAAAATCGACATGTGTGTGAACAAAGGACTTAAAGGAGAAAGAAAAAGTTTTCCAAGTCTTAATGGAAAAATGAACGGTCAAGTCCAAACTTTTGGCTTCGTCCTATAAATGGGAAGTAATGTGGACGTGTGCAAAATGTTAAACATATTAATAAAGAATCGGATGCAACCGGGAAGTAAGCAAGAAGGTCATGGGGATCTTGGGTGAAAAACCTGAAATCACTGGCCATAACATATGGTGGCGTCGTCGGCGATGTGGAGTCCGTTAAAGTACTTGTCTTATTGGGAAATTCTAAAAAAAAGATAATGTAATATGGAACATGAAAAGTGAAGGGGTTACGTGGTGAAAGTATAAAGATGACCTAACTTGAACGTAACAATAAATGTTTCGGTTAATGTAATATTGACAAGTAAATTGAGGATAATGACTAATGCTCATAAAAATAGTGAACCGGTTAAGTAAGGTAACTTAATGAGTGACTAAGCTACCTAATAAGAACTAAGCCCATAATAACATAGGCGTGTGTGTCGTACAAGACTTTCATGTAAAATACACAATTCTAACACGATATGTAAATGTTCTAAAAGAAAGTCTTAAGTAGTGGTTAAGCAACTCTGACGTGAGTTAATGAGCGTTGAGTAATAAGCATTTCAAAAGTAAGTGAAGGTTTTTCCTAAAAATTGTTAATTGTTTAACCCCGTGCGTTAATGGGAAGAAATGCTACTTTTAAGCATAATGATACATAATAACCATTTTTGTAATGACAAGGAGAATAAATGGTACCATATGCCTTTTATTACGGAAGTTTGTATGTGGTTCCGTATATTGAAGGAATTATACAGGTAAGCTTTCCATTTTATTTATGTTAGTAAGCTCTGTATGCATTGGACTGTAGGAGAGTTTCCTACGAGTCCCTCACGTAGTTGAATATGAAATTGGAATCGCATGCTAATAAGTGAAAATTTAAAGAAATTAAAACGGGAATAGAAAAATTATATAAGTTGTTTGATTGCACTTCACACCTAACGCGTGACTCAGACTGAGTTGACTAGGAGTAACCCATAAATCCGGGTCGGGGGCATTACACATTTCCTAGGTTCTCAGATCATGCCTCAGTATGTATAGAATTTTAATATTGCCTTTTTATGTTGTGCGACTGCATTAGTTTGACATCCAACAATAGTTTTTCTGTATATGTAGTCGACTATATAAAAATAAATAAACAAACTTTACTAGTTGAATTTTTGAGTTTTACTCTTTTATGAAAAATTACAACTTAAGTCGTTTAATTCAAGATTAAACTATCTAAATGGTTCTGAAGAGTTTGTCGAAGAGTTTAAAACACAAGATGTGTAAAACAGTATGAACGAGTTATTCAAGGTATAGGTTTACCATTTTTGAAAAAAAAAACTTAAGAAACTTAAACCAACACAGCACAACCTTAAGAAAGGGATGAGAGGAAGAGGAAGTATACATGAGCAATTTTAAAATGGTAAAACCCCACCCAATTGGGAAAACATCCACGGAGGTCATTAGACCTCAAAAGTAAAAATTTCCTAAAATGTAATAGTAGTTTACAAACTATATAAGAATCAAGACACACAATCAGACCCACTTCTAAGTTCAGAAATGTACCAACTCCTCTGGATTTTCTGACTTTTCCCAAGGCTGTGATGTTGTTTGTGTTCTCTCAAGTTTATAACTACACTCCTTTTAGCTTTACGTTGACTCAAAATGTCCAAGATCTCAATACTAACACTTTTTAGTGTGGTAGTGTGAATGTGTAAGTGATGATGTGCTCTAAATCACATGCATGGAACTCACACACACTTAATTACAAACAGTATGCAAAATAGGTCGCAACTATTCAAATACTTCCAAAATCAATTTAATCAAACTTATCAAACTTTCGATCTTTAAAATATCCACAGATCAGGAAGGAATCTTTCTATATACATGAGCCAAGATCCTATGCAGTTTTTGTTTGGAAATATGAACACTTATTTCACAAAATGTGAAATATTTGAAAGTGTAAATCCCTAATCAAGATCTGAACAAAATCTAAGTCTGAATGTTCAAATAAACTGAAATCAAAAAAGGTTTTGTTGGCTTAGGGTTTCAAAACAATATATCAGTTTGAAAATAACCAAAAAAATAAGATTTCTCAAAAGAAAAAATCAAAACTACACAATATCTAAGTGAAATGTGTCACAGAGATCAAATCTCGAAGTTCTATGAAAAAAAATGAGATTCAACCAACGTGATTAAGTTGGGAAAGAGATAAAGGATAGAAGAGGATAGATCTTCTTGAATATCAAACTAACTCACTCTCAGAAAGCGTTTTCTGGTACAATTTTGTTGGAGTTTAGTTTAGGGTTTGGATCCTCTCTCTTCCTATTATCTCTCTTTCTCTCTCTTCTCTCTTTTTTCTCTAAAAAAATGAGGTTGGCAAAAGATTGCAAATGTATAACATATGGCTTGTATTTATAGTAAGAGATGGACGGCTCTCGAATCTTGAGGCAAATCAACGCTCATGATTGATTTTAAAAGATCGAAGCAAATCCAAGGGTTAAGGTTGCACCGCTTGAAAGTTAACCCCCATTTGTTGATCGAAATGTTACAAGGATCATCTCAGATAACATACAGGACGTTGATTAAAAAGATCCAATGGTTCATAGTTAAGCACAGGTATATGAGAGCATAGAAATAAAAATCTAGTTGTTGTGGAAACAACACGTGTAAGGCTAAAATGGATGGAAAATGCGTGTTTTTAAACTTCTACAAATACGAATTGTACACACATAATTTTCAAGTGCTTTCGGTTTCTACCCAAGCATATATTTAACAGCTTATGGAATTTACAGAACCGTCCACAAGGTTTTTAAAAACGAATTCAAAATTTCTAAAAATTGTTTAAAAAATCATAGAATTTATTTAGAGTATCCCAAAAATTGTAAAAAATTATTTTAGAGGGATTTAACTCATACGCAACCATATAATGAATTAAGGCAAATAAAAATGCAACACAGGAATGCATCCTAGTTGAAGTGTTAGTGTACTACCTATTAGACTAATAGAGGAAGTCAAAATGAAGAGTCTGAAGGTTCTTTAGTTTGAAAGGGTATGACTCAATTTTGTCGCTATTTCCAAACTTGATGAGCACCTATATAATATAAACTCAAATGAGTCAAAGATATAGGGTGCTTTAATCTCCCAATGTGGAAATATGAGAAAAAATCTCCTTTGAGTCATCTAGAACTCGTAGGGATACAAAAGAAATAAGAAAATCCTATTCCTATACAAAAATTCTATCTACCCAATATCTTAGAAAGAGAAAATTACATAACTCAACCAGATACAGACCAATACCCTAACAAAATTATGTTGCAAATGAAGGTACTAATTCCTAAAAATAAGATAACTAAGATCAAGCTTTTTAGTTGATAATAAACCAAAATGTCTAAGAGGACTCACATTTCTCCCCCATTTTGTCTCAAATGTACAAAGGGCAAAGAAAAGTAGTAGACATAATAAATCATTGTTATGGCATGACCATACCAATAGATTTGCGCAAAGATTCAAACCGAAGAAAGTCCAAAGGTTTGGTAAACAGGTCTTCTAATTGCAATTCAGTAGGAAGGTAATTTATTTCTAAATCCTTAGATTCAACTAACTCGCACATGAAATAATATATGATTTTAATATGTTTATTACGAGAGTGCTGAACTGGACTTTTAGAAATATTAATCACGCTTTGATTGTCACAATATAGATGCAACTTATCTTCATTTATACCATAATCTTTCATCGTTTGTTTTAGCCAAAGTAATTGAGCACAACAACTACCTGTTACAATATATTTGGATTCGACAGTAGACAAGGAAGTGAAGTTTTGTTTCTTACTACTCCATCCTACCAAATTGTTACCAATGTAGTAACACGCTCTGTAAGTACTCTTACTATCATCGGTACAACGGTCCCAGTCATCATCGGTGTAACTTACTATAGTACTGAAAGTGTATTTAGTATACCAAAGTCCTATGTTTAGAATGCCTTTAATGTATTTGATTATTATTTTAACGTGCAATAGGTGACTCTCTTTAGGATTATTTTAATATGGGGCACACACGTAGATAGAGTACATGCTATCAGGACGGGAGGCAGTAACGTAAAGTAAGCTTCCTATCATACTACTACATAACGTAGAATCAACGGATTTCCCATTCTCGTCTTTAAAAAGTTTAACAGAGGTACTAATAGGAGTCCTAGCTTCTTTAGGTGTTTCTAGGCTAAACTTCTTGATAATCTCTAAAGTGTATTTAGATTGCGATAGAAATAATCCTTCTGAATTATGTTTAACTTGGAGACCTAAGAAGAATTGTAACCCCCCCTATAAGTGACATTTGAAATTCTTTGTGCATAATGTCCGAGAAGGTCTTAACTTCTAAAGGGGAGGTGGATCCAAAAATTATATCGTCAACATAAACTTGAGAAATAGTAATATGGTTGTCAAAATGTTTGATAAACAAGGTTTGGTCATTCCCTCCTCTCCTAAATTCAATGTCTAAAAGAAAGGTGGATAGACGCTCATACCAAGATCTAGGACCTTGTTTTAACCCATAAAGAGCTTTTTTAAGACGATGGACATAATTTGGGTGATGAGGGTCAGTAAACCCTTTGGGTTGTTCTACATAGGTCTCCTCAATTAAAATTCCATTAAGAAAGGTTGACTTAACATCCATTTGATATAGAGTGAAGTGCAAATGACAAGCTATGGCAAAAAGTAAGCGAACAGATTCGAGGCGAGTGATAGGAGCAAAAGTTTACTCAAAATCTATTCCTTCAATCTGAGAGTATCCCCTAGAAACTAATCTAGCTTTATTCTGAATAATCATCCCAGATTAATCAGTCTTATTTTTAAAAATCCAACGTGTGCCAATAATCCTTTTATTTTTAGGCCTGGGTACAAGATACCAAACATCTTGAATGACAAATTGAAGAAGTTCCTCCTATATAGCATTTATCCACATAGTGTCATTTAAGGCTTCATTTACAATTTTTAGCTCAATAAGAGAAACAAAACATGCAAAGTGAGCAATGTTACGAAGTTGAGATCTTGTGCGAACATGCTCAGTAGGATTACCAACTACACTATCTAAAGGATGATCTTGGAAACCCAGTTAGGTCCTTCAGGGGTCTCAGTTGGTAAAGATTCAACTATTTCTGGAGAGTCATAATTTAAAATGTTTTTGGACTCATCCACAATAATTAGTTATTTGGTCTTACTTTCTACATTAGTGTCACTTACAACTACATTAATGGATTCCATCATAATTTTGATACGAAGATTGTAGACACGATAGGATCTACTATTTGGGGAATGTGCTAAACAGATGTCTTTATCTCCTTTGGTTTCCAATTTAGACAGATGTTCTCTGCCCTTACAGACATAACGTGTGCTACCAAAGGTTCTAGAGTATTTTAAGTTAGGTTTCTTCCCATACAAAATATCATAGGATGTTTGTTTCGTATTTTTCCTTAAATAGAATCGATTAATTATATGGCAGGCGGTACGAATGGATTCTACCCAAAAAATTTTAGAATGTTTTTTGCATGAATCATCACATGGGCCATTTTTTAACAGTGCAATTTTTACGCTTAATAATCCCATTTTATTGAGGTGTATTAGGAGCACTAAATTCATGTTTGTAACCATTATAGTCACAATATTCCATGATGCCTGAATCTTTGAATTCTCCTCCTCCATTACTACGAATTATATATACTTGGGAGTCCTTTTCATTTTCTATACGAACTAAGATTTTCAAAAACTTTCGAATGGTTTATGATTTGTGTTTTAAAAGGGTAACCCAGGTAAATCGAGTGAAATCATCAGCCATAACAAGGATGTAACTGTTAGCACAAATACTAACAGTACGAGAAGGACCCATTTGGTCCATATGGATGAGTTCTAGAGGTTTAGTGGATAGAACTTCTTTAACTTTCTTATGGGGAGCCTTAACAATTTTCCCTTCTTGACATAGACCACAAACAATAGTTGAAATTGGTTTGATCTTATGAAGACCTCTAACTATATCTTGGGATCACAATTTGCCAAGACTATAATAATTAATATGACCCAACCTATTATGCCATATCTCATTGTCATCCATTCTGGCAAAGTTACAAACCTTTGCAGTTGGATTGACTGTGTAACAGTTATTTGGAGTACGGATTCCTGTAATAATGAAATCACCTTTTTCATTTAAAATTTTGCAATTATTCTTTAAAAAGTTGACAATATGGTTTGAGTCACAAAACTGTGATATACTTAGTAAATTGGCTTTAAGTCCTTTTACCAAGAGAACATCTTCAAGAATGGGTAATCCTTCTTCATGGACTATTACTTTACCAATGATCTAGGCTGATACACCATCTCCAAACAAGACTTTTCCTCTGGAGAAGTTAGTTTTATTTGAATGTTTGGAATCATCCCTGGTCATATGTTTGGAACAACAAGAGTTTAAATACCATCCAGTTGTTGTATGTTCAATTCTAAAAGCACTGATCAGAATATTGCATTTTAACTGGGGTAATAAATCATCTTTTCTAACCCAAATTACTCTAGTTTTCAATTTGCGCTTATTAGCTCATATTTGATAAAACTTGCGAGCTTCTGTCTTTTCCTTAAAATATTTTTGTGCATTTTTATTATTGTTATAAAAAGTTGGAGCAATTGGTCTAGAATAAAATCTAGGATTCCTTCTTATTTATGGTCTTTTAGTATTAGTCATTTTCCTTCTATTACGATAGTTAGAATTCTTGCCTGGCTGTCTAGGAAGGACATAATTGTTTCGGCTTCTCCTAGAATAGTTAAAGTTATGGTAAACAGGAGATTTATAGACATGATTACATACCCATTGACATCAATAATAAAGCGTTCTGTTTTACTCAAACGCACAACGTTTGAAGAATTATCACATTCTCAAGCAATAAAGAAGATAAACCAATAGGCATAGTATCAGTTAACATAGCATGATCAGATTCATCATCATCATTGTAGCAAAGAATGACATACAAGGGTAAAAAGTTTTAGATGACTCAGGTTCATCATTTTCAGTGTCACTTGAGCTATACCAAGTCTGGCTTAGATGGGCCCTATTATGTTTGTGATTTTTTTCTAAGTTAACTCTACAGTCACTAAGCATGTGTCCTAACTTCCCACATCTATAGCATTCAACATTTTTAAGGTCTTTCTCAGGTCTCTTGTGATTGTCAATCTGGTGTATGTCGTGTATTCTCTCACGAGGTCTGTTGTTAGATTGGTTTGGACAAGTATATTTTCTTTATCTTTTTGATATTTTATTTCTAAAGTTCGCAATTTTCTTAAACTGCTTTGACATTAAGGTAATCTGATTATCCAAAGTATCTAAATTACAATCCTCATCAAATTCTAAGTCAATGTTAAATATGACAAGTTCAGGTGTGGTCAACTTAGATGGAAAAATAAGATTGGAGTCAGACTGTCTCTTTTAATGCTGGGTTAATTGTTTCTTAAATTCTAATTCCATTTTCACAGTTATCAATTTTCTACTGAGGAGTTTAGATGTAAGATTTTAATCATCCATCTCCTCAATTTCATATCTCTTATTATCAATTTTTTGTTGAAGTGATCTTAGTATTTTAGAGACAATTTCCTTTCTATCATAAACAATCCCATTACAATGTCTGTCAGTCTAATATAGGAGTAATCAAATGACTAAGTCTCAGTCATGATCAAAGAGTTGTACTGATGAATTAACATTTGTGTTTTAGCATCTTAAACTCTGGTATCACCCTAATGTGAAGTCACTAAGGTTTCCCATGCTTCTTTAGAGGTAGAACATAATGGTATCCTCTTAAATTCCTGTTCATTAATAAACATGAATATGGCATTTTTGCCTTTACTATTATTAAGTGAAATCCATTTGTCTTCTTTAGTTAATTCACTTAGTAACTTTCTAATACTTATAGTACTTCCTTTAGCAATTGGTTTAGTAGGAAAAGTGTAACCATTTTCAATAACATCCCAGACACCATCTCCCAATGTGACTTGGATAAAGGCAAGCATCCTTACCTTCCAGTAAGGAAAGTTGGTTCCATCAAAGAGAGGGAGCCAGGACTGGTTACCTAGTCTCTCAAATTTCTCGTCCTTAATTTGTTTTGAGAAAACAATTTCAGAAACTCAAGATCTAAAGAAATTTTTGAAAAACCAAAGCTCTCATACCAATTGAAAAAGTACCATTTAAGTCGTTTAATTCAAGATTAAAATATCTACATGGCTCCGAACAGTTTGTTGAAGAAACCCTTTTCTTAAAACAAATTTCAAACACAAGATATGTAAAACAGTATGAACGATTTATTTAAGGTATAGGTTTACCAGTTTTAAAAAACAAAAATTAAGAAAATTAAACCAACACAACACAACCTTAAGAAAGGTATGAGAGGAAGAGGAAGTATACACGAGCAATTTTAACGTGGTAAAACCCCACCCAATTGGGGAAACATCCACGGAGGTCTCTACACCTCAAAAGTAAAAATTCACTAAAATAGAGTAACATTTTACAAACTATATAACAATAAAGACACACAATCAGACATTCTTCTAAGTTTAGAAATATATCCACTCCTCTGGATTCTCTGACTATTCCTAAGGCTCTGATGTTGGTAATGTTCTCTCAGCTTTGTAACTCCACTCTTTTTAGCTATACATCGACTCAAAATGTTCAAGATCTCAACACCAACACTTTTCAGTGTGGTAGTGTGAATGTGTAAGTGGTGATGTGCTCTAAATAACATGCATGCAACTCACACACACTTAATTATAGACAGTATGCAAAACAGGTCACAAATATGCAAATATTTCCAAAATTAGTTAAATCAAACTTATCAGACTTTGGATCTTTAAAATATCCACAGATCAAGAGGGAATCTTTCTATATACATGAGCCAAGATCCTATGCACTTTTTGTTTGAAAATATGTACACTAATTTCACAAAATGTGAAATATTTGAAAGTGCAATTCCCCAATCAATATCTCAACTAGATCTAAGTCTGAATGTTCAAAGAGACTGAAATCAGAAAAGGTTTTGTATGTTTGGGGAATGAAAATAACATATCAGTTTGAAAACAACCAACAAAATAAGATTTCTCGAAAGAAGAAATAAAAACTACGGAATATCTAAGTGAAATGTATCACAGAGATCAAATCTCAAAGTTCTATGAAAGGAAATGAGATTTAACCAACATTATTAAGTTGAAAAAGAGATAAAGGACAGAAGAGCGTAGATCTTCTTGAATATCAAACTAACTCACTCTCAGAAGGGGTAATCTGGTAATATTTTTTCGGAGTTTAGTTTAGGGTTTGGATTCTCTCTCTTATTATTTTCTTTATTTCTCTCTCTTATCTCTTTTTTCTCTCAAAAAATGAGGTTGTTAAAAGATTGTAAACGTATAACATATGGCTTGTATTTATAGTAAGAGATGGAAGGCTCTGGAACCTTGAGGCAAATCAACGCTCAAGATTTATTCTAAAAGATCAAAGCAAATCCAAGGGTTATGGTTGCACCGCTTGAAAGTTAACCCTCATTAGTTGATCCATATGTTACAAGAATCATCTCAGATAACATGAAGGTAGTTGATTAAAAAGATCTAATGGTTCATAGTTAATCACAGGTATGTGAGAACGTAGAAACACAAATCTAGCCATTGTGGAAACAACAAGTGTAAGGCTAAGATGGCTGAAAAAACGCATGTTTTTTAACTTCTACAAATACAAATTGTACCCATATAATTTTCAAGTTCTTTCGGTTTCTACCCAAGCATATATTTAACAACTTATGGAATTTACACAATAGCCCCCAAGGTTTTTAAAAACTAATTTTAAACTTCTAAAAATTGTTTAAAAAATCATAGAAATTATTTAGTGTATCCCAAAAATTGTAGAAAATTATTCTAGAGGGATTTAACTCACACACAACCATATAATGAATTAAGGCAAACAAAAATGCAACACATGAATTCATCCTAGGTGAAGTTTTGGTGTACTACCTTTTGGAATAATAGAGGAAATCAAAATGAAGAGTTTGAAGATTCTTTGGTTTGAAAGGGTATGACTCAATTTTGTCACTATTTCCAAACTAGAAGAGAACCTATGTAATATAGACTCAAGTGAGTCAAAGCTATAGGGTGCTTCATTTTTTTGAAGTGGACGGGGCCCCTTGGGTTAAGAAAGTTTCTTTTGTGTGTAAAATTTCATTTGTTCTAATGACATAGTGTGCAAATCTATTGCCAAGGAGACTTGTTGCCTTTCTTGAATTTTAAAATATGGCTTTATAATTTCCTTCTTTATGCATTTTTTGTCAAGAACATAACTTTATGAGTCAATTTTATCTTTTATGTAGGCTTTTGTAAATGATGATCTCCTGATTCGATTCCGTAGATTTTCGGCATTGGAGTGTGGGTTTATATTTTGGCTTTCGATGACTAACATGTTTTTACCAGCTAACTAATGGAGGATGACCATTTGTACATTTATTACAAAGAAAGACCATTCAGTTTTGTCAGTGATATTGGTAATTATTTGTGTATATATCATTTGCAACTGATTATATCTCCTTTAATAACAATATATATGAGATTATGGCATCATTTCCGTGATGTTGGCATTATTACAATACTAATTTAAGAATGATATTAATGTTAATCTATGTAAAATTTTTAGTGCTTATATAGAGTTTTGTGATTTGTATACTAGATTTTAGTCCTCATTTATTTATATGAGTTGACGAGCCTTCATCTGATAAATTGTCAAATTACAATTACATCTGAAATAGAAGATGAGTAAAGTCTTAGGTATCCTTTTTTTTTAAAATCTTCTTATTGTATGTTTAGCACTATGCATTATACAGAGTGAAATTTTTGTTAGAAAGGTACAAATTATTTTCCTCCAAAATCTCTGTGATCTATTTTGTTTCCACTTTTATTAACTTCCCCCTTGTTTATATTGATCAGTTGCAATACATTTTGGAAAAGATTGAGTTGTAAACAAGCTTGATAAATAGTTTCCATTCTTTTATACTAGGTAAACCGTGATATTAATTCTCCTTTATCACATTACTTCATCTATACGGGTCATAACTCCAATTTAACAGGGACCCAAGTTAGTAGTGATGTTTTTTTGGCAGGTTTGAAGATAAGGAAGTTTAGGGACGTATGAAGTTATTTCCTTTAAAGATTGTTAACAAGGATGGTAAACCTTATATCCAAGTCAAAATTAAAGATGGAGAGACCAAGGTTTTCTATATTGAAGAGATCAGTGCTATTATCCTGATTACGATGAAGGAGATAGCATAAGCATTTCTTAGGAAAAAATCAAGGATGTTGTAGTTACAGTTCCTGGTAAGGTTATTGTAAAATTACATCTTGAAATGGTTCCACTTTCTTAGAATGAGTGACTGCATATGTTTTCATGCAATTTATGACTAATTTCAATGCATTATACAACATACTTTAGTGATGCTAAAAGGCAGGCTACCAAGGATGTTGGTTTTATTATCGGTTTGAATGTTGCCAAAATTATCAAAGAACCAACTACCACCGTCATTTCATAAGTCTTGGATAGGAAAGGTGGTGAGAAAAGCATCCTTATCTTCAACCTTGGTGGTGGGACATTCGATGTTAGTATTATGACTATCGATAACGGTGTTTTGAGGTTCTTACCACAAATGGAGACACCCATCTAGGAGGAAAGGTTCTTACACTTGTCATCTTATCGATCTAATCCTTTTTTAGACAGAAATATAATACTATAGTCACTACAAGCTGCTACGAACAATGAAATAGATCAATGTGTTTGATTTTTCTTATAAAGTATCACATTTGATTAAATTACTATGTTGTTCATTTACAAAAGTAACTGATCTGTATTGATTTATTTATTTGGATTGCATTGTAGATATTTAACGACTATAACTAATGGATTTTGTGTCATTTGGAGAATTTATCATCATTTTCTATTCTGTGTATATCAAAGAACTTAGATTTTATTGATTAGTTCACATGAAAAAGAATCATATGTGGATTTATAAGCTAAATTGCTTATATTTCCAGTGGCATTGAAATAAATCTTCAGTAAAAAGTTTGTAATCTGTATTAATTGATATCTTTGCAAATCCTACTGGGATGGGATGGGAAAAGTGGGGAATTGAATTTTCGATAAGGATGTGTACAAATAGAAATTTTATACGTAGTTAATTTGATTTTACCCTTTCTATGATTTTCGTGATAGCAGGTGTGTGGATACAGACAAGTTCGATAGACGCTCGTATATGGATACATACATGTACGATAGATGATTATGTCTTAACACTAGAAAAAAGGACTGGTGTGAGGCCATAGGGGTATGATGGGATTTGGGGTCCTGATATCGTGACCAGTTAGTCAGGAAATAGGTGAGATGAGTTAGACATGCTACATGCACTTGTCCCATTACTTATGGAGGCAGTCTTCTACGAGATGCACTAGCAGAAGTACGCCACCCTAGACAGGCATTTGTAATCTGTGTCCCTGACATTTCATGTTTTTTGTTTCCTTTTGTTTCAAGACTAATATTAATTTAGGAAGTATATTCTCCGATTTTAGTTTCTCTCAATGCCTCATTATCGTCAAAGTTAAGTGAAGTTCACAACAATGATGTTCACACCTTTGGTGTTCATGACATCAATGATGTTCATAATAATGAAGTTCACAACAACGATGCTCACAATTATTTCCAAGAGTGAGCATCAATTACCTGAAGGTGAGGATAGTCTTATTTGGCTATTTTTATGCGAAACACAACAGACATAGCAATGCCTCAATGGTTGATTTTCCCTTTTGTGAATAAAATAATATCTAAATTTGTTTGATAAATTAGGTCTATTTGAATATTATTATTGGAGTGTGTTTTTATTTTTTCAATAGGGGGGATAATCCTATAAATAGAGGAAACTTTGTCCAAATTATTTACAATTGTTTGTGTTATATAATAAATCTTTTCAACTTGAATTACACACGACTTCATACTTTGGAAAAACTTGAATTCATATATGTTGTGTTTTACATTGCACTAGATATTTATATATGTCCTTTTGAACTTATGGAGGGGTAATGCATGTCAAAAGGAGTATCATTGTAGGACAACACGATCGTGAATGTTGGAAGAGGAATTCGACGCATTGTTGTCTAAAAGTATGAAGTGATTATTACTATGGAGGAACACTTACTTTTTTTTACGAATTAAATTTGGTTTATGTGTTAGCTCAATTTTATTCAGTGTAGTTTTTTGTATGATTATTAATATGGAGGAACTTATTTTGTTATAATGTATCTATTGTATCATTGAATGTGGAATAAATGAATCTACACCTTTTGATTTGTATTTTGGTTTATTTCTCAACCACGATTTGAATATTTTTTTACATTATATGATTTTTTTATAACAGTTTATATTAAACCATCATGATATGAAATATTTTACATTAAAGTTTTTAATATGTATAAATAGTTTTTATGACTGATTTTGAAATCATACATGACAATTTTCAATGTATAAATTGATTTGTGATGACACTTTTTATATCTTATATGCCAATTTTTATATCATATATGACAGTTTTTTGGTGGTTTAATGATGGCTTTGAAAAAACAGTCATAGATATTACATACCGAATTGATAGTTTTTACTCGAATCAAATATGTCACCCAAACTTATGATTGATTTTGACTATAAAAAAGAGTCATAAAAGCTTTTTATGACAGTTTAAAAAAAAAGAGTTCCCGCGGTATAATATGCAATCATACTTGCATGTATGAATAGATTTGTACTTTAAACCCAAAACCTTCAATCTCTTTTTCATGCTAGGATAATTGTCTAGTAATGTGTTCTCTTTTGGGAGAATGCCCTTAACACACTTAAAAATTTCGATTATGTTATTGGACGACAAACCAAATTGACTCTTCAAATTATAAAAACTGATCATTGCGTATAATACCGAGTGATCTTCTTTGGAATTTTTATTCAAAAGTTTAGCCTCATCGACTTTCAACAATATGTATTCCCGATCTCAGGGTAATTCAACATCAACTTGTTCATCGACTTGGTCATAATAAATATTATTCGTATGCGTAGGCAGGTAAGTGGATGACGATGATTCACGAAATGTTCCAGGTGTAGGCATTTCTGAGGGGAATATTTTGGGAGGAGGTATTTGGGAGGGAAATGTTCCAGCAGGAGGAATTTGGAAGGGGAATGTTCTAAGAGGAGGATAGTGAAATGTTTGAGGCATCTGAGGGGGGTAACCACTGTTGTTGACTTTAGAGTCAGACTAACCCATGGATTTTATTCGTCGGGAGTGCCGTGTTGCTGGAAAACCCAATTCACTTCTTAGGGTTAGCTTGGGATTCCTCTGCAGAAGTAGTTGGGGGTGTTGGTTTCTTGAGTTTGATGACTCAGAGGTGGAGTAGAATGAGTCTCTGACATAGTATAATATTAATAACTCATAGGAGATGAGAATTGAGGTTGGGGTGTAGGAGAGAACCTGGTTGGCGGTATCCTGTTATTTGGTTGATCATTATCATTTTTCTTTGGCATTTCTTACAATTAAAAAAATTAGTGACGTATAAAAGAAATTATGATTTAAGACTATATATATGTCTGATTTCTATCAAATTAGGATTAGTTTTTAAAAATCTATGAAATTTTACACACGTCCAACTGGGCGGAAGTGTGTCTATGATTGGGGAATAAAGCCCGTGACTTGAATTGAAATACTTTATAATTCAACTTACTTGCAAGATCGTTTTAATATATACATGTCTTGGGATATCACAATATGGGTGAATGATGTCTTTAAGGAATTGTATCCATAAGGGATAAATATTTTTCATCCTTTTCTAATAGTGTCACCAACATAAGTGCCTTGTCGGAATTATAAAGGAGAACTATTTTCTCTACCGCCTCATCCCAACATTCTGGAAGGGAAAACTAAGTATGATCGAACATGTAGTCATGAAAGGGATAAACTCCACAATTTCTAAGTTAATTAAGTTGTCCAATTTTCCTATTACCATATATGTAAATAGGAGTTCCCTCTATGTGGCGTGCACTATTGAAATATGTTTTAGTGCGATCAAATTGTACCTTCTTGCACTCTTGATTCCAATAATTACTACCGTGACTCATTTTTCCTCATAAAATATATAGAAGGGTGTTAATATGAGTTGTAGAGGTAATTTTCAAATTAATTCAAAACTTATATTTTTCCATCTGATGAATCCGACACAACAAGTGCAATTTAAGGTCATTATAATTTAATTAAACCTAAATTACTATTTGTCCCCCTAATTGTGCAAGACCTCCACCAATTTGTCTTCACCAAAATAATAATTAGTTAAGGAAGGAGTGAACACATCCATAACAAGTTAATCAAATGACTATATTATAATCATTTAATGTATATATGTGCGGTGTGAGTCTGTGTGCATGTGTGTAGTCATTAAGATAGGGTATCCATTAAGACAAATCATTAGTTAAAGGTTTATTATGAAGAATTAATAGAGTGATATTTTTAATTATCCATCATCCGTATCAAACCATGATCATTAAAAACAAGCCACAACAACCACCAACCCAAAAATCTAACAAAAGTTTATCCCGTACTCCTTCTAAATTGTCTGCATGATTGATTTATAAGAACATAATTATAGAACATGAGATTTCATATAGAAGTCTACATCAAGCGTTTCATATACACTTTCTAATGATAAATAGGTCTATATTTAAATATATAACACGTGAGAATAATCAAACACACACACAGAAAAATACACACACGCTCACATACTTAAACATACACACATTTGTTATGTACATTATTAAGGATTTGTATATTTGAAAATGTGATTTTGTAACCGTTTATATATAATATTTTTAACTAAGTTAAAGGTTTTTTAGAAATTATTTTTCGTGCATTTCAAACTTCGACTCATAAAGGTGATAATCTTTACGGCTGGGTCGCCGCCCTCATTAGCCTCTAACGAACACCAAATTAGCGTGAGGTATTTTTCTTTGACATAACATTTCCAAGTGAATATCCATTCAAACCTAAAAATGTGATATTCAAGACTCCTATTTATCATTACATCATTAATTCATCTAGAAATACTAGTTGGACATCCTGAAAGACAATTGGATTCCTGCTCTAACAATCTCAAAGGTGTTACTGACTCTAAGATCATTTTTTACCCTGATTCTTATAAACCCATTTTTCCATCAAACCGGGCCAAACAGGATAAATTTCCCACTTGGACCAAAGTCTTAAAAACTACGATCTTTAATGGAAACATACCCTCATTATAAGGATTAAAATATATAAGTAAATATAATAAGGTTTTGAAGAGACATTTAGGCAATCAATTACTTTCTTTGAATATGCTAAACTATATTTTTTTTGAATTGCTAATGTTAACACCCAAATATAACCTTAGAGACTTAATCCTCAAGCTCCGATACCTAATCCTCGGAATGTGCAAAACCCACCTCATAATGACAAAGAGGGGGTACAGACCATTGTGAATACTGTACACCTGCCACCTCAGCAGCTTTAGTCGTAGATTAAGGATCATGGAGAGACTTCCTTATTAGCCTCGGCCTAATATTGCTAAAAATTAGTTGTGTGAAAAAATAGTACATTAAATGTTTTTAATCATAAATTCAATAATAATTTCATAACAAGACCTAATTAATTGGAGAAATTTCTCAAAAATATTTAATCAAATTTGAACAACATACATTGGAAACCCTTGATATATATATATACTAGGGTGTACCCGTGCCGATGTCACGGTGATAAGTTTGTTACCATGCTATTTTGTACTCGTGCTGAAAGCACGGCGATAAATTTTTTCCCGTGATAAATATAAATACTGTTGGTCATCCCACGGTACACTTACGACATGCTTACGATTTTAGTACGGTGCATTTTTTTATTTCCCATATCACTAATAACGAATGAACACGACACGACACATTAATGGCTCGTGTTTAAATATGATTTTTCAAGAATATTAAAAAGTTGAATATATGTGATTTTACAACATGACACATTATAAGAATCGATAAAAACATGATAAGTTAAAAAGTTAAATTATATTATTTATTCTTTTACCATGTCAAGAAAATTCCAAATACAAAATATAGTAATAAAAAAGAAAAAATAACTTAAAAGTTGAATAAAAAATGCGATTAATTATTCGATATACATGCGATTAATTTGGGAAGATTACCAACTTAATTTCCCCTTTATCCGATACTTGGGAAGCTTCCTACTCTCACTTATTACTTCGTGTAATATGTCAACCTTCCCAAGCCTTGAAACAGATGTAGGATGCTAGTCCTTGGGCCTCGCACTGTAAGTCTATAGACAACATCAATACCTCGAGCCACGTTATAGTTGGGATAAAATCATGGCTTAGATTTTTTGATGAGCTTTTTTCAAGGTAGCCGTTAGCGGTATACATAGGTCGTTAGCTTGTTAGGTAGGTCAGCTTCAGGTGTTAGATATTAGGTTGGAGTAATATTAATATATTACAATATACAGTTTAGTTATTAGAAAAGGTCGACAAAAGCTGTTATGTATTACATGGGTGTTATCCAGGGGTTTGGGGTGTAAATTTATATATATATTTTTATGCTCGTTGTAAAAGATAATTATGACATAAAGCTTTATGTCATTTCAAGTACACTATTTCAACAATTAATTTTCTCTTTCCAAAATCTTTGTGAGCCTTAAGAAAATAAAGAATGCAAGTGTGATAATTTGAAAATGCAATTTCTAATCAAATAAGATTAAAAATCAATTGCAAGTGTGAAAATGAAATTATATATATATATATATATATATATATATATTTCACTTTCTTGAAAAATGAAATCAAGAAAAATGTATAAGCAAATTTCTAAATCTAAGCCCATTACTGTTGCAACCCAAATTTTTAAATCTAAGCCTACGGTTGAATCTTTCACTTTGTGCTACACATTTATTTCATGTGCAACATTTATTTCATCTTTCACTTTAAGCCTAAGGTGTACCCGTGCCAATTGCACGGTGATAAATTTACTGTGTAAAACAAAAAAAGCAAATATATGTCAAATCAAAATGGGAGAGAATGAGAGTAATGAAAACACCACTTATGTATATGCATAAACAAAAATTCAATAAAAAAACACAATTAGATAAAGATGGATGGGACGTACTTTTCAAAAAATATTAAAATCCTATAATATATTAAAAAAAAAAATATGTATTAATCAATTTTAGTAAATTTTCATATTTTTTTTGTTTTTTAATGCTTGGCAAAGCCCTAGAAGAGGCTTTTTCTCCTTTTTGTTTATAAATAAATTTCTTTTCTTTCCAATAAAAAGTTAAAAATAAATATAAAATAAATTACTATTACCAAGACTAAATTTTTATAGCCCGTATATACCCTTTTAGGTTCACTGAGGGAATAAATATCTCCAACCAAAATTGTGGTGAAAAAAATAGTTGAGAAATTAATGAGTCATGTAGATAGCACGATTGTAAATATTAATTTATTTTAAAGGTATAAAAATTATTGAATCGTCATTTTCTTATATGAAATCGGCATAAACTTACAATAATCACTAAGCCCTTAACCACAATTTCTTAGATGAAATTGGCATAAACTTATAATAATCACAAAGCCCTTAACCACAATAAACACCCAACACAACCTCAACGTACATACAAAATTTAGAAACACAAAAATAATAAAATGTAATCTTCTCACATGTAAAGAAACCCAAAAATAATAAAATGTGATCTTCTCCATCTTCCATATGCCTACCCCCCCTCCCCCCCCCCCCTCTCTCATGGACTGAAAACTGTCATCTCCTACTTTCCCTCCCTCTCGTCCACCTTTTTTGAACATCAACGTCGGAATCATCTTCTGCGATATATTTAACCGGACTTGAACGGAAAGGTCCCAATACTTTTTTCGTTTTCTTCTTCTATTTGCGAGTTCTTCCACAGATTTTGTAAATATCAACTTTCTCCCACAACCGTGGGTAATTTCAACCTTGGAAGTTACCGTGTTGGGTCTTTTGGAATGTTGGGAGTAGATGTTAATTGATCATAATTCTAAACAAAAATAAATTCCGAATAAAACACATTTTTGAAAAAACCCTTAAAAAAATTGTTGGTATCATCAAACAACCCATTTAAGAAAAAAAACATTAAACAAACCAAAACGCAAACACATAAAAAATAAAACGCTGAATAAAAACCAAAACGAAAATGCTGAATATGGTTTTAACCTTTTTCATATGGGAGAGGATAGGCGGTGCCACAGTGGCCACCATTTCCGGCCATGATTCGCTGCCACAGTGGCCACCATGTTCCCCAAACAAATGCTCTTTTTAGCACCTACAAATAAACAAAACAAAGAATAATCAGTTGTTAAAAACCAACAAAATCCAAAAAAGTCAGATCACCGAATCAAAAAATACAGTCCCACACCTTTTATCCAGCATTGCAGAGATCTTAAATGGTTTTTTTTTTGTCACCACAGAACCAGAAGAAAAACCAAAACACCATAAAACCAAAAAGATTTAAACAAACGGAGTTGAGATCGGCACCTCTAAACAAACATAGTTAAGATGGGTGAAGGATGGATACAGGTGAGAGAGAACAAAATACCCTTTTTGTTTTGTTATCATAACCTGTAAACAAAAGAAAAAAAGTTAAAGTTACAGGTATACGAAGATCCAAAATTTTCTTCCGAAAACATCAAACTCAAAGCTACTCAGAGAAATTACAAAAACTAAAGGAAAAACTAAAACTCTGTTTTGTTATCATAACCTGTACGAAGATCCAGATGTTCAAGACACGAGCTATTGCCAAAACTAAAACTCAAAGATACTCAGAGAAATACCATTCAATGTATTGAGGGAAATACCATTCAGTGTGTTGAGAGAAATTCCATTCAACAGATTTTTCCCCTTTTTTATCTACCGCCCGAGCTAACTCACGGTTCAAATGAAATGTGGTGTGCAAGAGAGGGATGAGGATGCGTGTGGCGGCGGACTGAATCGGAGTGAGAGGGAGAGAATGGGGAGAGTGAGGTTGAGAGAGGGTAAAGGACGTGAAATGAGAGGAGGGAACAAACATGAGATGACAAAGTGAGAAAGAGAAGAGCTTTCTTTTCTTGAGCCTTGTGCTCTGCCCAAATCAATGAATATCGTACATGGACTCTACATAATAGTGTAGATAGCCCGAGCTTTCTTTTCTCGAGACTTGTTCACGCAAACCATCTGTCAACCGTTAGATTTCACTTCTGAAACACTTAGATAGATTAAATCTCAACCGTGAGTTGATAAACACCAAATCCACCAATTTTCAATCTCAGCCATCAGTTGGTCTAGACAAAAAATCCCTCCTCCTTTATTTTATATATATATATATATATATATATATATATATATATATATATATATATATATATATATATATATATATATATATATATATATAATTGTTAAAAACACACACACATACTGAGAAACATACACTGAAACACACACACAATGAAATAAATAAATGGAGAGAGAGAGTTCAAAAATGTACCTCTATTGAGAGAGAAAGTAAGGGTGAAATGAAATGAGGAGGTATTGCTATCATTTATACTCAAAACGGGGTCACAATCCAAAACCCGGACCACCTACGTGACCAATTAATGAGTTAAATTTGGTCATGATTCCTGATCGTGACCCCATTGGTGACTAATTAAATCTCAAGAAATGGTCACTATAGCCACGTTTACGTGATAATTTTAAATAGGGTTTGGGGGTTAGGGTTTTAAACCCTGATTGCTATTCACTATAAATAGTCACAGATGGGTCATGGTTTTGTACCGTTAGCACCATTGTGACCAAAGGGGAGGGAAGTTTGGCACCATAATGGGTCACAACTCGATCACAATTTTGGACCATTATGGGTCATGGCTCCTGACCGTGACCATCCCTTATATATAGCCACCTTAAACCCTAGTCAAGTAATTGGTCACGATAACTGTGACCAATTTACTATGGCCAATTTACCGTGGCCTACTTTCAAATTTCATTTCGTTATCTGTGATGATCGCCCTAGATACAACAAAGCGAGTCACAATATTCCTCCACATGAATCCGATAATGTTAGTGTCTTTGATGTTTTTTGATGGCTTTGCTTCGATCCACTTTGTGAAGTAATCTGTACCAACCAAGAGGTATTTGCGATTTCTTGGCGCCGTTGGGAGCGGACCTACTATATCCAAACCCCATTTGGATAATGTCCATGGACTAGGGAGTGACTTCAAATTCTTGGTCGGCTGATGTATCATGAAAGAGAACTTCTAAAATTTCTCAGACTTTCTCATGTAGTAGATCACATATTTCTGCATGTTCGGCCAACAATATCCCTCATTGATCGCCCTAAAAGCCAAATATCTTCCTCCAGCGTGGTTTTTGCAAATTTTATCATGATTTTCATATAAAACTTGGTCACATTGGAGGTAGTTATCGGTGAAAGATCTCTTGTAAAGTTTAACGTTAAGTGATAGGTAAAAGGGTGCATTTTGTTCCTAATGGACTCGCTTCTTGTCAAATGGTAGGATGTCCTCTTACAGATAAGTGATTATAGAATCCATCCATCTAGGAGTTTTTTGCACAACGGGGACTTATTCTGCTACCAAGGGCTTTGTAATGCTAGGATTAGCGACAAACTCCACCTTAATGATTCTCCTTAGATTGGAGGTCACTATTGACCCCAAAGCTACTAAGGCATCAACATGACTATTAGGCCCAAGGGAAATTTTTAAATGCTAACTTTCTCAAATTTGTCCATCAAGTCTTGAGCCACCTACAAGTACGTCGACATTTGTTCGTATTTAGAGTTGAAGTCTCCACTCACTTGGTTGGATATTATTTTTGAATTATAGTACATGTTAAGGTGGTTTTCCCCCATAGAGGAAGCCTTGCTCAATATGGCAATGAGAGATTTTTACTCGGCCTTATTTTTAGAAGCTTTAAATCCATGTATAATTTCTTTTTCAACCATGGTATGCTCTAGGGAAATAGGTATGAGTCCTACTACTTCCCCTTTGAGTTGGTTGCACCATCTATATATAGGATCTAATTTTAGACTGAACAATCTCTCGGGTCATTAACTGATCGCCTATGCCTCGGTTGTTGGCTCCTACTTTCCCTATAAATTAAACTATTAAGTCCACCAATTATTGCCCCTTGATCTTTGATCTTGGTTGATTATGTATATCAATTATCCTAAGTTCAATCGACCATTTGAACACTGTCCAGATAGTTCAGCCTTCTGAGGAACGAATTTAAGGGGAAAGTATGTGATGACTATGATTGAGTGGGCCTCAAACTAGTGTTTTAAGTTGGGCAATGTGATAACGTGAGAGTAGGATAATTTTTCAAGTGGGAGGTAGCATTTTTTGGTGTCAACGAGAATTTTTTTGACGTTGTAAATGGGGTCTTAATGTCCTTACTTTTCGTGCATTAAGGCTAAACTGATTGCATAGTCAAAAATCTCTATATAGAGGTAAAGATGGTCTCCTATACTGGGAATAAATAATAAAGGAGTATTTCTGTGGGTACCCAGAATTAGAATGACGGGCCTGGACAAGTAACCCAGTTAAAGCGGCCCAAAGTCCAAACCCCTCATTTCTTAATAATTAATTTCGAATATGACTAAGTCTTCTCCCATGTTCTCGTTGAGAGGTATTCCAGGAGAAGATGGAAAATGTGGGGGATTCCAACACCCCCACTCCCTGAAAATAAATGTGTATATAATAAACCCCAAGTCTGGGGCATAGGACACACACTGTATTCTCTGTAATCGCTCTCCGGAGTATATAGAAATAATATCGACTGTACCACTGTGGACGTAGGCATTCTCGCTGAACCATATACATCTCCTGTTGTGTGATTGGCATTTTATATTTCCTACTTTACTTGGTGATTAAGCTTCTTTTATCTGTTTGTGTTGATTAATAATTGTCACCACAATTGGCGCCGTCTGTGGGAAACGTTTATCTTCCCTGAGAAAGCTCACACTAATAAAGAAATCTGAAATGTCTGGTGACAGTAGTAATGCTCCTCAGGCAGGAGATATCCAAGAACAACCTGCTCCTCGCAGGATTAAATCTGAGGTTCGGCGTTCAGATCAGAGGGCTCGCCTAGAAAGGCCAGCCTCAAAAGAAAGCCAAGGACCAGCGAGGTCCACACAAATATCCAGATTAATTGATGCTTATGAGGTGAGGCTCCGAGAGCAAAGGGAGTCTTCTCGCAGGCACAAAGCTAAGAATGCTCGCCTCAAGAGAAAATTAGAAAGAATGGAGAGAGAACTCTATCGTGGTACTAAGAGAAGTCCATACCTTACTCCTAGCCCTTAGGCGAGCAAGTCTCGCAGCCGAGGAAGGAGCCCTAGACGCGAGTCCCAAAAATTTGAGGGAAACGAGTCAGAGGATGACCTACTTGAGCAACTGCGACTAGCTTGCAATCGCAGGAGCCCAACTCACAGCAACGAGAATATACGGAGTCTGGTCTGAAGGGAGATGGACCAACACCCTACACATTGCGGTACCAAATCAACCCGAGAACTCGCCAGGCGAGCTCTCAAAACTCAGATGCAATCACCTTTCTCAAGGGAGATAGAAGAATAGGAAGCCCCCAAGAAGTTTGCTATTCTAAGGTTCAAGATCTATGATGGCAAGACTTATCCCATTGATCACGTCAGGCAGTACAGGGAGGCCATGACCCTCTGGAACCATCGAGACGCACTGATGTGCAGAATTTTTCCCTCAAACTTGCATAACGTGGCCCAAACGTGGTTCGAAAGGCTCCCCCACAGGTCTATCCAGAGTTTCGAGTCCCTGGTCGATCTCTTTACAGATCGTTTCATTACTAGTAGATCCCATCCCAAAAGGATGGATGCCTTACTCACAATGAAAAAGACACCTCAAGAGACCCTCCGAGACTACGCTAAGAGGTACTAAGAGTTATTCAACGAGGTCAAGGAGTATCCTCTTTCAAAATTGGGCTACCCAGTTCTTCCCTCCTATACCAGTCCCTGACCAAGAAAGAGGCTATGACCATCGACGACCTAATGGCCTGCATCAAGAAGTATGCCAAGGTGGAGGATGTGACTCGCCTTAGCACCGGAGAAAACGATCGAACCAAGCTCGCTGCCTAAAGCAGTGACAAAGATGAGAACCAAAAAAAAGGAAGAAAGAATGGGGGAAAGAGTGGCACCAACAAAGGAGGCAAGAATGATGTATAAAAAGCATTTCAAGCAGTCAATACTGTCTTCAAAGAACCAATCTACAAGATTCTCGCAAAGATCAAGGATGAGCCATTTATTAAATGGCCCGAAAAGATGGGAGGAGATCCTTCAAAGAGAAACAATGTGCTGAGATGCGCTTTTCATAAAGAGGGGGGACATAAGACCGAACATTACAAGGCTCTTAAATCCCACCTCGAGGAGTTGGCCCAATCAGGGCATCTGAAGGAATTCGTGGACAAGAAGGCAGAGAAAGTTACTACCAATGGAGAGGGGAGGCCTGACAATGTGCTCGAAGATGATGCTGGACATGAGTTCGCAGTAATTCATGGGGCATATGATGTCAAATAGATTCAAAGAAATTCAGCTCGAATGGAGGTAAAGAAGCTTACAACGGTAAAGCAGGCTTTTTAGATCGACCCAGCAAAAATACAGTCAGGAAAGCGTCGGCGAGCAGATGACATCGACTATAGTAAGCATATCGTGTTCACAAATGAAGATATGATGGGAGTGAGAACCCCACATCATGATGCTTTGATCATTACCCTCAGGATATCTAACTATGACATCGATAAGTTGCTCGTCGACCAAGGAAGCTCATCCGAGGTAATGTATCTTGACCTATTCAGGAAATTGAAGCTAAGGATCACTGACCTAAGGGAAGACATTGTCCCTTTAGTTGGCTTCGTTGGAAAAGTAACTATGCCCTTGGGAAAGATCGTACTACCAGTACGAGCAGGAAATATCTCCAAGATGATTGAGTTTTTGGTAGTTGACATCAACTCGCCATACCAAGCCATCATCGACAAAGGATGGCTACACGCGATAAAGGCAGTCTCCTCGACCTACCATCAGAAACTCAAGTATGTGACCGAGCGAGGAGTAATGGAGATCCATGGAGATCAAGCAATGACAAGAAGGTGCTTCATAGCTGCCATCCGTCCAAGGCCAGAGAAGAAGCTCGACAAGCCCAGAGAGAAAGTCGAGGAGGAACAAGAAGTTCTGACACCTTCGAAATAGTAGTTAAAGTACGGAAGACCCGGAGTAGAGGAGACCAGGCTCCTCCCCTCTGAATGGGTCATCGAAAACTTGGAGGAAGTTACAGCCGGAGATAGTAACAGTAACAAGATTTTCTTAATTGGAGCTTCTCTTACAGATCAAGAGAAGAAGGAATTGACAATTCTATTAAGAAGTAACGTAGATGTTTTCGCATGGGAACCATACGAGATACTGGGAATCGATCCCAGTGTGGCTTGCCATCGGTTGCATGTCGACCCCTGTTTCAAACCTATCATGCAGAAGGCACGGCGAACCGCCCTCGAGAAGGCCAAGGCCGTAGAAAAAGAAGTTAAAAAACTACTGGATGCAAGATCCATACGGGAAGTTCAGTTCCCTAAATGGTTGTCCAACCCAGTAGTTCCAAAAAGCAATGGGAAATGGAGAGTTTGCATCGACTTCACTGACCTTAATAGAGCATGCCCCAAAGACAGTTTCCCCTTCCCAAAAATTGATGAACTGGTGAACGCCACAGCAACTCAAGAGAGAATGAGTTTTCTGGACGCATACTCAAGGTATCATCAGATCCCTCTGTATACCCCAGACCAGGACAAGATAGCATTCATCACCACAGTTGGGTTATACTGCTACAAGGTCATACTCTTCGAGCTTAAGAACGCAGGGGTAACCTATCAGCGGTTGGTTACCAAGATGTTCAAGGACCAGATCGCGGACACCATGGAGGTCTACATCGATGATATGCTCGTTAAAATTAAGAAGAAAGAAGACCACCTCTCAGACCTATCAAGCACCTTTGAAATCCTCAGGAAGTACCAAATGAAACTTAACGCAAGCAAGTGTTCTTTCGGTGTCCAGTCAGGAAAATTTCTTGGGTACTTAGTCAGTAAGAGGGGTATTGAGATTAATCCAGACCAGATCGATGCCATAAATAGGGTACAACCTCCTCGCCCAATCCGAGACGTACAGAAGCTCACCGGCATGCTCGTTGCCTTAAACCTTTTTATCTCAAAATCCTCCGAGAAGTGCAAACCATTCTTCAAGCTCCTAAAGGGAAACAAAGCAGTAGAATGGAATCAATATTTCTCGCGGGCATTGGACGAGCTCAAGGCTTACCTTAGCTCGCCACCACTGCTCGTCATACCCCAAGAAACATATTCCTTATACTTATACCTCGCAGTTTCCAACCACACCGTCAGTTTTGCATTGATGTGTGCAAAAGCGGGAACCCAACGCCCCGTATACTACGCAATCAAGACCTTACTAGACGCCGGGAAGCGGTACCTACCACTAGAGAAGCTCACTTTTGCACTAGTAGTGGTTTCAAGAAAGCTGAAGCACTACTTCGAAGACCACACGATCATCGTCCTTACATCGCACCCCCTTAAAGAAATCCTGAGGAAGGCAGATTTGTTGGGCAGACTGTCTAAATGGTCAGTCGAGCTCAGACGATTTGATATCTAATTTCAACCAAGGAACGCAATCAAGGGGCAGGTCCTTGCTAATTTCATAGCCGAATTCACAGGCAAGCAGTCTTGTGACCAACCTCAACTAGCAAAGCAAAGAGGGAACTACGCGACGGAGGGAGTCTAGAAATTATTCATTGATGGAGCCTCCAAATCAAAGGGGGCAGGAATAGGCATTGTCCTTATTACTCCAGAGGACATAATCCTTGAACAAGGAATTAGGCTTGGATTTTCAGCCTCCAATAACAAAGCCGAATATGAGGCATTGATAGCTGGCCTCCAGAAGGCACACACTTTGGGAGCAAAGCATTTACAGGTGTTCGGCGATTCTCTAATAGTTTCCAATCAGATAAGTGGAGACTACAATGCAAAAGATGAAAGAATGACAGCCTACCTCGCCTTAGCAAAAAGGGTAATGGCTAACTTCGAGGAAGTCAGTGTCCAGCAGTTTCCCAGAGGGCAGAATAGCCATGCTGATGCTCTAGTAGCCCTGAGTTCAGCAATCGATTCCGATTTAAAATGAACAATCCCCATTGACTTCCTCGATCGTTAAAGCATTAACCATGACGGTGAACTAACAACCATGGAACATGTGCTCCAATTTGAATCAGCTCCCAGTTGGATGGATCCTTTAAGGGACTATTTGAGGGATGGCGCGCTTCCAACTGATAAGAAGACTACTCACCAGATAAGAGTCAAAGCTGCTCACTTTCACTTATCGCCTGAGGGCAAGCTATATAAGAGGTCATTTTTCAATCCCTACCTTCAATGTGTTCACCCGATGGATGTCGAGCAAGTTCTACACAAACTTCATGAGGGAATATGCGAAAGCCATATTAGAGGAAGGTCTCTGGCTTTTCGAGCTATGAAGGAAGGCTATTGGTGGCCATATATGCAGAGGGATTCTGCGGTATATGTTTGCAAGTGTGAGAAATGCTAACTTCATGCCCCTATGGTCCATCAACCTGTTAGCGACCTAAAATCACTTTCCAGTCCGTGGACATTCGCCCAATAAGGAATGGACATTGTAGGACCACTTCCTACCACTGCCGACAATCGCAAGTATCTATTGGTCGCAACTGACTACTTCACCAAATGGATTGAGGAGAAACCCATAGCAAACATTCGAGATGCAGATATGATAAGATTCAAATGGAAAAATATAATCACCTATTTTGGCATCCCCAGAACCATCATCACTGATAATGGAACGCAGTTCGAGAGCGACTCCTTTAAGAGTTTATGTGACGAGCATGGAATCAGACACCATTTCACCTCGATGGCCTATCCTCAGAGTAATGGCCAAGCCGAGGCTTCTAACAAAACAGTGATCGATGGATTGAGGAAACGATTAGAGTGAGCCAAAGGCGCATGGGTAAATGAACTACCGCATATTCTATGGGCCTATTGTACCACTCCACGATGAGCAATGGGGGAAACCCCATTTTCATTGACGTATGTAATGGAAGCAGTCATCCCATTAGAAGCAGGCTTACCAACAATAAGGTCCAGCGTTATTGACCAGGGCCATAATGATGCAGCATTGCTCCCTGAGCTCGACCTAGCCGATGAGTGCCGAGAGTTAGCCCTAGTAAAACTAGCGAGCTATTAGCAATAGCTCGCAAGGCACTATAACAAGAAGGTCAACCTGAGGGCATTCCGAGTTGGGGACTACGTCCTAAGGAAAGTCCTGGGCAGTGCAGTAACCATCAGACAGCAAGCTAGGGCTAAACTAGGAAAAACAATTTAAGATAACAAGAGATTATCTGCAAGGCGCCTATCACTTAGAAACGCTGGAAGGCAAAGAGATACCCCGAGCATGGAATCCAGTCAATCTCAAGAAATTCTATTTTTAGATTCTTCTTTTGATTAGTTATGAAGATGGAAGTTCATTTAAGACTCTTCTTTTGTTCTTTAGTTATGGAACTGGAAGTTCATTTTCCTTGTCATTAATAAAGTCATTTGACGATTGCATTCTATCAGTTAACCAATGTATGAACTTTATAACCCCACACACCTTTTCCAAATGACATGCACATTGATCATTACACTGTAGCAGGGAAATGTCCCTCCTCAGGTTTTCGTTATGAAACACGAAAGACCTCTTAGCATTGCCCCTGGCAATATATGAAGCCCTACAGGAGACCTTTAGGCAATATGGCCAAGTTAAAATTGGTCACCAAACTATGTTTGGTTGAATAAAATCCTGATCGGATAGAGCATCCAACACCGGGTGTGTCCTCGCCAATTACCACACTTAGGCCTAAGGGAGTGTGACAACACAACCTAAAAGGTAAAGTGGGGCAAAATGGTATCTCGTTAGCATACTGGACTGGAGGGACACTTACTTGATAATGCAAATTTACAAATCTAGTCACCCAAGAGAGGCTCAAGATTATTGAACAAAGATATGGAAGATATAAGATAATTGTTTAGTAGGAAAATTCGCCCAAAACATAAATTTTATACTTATTCATCACATTTACAACAAATACAATACATGTTTAATCAACGAGCTCGCCCAAGACATCAAAATTACATCGCTTCATTACATTTATACACTGGATCATTACTGGCAAAAATCTTAATGGGATTGAGGCCTCCAAACAAGATAATCAGCCACTTGAGCTCTTCGACCGTCGTCAGGATGGGGGGCCAGCTCCTCCTCAACTTCATTCGCATCCGACTCTAATAGCTGCCGAGGGATGGCATCAATAGGAATCTACTGATCATCTCTCCGAAAGGGATAAGGCAGTAAAGTAGAAGGAGAAATCTAGTGACGGTACCAAAGCATCGAGTTCCTTGGGAGTTGTAGCTCCTTCAGGGCACTCAACCACCCTCTGATAAAGGCGAGCTCTTCAAACTCTGTTAGCCTCGTCGGAGCATTTAGCCAACCTTGGTTATAACCGTCGGCCCATATTTATCAAGAACCTCTCCTAAACAAATGCCTCAGCCGGATGACGTCCCTCTAAAGCCCAGCAGCAATCACATACGCTCGTTGGACATCACCACGAAGCTCTTCCATTTCCCTAGCTGAACTCCTGGTGTTCCTGCCAGCTTGCGAAATGGTTAGAGGGGTAGAGCCTCGCAGCACAGGAGGAATGTTTCTCGGGCCAGTTCTAGCTCGCGATGAGGAAGAACCTCGCAATACTGCAGGAGCGATGCTCGACGCATTCTCCCTAAGTCGCGAGACCTCTCTCCTCAAAGCCTCGTTCTCTTACTAAAGAATTTCCCCAACTTGGTTGATCTCAGAAGCGTCTAGAAGCTTTGCTCTTAGTGTATTCACCTCCTCTTGGACTAAGGCACCAACTTCCTCCATCTCTTGGAGCATGTCCTTCAGTTTAACGACAAGCTCAGTCTGCTCCATAAATTGCTTGTTCCTTAATTGTAGTGATTTGCAAATCCTCACAAAAGTATGACAAACTTTAGAGCTTACATCAGGTCCAAGCATTCTTCCCAATTAAGAAGTGGCTGGTATATAATCATCAACATCAATCGACTACAGGCAATAAAAGAGCAATGAAAGACAAAATCATTCAGTACACTAAGGGAATGAAAAACCTTATCATTTAATTAATACGAAGAGAATCAGAATACAATGAAGCGTCAAAGAGAAAATTACGAACAGAAAATACAAAGAGCAACTCTAAAGATAAATTAGCCAGTAACCTTAGGCTGATCAGAAGAGGCTGGCTACTTCCCCTTGTCAATGGCAGTAAAAGTACCTCCCTCAGCAGGGATAACCTCTGTTGCCTGAGCAGGAGGAGCATCAGCAAGAACCATCTGGGAGACAGAATCAGCACCTTCGGTGACTGGGGCAGGAGCTTCCTCCACAATTAGCTTCGGACCTGGGTCGTGCTCGTCGAACAGAGGAGAGGTAACATCGACACCAACAACTATGAGGGCGTTATTCCAACCTTTCTTAAAGTTCAGACGACTGATGTAGCCTATCTGAACCTCGGCATCTTCATATGCAGCATCCCACCCGGAGTTATAAGAGTCCTCCTTGATGGTAGCTACCTGAGAATCTTTTTCTTTTAGCTGCTCGGTCAGCGCCCTGTTCTCCTCCACAATGGCCAACTTGCTCGAGCAGACTAGGTCATAGGCTTGCCTCAGCTTGTTCAGCTCTTTAACCGCCGCATCCCTCTCTCGGTTGGAATTAGCGAGGGCCAGGTGAGAAGAAGCTCAGGCAGCGTCAGCAGTCTTCAGACTAGCCTCCAGTTGTGTGCCCCTCACTTTCAAGGCAGCATTCTGCTGCTCCAGGTCACTGTTCCTGCTCACCAGCTCATCACGAGAGCGATAGAGCATGGCAAAGTCAGTCACAAACTACAAATAAAAGAAGATATTAGGAAAAGGAAACATCTAAAATTTATTAAAGCATTAGAGAAAGGAAAAGGTCTTACCAAGGCTAGCCTCTGGATAGCTTGTAGGGCTAATTGATCAGACCCCAACGCCCTTTGGCGATCTGCAGGAAGAACTGCCCTCTCGAGTAACGCAGGGGCCAATTGAGGAGAAATGGCAACTGAGGCCCCCTCGGGCAATGCAGACACTGGGACTAAGGCCTTCCCAGCCTTCGTCCTCAATTCCATTTTTATCCTCTCTTCCTCCTTCTCCTTCTCAATTCTCTTCCTCTCCTCCATCCTTTTCTTCTCTTCCATATTATTTCTTTCCTCTTCCTTTTTCCTCTCCTTCTCTATCTCTCTCATTTGTTCTTCTTCTTTCCTCTTCCTCTCCTGCTCCTGAGCAGTAGATCGAGAGCACAGCCCCAGTACTGGACTTCTACTTCTTTGACCTTTGAGCGAGGAGCACATGATCATCATCATTATCGTCCAGAATCAAATTTTTCCTTGGAGGAACCATATCCTCGTTTGAGCTGATAGACGTGCTCGAAGGTTCTCGGGCTTCAGAAGACTCTTCTAAATCAGAAGAACTATCACCACTAGAGCTCCCCTCGCGAAAATTACTTCCAGCACCGCCTACGATATCACTCTTAGAACTGCTCTCCTCCTCATCTAACTGAATAGGATCAGCAGCAGTCTCTTTAGAGGTATCAAACTCGGGAATGCTATCTACCGTCCTCACTATAAAACTATAACCAATGTTTTTATACTCGAGCAAGAAAGCAGCAGACCGGGGATACTCGCCGTCAGCTAGGGGCTCCCTAATATTCCAAGCTTTGACCAACTCAGAGAGACAAACCTCGCTGAGAGAAGGTTCCAAGTTCTTTGACCTCACTGAAGAAAAAATAGGGAAGAGTTAGAAAGATCACAAATTAGTAAAGAAATTGAAAGAACAGATCAAAGACTACCTATATATTCTTCCTCATAAAAGGGAACATAGAACCTATCAGACCTCAACCCCTCAGTCTGGGGGAAAACTGCTAATTTCTAGCAAGGAAGCCATCTTGCCAATAGTCCTTATGGGAATCAGGTAGGTTTACTACCAATACCCTATCAAGACTCCTAGCTTTGAGATAGAGGACACCAGAACTAGTTCGAGAGAAGGAATAGCAAAAGCAGACCTCGGCAAGCCCTAATTTGGTACCATATAACTGATTAATTCTATGGAGGCCATTAATTATCTTCCAAATATTAGGCAAACACTGTGGAGGAACAATGTTGAAATAACCAAAGAAGTGCAAGAATAGATTATTGGGAGGAAAAGTAAGCCCCCCCTTGGGAAAGAAACAAGACATGAATCCAATGGGCACCCTCTATCTCTCTAATATTTCTAGGGGAGAAGAGCACTCAATCTCTACCCACTCTGGGATATTATAAAACTTCTAAACTCAGACACTGATCTATTACCAATCTTTTCCATTTGAAAACCCTAAATTCAAAGAGAAAACACAAAAAGAAGGCACAGAAGAATTACAAGATGGAAGTTTGACTTGAACGATGAAGAATCACAGGCCCAAATGACGAGGAAGATCGAAAGCGAAACGAATGACGACCGGGAGAAGAGAACGTGAATTGATAGAACTCACAGAAAATGGAAGAGTACTGAGGAGCTTGAAACGTTGATTGTGAAACGACTGCTTGGGATAACTTTTGAATGTCATTAATCATAGTTCACAAAACATGAAGCAAGTGCCACCTAAATCAGTCTTCAAACTTTGGGAGGAGTTGCACGATGTACAATGGAACCATTATGACAAATCATTTAAATTTATTGAGCCCCAATTGTGGCCCAACAAACTTAGGGAAAATTGTGGGTACCCATAATTAGAATGACGGGCCTGGACAAGTAGCCCAGTTAAAGCGGCCCAAATTCTAAACCACTCATTTCTTAATAATTAATTTCGAATATGACTAATCTTCTCCCATGTTCTCGTTGGGAGGTATTTTAGGAGAAGATGGAAAATGTGGGGGAGTCCAACACCCCCACCCCCTGAAAATAAACGTGTATATAATAAACCCTAAGTTCGTGGCATAGGACACGCACTGTATTCTCTGTAATCGCTCTCCGAAGTATATAGAAATAATACCGAATGCACCACCGTGGACGTAGGCATTCTCGCTGAACCACGTACATCTCCTGTTGTGTGATTGGCATTTTATATTTCCTACTTTACTTGGTGATTGCGCTTGTTTTATCTATTTGTGTTGAATAATAATTATCACCACAATTTCTCATGTAGGATTTTATCTCTTCAAGGGACTTTGAGCATTCCTCATTCCAAATGATGTATTTTTCTTTCTTCAATATCTGAAAGAATGGTTGACATCATTCGGAAGACTTAAAGATGAAATGATTGAGGGTTTCCAACATCCCTCTTAACTTTTACATCTTGCGCAGCGTCTTCTGAGGATTAACATTATTGATCGCTACTGTCTGGTTGAGGTTAGGCACAATAACCCTTTTACTGACTAAGTACCCAGGGATCTTTTAGGACTGAACATCAAAGGTGCATTTGGCCACATTGAGCTTCATCTAACAGTGCTTGAGGATCTTAAAGGTTTTTTTTCAAATCATCCAGTTGGCAATATTTGTGCTTGATTTTGATAAGCATTTCGTTAATGTATACTTTTGTCGTACCCTCGGTTGTTGCTTAAATATCTTTGTGACCAATTGATGGTACGTGGCTCCTTAATTTTTAAGGCCAAAGGGTATGACCGTATAATAACACATGCCAAGGGTGGTTATCAATGATGTTTTATCTTGATCGGGGATGAAAAAATGGATCTTGTCATATCCTATGTATGCATCCAAGAACCTCATTTGCATATGACTAGCTATGGCTTCGATCAACTGATCAATCTTTGGAAGAGGGAAGTTGTATTTGAGACAGGATTTAATGAGGTCCATAAAGTTTATGAACACTCTCTAACTTTAATTACTCTTCTTTACCACCACCGATTATGAGAGCCATTTCAGGAATTGAACTTATCTAAAGGACCTTGCCTCTAGAAGTTTCCCTACCTCCGTTTTCAAAGCCTTTGCTTTATCTAGGTTAGTTTAACGAGCCTTCTTTGTGATCGACGGATAAGCGGGTTCCACAGGAATCCTTTGACACATAACTGCGGGGTCAATCTGAGGCATACTGGATTACTTCCTAGAAAATATATCTTAATTCTTCTTTAACAGAGATATAAAATCTTCCCTTTCTTATTCGAATAATGTGGCGTGGATAAAGAATTCCCTTCATAGACGAGACTTGTCAAAAGTTATCTCTTTTTACTACTCCTTGACCTTATCTACTAGGTCCAACCTTATTTCATCCATCCCTGGTCTTTATTACTTTAGTTGCTATTTGTACGGTGTGGAATTGTCTTTAGGAGAAGTCGATGAGAGGGATGGTCTCTTATTTCAAGTCTTCCATCTTTAGATTGATCTTGTTAAACAACTTGAAGTAGATAAATTCAAAAGAGCCTCCTTGATTGACTAGTAGCTTATCCATAGCCCAATTTTCAATCCTAAAGGTGATTACTAGCTCATCTTTGTGTGGGATCCAAACCTGAATCAAGTGGTCTTCTATGAAGATAATGTGTTGTTATAGTCTATGTCTTCTGGGCCCTTGCACTTGCATGTCAGACTTTTGGAAGTGTTAATTTGGAAGGCCGCCACTACTGAAGTGACCTTCTTAAGATCAATTCGGACTGAGTTTCCATGGATCTACTTTTAACTTGAAGCACCATGAATGCCAGTGAACTCATGTACCAACTCATCTTCCAAGACACTGTCCAATTTTTAGTCGGCACTCGAGGCAACTTTGTTACTTTTGTTCTCCACTTACTTGTTTAGATGTCATGGGATATATATTCTAGATGATATTTTAGGACTTTACAGCTCTCAATTTTATGCTCGTTCTCTTTGTGGTGGGGGCATCTGAGTGCATTGTTACTTTTTTTTGTATCTCCTCCTTCCATCTACGGGCACTTGAGAAATTACTAGTCTTTGATCTTACTTAAGATCTTGTAAATCGATTACTTGAACATGACATTGATTGATTAAAAAGGTTTGTATGGATCTTCCTTATCCCCTTTCATTGGACCTCCATTGTGTTTCTTCCCCCTGCGCAGGGGTGCCTTCTTTGTCATTCCCTTTGGTCGCCTTCACAGGACCATTGCCACATTTGCTTAGGGTGACCACATCTTCCACCTTAGCATAATTTTCTATGCATTACATAAGCTCGTCAATGGTATCTTCCTCCATTTTGGTTAGGGACTAGTGCAACATGGATATGTGGGGCAACCCTATCTTGAATTATGCCATGGTAACCTGCTTCGAGAATTTTTTATCTTCTTTATAGGTTTCATAGTACTTCCTGGAATAATCCCGCAAGGTCGCTTGGGATTTCTTCCACATCACGAGGAGATAATTAATTCTCTACTAATAAGATCTGCTCGTAATGAACTGAACAATGAAGTATTTGGCGAGTTACTTGAAATCTTTGATTAACCTATGTGGAAACCTATCAAACCATTTTTTGCTCGACATCCCCCAAGTTGGGGGGAATATGCGGCACATAAGGGAGTCATTATGATTCTAAAAGGTCATGGATTTCATGTATTGGTGCATGTGATCAATGGGGTCGGTCCTTCTATCATACTGTTTGAACCTTGGGGTTGAAAACTTCTTCGAGCCTCTTTATTCGTAATTTCCCTTAAAAAGTGATTCCATCTGAGTGATGAGGGACCTCGTGGTTAGTTCTTTGGTGGATTTAGACCTACGATTGGCAGGGTGTTGATCCATCTACTTTCGCACTGAATATCAGATATCATGTCAACAATGTCGTTCTTCTTGATTCTCCATCGTCAGGCCACTTTTGTGCTCACAATATTCCTGGCCGTGATGCAAACTCCTTCCTTGATTGCATTTTTTCTCTCCTAAGGACGAGGCATCCGAAAATGACACTTGCTTTTATCTCTGCAGAGCTCCCACTCTAATTTTCTAGGCATCATTGGAGATGCGTGTTTTCCTCCATTTGGAGGCGTATTGCCTCCTCTTGATGATGGAGACGTTGTTCATATGCATCGACCAGTCATGTGATACGAGTGGATCTAGGCTACTCATTACTTTGCTTAGATTGTTTCTCCCCTTGGCGATAATGTGGGTGAGGGGATCCCTGTCTCTTATTTAGGTGGATCTCAAACCTAGTTCTGCGTGGCACCATTCCACCTTATTGATTGTCTATAAGGGGTGCACTATGAGGGTGAGACATTACTTATTTTCGTCTTTAATTAAATTTGGGAAAGAAATCGATTCTCACTGACACTACCAATTATGAGAATAATTAATTTTCAAACAATTATCCTAAGTGGTTAATTTCGAGCCAAAAGTAAATAATCTCACAAGATAAAGATTTATGTGGTTCTTCAATGGCCTATATAAATGGGGTATTTCTCTTTTCTCATTACTATTTTATGATTTGATAACAAGAACTACATGTCACCTTTTTCCTGGGGTGAGGGTTACATTTATAGAGACGGGAGATATGGAGTCGTGTAGGACACTTTCCTTCTGCTAATTAGGTAGTTTCTTGATTCAAGCTCATCTCTCTGGGATCCACGCATATGGATCTTATCTTTATGAGTTATCTCTTATAATGATCCTTACCCTTTAGTATTGGGTTAGCCTTTCGGTAGGTTCGAACTATTTGGGCCTCTTGGCTTGGCCCGCTAGGTTTATACCCCACAGTGTACTAACATGATTAATTAGGAACATGTGTTTTTATGGAGAACATGGATTTAATTTTGAGACCGACCTAAATCACCATTTTATTTGGAAAACCCATTTTATTTATTCTTTTATAAACTGAATTAGATTAGTATAATCAATTTTAAGGTATATATAAAATTTTGATCTCCGTGGTTGATTTTAATTTAAAATTATTTTATTTTTGAATAAATAATATTGTGATATTAGGTAAAATAATGTGTACAAGTAAATTGGAAATTACAAAGGATTTAAATTGGTACGTTAAGAATTAAATTAATAGTCTTTTTAAAACCATCAAGTTTTAGAAAATAAGTGGGAGAGGGGTTTTAACATAAACCACATGGTCTCCATCAATTTTTTTTAAATTGTGATGTAATTAATTCCTCATGTCAGCTTCATTTGACCCCCATCGGTTGGTTTTAATATCGGTATCATGGAAATTTTATAACTCTTAAGTGATAGTTTATTGAAATTAAATGTGAGTGATTTAATTCCTCCTAATGGGTAAGTTCTACACGATCAAGTTTAATTTTAATGAATGTACTAATGGTATATGCTTAGACACAACTTTTGATAGCCTCCCCATCAGAGTCAGTGTCATTAGGAGTGGGACCAATATTGTCTAGACAACATAATAAAAGACACAAAGTTTTCTTGTTCTAGGTGGTGTGATTTAAGAACCCATTAATAAATCCCACATCATAGGATAAGTAGGATGTCCGACGAATTAAGTTTAAAAATTAGCAGTTGAGCGATGCCACTTTAAAATTTAATCAAATTAATTCCCATTTGTTAAGTGGAAATTAATTTTAAAATTACCTGACTATAATATTTGGAAAATGAATTCAACATTTTCTCACGATATATTTCTTAAAGGTTTATTTGGAATTAACTTTAAGAAACGAAAACGTAAGTGAACATTGTTCTAACTTAAGGGAATAAGAAAATAATTTAAACCGTAGTTCCAATCCATGTTTTAAAATTTTGATGCGATTGATTCCTTGTGTTATCTTGTTCTTGTCCCCCATTGGATGGTTTTAATCGAGGAATCACGACATTTTAAAATACATGATAATCCTTTTAAATTAAGTGTTAATTTTTTTAGGTTCCCCCATCGAAAAAGTTTTATAAAAACATATTATTTTTAAATAATTAACCGATTGGAATTTTTAGACACCTATGGTTGGTTGATGACACTTAAACAAGAATCATGTTCTTATGAGGATTTCATCATTGGTTGATCAAAGTATTATTTGGATTACATTATGTGGGTAAATCTAATACATTCAGTAATTTGAGAGTAAGGATCATTGGTAGCCAAAGATTGGTGTTGGTTGTTTGAGAGGAAGTTTACTTCTTTCCCGAAAGAGAAGTGGGATGACAAGGTTAAATCTCATGTACAATGGTTTGGGTTTAAGGAAAGTTCATACTCCTCAGTAGCAGTGGAATAGCTGAGAATGATCTATTCTCACTATAAGTAGTTAGAAATTTTATAGCAACGTGTTCAGTTCTTCCTTGGTTTGTAAGGAAAATGACAAGGTAATGATTTATCTCTTAAAACTAATTACAGAATTTACGGTATGATCATGGGTCACCTAGTACAAAGACCCGAGAACCATAAACCATGACGACAACTTGATGCAGAGGTTCTAAGTAACTAAGAAATTACTTTAAAGATAAATAATACTTATTATTGGAAATTAGAATAAGGAAGGAGTATTAGTAATGGGATATTCTTACGAATTTTGGTGTAGACACAAAATTAATATAGGTTAATTATTTATTGTACCCCAATTTTAGAAAAGTTGGTTTTGATTTTCTCAATAGGTCTTAAACTAATATTCGATTGATTTTATACAATTGTTTTATCAAAATTGCATGTCTTTTATTTGTTTCGGGGCATTGAAAAATAATGTATACATTATAATGTTTGTCTTGCCACTACTGCTAAATACTGAATTGAATAAAGTTACAGACAAATCATTAAAGAGAAAATTTCCTTTCTCCAACCCAACACAATTTTGGCAGTTGCCCTTAGGTTAGTTTGTCCTACATGGAATTTGAAGACTCGTTTAAAATGCACAATCAACTTCATTGGAAGTGGATGCACTTCTAGTCTTGAATCCCATTGAAAAGGTAAAATACCCAAGGGGGATTCACGGTCCAAAACTAAAAGTCCGAAGATGTGTTGGTAATGGTTCACTTCGATTAATGTGATTTAGTATCCATCTGTGAAAGAGGAGGTTTTGAGTGCTTCATTGATTTCATTGATGATCCCTCAACGGTATGGATATGTTTATATCGTGCACCACAAGTCCGAAATATTTTATTAGTTCAAAGTGTGCAAGTCTCAGATGGAATATGGAAAGGTATACTAATCCAAAATTCTATGATCTGATAGTAGTGGTGTTTACCTCTTGGGATAGTTAAGGATCATTTATCGAAGGTGTGGGGATTTTATCCCAGCAGTCTACACAATGCATTCCACTTTATAATGGCATAGAGGATAGGACGAAATAAGACTTATTTGGGAATGATAGGGTCCATGGGTATTTATTGAAGACTGTAATATTTTTACTTAAGAGATGGGTGTATACATTTGTATTTTAATTTCTTCTTAATCAGTCTCTTCAAACTCCCCTTAAACATTAGAGTGGGCGCAAAATTATTCTAGGACATGTTTAGATTTGGGGGTTCCCGACATTTGTGATGTGGAACGAGGAAAGAAGTTGAAGTTAAGATATATGTATGTCTTTTAGTTGGATATTTCAAAGGTTATAAAGGTAGTAAATATCATATTCATAGGAACAAGAATCACATTGATTGCATCAAGGGTCGGTTCTTGTAAGAGGTTTATGTAATAAACCATAGACGCACGTGTAAATTGGACACACACGATATAAAAGGAACATTATGTTACCAATGTTTCTAAGCTACTTGTGCATGATAAAATACAAATTGATATCGATAATACACTACCAATGATCAGGGTACACATGCCACTTAAACTAGATAGCAAGTGGTGTCAAATCCTAGTGGGAGCATCATGAGTCATACTAAATGGTTTGTGTTTTAGGTGATTGTTTCAATGAGATCCCAGGAAAACACAAATTAAGTCCCAGGAACTACAACAAGGCATTCCAAGACAAAGGCTATTGATTTGACTTATTATAATGGATACCGAAAGGGATTTGAGTCATAAGTTAACCTACAAGAAGTTAAAAATAGATGGATGGGAACGCGAAACCCTATAACGAAACAGTTTACTTAGAAAGATAGGAATTGAATATGAGAAAGCCTTCTCGCGGTAGCAAGCTAAAGTTTGTTCAAATTGCCTTAATGTCAAGAATACATTCTTAAACGATTGTCTTGACAAGTACAAAGAAAGAAGTCGGTAAAAGCAAATAGATATAAGATTGTAAGGTCCATTTATGAATTTAAGAAAACATCAAGGTCTTGGGTCATTCATCTTGATCAAGTAATAAATTTTTCGTTTTGATCAAATCATGAAAGTACTTTCTTTTTTAGAAGTATGACAAAAATGTGTTGGTATTTCTAGTACAATTTGTGGATAATGCTTGCCTAATCGGGGACGAGGTGGGAGTATTATTTTACATTGGAGTGTGGTTATCCAAATATTCGATATAAACTACTTAGGAGAAGACATGCACATCTTTATGATCAAGCTTTTGCGAAATTGGTTGAAAAAGATGTTGGGCTTATCCCAAGTCAATAGTGTAAATGTTTTATAAATTTGATTAAAATCTAGATCCCATGAAAAGAGGTTTTTTTAAGTATGGAATTACTATGTCTGGGGAATCAATGTCTTCGAAAATTTAGTTAGATGGAAAAAATGAGGAATATACCTGATGCTTTGGCGGTGAGCAGCCTTATGCATGGTAATGTGTACTATACCAAATTTTATTATTCCTTTAGCATGATGGACATATTTAAATCAAATAGTCATAAAGACTATGTTTTTCTATCAGATAAGGATTCTAAGTTTTCATCCTCAGAATATGTGTTTACCTAAGTAGGGGGTTGATCTAAGTTACCGGAGTGTGAAGCAGTCTTGGATTGATGACTGTACCAGGGAAGCCATAGTTTTCACTTTATAGACAACTAAAAAGGATATATGACTTGGTTAATTCCTAAGTAACTCGGGTGAAGTTCCTTCAAGTCCAATGGTCTATTATACTTTTAGGGTTCATAGCGGTATGATTGTAAGTTAGAGAAAACCTTTAGCCCATAAAAAGGTTAAGCACATTGAGTTTAGGTTTCACTTAGTTAAAGAGTTCAAATAATGTGGTTGATGAACAAGGTTGTATCAGATAACATTCGGTTAATGTCCTACGTATGTAAAAGCAATAGAGATGGGTGTGAATAACCATAAGTCCAATTAATTTCACTTTTCCCAAATTTAAAGATCGAACTTTTAAACTAGATTCTCCCAATTAAACCATTCTTGTGAAAACGTATTTATCAAATTTATCTTTTTATCCTAAACATACATCTAGGTTATAATATATAAAACAAATTAAATCAAATCACAAGACACCAATGTACGAGGAAACCACTAAGGGTAAAAACCTCGGACGACCCAACCAGACAATCACTATGATTTGGTTTTACAAAGCATAAATAGTAGACTTACACAACGATTCGATCCCCCACCATCCCTTATGCTTTTCTATCTTCAACCACTCCTCCACAGTGCATCGCAGGAGTATACCTATGCCACATCCACAACACGCGAGTCCCCGCGCATCCCAGTATCCACCGATGCAGCTCAATAACTGTCTACGATTCGAAACACAAAATCCCCTTCTTTTTCACCGTAATTAGAACATATGGATCCCACCGAATGAAAATAGGTTCTTCTAATGATGGTAGAAACAAAATAGATGCCTAAACAAGATCTCAAAGTGTATGTATTGTGAATCTTCGATCTTGTAAACAAAAGGGTGAAACTTTGGCGATTTGGAACTCTAAATAGAAGCGAATTCATTTTTGCAAAAGAGTTCTTATAAAATATCAGTCTGAAATGCCTTAAATAGGAAAACACAATTTTCGAGGTGGCATAGGATCATTTGATCGAGAATTCACTATCGTTCTAATGATATCATGATCTCTCTCAAACGAAGTTAATCTCACTTCTAGCGACCTCAAAAAAACCAGTATAGTACGCCCTCATTCGAACGTTCTTTGATCAATGCTTTAAACGAGTGACAAAAGTCCTTCAAACGAGACTGAAATATCATTTCAACGAGGTCAGCGAAACTTAAAACTTAAAACTTAAAACTCAGCCTCCAGATAAACTCAGAAAAAAATCAAAAAAATTAAGTTCCATACGTTTTTAAATAAAACAAACACCCTTAATAAAAATTCCAAGGACTCATAAACTATATGCATTCATACTTGCGAGATCCTCAACATATGTCAAGACAAATATGGAACGGTAAACACGACACGACATATCCAGTCTTTGAAGCTTGGCTGCTATATCTTCATCAAATGACGTCATAGTCTTATGGTATCATAAATTCAATGTTTATCCAATGAATCAAACATTTTGACCAGACTAATGCCAATTACATACAAGTTGACTCTGTTGGAAATTTATCCTTACAAATCTCTCCCTTTGGCTATTCCTGGACAAAACCAAACAAAAATACTATGGGATGTAAATTTCTCTAAAAAGACTCATTCCCCGACCCCCAAAAGGAAAAATTATAGATGCTAGACAAACACACAAGTATGAGTAACTTTGCTTTACTTGAAAAACTTTGTTGCATCTTATAATCCTGCACACTTAAACACACCTTAAAATGCAAAGAGAAAATAACAAGTATAAATCCGCAAATGAATAAACATCTAACAATGTCTAAACAATCTAAACCTAGGTAAGACATCTCCCCCTAAGATAAAGATGACCTAATCATGCAAAGGAAAGATAACATTTCTCCACCTTTTTTCAGGAGTAGATAAAATAAGATAGCATAAATAATTACTCCCCAAAAATCAAATCTCCCCCTAAATATCTGATCATGAGATACCAATAATAAGAAAGGTATATGGGAATAAACCATGCAACGGTGTAACGTGTATCAAACATGCAACATGACAATTCAAGGACAAGTAATCCAAAAGATCAAGCATCTGATAAATATAGACTAAATGTAAACTGCAAACACTCAAAACAAAATATCATATATAATATATGCCGAATATATCAATGAAAATCCAACACGTATATATAGATATAAACTACCCCAAAACATGTCACAAAACACATAAGCTTTACATAAAAGCACAATATCGATGTGTCTAAACATGTGGAATGGAATGAAGGGGTGAGAACTAAAAATAAGTGAATTATGACCCAAACATTCAGATATGTTCAAAAAGTTCAAATTGACTGCAAAACTTTATCAAATTGAGATTTAGCCTAAAATGACAAGATAAAGTGAACTTAATGAAAAAACAAGCACAATGCACACAAGAATAGAATATTAATAATTCTACAAATCAATAGTGTCATGACAAAATAAGTATAATTAGGATTCATTGTGAAAACCCATTGATCCTTAACTAAACATCTTGAGAAGATAAATAATAACGCCTAATTTTCGATTCTCAATTCTTTTGAAGTGATTGCTTTTCAGAGATCAAATAAACAAAACTAAGTTGGCCCCATTTTGGTAATTTTTCTATTTTTATTTCCTTTAATCTTTTTATTAGGCTCTTGCCAACGGTGGCTTTCCAACAAAGGAGATATGCTCCTTTCGTAGCCATTTCCCATGCACACTCAAAAAATAATCAAATAAATGCTCACGAGCAACGTTTCTTACTTGCACAAATTCCCCATATTAAAAAAATATTTAGATGACAAGATTCATGAGAGAACATCTCATAAAGATAAAATATACATATAATTTAAAATCTAATAAGCTCGTGCATGTGTGTGAAGAGGCATATGCAAAGTAGCCACATGTAAAAAATCTAATCAAGTTAGAAACAACTCCATAAACATGGTTAAGAATAATATAGGTATTGTAAGGACACAAATTTCCAATTGAGTCCATATGTAGTTTTGGCTCAATTCCGGACAAAAATATTTATTCATAGGATATTATTTAATTGTAATATTCTCAAGCCTATGAAGTGTTTGTTGAAGACGTAGCGGCAAAGAATATAAAGCTTCATCAAAATGCCGGTTTGCGTGCCTCGTTTCTACGTCAACAACTATGGTTCCATGCACCCAAGGTATGAATGCAATTATGTTTATATAGGATCTTGGAACAAAGTTTATTGGGTGTTAGGTTTAATATAAACTGCGTTTTTTATTTTCAGAAAAATTTAATTAGAACTTTAAATTAAAGTATATAAAGTTTCTGGGCCAAAAATTGAATTTTACAAAATTTCTGGAAGTCGTTTCGAAATGTCGTTCGAACGAGTTTTTCGTTCGAACCAGGTTTCGTTCGAACGAACCTGCCAACGAGTTCCCACTAAGGCATACTGGTCTGTCGTTAGAAATGTCGTTCGAATGAGATTATCGTTCTAACGAGATTTCCAACAAGCTTATAACGAGTCCATACTGGAGCGTCGTTAGAAGTCTCGTTCGAACGAGACTTCGTTCGAATGAAATGTCGTTCGAACGAGCTGTCAGGCGGGAACAGTTTTTGGCAGTTTTTGGCAGTTTTTCACCCACTTCCCCACTTGGTTTTTAACCACCTTTTACAGACTTTAATAGGTGCGGGAATGACATTTTCCAAACTAACATTTCCATAACTTTTCCAACTAAGTTTATCTCTTAGAGAGAGTTTGAAAGCAAAAATGGTTTAGGAAAATGTTCATGTTTTGAGTGAGATTTTTAGAGAAAAATATTTTCATCACTCTAGTTTTTACACCCAATTGTGTTTATCCAAGTTCATATATACATATCAAATTTCTTGGAGTTTGGCACCGGTTTATCTCTACCGAATTCAAGAAGAGAAGTTTTGGTTTGCTTCTACATCCATTAAAGAAGAAGACTCTTTGTTGTGACTCTACCCACTTGGAGAAAGGCTCCATGTACGGGTGAGGGTGACCATAGAAAGCCCCATCGGTGGATTCCGAGACCACGGTGGTGTTCCGAGGTTATCTGCTAGGAAGAGGTGTCTACAAGAAGAAGCGTCGAGGCTTGAGAGGGATCGAGTCAGTCGTTGTAAGTCTATCTGTCTTGTAATTGTAATTCCGTATCTAGTGGATTTGTGGCTAGGGCCGTCCGAGGTTGTTTCCCGTCTTGGGTTTTTCCTCGTACATCGCGGCGTAGTGTGATTGGTTTATTTTATCTTGCATAATAACGTAGAACGCATGCTTAGACTAATTCAAGATAAAATTCGGTTTACATCATCACACTCACTTGAATTTGGACTTAAATTAAATATTCGGTAATGTTGTTTAATTCAAGTCATTTGCTAAAATTTGGTTTCGCCTAACTTGCTAATATTGATGAATATGACTTAGGCAAATTCTAGGACTTGGAACAATTAATTGGCTTAAGTGAATATACTAATTGTTTAATTTTGTTGAACCATCTTCCTTACGCTTCCGCATTAATCTTGAGTTTTTACATAAAAAGGAAATTATTAACTTTGATTTTAATTCATAAAATCACAATCCGGGGATCTTACGGTTACAAATTGGTATCAGAGCCAAAGCGATAAATTATTTCGTTAACGATCTTTTTAAATAATTTTTGGCTAAAATGGATTTTTCCCCATTTTCAAAATTTCCTATTTTCGATGGTTCAAACTACGCGTATTGGAAAGCGCATATGAGATCGGCACTAAAATCTATCGACGAGAGAGTTTGGATGTCTGTTGTTAACGGGTGGTCCCCACCAACTTATTTAGTTGAAAATGAATGTGTTATCAATCCCGCCGATAGATGGACTGAAAATAAGTTTAAACTTGCTAATTTCAATTCTCGTGGTTTAAATGCCTTATTTAGCGTTGTCACACCGGATGAATTCCGTCGTATTATGACGTGTGAAACTGCTAAAGAAGCTTGGGATATTTTACAATTAACTCATGAAGGAACTAGTGTCGTTAAAGCTTTAAAACTCCAAAACCTCACCACTCAATTTGAAACTATCAAAATGAATGAAAAAGAAACTTTTGATGAATTCTATGCTAGACTTTCTGATATTGTTAATTCATCTTTTAACTTGGGAGAGAAAATACCTGACGACCGTGTTGTAAAGAAAATTTTAAGGTCCCTACCCGATAGATTTATTCCAAAGGTGACCGTTTTAAATTCTTTACCAACTTTAGCCTCTACGAAATTAGAAGTGCTTGTAGGTGATTTACAAACCTATGAGCTAGATATGTTTCCCTCTAAAACTGAAAAGAAAATCGAAAAGGGGGTTGCTTTAAGAGCCCGAAAAGAGGTCAAACAAGTAGTAGAGAGCGATAGTGATAGTGACTCGGAAGACATGGCTTTATTTGCTCGTAAATTTAGAAAATTTCTTAAATTTAACAAAGATAAATTTAAAAATGATTTTAAGAAATTTGATACTTCTAAACATGATAAAAGCGAGAAGATTTCTAAAGCCGAGAAGATCCCTAAACCTAGCAATGACAATTTAGATAGGGACGAGTCTGATAAGTGTTTTGGTTGTGAAGGTTATGGCCATAGGGCGTTTGAGTGCCCCACTAAACTAAGGAAAGAGGGTAAGCGACCCATTTCATATAATGCAACCCTTAGTGATAGTGATAAGGAAGAGAAGCCCGATTCCCCCACTAAGAAAAATTTTGTGGCTTTTATGGCTAGTCATGTGAGTGATAGTGAGAACTCATCGATTGATGAAACGATAGCACATGCCACTTCCAAGGTCATTATACATGATTCTCTTGTTTTTGATGATAGTGAGAGTGAAGAAGAAAGAGAGAGTGAAAATGAAGAAGAGGTTAATGTGAGTGAACTTCAAAATGCTTTTCAAGAACTTTACAAAGAATCTATTAAATTGAAAAGAGCTAATTTGAAGTTAGAAGCTAGTTTAAGAAAGAGTGTCAAGGTCGTTGATGAAAATGATTTAATAGAAGACCTTAGGACACGTGAGAGTACTCTTCGAGAGAAGCTAGAATATGTAGAAGGCGAAAGAGATAGCCTTAGGGGTTTAATGGAATCCTTGAAAAAGGAGCTTCTTGCTTTTGAAGAGCGAACTGTTTTATTAGAGTCTAATATTTTGGAATTGCAAGATAAATTAAAAGACTCTAGCAATGTCAAATTTGATTTGGAGTGTCGTTCGGAAAAACTAGATAAAATGTTAGGAACGGTCCAAATTAAAAATGACACTTGTGGTTTAGGCTTCAATACTTGTAATGAATTTACTCATAATGCCAAAACCACTGTTTTAGGAGAATCTACTAGGAATGCATTTAATGATCACTCCTTAGGTAAATCTTTTCGACATGCTCTTGCTTGTACACATTGTGGTCGAAAAGGTCATGTTAGGAAATTTTGTTTTGATCTTAAATGAATTCCTAGAAAATCCCATAGTAAAGTAACCACAGTAGTTAACGTTCCAACACCCCAAGATAGTCATTCTTCATTAATTTGGGTTAGGAAATCCGACTTGGTTGTCTTGCAAAATAGGGTTTTTGATTCTCATTTACTTTCACATGCTTCCTCCCTTGCTAAATCTAATGGATGAATGTGTTAGTATTTGCATACTTTAGCATTTGTACTTCATGCTATATTCACATGCTAAATGTATGCTTGTTTAGTCATTTTCTAGCCATTGCCTTATTTCATATCACATGCTAGAAATTATGACTTCTTTATCTTTTTGTATTATATTTTGTGTTTGAATTAATTGAAAAATATAAAAAGATTTCTGTTTATCATTTGTGTTTTATCTGTTTCATTTGAGATTAATGAAAAATACAAATGATTTTTGTTTATCCTTTTGAGTATATATATTTATTTTTGGTGCAAAATGTTAAAAACTCAAAAAGATTTTTTTTTGTGTGTCTTTTAGTTTGACACACTTTAAGTGGCATATATTTGTGTTTGAATCCCATCTTTTACGCTCCCATGTGGCTAGAACTTTTGGTTTAGATTTTCAATCCTAAAAATGTTCTTTACCATGCTTTATATGGAGTAGTTGGATTTTGTATTGTTTAAATGGATTCTATTTTTATATGCCTCTTTTCACACATGCACGAGCTCTTTTATCATCTTAAATGTCACATGTTATATTTGAGATTTTTGAGGTGTTCTCCTACCAATCTAGTCATCTACATATCTATGACCTAGGAGGACTAGTGCATGTCAAAATCCGTTGCATGAGAGATTTGTGTGAAAAATGAAAACATGATAAATAAAAATGTGCACGGGGAAGGGCTCCGAAAGGATAAATTAAATCCTTTGCGATAGTAAGCCACCGTTTATTGGATCTAAAAGAAATACGTGATCCAAAGGCCTAAAAACAGAATATTTGGCATTTAAAGAAAACAATTGCCAAGGCCTATGTTTGTTTGATATATTCATTCAAAATAAAAAGAATATATATGCTTATTGAGGGAGAATTGGATGGTATATCAACGGTTTGCACAATGTCCGTTTATCCTAGTTGTCTTTAATGTCATGACTCTATTTGGTTTGTAGAATCATCATCATGCTAGGCTTGTATGCATTGTGTATGTTTGTTCATTGAGTTCAATCTTTATATTGTCACATGAGGTTATATTTAAATGTGATAAAGTTTGCAATCAAATGAGAACTCCGTGAATGTTTATTAAGTGTTTGGGTCTAAATTTAATTATTGCTAGTTCACACCCCTACACTTCCGTTTCCATATGACACATTTTTGCCATACGAGTGTGCAAACTTATTGTATTTTGTGTCATGTGTGTGTTTATATCTATATATATATATGCAAGTGCTTCATTGATATATTTCTAGTTTATATATATATGATATTTGTTTTGTCTTTGCCTATTCTTTTCATGCCCATATGCTTTCATGTCTTAACACTTTAAGCTTCAACATGCTTTTATGTTTATTAGTTCTTTATGATAGGGGGAGAAATGGTATCTAATCCTATTATTATCGCGTCTTAGTTTGGGGGAGATTTAACTTAGGGGGAGACGTCTTTCTAAGTAGGTCACGTGTTTGATAAAGGGGAGAATTAATTTAGGGGGAGTAATTAATTAATTGGTAATTAATTAATTGCATTTAATACTTTGATATTTCCTATGCATTTGATGAGTTTGCTTAAGTGTGCAGGATTTCTTCTAAAGCGGCATTATTTAAACGGCAAAGCATTTGATCCTTGGGTTGAGTCAAGTTTGGGTGGGTTATGTTTTGAGTCTAGTGAGCTTGACGGCCCTTTAGGATTTTTGTTTTGGTTTTTGTCCCGGAATAGCCAAAGGGGGAGATTTGTAAGGACACAAATTTCCAATTTAGTCCATATGTAGTTTTGGCTCAATTCCGGACAAAAACATTTATTCATAGGATAGTATTTAATTATAATATTCTCAAGCCTATGAAGTGTTTGTTGAAGACGTAGCGGCAAAGAATATAAAGCTTCATCAAAATGCCGGTTTGCGTGCCTCGTTTCTATGTCAACAACTATGGTTCCATGCACCCAAGGTATGAATGCAATTATGTTTATATAGGAGCTTGGAACAAAGTTTATTGGGTGTTAGGTTTAATATAAACTGCGTTTTTTATTTTCAGAAAAATTTAATTAGAACTTTAAATTAAAGTATATAAAGTTTCTGGGCCAAAAATTGAATTTTACAAAATTTCTGGAAGTCATTCGAAATGTCGTTCAAACGAGTTTTTCGTTCGAACCAGGTTTCGTTCGAATGAACCTGCCAATGAGTTCCCACTAAGGCATACTGGTCTGTCGTTAGAAATGTCGTTCGAACGAGATTGTTGTTCTAACGAGATTTCCAACGAGCTTCTAACGAGTCCATACTGGAGCGTCGTTAGAAGTCTCGTTCGAACGAGACTTCGTTCGAACGAAATGTCGTTCGAACGAGCTGTCAGGCGGGAACAGTTTTTGGCAGTTTTTCACCCACTTCCCCACTTGGTTTTTAACCACCTTTTACAGACTTTAATAGGTGCGGGAATGACATTTTCCAAACTAACATTTCCATAACTTTTCCAACTAAGTTTATCTCTTAGAGAGAGTTTGAGAGCAAAAATGGTTTAGGAAAATGTTCATGTTTTGAGTGAGATTTTTAGAGAAAAATATTTTCATCACTCTAGTGTTTACACCCAATTGTGTTTATCCAAGTTCATATATACATATCAAATTGCTTGGAGTTTGGCACCGGTTTATCTCTACCGAATTCAAGAAGAGAAGTTTTGGTTTGCTTCTACATCCATTAAAGAAGAAGACTCTTTGTTGTGACTCTACCCACTTGGAGAAAGGCTCCATGTACGGGTGACGGTGACCATAGAAAGCCCCATCGGTGGATTCCGAGACCACGGTGGTGTTCCGAGGTTATCTGCTAGGAAGAGGTGTCTACAAGAAGAAGCGTCGAGGCTTGAGAGGGATCGAGTCAGTCGTTGTAAGTCTATCTGTCTTGTAATTATAATTCCGTATCTAGTGGATTTGTGGCTAGGGCCGTCCGAGGTTGTTTCCCGTCTTGGGTTTTTCCTCGTACATCGCGGCGTAGTGTGATTGGTTTATTTTATCTTGCATAATAACGTAGAACGCATGCTTAGACTAATTCAAGATAAAATTCGGTTTACATCATCACACTCACTTGAATTTGGACTTAAATTAAATATTCGGTAATGTTGTTTAATTCAAGTCATTTGCTAAAATTTGGTTTCGCCTAACTTGCTAATATTGATGAATATGACTTAGGCAAATTCTAGGACTTGGAACAACTAATTGGTTTAAGTGAATATACTAATTGTTTAATTTTGTTGAACCATCTTCCTTACGCTTCCGCATTAATCTTGAGTTTTTACATAAAAAGGAAATTATTAACTTTTATTTTAATTCATAAAATCACAATCCGGGGATCTTACGGTTACAGGTATCTATAATCATAACCAAATGTCCTAGCCACATGTAAAGTGCGACGTGAATTGGATTAAAAAATATCAATATGCCTCACAAAATGTGTAAAACTAAACTACACTAAAATCGAAAATCTTTTTGAATTTTTCAAAAATTTAGCAAAACAAAATCTTTTTGTATTTTTTTCAATATAACTCAATAAAAGAAAAATATAATACAAAAAGTACACATGTCATAACACTAGAAAACTTATATCACGAAGCATAACTAGAGTATGACAAACACACCATGCAAACAATCAATGATAAGATATAATGTGTGTAGCATGTGAGAATTAACTAATCTGACATTTAATGTCTCCAAAATGGATTTTGTAAGGACACAAATTTCCAATTAAGTCCTTTGTAGTTTTGGCTCAATTTCGGGCAAAAATGTTTGAGTCATAGGATATAGTTATTGATCATCCTTCAAGCCTATGGCGTACTAAAGTTGAAGACGTAGCGGCCAAGTTTAAAGCTTCATCAAAATGCCGAGTTTAAAGTGCCTCGTTTCTACGTCATCAACATGGTTCCATTGCTCCTAAGGTATGAATGCATTTTAATATATATATATATATATATATATATATATATATATATATATATATATATATATATATATATATATATATAGGAGCTGGGAACATTTCATTTTGGTTGTAGTTTATTTAAAATTGTTGTTTATTTTCAAACATATTTTATTAAAACTTTAAAGTAAAGTATATAAAGTTTCTGGTCCAAAATTAGAAATTTTCAACTTTCTTGAAGTTCGTTCGAAGTGTCGTTCGAACGAGTTTTTCGTTCAAATAATATGTCGTTCGAACGAGTTCCCCAAAAGTCCACTGGAATGTCGTTCGAAGTGTCATTCGAGCGAACTTGATGTTCAAACGAGATTTCCAACGAGATTTCGAACGAGTTCACACTAGAACTTCGTTAGAAGCCTCGTTCGAACGAGACTTCGTTCAAACAAAAATCTCGTTCGAATAAGATTTGGCGGGAACAGTTTTTTTGGGCAGTTTTTGACAGTTTTCCCACTTTCCCACTAATTTTCCCTACTATCTTTTGACAGGACTTCTTAAGTGCGGAAACCATGTTTTTTTGAACTTAACTTTTAATACTATTACAACCCTAGAGAGAGTTTTTTGAGTTTTCATCTTTCCAAAGAAAAGTCCATTGTTTAAGTGTATATTTTTCCAAGAAAAATCTTTTAAACACTTGTTTCACACCCAAAGTTTGTTTATCCAAGTTCATCCATATATATATATATATATATATATATATATATATATATATATATATATATATATACTTTGCTTGGAGTTTGTCACCGGTTTATCTCTACATATTGAAGAAGAGATTGTTTTGGGTTTGCTTCTACACCCCACAAAGAAGAAGAAGTTTGCGTTGATTTACCCACTTGGAGAAAGGCTCCTAGTTTGGGTGACGGTGACCATATAAAGTCCGATCAGTGGATTTCGAGTGCGCGGTGGAGCTCCGTTATTATTCGCTAGGCGGAGGTGTATACAAGAAGGAGCATCGGGGATTGAGAGGTATTGAGTCGAGTGTCGAAAATCTTTCTGTCTTGTATTTGTAAAACCATACTTAGTGGATTTGAGGCTAGGGTCGTCCGAGGTTTTTTCCCATTGTGGGTTTTTCCTCGTACATCGCGGCGTAGTGATTCATTATTTAATTTTATCTTGCTATATCACCTAGAATGCATGCTTAGGTAAAAAGATAAAATTTGGTTTAATCACTACTTATGTTTAATTTAGTGCTAAACTAATATTGGGTAATGTTTATGTTAATTTAATTCAAGTCATTTAATTTAATTTGGTAAAATTTGGTTTGGCCTAATTTGGAAATATTGAAAATATGACTTAGGCAAATTTCTAGGACTTGGGTTAAATTAAATTGGTTTAAGTGAAATTTAAATTGTATCTGTGTTTCATCATATTTCACTTGGCTTAATTTTAATTTATAAGAAATTAAAATTTGTTGTTTTTGTGAACCATCTACGCTTTCGCATCTACTTAAAAGGAAATTACTTTTTGTGAAGTACGAATTTGTAAAAATTGGGGGCCTATTGTTCCTTCATATTTCCTAACCTAAACAGGTGTACACCTAACATGAGGAGTTTTGAAAACCAAGGGGACACTAGACTTCAACTTCCTAGGACCTCTTCCAAGATCATAACAAAACGACCTAAGGTGACCTTTCCTACCAGAATGCAAACATGTGTAAACTGAAGGAATTCTACCTAAGGTTTGAACTTTTCTAACGTCCTTGGATTTGGTTGACCCTCTAAAACAAATAATGGTCTTGTCTTTGGTAACAAAAGCATTGGAAACATATAAGCCACTACCATCACTACTTGAGTCTTTTAAATCATTTTTTAACTTCAAAACTTTAGACTCAAGCAAAGGATTTAACTATTCCCACTTCATGGACTCCTTCTTCATATTTTCTATCATTCTTAGAAGGTTATCTCGCTCCCCCTCAATGTGAGAAAACTTATCCGTAAAAGTCTTCTCTCGTGCCTTAAAATCAGTAATCAAAATATTATTTTCCTTATCGGCATGTAAACAAACCCTAAATAATTTAGAGTCTTATAATTCTTTTTTCTGAAATTTGGACTCTATCATCACTCTCCTCTTTGGACAATTCTAAAGATTTAAAATCATAATCCATGTCTATAAGATTTTCACGATAAAAATATTTTAGATTTTGACCTGTTTACAAATGTTCCACAAAGGATTTAAAATAATTATTTTATTTTTCAAGAATTTCAATTCCTTTTACAAACTTCAAATTCACAAGATTTAACGTTTCAGTATGGTCAAGAAGCTTTTTAACCTCATCTCGATTATAAATAACTTTATTATCACGGGAATCCATCGAGAAACCAAACAAAAGAGAGGAAACAAAATAACCACCCAAAACAACACTGAATAGGATCTACAGAATAACTTAATGCAACACACTCTCGTTCGAACCTCGTTTGATCAAGATTTTGAATTAGTTAGACAGTCATTCGAATGAGACTAGAATCTCGTTTGAATGAGGTCAACGAAACTTAAAATTCCTCCTTCAGATAAACTTAGAAACAATATTTTTTAAAAAGTAAGGTCCAAACGTCACTAAATAAAACAAACACCCTTAGTAAAAATTCAAAGGGCTCATAAACTATATGCATTCATACTTATGAGATCCTCGGCATATGTGAAAAAAACATGACACAATAAACACGCCACAACATATATAGTCTTTGAACCTTGACCGATATGTCTTCATCATCATCAACTCAAAGTTGATCCTACGACTCAAATACTTTGATCATAATAATGCCAATTAAATAAAAATTGACTGTATTGGAAATTTTTCCTCGCAACTTATAAGAATCAAACTGTCTTGTAAATGGGTTGAGAGTTGGATACATGCATTTATGTCTAAATGGGAGATTATTAAGGTTTTATTCTTAAAACCATGTATGCCATTTACTTTTAAGTAAACACATGTCAGCTCATTTTGAAATAAGAATCATGTTCATGAGAATGACTTATATTTTTCTTAAATATATTAAAGACATGCTGGTCAATAGAGGTTAGTAGGAATTCCAGTGAGTCGGCTTCGAGTTGATCACTAGGAGATCGAGATTCCGCTTGTAGCAGTATTAAAACATTGACAGCCTAAATAGGGAGTTGACATCCCATTGTAACGGTTGCAATGAAATCTCAGAAGTATATTGTAATACCCCATATTTTTAATTATTTTTAATTGTGGGATTAATTGATTTAAAAAAATTGGAAATTATTTACAATTAATCCGGATTAAATTAAATAATTACTAGCGCAATCAAAGTTAGTAGTTATTGATGAAAATTATGTTGAATATTACTTAGTGAGTAAAGTAATATGTAATTATGATTTAATTATCACAAGAGAATAGTACGAGACTTATGGAAATTAATTTGGGACGTGCATGTCACGCGTGTCGGGATGTAATTTAATGAAATAAAATGAAATTTATTTATACATCACCTATATGGTCATTTCGAGTGCGCCAAATTGTACAGAAGGGTCAAGATAGTTAGATAAATCTACCGAGGGGTTTAGTTTGGGTCCCGGGAAAGTTTTAGGCCAAATCGGCATCCTAGGAGGGTATTTCAGACATTTTTATTTTTGAGGTAATTAAACCCACGAAATTTAGAGGTCTTTATGATCTTATAAGCTTAGTCTCCTAGGGTTATAAGTTACCATTTTGCAGAGGAGTCATAGGAGGAAGATGAGAGGTGTTCTTAGGAGTTCCCATGGCCAAAAACACTTGTTTTCACCATTGTCACCACCATCATGTGGATAGAAAAGAGAGGATTGCAACCATACCCTTCGTCACCAATGAATCGGACCTTCATACATCAGGCAAGTATTGTTCTTGCTTAAATTAAGTCAAATAAATTGTCCATGTTATTAGAATATGATTAAGAATTTAATTTGCATGAATGTAAAGGGCAATTTTGTATTAAATAATATTCTGGGTAGAAATGAAGATTAGGATTGAAGTATGAGAATAATTATGTCGAGGATTAAGAGTTTTAATCATGTTCTTGAAGAAAATCCATAGTTATGGTTCTTGAGGGTTAAATTAGAATAAAATTGAAAATCCAATGAGTCTTGATGTTTAAATGATTCTTGTACATTGAAAATTATCTATATGTGTTAATTTAAGGTTTAGCATCTTCGTTTTGGAGTTTGGGAATGATTTCAGAAGGTTTTTGAGAATTTTAGTTTATGAAACCCATAGCCTTAAATTGCAGATATCAAGCCAATATCAGTACGATTGATTGATCGACTCAAGAATGTTGATTAATTAAACAGATTGATCGATCGACCCATTTATTAAATCGATCGACCCCTCTAAAATTGGTGATTTGTTTCCTTTTTTTTTATTTTTATTCAAACCCAACTCTTAAGAAACCTTGATGTTGACTAATTGTATATAATGGATGTTAGGGAAGGTCAGTAGGGTTATATTTAATCCTCAAAAAGTATCAATAGGTATGGGATCGAAAAGGGGGATTTATGAGTGTTAAAATAAGAGAACTTATTGGAAATTTAATGAATTGGGGTTTGTAGGAGGGTAGTGAGATTGGGGTTTATGAATATTTGAAGAGGGTGAGGCGTGACCCACTCCAATGAACGCTGTCTGCAAGGTTCTCAAGAACTTCTGAAGAAGCTTTTGGTAAAACCTTCTCCTTCTGGTAAGAATGGAACTCAAGCTAGAGCTCACTCCCTGCAAGAAGATGAAATTCACAACAATAATAGTAACTTTTCTCAAGAAGGGATCCTGAGAGTGATGGCTATCAGTGGGGAGTGAAAGAACAAGGCACTCAACACTTAGAGAGAGAGAGCAAGAAGAGAATACTAGAGAGGCTCTGGTGTGATTTTGACAGAGTAACTTTGCAATTGAGTTTTTCTATCTATCTTTAACCTTGCCCAAGGGTCCTATTTACACTTGGGCACTAGGGTTGGGTTGGCACTTTTAGCGCCAAAAAAACATAGAGGGTTGGTTAGGGACAAGGTCTATAGTGTACCATCTGTCCCTACCTATGTGATGCAGCCTGTCCCCTCAGACAAGTGCCACCTGGTGCAAACAAAATTCAAAAATCAAACATGTCTCCTAATGGAGATGAAATATCTGATTTGGTAAATATCTTCTGAAACGATAATTTTTGTACCAATGTTGTAAACTTGAGGGGGGTCTCAAGGACCACCTCCTCTAAAATATTTGTAAGCTTGAGGGGGATCTTGATGACCCCCTTCTAAAATCATTATTCTTGAGAGGGACCTAGAGGACCCTCTCCTTTAAAATCATTTTATAAACAATTCTTTTCTTGTGAGTAACCCTTTGGATGCTCACCCTGGTTATGTCTGACCTTGTGGTGTGTGAGGACTGGGAGACCCTAGGGTCTTTCTACTAGTATTATATCAATATTATAGTGCTAAGTGGTTGAGCTTTCTCAACATACCTTATCCCTCAATCGCCAAGCCAAAACACTAAAGAGATCCCAACTAGCCTACTTCAGCCCTACTTCCTCAACTGGGCAACCTGTACCAGAATATAAGTATTATCACTTTTGTTCTTTTAAAGAATGACTTTTCATGATGAGGGGTTGCTTATGGTAGCCATCCCCTCATCCTAACTTGGTTTTCTAGAACCTGAGGGGGGAGGACCTTGAGGGTCCCTCCTCTAATATGAATTTCTACTGTTGAGGAACCCTAGGGACATTCCTTCTCAAATGTCATTTTTTTGCTGTTGAGGAACCCTTGAGGGGTTCCTTCTCAATGTCAACTTTTGCTGTTGAGGAACCCTAGGGGGTTCCTTCTCAATGTCACTTTCTTGCGAGGGACCCTAGGGGGTTCCTTCACAATGTCAACTTCTGAAGGGACCCTAGAGGGAGTCCCTCTCAACATGGGCTTATGCTGCCACCTAGGTGAGGCTCCTTCTCAACTTGAGTTTCTGCAGGGACCTTGGGGGAAGTCATCTCAACATGGGCTTCTGCCGCCACCTAGGTGATGTTTCTTCTCAACTTGGGTTTTTACAGGGACCCTGGAGGGAGTCCCTCTCAACATGGGCTTCTACTTCCACCTAGGTGAGGTTCCTTCTTAACTTGAGTTTCTGTCGGGACCTTGGGGGAAGTCCCTCTCAGCATGGGCTTCTTTCTCCACCTAAGTGAAATTTCTTCTCTACTTGGGTTTTTACAAGGTCTTTGGGGGAAGTCACTCTCAACACGGGCTTCTGCCGCCACCTAGGTGAGTTTTCTCCTCAACTTTGGTTTCTGTAGGGACCCTATGGAGAGCCTCTCTCAACATGGACTCCTGCTGCCACCTAGGTGAGGTCCCTTCTCGACTTGATTTTTTGTAGGGTCCCTGGGAGAGTCCCTCTCGACACGGGCTTCTGCCACCGCCTAGATGAGGTCCCTTATCGACTTGAGTTTATGCAGGGTCCTTGGGGGTCCCTCTCAATATGGGATTTTGCCGCCACCTAGGTGAGGTTCCTTCTTGACTTGAGTTTCTGAGGGATCCTGGGGGGTCCTTCTTAATATGGGCTTCTGACGCCACCTAGGTGAGGTCCCTTCTCAACTTGAGTTTCTTCCAAGACCCTGGGGTCCCCTTATCAATATGAATTTCTTTCGGGACCCTAGGTGGGGTTCCTTCTTAATATGAGTTTATGCCAGGACCCGGTGGGCTTCCTTCTCAATATGAGTTCCTGTCGGGACCCTGGGTGGGATTCCTTCTCAATATGAGTTTCTGTCGGGACCCTGGGGGGTCCTTCTCAATATGAATTTTCTTCTGTTGAGGGTCCCTGGGGTTTCCTTAACCTTATATTTCCTAAAGACTACGGAGGGTGTATTTGAGGGACCCTCACCCTAAAAATATAGTGGTCAAGATTGAAAGAGCCTTCTACATTATCCCCTCGTGCAAAGTCTTTTGTGTTGGGCAGACCAAAAGGCTTTGTACACCATAAATTCAATTTTCAATTTTGAGGGACCCTAGGGTTCCTTCATCATTCCCAGGGTCATTAAATGATCTGTCACTTCATCCCAGGTTTTGTAGATGATGCCACTTATAGTGGACCTCCTTATCTGGGTATCAACTTGGGCAAAAGGGTTGCTTACGGTGAGCCCCTCATCCCTGGCATTTTTCTATGGACTTCTATCTTGTTTAGAGGGATTACTCATAGTGAGCCACTCGTCCTTGGCCTTATTCTTTGGCCTTCTATATTGTTTAGAGGGGTTTATCATAGTGAGCCCCTCATACTTGGACTTTTTCTGTGGCCTTCTATCTTGGGTAGAGGGGTTGCTAAAAGTGAAACACCTCATCCTTGGACTTTATTTGTGGCCTTCTATCTTGGGTAGAAGGGTGGATCGCAGTGAGCCCCTCATCCTTGGCCTTTGTCTATGGCCTTCTATCTTGGGTAGAGGGGTTTGTCACGGTGATCCACTCATCCTTGGATTTTGTCTGTGGCTTTATATCTTGGGTAGATGGGTTTCTCACGGTGAGCCCCTCGTCCTTGGCCTTTGTCTGTGGCCTTCTATCATGGGTAGAGGGGTCGCTCGTGGTGAGCCCCTCATCCTTAGCCTTTGTCTCTGGCCTTATATCATGGGTAAAAGGGTTGCTCATGGTGATACCCTCATCCTTGGACTTTGTCTCTGGCCTTATATCTTGGGTAGAGGGGTTACTCACGGTGAGCCCCTTGTCCTTGGCCTTTGTCTATGGCCTTATATCTTGGGTATAGGGGTTGCTCACGGTGAGCCCCTTGTCCTTGGCCTTTGCTTATCTGGGTAGTAGGAGACCCTTAAGGTGGGATCACTCGCCCTTGGCTATTCTAGAATAGCAGTTGGACACCCCTCTATATTAGTCCTCTCGTACAAAAATATTAATGTTGGGTAGACCAAAGGGTTTTGTACGAAACAATAACTTCATCTTGGAATGCAAAAGTTTCATCCCTTTACATCATTACACTGTTCGATTTAGAGTGATTGAGGAGTCCCTAGTGGTGGACTCCCTCATCCTCAAACTGTTACCTGTGTTGGTCTTGGCAGAGGGGCCACTCAAAATGGACCCCTCGCCCTGAGTCATTTTCTGTAGCATCAAGTTTTGGAAGAGGGTCCACTCAAGGTGGATCCCCTCGCCCTAGGCTATTTTCTATCAAACTTACAATCATGGGCAGGTGGAGTCACTATAAGTGGATCCCCATGCTCTAAGATATTTCACTATTTGTTCACTAGCTGGAGTACTTCTCAATATTATCCCCTTCTCGAGCATAATACAGGTTACTAGTACGAGCGCTCCGATGCCCTTGGAGCCCCATCTACTAAATTTTAGTACCTTTTATTTATATTTGACAGATTCTCAATATTATGAGCGCTCCTATGCCCTTGGAGCCTGAGGTACTAAAATGTGGTACCTTGTATTTACACTTGGCACTTGGTCAACACTGTGAGCGCTCCGGTGCTCTTGGAGCCTTAGGTACTAAACTATCGTACCTTATATTTATACTCTGGTACTTGCTCAAGACTGTGAGCGCTCCGGTTCCCTTGGAGCCTTAGGTACTAAAATTTTGTACCTTATATTTATACTAGGCACTTGATCAAGACTATGATCACTCCGGTGCCCTTGAAGCCTTAGGTACTAAACTATCGCCCCTTATATTTATACTTGGCACTTACTCAAGACTGTGAGCGCTCCGGTGCCCTTGGAGCTTGACGTAGTAAAATATCGTACCTTATTTTTATGCTTGGCACTTGCTTAAGACTGTGAGCGCTCTGGTGCCCTTGGAGCCCTTAGGTACTAAACTTTCGTACCTTATATGTATACTTGGCACTTGCTCAAGACTGTGAGCGCTCCTGTGCCCTTTGAGCTTGAGATACTAAACTGTCGTACCTTTTATTTATGCTTGGCACTTGCTCAAGAATATGAGCGCTCTGGTTCCCTTGGAGCCTTTAGGTACTAAAGTGTCATACCTTATATGTATACTTCGCACTTTCTCAATACTGTGAGCTCTCTAGTTCCCTTAGAGCCTTAGGTACTAAACTGTCGTACCTTATATTTATACTTGGAACTTGCTCAAGACTGTGAGCGCTCCTATGCCCTTGGAGCCTGGGGTACTAACTTGTATATACCTGAGAAAGTTAAAATTTGGAAGGTGCCCCTATAGATGTGGGGTACTTTCATATAACTGACAAGTTAAAATTTAGAAGTTGCCCCTCTAACTATGGGGTACTTGTATATAACTGAGCAAGTTAAAATTTTGAAGTTGCCCCTCTAACTGCGGGGTACTTGTAAATAATTGAGCAAGTCACATTTCTGAATTTGCCCATATAACTACGGGGTACTTGCATATATCTGAGCAAGTTAAGATTTGGAAGCTACCCCTCTAACTGTGGGGAACTTGCATATAACTGAGCAAGTTGAAATTTGGCAGCTGCCCCTCTAGCTGTGGGGTACTTGCATATAACTGAGCAAGTTAAAATTTTAAATCTACCACTCTAACTGCGGGGTACTTGCATATGAGTTGAGCAAGTTAAGATTTAGAGGCTACCCCTTTAACTGTGGGGTACTTGCATATAACTGAGCAAGTTCAAATTTGGAAGTTGTCCCTCTAGTTGTGGGGTACTTGCATATAACCGAGCAAGTTCAAGTTTTGCAGCTGCCCCTCTAGGTGTGGGGTACTTGCATATAACTGAGAAAGTTAAAATTTTGAAGCTACCCCTCTAACTGCAGGGTACTTGCATATGATCTAAGCAAGTTAAGATTTGGAAGCTCCCCCTCTAACTGTGGGGTACTTGCATATAACTGAGAAAGTTGAAATTTGGAAGCTTCCCACTAACTGTGGGGTACTTGCATATAACTAAGCGAGTTAAAATTTTTAAGCTACCCCTCTAACTGCGGGGTACTTGCATATGAGTTGAGAAAGTTAAAATTTTTAAGTTTCCCCTCTAACTGCGGGGTACTTGCTTATAGGCTGAGCAAGTTAACATTCAGAAGTTGCCCCTGTAGTTGCGGGTACTCACTCATAGCTGAGCAAGTTATAATTTTTTTAGCGTAGCCCCATGGGACTGTGGTGTACCCCGTGTGACTTTGGGGTATTTTTTTAGAGCAACCCCCCCAATGTGACTGTGGGGTATTTTGTTATGCACATTCATTTCTTAGAGAGTAACTAGGAGATGAGGTTATCCCTTCTCCTTCCCATGAACTTTTCTTAGGAACCTTTTTGTCTTAGAAAAATAACACGTTTAGAGGGGGGGGGAGGGGTAGTCCCGCTTCTTCCTATTTTCTGAAAACTGGTCAAGTAATTTTTTTCTTCAGAACAAAGGTTAGGACTTGTTCTCATAACACCAGTTACTGCCCCCTCCGGAGGGGTAGCCATCACAGTTGCAATTCTAGCAGTGAAGATTCCACCGCGGAAGGTGGTACCGAAACAAGTCATAACACTGCTAAGTTCCAAGGATCTTTCCATAAGATAGGTGAAGAATCTATCCTCCCCCTCATTTGTATGATGAGTTGGAGAACCCTTATCAAGAAAGTGTAAATGTTAAGCGATAAGAGGGGTACACTCCGCCCAAATTTATCAAGTGCAATGGCAAAGGAGAAAATCCAAGGGTAACATATGTCCCATGCGAGTAACCCTAACTGATCTAGATTCCCAATGAGGGACCCCCAATAATACTGGTTCCCAGAAAGGAACCCCTTGTAGCAGGCAGCTTTTGCAAGGAACCCCCGACGATGGAAAAAGTCATGGCTGACGAAGAACCCCTCTTGTGGTTACGAAACCCATCATGACCACCAAAGCATCTGGTGAGGAACCCCTCACAATCGTGGTCGAGGAACTCATGGAAAAATCAGATCCATAGGAGTGACCCCTATGCAAGGAGTCTCCCCCTATTCTAGCTAGGGAAGTCCCTCTCAACATGGGATTCTGCCTCCATCTAGGTGAGGTTTATTCTCAACTTGGGCATCTGCAGGGACCCTGGGGAGTGTCCCTCTCAACATGGGCTTCTGCCGCCACCTAGGTGAGGTCCCTTCTCAACTTCAGTTTTTGTAGGGACCCTGGGGGAGTCCCTCTAAACATGGGCTTCTTCAGCCGTGTAGGTGAGGTCCCTTCTCGACTTGAGTTTCTGCAGGAACCCTGGGGGCTCCCTCTTAATATGGGCTTATGCCGCACCTAGGTGAGGTTCCTTCTCCACTTGAGTTTCTGCAGGGACCCTGGGGGGTCCCTCTCAATATGGGCTTCTTCCCCACCTAGGTTATGTCCCTTATCAACTTGAGTTTCTACCGGGACCCTGGGGGGTCCTTCTTAATATGAATTTATGTCGGCCCTGGGTGGGGTTCCTTCTCAATATGAGTTTTTGTCGGGACCTAGTGGGGTTCCTTCTCAATATGAGTTTCTGTCGGGACCCTGGGTGGGGTTCCTTCTCAATATGAGTTTCTGCTGGGACCTTGGGGGGCTTCTCAATATGAATTTTCTGCTGTTGAGGGACCCTGGGGGTTCCTCAACCATATATTTTTTGAAGACTACGAAGGGGGTATTTGAGGGACCCTCTCCCTAAAAATATAGTGGTCAAGCTTGAAACACCCTAGAATTCGATTGACTGATGACTTAGGGTTAGTACCAGTTGTAGGGAGAAACCTATTGTACTGAAATAACCTAAGTAATAAAGGGGTGTCTACGAAATCTTTCGGTATAGGAAAGATAATAGAAATTATGCAAAGAGATTTATTACATTAATTAAATTACGTGTGATATTTGGGATATAAATCCAACATATGAGACGGGAAAATGGGATGTGTGTATACCGTTATTGAACCTATAAATACTAAGGTTGTGTGAATACCTATTATATGGATTTTATGTGTATGACATACCTACCATACTTGCTATTACCGAGAGTTCTTGAATGGGATAGTCTTGTCTTGAGGAACCCTTTGGGGGGGGGGGGATTATAGATCGGTACCTCAGAGCATGGGATCTAAGGAGGACTTATCTGTGAGTGGATAAGTTTGTGTTACATGGGTGCATATGTATGTGCGTGACCCATTACACCATGGTCCATGTCTGCCTCCAATTTGTATGTGATTTGATTTATTTCGATTCCTGAGATATTTAGAGTCGACAGTCCTTATTATGTACATGGGGTATCTGGACTTGATAGCGGAGTATGTGCGCATCGTTAGTTTTGCCTATGTGGGGTGAGGTAACAGTATATATATTATAGTAGTGAAATTTAAATATAAATACTCATGTGTATATGCTACTGTGTTGTTTAGTAGAACTAAATGATGATGCAAAAAGTATATTAAGTGTGTCAGAACTTAATAGATTAATGAGACACTGAAATTATGTAACAAAATATGAGAAACTAAATAATGAATATTTAAATTATAGGAGTGTGAAAAGGAGGTTAGTTTGGCATGATGGGAAGTTGTTATAATCTAGTTAGGCGGGGTAGCATAACTAGGAGGGGTAGTATCTATTCGTTAGGTGTGCACAATAGTTTAGGGGTAAGAATCTCAAGTGAGAGCATGCGACTAACATGTATATAATTATCAGCATTTATGCATTTAAATACTTGCTATTTTTAAAATATTTTCAACTCGAGCTCTGACTCTTTTTCTGTCAAATCTATTTTGTTTTAGTAAAAACCTTTTAGGTGCCCAACTATAGGGACACTGAGCGTAGAAGATTCATTCGGTTAACGTGATGTATCTGCAGTGAAAGTTACATGACCTCGGTATTAGAAGCCTCCACATTCATCTTTGATTCATTAAGCGACATTCATTTCAGTTAGGGATTGTTGCTTATTCTTATTTATAGATAGCAATTTTCAGACAGTCATTTAAATTTTAGTTGTTGGATTTATTTCATTTCAGATTACTGTATTTGGATTTTATTCTAGAAGTGTTTACTCCAGACTCAATTTATTTCATTATGTCATTTTGATTCCTATGAGTTGTTATTGGATGGTTAATGTTTATTTAATATTTTAACTTATGACATGCTTTATTAGAATAAAATTAAATAAATATAAATTTGACTTCCGATTTTTTTTGCACCTTATATATATATATATATATATATATATATATATATATATATATATATATATATTACACACACACACCTACACCGAAACACATGCACACACAATGAAACAAATGTAGATGAAATGATTATGAAGTCTAAGACTAGGGAAGGTCATGTTCTCGCTGTCCGTAACTTCTTCGAATGACTGCAACAGTACCAGATGCTACTTAACCCATAGAAATGTGTCTTCGGCGTTACTAAAGGAAAATTTTTAGGATTCATGGTTAGTGAGAAAGGGATAGAAGCAAATCCTGCCAAGCTTAAAGCCATACTTGAGATGCCACCACCCCGAACGGAAAAGGAAGTCCAGGGTTCCTTGGAAAATTATAGTACATCAGTCGATTCTTCAGCCAATTGACTTCAATCTGTAAAACCATCTCCAAACTCCTCTGAAAGGATTCAAACAAAGTTCGGAATGAAACTTGTCAAGAAGCCTTTGAGCTAATCAAGCAATACCTAACCCAACCTCCGATACTCATGCCGTCGTAGCCTGGTCTTCCCTTACTCCTATACCTAACTGTAACCAATATTGCAGTTGGGGCTTTGCTAGCCCAATACCATGAAGAAACTCGCAAGGAGAGAGCCATATACTATGTATGTCACAAGTCGGTCAGTTACAAAGTTAACTACACCACCTTAAGCGTGTGTCGCTCTTATCTGAGTTGACCAAAAGTTGCGGCACTACATGCTCGCCTTCCCCATCTAACTTCTATCCCGAATGGATCCAATCAAGTTACCTGAGATGCTCACCCTATCTAGATGAATGGCCCATTGGTTGATGCTTCAAACTGAATTTGATATTACCTACATCTTGCAAAAAGCCATGAAAAGAATATCCATCTCTGACTACCTTGCTGACTACCCCATAGAAGAAGCCGATGAATGGATTTCTGAATTCATAGATGAGAATATTCTTTGTATCTACTCTGAAGACCTTCAATGGAAAATTTTCATTGACGAAGCTACTAACAAGAAAGGGTATGGCATTGGGGTATTCCTAATTCCCCCTGATGACTCTCATTCTCCCATTGCCATAAAATTGGATTTTCCCTACACCAACAACATAACTGAATATGAGGTGTACAGGGTAGGTCTCAAAGTTTCCCTCAGGAAAGGAATTCGATACCTCGATGTCTATGGGGACTCAGCCCTCATCATCGGTCAAGTACTCAAAAAATGGAAAGTCAAGGAAGAGAAACTCTTACCCTTCCATGCCCACCTCGAAGATTTATCTTCCTAAATCTGAGAAATTACCTTCCAGTACCTGCCTCGAGCAAAGAATAACCTAGATGATGCCCTTGCTACGTTATCCTCCATGATTGACATGATCGAAGGAATAACTATGGCCCCTTTCCTTATCCAAAAGCAAGACAAAACAACCCACTGCTATCACATTGAACTCATCACGGAGGAAGATCCCGAGATAACTGACTACTGGTACTATGATATTTGGCACCTCCTCAAGCATGGTAGGTCTCCCCAAGGATCTGACAAGAAAGACTGAGCAACCCTCCACAGACTAGCTGCCGAGTATATTGTTTGTGATAAAGCACTATTTAAGAGAAACTTCGATGGAACCCATTTACACTGCATCTCAGGGGTAGACATTGAAGAGATGATGCATATCGAGGAATGCGGACCCCACATGAACGACTATATGCTCGCCAAAAAGATCATCCGATAGGGTTATTACTTAACTGCCATGGTTCAAGATTGCATAACCTATGTTCGAAGACGACTCAAATACAAGCAGTTTTCCAACCTACAATACTTGACTCTGCGGGAATCGTGAAACATGACCTCTCCATGGCCGTTATCCACATGGGGTATTGACATCATAGGGAAAGTTACACAAAAAGCATCCAATGGGCATGAGTTCATCCTAGTCGCCACTGACTATTTCACCAAATGGGTCAAAGTTGAGTCACACACAGTCCTGAATGCCAAGAAAATGGTCAAGTACCTCAAGAAAAACATCATCTGTTGATATGGGTTCCCGCATGAGCTGGTATAAGACAATGGGTTACATTTCGAGGCCGAGGTTATAGAGGTGGTCAACAAATATGGGATACAGAGACACAAATCTTCTCCATACCGACCCAAAACCAATGGAGCAGTCAAAATAGCCAATAAAAATATCAAAGCCATTATCATTAAGATGACCGAGAGTTATCAAGATTGGGCCGACATGATCCTTTACGCTCTCTGGGTCTACCTCACTTCAGTTCGAACATCTACTAGGTCTACCCCTTACTCTCTAGTCTATGGCATGGAAGCGGTCCTACCCATGGAGCTAGAAATCCCTTTGTTATGCGTCATGCTTGAAAGCAAGGTCAGCGAGGAAGACTGGCATCAAAGTCATCTCGATGAACTATTCCTCTTGGATGAAAGGAGAATGAAATCTCTATATCACATACAAGGGTACCATCGTCGTATATCGCGATCATTCAATAAGAGAGTCAAGGACCACGATGTTTGAGGAGGGGACTTAGCCCTCAAGCAAATAATAGAGCCCATTTAGGAACCTATAGGGAAATTCAAGCTCAATTGGAGTGGCCCCTGTATGGTGAAGAAGATCATGTTAGGTGGCGCCGCTATGCTCACCGACCTTGAGGGAGAAGAAATGGTGCGTCCAGTCAACCTGGACCGTCGCAATAAATTCTACCCCTAGTCCAAAATCTCGGCGCGCTACGACTCTTCTCACCTCCCTTCTATAAAAAAATAAAAAATCTTCATTTCCCTCTACGCAGAACTACGGGGGCCTGATCCTCTAAAAATATTTTTACCTTAAAAATAAATTCAAAACACTTACAGGTACATAGGCAGCTAATCTGCTTTACATGAGCACGACCCCCTTCTTTTTCACAAAATGCTATTCTTTTCTTATCCCCGAGAATGACGATTCATTTTAACATATACATGAACGAATTAATTATGTATGCCTTAGCGATTGGTATAGATAATTCAATTACAAAACTCATTAAGAGAAACAACTAGATGATAAAAAACTTATTTATTTCATTATTTGAAATTTCAATACAATTACATTTGCGTAAGGAATCGAACGAATTCCCTTGTCAGGCTACACTTACTTTTCGTAAAACCAAAATAAATGCATGACCCATTACTCCCAAAAACAACCAGAACAACCAAAACTAGACACCATACAAAAAGCTTCACAAATTCTACCCACAGCTACCAAAAGAACTACCCCCATTATCACCCACATCTTGAGGTCCCCAAACCTCCCGTGCCTGAAGAGAGTACCGCTGACGCTCCATTGAGTGATGAGCCCAAACCATCCTAAGTAAAACCACAACATCTCCCTCCATGGTGTTAGATACGGTAAACCACATTTTTTCAGTCTCTACAGCCAGCATCTTGGCAACCACTGTTCTCTATAGACACTTCATGTAGTCCCCAGAGATGTGCCAAACTCACCCAGAAGACTAGGAGGGATGGGTCGACGGATGGATATTCTCCCATAAAGAGACTCGCCGCATCTAGAAATTATCATAGTCAACAATGTAAGAACACATTGCTTCCAAGGCTTCGAGTTAGTTGACGAACTTAATGCTACCAGGGAGAACCATATCACAAGATAAGAAGATAATGAGCAAATAAGAATATAAAGGAGAAAGAAGATGAAAGTGTGAGGAAAAAAGCTCCATCTACACCCTTATTTATACTTGAAAATTATCAAACCAAGACAAAGAAACCTGCAGAAATCGAAAGGATACTTATCCTACAAAGTACCAAACAAGTGAAATTAAAGCCTTGGGTTGGTTGGACTGGACTGATATGCCGATTGGCAGGACAAGGGTCATGCCGATCGAAAACCCCCTATTTTGGGATAATTCCCTTTTTCCTCTTTTGTCAAAATAAAAAAAAAACAATAAAAATAATTTTTATCTTAAGGGAATTCTGAATTTCGTTATCCTTATGCTTTTACTTATCCCATTTTAAAATAAAAATTGTTTCGATCCTTTTTAATTCATTTTACGGTCTCAGCAGCAAAGTAAAAAGAGCATGTGCATTAATCACTAAAAACAAAAAAAAATAACAAAAACTTCATTTTCATTTGCACATATTTTTGTTGTATTACATTGGGTTTTGGAGAAAAAACAAAAAAAGAAATACAACGGGACTCAACCTGAACCCAATTTCTCTCTCTCTCTCTCTCTCTCTCTCTATATATATATATATATATATATATATATATATATATATATCTTACTCCCTCTATTATCCTTCTCCATCTTTCACTCTAAGAGCCTCCCTCCCTGCGGCGCGCCCTCTTCCATTTGCGGCGAGATGATGTGCCACCACTCTTAGAGCCCGACCCTTCCTCGGATGAGGTAGAGAGAACCAGAAAAGAAGGAACCAGAATAGTATCACGAATGTGGGTAGTCACTGAAGATATCCAATCCCTAATGTCCTTCAGCCAAGTGGTCGAGACCTGAATGTGCTGCAAATTAAAACATAAAAGTGCAAATCAGTCAGTCTGAGGAAAAGAGAAAAAATCAGGAAATCGAAAGACAAAGAGACAAAAAGTGTACCTCAAGTCGAAGGACCTCCTCTGTTAAGACCAACTTATCTGGGTCTATCAAATTAGGATGATTTTTCATACGCACCGACCCACCATCAGCTCGCCGGATGTTGTAACTGGGCGAGTGCACCCATACGAAAGAAACCTTCAACGTCATCATCGTCGCTAATGTCGATGCATCGCCTACACTGTGGGAGGACACCACATATCGACTCAAACCCGTACGAGGGACAGGCATTAGATCATATATGTTAGGTGGCATCAAACATCTCAACACGAAGTTCGTATAATCATACATCATCGCTATGTCGGTATATAACGAGTAAGGCTAACCCATCATTGCTGCTACCCGGGCATCGTCCGATATCTCCCTCACTTGCCTCATGTATATCGGGGGCCTCGCCAGTGGCACTGCAACCTCATCCTCCACAATATTTTGGACTACTCTCTCCCCGAGGTACGAAGAGTAGCCAAAGTCAGGCACCAACAGATGCCGCATCTGCGCATGTCCCCTAGTCAACTCTGTATGCTAGATGGCCGCCCCCAGGGATAAAAGGTCACCTACAAATTCCCCAGCAAGAGAAAATGATTAATATCAATAAAAGATCATCAAAGGAACGATAGTCTCAAGATAAAAAGAGAGCTTACCCGCTCGCTCGTCAGGCCATTCAAGACCTGACGCATGATCTCCACAGAGAGAGAGACTTCTTCGACTGCCAGTTGGACTTTCGCCACCGGTGCATCTCGAAAAAATCCCCAACAGACTCGTCCTTTAAATATATCAATTGGGTGTTTAACCTAATCACCTCATAAAACCACCTTTGCAAAGGGCATATATCAACATTTAAGAAATAAAAAAGAAGCGCATGAAGTGTGAATGCATTAAAGAAAATGCGAAAAATAAAGAATACCTCAAGAAGATACGTGGCCCCAATAAAAGTTTGCCAAAAAAATCGGTTGAACGCATCAGAGAATAATAAAGGGTCTCCAAGTTCAGTCTTCCTTAATTATAAAAAGGGATGTCCGAAAACACACTCAAAAATGGTAAAAACCACAAGTGGAAGATGTGGCCAGTCATCGCCACTAAGAAACCCCCAACAAAAGCAGAATAAACAGATGACCCATCTGCCGCACATCAGTCTCATCAATCCCTCTCCTTAGCAACAAATCCCTCAAAAGATACAAACGGAAAGAGTCCCTAGACACCACCCTCTCCACATCACCCAACGCCGTCGTCACTGCATCTAGCATCATCCTTAGTGTCCAATCCACCTCAATCTGCACACCATCATAATCCAACCTCAGCAGTTGTTGTACATCTATGGGAGTTACCGCCATCTCCCAAAAGCCAAAATGAAAGATGTGAGTAGTGTCCCACCTCCTTTCCCCCAGAGCACAGAGAATTGTCATAGAACGAGGCGTCTCATCTATAATGGACGCTAGTCTCCCAAAGCCGATTGATAACACCATCAAACATACCATGGGTGGAAGGTGCTCCCAAACATCCCTAATCCCCGTTATCCCTTGGGAACGTATAGTGGACATAGAAACATCAGACTGTCGAAAGATAAAGAAAACCCTTGTCAACTTCAAGCAATAAGGCAATCTCGTCAAGAAAAAAGGAAGAGAATACCAAATGTAATCAATACTTATGTAGCCACCAGGGTTCACCACCCTAGAAGAACTATGAAAAGAAGGCTCGCACAAGAGAGTCTGATCATCTTCCACTGGCTCGAATGAGTCAAATGAGTTTTCGGTGCCCCGTGCAAGGGTAACCCTAGTACTCCATTCCAATCCTTCCCAATCGTCAGCATTTAATCATGCCATATGTGTTGCGCTACTTGATAAATCATCCATCTTTGACGTCAGAGCGATTTGAACTAGATAATTGCAAAAGAAGGTAAGTCAGAAAGCTGTGAAAAATGAGAAAAACCCGCCCCTTTTTATAGGAGGCTAAGGGGCACGCCGATCGGCATCTCCCTACTACCCACTGATTGGCACTCTCCCTCCACCTGCTCGAAGTACCTCAAAAGACCATGACACTTCCATTTGACACCTCTCCATCTATGTTGGTCAGCACCCACTTTAAAATTTCATACAGAAAGTCCATAAAAATACTACAAAATCACGAAAAATCCACAAAATTTTTTGAAAATTACCAAATAATTTTTTTTTATCTTTTTCACCAAGAAAAACAGTTTTTTTACATCCCCAGCGGAATTCCAGAAATCAATTTTCCCCAGTAATATCTCCAGAGGATGCCCCAAAATTCCAAAAGTTCCCCTGCTGAAAAACCATTAGATCATTTCATGATTCCCCAGCGAAACCACAGATACATATCCCCAGAGGTATCCCCAAATTTGCCCAAGGAAAAATAAGCCCTCGAAATTGGCTTCGAGCTGCCAAATTGGTCACCCTTATCTTAAGCCCTCAAAATTATCTTCGACCCGCAGAATATGTCACTTCTAGTTAAACCCGTAGAATTGGATTTGACCCACGAAATTGGTTACCCTTATCTTAAGCCCTCAGAATTGGCTTCGACCCGCAGAATTGGTCGCTTTTACTTAAACCCACGAAATTGGATTTGACCCACAGAATTTGTCAGCCTTATCTTTAGCCCTCAGAATTGGCTTCGACCCGCAAAATTGTTAGCTTATACTTAGCTCGTAGAATTGGCTTTGACCCTCAGAATTTGTCGCTTTTATCTTAAGCCCGTAGAATTTTCTTTGACCCTCAGAATTGGTCACTTCTAACCTAAGCCCGTAGAATTGTCTTCATCCCTTAGAATTGGTCGCTGTTATCTCAAGCCCGCAGAATTGGATTTGAACCGTAGAATTGGTCACCCCTAAATTTATCCCGCATAATTGGATTTGACTCGCAGAATTGGTCATCCTTACTTAAGCCCATAGAATTGGCTTCAACCCGCAGAACTGGTCAATACAATTTACTTCCTCAAAATTAACCTCGACCCATAGAATTTGTCACCTAACTACCTTTGACCTTAGTCTTCACGCCCTTTAAGGTGTTAAGAATCATCCAACATCACATTAGGTCCTCAGAATCGACCTCGACCCTCTGAATCATTCATCCTAATCCATTAGGTCCACAGATTCAACCTCTCTCTATCATGTGGTGTTTATTCAATGGATTTCGCTTGTTTCAAGGTCACCTGTCGAGGGGCTATGTAGACACCACATTCTAGGACCCCCTAAGTCTTTCATTAGGTTCCCAACACCTCTCTATTTCACTGAAAACCCTAGGTCGCACTCCGAGTATCGATCAAAAGGCCATCGGGCGCTCCCAGGCCCCGTTTAACTCCAATCAACTATATCATAAGAGAGAAAGTTTATTGTATCTTTGAATGTATCTGAATCCCCTTTCCAATGGTCTGCCCTGTGCTTTAATCAACATAATGGTTCAGACAAATGAACCATTTGACTACCAAAAATTAATTCGGAGGCCTTTCGGCGACCCCGGGTCCCGATTTGACCCCAAGCAACTTCATCGTTAGAAAAAAATATTTTTGAATATTAGAAGGGAACTTAAATACCTTTTTAATGATCTACCCCGTGCACAAAATGACATAATTGTTTGGATGAACGATCAATTTTCCCTTAAAAATTGATCCGGAAGACACCGGGCCCTCTCGGGCTCCACTTGACCAAGGTCAACTCTTCATATCGACTGAGACTAAATGAATCTCTAAAGGGCACTAAATATCCTTTCCAATGGTCCAAACCGTGCATGATTCTCACTTACGGTATGAACAAACGATTCATTTTACTCCGAGAGGACACTGAGCGCTTTCGGGCCCCAGTTGACCAAGGTCAACTTTCTGGACCAAGAGAAACTCTTTGGAATGTCGACTTACATCTCCTAAACTTTGCAATAGTCCACCCCATGCATGATTCTGACTTACCATATAGATGAACGATCTGTTTCCGTCTGATGATCTCCCGTCCAAAAGATCGATGTTCATTTCTGAGCCACATTTGACCCAAAGTCAACTCCCAGACCTGCGAGAGATCCAAAGGACCCTTGAAGTTCTCTGAAAAACCTTTCTAATGGGATTTTCCATGCGCAATTCAGATCAATAGATTACGTTCTATGAACTTTTTTCAGGGAAATCTACACGACACTACCAATTGGCAGGTCCATATCCCTACCTGTCAATAGTGTGTCAAGGGTTACCTGCCGATAGGCAGGTCTGGGTTATTACCGATTGGTACCACCCTTCACCATATAAATAGAGGGCATGGTCTCACTCCCAAAGCACACAACAAATCCATCAACATCTGTGATCTCAACAATATTCCCTCGAAATCAGCGAAGTTCCCCATGTGAAGTTCCATTCAAGCTTACATTCCCATCCTCTTCATACCCAATTTGGAAAAATATCATTCTCTGCCATCAACATTCATACACATCAAGGGTCTTCATCCAAGATCAAAGATCAAGCTTCAAAGAAGGTCCAATTACTTCCCCCTCTGTCTAAATTTCTCGTTTTTGCATAAATTTCATTAGATTTATTATCTAGTTCTCATTTTAGTTCATATCCATTAATATCTACACTTTTATTAGTATATTGCGCATACTTTATTTTCTATAAAAATTCCAAAAATAAAATAAAAGAGGGTTATACCAGTAAATTCCGAACGGAATTATCCATCACCCTTTTACAAAACCAAAAATACATATTCTACACATACACATATAATAAAATTATGTTCGAATCTATGGGATAAACCTCACCCCCATGGTACATTCGAACTACATGGACTTTGATGCCTTTGTAGGCTACGTAGGCATTTCGGATTAAAACTCGAGACTCGAGTTCAATTTTCCAATTTTCTCAATTTCCCAATTTTACTAAAATCTTCCATGTCCGCATTTATCATATTCTCGCATTAATATACATATTATATTTGTTAGCGTTTCATCCAGCACCTATTGTCGTTCCATAATAACGATCAATATCGCGATAAACGCACAAATCATATTTTCTATATACGTTATTTTGGGAATATTCCTATGGGTGACTTCACCCTACCTTTCCCATGGTATGAGTTGAACGATTCTGATCTCCATTATATATACACGCACACACACTTCATGAAGAAATAAAGGAAAATAATAAAACTAGCCCATGAGAGACCGAACGGGCGGGATGGGTGCCTAACACCTTCCCATTCCATAACTTAGCCCCCGAACCTTCGAACTATTGGTTTCGTATGCATTAGTTTGTCCTTCATGCCGCTCTCTCGAACTGGCAGCATGTTTTTTTTACCTATTTTGTGAAAAATAGGATGGCGACTCCATCTCTTTACATTCACCCCACACCAAAGATGGCCCAAGCATTTTTAAAAGGGTACGAGACCGCGATTTTTGAGGGATCCTTCCTACCCCTGACCTTCGAAGATTTCTCCTGGGATGGCCACAGAAGTATAGACAGAAATAAAATAGTCCTTGAATTGGATTGCAAAATGAAAATTGCAAATATATATTCTAATGTTTCGCGTAATAATTACGAAAGTCACAGGTGAAATCAATCACGAAAGTTATAGATGAATGAAATTTGCAATTACAAAAGTCACATGACTAAGGGTTTGGAGGGAGAAAACGTACCAGAGAATGAAGAGTAAAGCATAGGGAGAGGGAGACTATCTTGAGAGAGAACGGAGGGGAGAGCCATGAGAAGAATATGGAGAGTAGATCCAAGAGTGGGTAGAATGAAATGTTTGGAGGAGGAGCTAAAAGACAGAAAAAAATTAGGGGAGAACACTTTGCTTCTAAATTTTTTAGGAAAAAAAGGTCATAATATGTATATTTAGATTAAAATTTCTTAAAAAATGTCATAATATCTAAATCAAATATGATTTTTATATTTAAACCATCATAAAAATAATACTAATATGTATATAATGAAATTTTATTTTAGAAATTTCATATTAATAATAGCATTAACCTTTAAATGACATTTTTGTAATAAATAATCCAACACCGTTATTGGAACTACGTTGGATTTGATCCCATGTCTCTTTGTGTATATAGGTTCTATAACGAAGTAAACTCGTGAATATCAAACCTCATATAATGCTCTAAGTGTATTATTTCTTAGGGGTGCATCCATCTCTAGTACAAACATCCCCATATAAAACTAAATCCATTGTTGGAACTATGTTGGCTTTGATTCTAAGTCCCCTTGGGTACATAGGTGCTATATCGAACTAAACTCGTGAAGCCCAGGCCTTATAATACGTATTTTAATGTATTATTTATTAGGTATGCCTCCATCTCTAGTACAAACAGCCCAATATATAATCCAATGCCAGTGTCGTAACTAGGTTGCTTTGACGACAAGTCTCCTTAGGTATGTAAGCTCTATACCAAACTAAACTTATGAATCACGAGCCTCTTAATACATCTCTTGGCATATTACTTCTTAGGGATGCATATGTACCCAGTCCAAACTCCTCCAACTTCGATCTCTACCCCCATAGTGAAGGATGTGTAAAACATTACATCCTTAGCATTACACTTCCAAACTAGTCCGAAGGTTCAACAACATCTTTGAGTTAGTAATCCCCTAATAGGTGATGGATGTATTTGTCGAAGACTTTCTGACCCTCCACCAAAGATTATTGTTGGCACATAGATATCTTATCTCCTTCCCAAGACAAGTCCTACACTTATAGACACGTCATGTTGGAGAACGTGAACAACCGAACTGGGTTGTCTTTGATCTCGTGGCTACAAGAGTACATAAGCACAACATCGAGTCATTCTTGTGAGCTCGAGCTTCGATAATATGTCTCTTGATGTATTGTCCCCCACCAAGATGCACTTATCTCTCATCCCTTTTTAAAATTACTATAAAGATATCAAACTATCCTAAAGCCGCGATCTCTCATGCACCCCACATAGACTGCACCCATCATGTTGGAACACGTGAATAACCGAACTATGTAGCCTTTGTTCATATTTCTACATGAGTACATAGGTGCAATGCCTAGTCCTTCTCGTGAGTACAAACCGAGATAATATGTCTCTTGTTATATTATCATCACCAAGATTCACATGTGTCTTATCCCCCATCCCTTATCACTATCATGCACAACGAATAAGATATCAAATTATCGCAAAGCCGCGATCTCTCACAAACCCGAAGACAAACATGAAAACCCATAAACATACAAAACACAACTGAACTACGTAAGCTTTGATCCAATTTCTCCCTAGGTACGTAGATGCAATACCGAGTCCTTCTCATGAGCACGAGCCTCAACAATGCATTTCACGAAGCACTATCATAACAGAGATATACCCATCTCTCATATTACCATTTTATCTCTCCTAAACCCTAACAAGAGATATTAAACTATCTCAAATCCGATATTCCTCACACATTGACATGCATACCAATGGAAAACCAATATATAAGCGTGGATTCATGCACAAGCACCCTTTATGTACCCGCATTGGTTAAGGAGACATTCTTACGCCTCTCACTGATACCATTTTCCTACCTAAGCACGTATCTACGTTTAAGTTATTATATACCTAAGGTATCTAAACATGTTATAAAATAACTAAAAAGTAATCAATTAATGTTTAGAGCGATAATAAACATATAATTAAGGAATCCTAAAGAATAAGTGGTGTGCCTAATACCTTCCCTACTCGTAACCCGAGTTCCGAACCCGCATAACAATAATCTATGGACCAACCGCAGACTTAAACCTGCCTTAGGATTGTCCCTAAAGGGATAATTCAAATCTTTTTTTTTTATTTTTATATAAAATAAACGGATACTTATGACAAACCAACCAAACCCCTTATCGCACGAAACACCTTTGGGCCTAGGCCTAAAACTAGGGGTGTGTGACTCTGGATTCAAATATCTTCCAGTGAAAAGTCACATTGACCCAACTTAAATTGATAACCAAACCTCTGAGGAATGTGGAAGACTGAGATAAAATCACTCCCGAACATCCACCGTCAACACACAAGAGTTCCCCCGGGGCGAATCACAACTCAGGGGCCGCAAAGCCATAATGGCGACACAGCTGGGGATAATTTTTCTACAATCGTAAATCAATATTGAATGTTGGGTATGGACTTCCCAGCTATGTCACAGTGGCGAATTCGCTAGGATAAATAAAGGTAACCTTACTATCTTTATGCTTCCTTACCAATATGATTAATATCACTCTCCTGCATGTAATACCCCGTACTTTTGGCTATATTTATTTTTGGGATTAATTAATTAAATGCGTATTAATTGGAAATTAATCCGGGTTATAAATACTAATGAGATGCGTATTGGTATTTGATTATGTGCATATATGATTATATATGAACTTGGTATTATAAAATTTGTCGTGAGATTTATATACGGCAATTTGGAAATTTTATTGAGACGCGTGGGACCGCCGCGTCACGGTATAATATTTTATTTATAAAAAGTGAATTTAAAATCTATAATCCGTATGGTCGTTTTGAGTGCGCCAACGCGTCCGGAAGGGTCGAGATAGTCAGAAAACACTAGCCGGGGGTATAGTTTGGGTCCCGGGGTAATTTTAGACCATACCGGTAACTTAAAGGGTATTTTAGTAATTTGGTATTTTTGGGTAATTAAAAGTGACGAAAATTGAGAGTTGTGATCTGATAAGGATTGACCCCAACCAACCCTTATTAACCCAACAAGCTACGGAGGTTTATTGAAATTAGGTTTCATAAGTTTCCCCAAAGCAAACCCTAGCCACCATAGCCTTTTGGAGAAGAAAGCTTGGAGAAGGAGAGAGAGAGAGAGAGATTCTGCAGGAATTCTACACCGAATCCACACCAAATTCAGAAATTAAACCAAGGCAAGTGACTTTATTTCCATTTAATTACTGAGAATGTCTTTTCCATGTTAGAAATTGAAGAATCTTAATTGTTCTTGAAAGATTAAAAGAAAACCCATGAAATTTGAAGTTATTATTGAATATTGGGATAGGTTTGCATGTAGAAACATTGTTGGGAGATTTAATTTCGGATATTTCATATCTAGGTGATGTATAAACGAATTAAAATCTGGGAATTTATGATGAGAAGAAGTTAGGGTTTATGTTCTTGAAGAAAATTGGGAATTAATGTAGAAATTGTGATTTAATGATGTTTAGATGATATCAAACCCTTTAATGATGTTAGTATAGCCCCTTAACATGTTTGAGGATGATTAGAGAACTCAATATATTGTGGGAACGAATTTTAGAAGAGGTTTGAGGAGTAAAAATGGTGAAAAACGATTTTTGGGAAATTCTGGGCCGAAACTGGCATCTCGTTAGAAGCAGCCCCCAGGTCGTTCGAACGAGCTCGTTCGAACGAGCTTCTAACGAGTTGACCAGTCGTTATTAACGAGTAGGATTTTCGTTCGATATCTCGTTCGAACGAGATATCGTTAGAAGGGTCAGTTCGTTCGAACGAACTGGGATCTCGTTCGAACAGCCTCGTTCGAACGAGACTTCTAACGACCTGACAGTCCAAACTCGTTCGAAGCCTCGTTCGAACGAGACTTCTAACGAGTTGGCAGTTTGACCCTTTTTGGACTGTTTTGACTTTTGGAGTTCCGGGAGATGGTTCAAGGGTAGAGTTAGCATCCCTTTGATGATATAGTGACTTAGTTGGGACTTTTGGGTTGTTGGGATTAGCAAATCATATACGAGAGTTATATTTAATGAATCATTTGGGTTGAGACGTGAGTGACTACTACGATGTGAGGATGAATTATAGCGCGTATAATTATGAACCGGAATAAAATAAGTTGTGATAATTAGTTAGTACGAGAATGCGATATGTACTACGATTAAAATACGGTATTACTAAGATGTGTGTTTACTTAGTATTAGTATATGGATTGTTTGTATGACATACCTACCATACTTGCTATCACGGGAGGTTTCGTTCGCTTAGGACCCTCTAATCCTTGTGTGCCTACGGGGGGGATATAGACTGGTACCTTGATGAACATAGATCATAGAAGGACTTATTGTGATATTAATAAGTCTGCATGACCATGGGAGCGTAGGTATGTGCGTGACCCATGAGATGGTGACTGTGTTCGCCTCCATTATTTGTGATGTTGTTATCGGTAAACTATTCCTGAGAGATTCGGAATATGTAATCCTTATGTACGTGATGTACCGGGATGGATAGCAGAGTATGTGTGCACTACAGCTTAGATTGCGGGGTGCTTGTATAGTATATTTATGATGTGAATAATATACATTAAATTAATGGAAATCCTCATGTTAATGTTGTAAAAATATTACGGTATTGTTTCGAATTATATAATGAGTTAACTGATAGTTATATCATTGGCATATTTAGTAACTGTGTTCACAGTAAACCTCTACTTAATTACGAGAGTTGTTATGTTATATGGAACCGATTACATGGGTAGAACCCGTGGTAGTCTAGCTAGTTATGTTGTCAGTTAGCTAGTAGTATGGGTAGTTATAGATGGGTACTTGCGTTAGGAGTGCACAGTTAGACGAGAGGTGAGAATATAATGTGAGTGCACGTCCTAACATGTACTTTGCATTTAATGTTGTAAATGTTTTTAAAGCACTTGCAGGTTTTTAAAATGATTTCCACTTTCGGGCTCTGACCCATTTGCTTTCAAATATATTTTCTTGTAAAACCTTTTTAGGTGCCCAGCCACAAGGACACCAAGCATAGGTACTCATTCAGGTGACGTGCTGTAGCTGGTTGTGGAAGCTACAGGGATTTGCTCATAGACGCTTCTATCTTTTGGATTCCAGAGTCACTATCTATCAGTTGTAGGGCATGTTGCCCATTCCTATTTAGAGCATTTTTACATTTCAGTTTTCAGACTCTAGCATGTATTGCTCAGTATTCAGTTTTAGTTATTTATTTCAGTTTACATATTAGTTGTGGGATTTGTATTGAGGAGTTTTTCCTCCAGGTTATATTTACATATTGTGATGGTTGTTCTTGTTACTTCAGTATGGTGAATGGTGTTATTCAGTTATTCATTACTCTTGTTGCATGTTAATCAGATTTAATAAAATTTGGCACTTACTTTTTAAATACTAGGTGGTTAGTAATCTTTAAAATGTATTCGACAGTGATGCTATTAACTGAGCCAACTTGGCATTTTGAATTAATTTTATAAAGGAGTAGCTACCCGGTGTTTAAATAGTCGGGGTGTCACAGGTGGTATCAGAGCATCAGGTTCTAGTGTCCTTTAGGATCTGTACGGCTATTATGTTTCCGCTACGTTTTCTTTGATATAGAGCCCTATATTTTAGGACTGTTGTACTCTTATTGTGTACGTTTCGTTCTTCAGCTATATTAAGTTTATAAACCGTGAACTTATAAACTTTGTTCTTGTTTCAGATGCCTCCACGACGTGCACGACAAGTTCCCAGGAATGCTACGCCCGAACCCCAGCCTGCTCCAGTTCAGGGCATGTTGAACGCCGCTGAGGTTGCTGCCATAGTAGCCCAAGCGGTAAATGCTGCGATTACCGTGATTCAGCAGGCACCACCGCAGGCGCCGGTAGCCGCGCCAGTCCAGGTTAATGCATTCCCGTCTGCTTGGGAACGTGTACGTGACGCTTTTCAGAAAGCGCATCCACCAGAGTTTGCTGGAAGCTCAGATGTGGTTATCTCGAGCCAATGGAGGAAGGACATGCAGAGGCATTTGAGGATGCATGAGTGCACTGATGTTCAGAAACAGGTGCTAGCTACTTTCAAGCTAGTTGGATCTGCGCTACAGTGGTGGGAGTCTATTACCACCGCGGAGGAGAGGGATACCCTCACGATTCAGGAGTTCTGGGTGCGGTTCGACCGCAAGTACTTTCCATCCGCAGTTCATACAGAGATGAGGAGGAAGCTGATGAGTTTGAAGCAATAGGGCAAGACAGTGGCCGAGTATGAGGCCGAGTTCACTAACCTGTTGAATATCGTTCCAGACGAGATTCCAACAGAGAAGAAGAAGATAGAGAAGTTCACTGATGGGTTGAATTGGAGGATCCGTCAGCATCTGCTAGGGAACCTATCGTTGGCCACGTATTCTGATGTGGTTAACGCTGCATTACTACACTGCCAGGACCACCGTTTTCATATGGCCGAGGGCAAGCGGTCAGGGGAGTCTAGCCATCAGGGCAGGACTGGAGGGCATGGTGCCAGCGGGGCACAGACCGGTCAGGGGCAGAGACAGACTGAGCAGGGTACCCAGCAGGGGGACAATAAGAGGTTCCGGTCAGGGAACTACAGGCAGGGACAGGGAGGTTTCCGCCAGGGCCATCAGGGTCCAAACGGCCATCAGGGCCAGCAGGGACAGAATGGGCAGCAATTTCATCAGGGCCAGCAGGGCCAAGGGAGGAATGGTAACGGCCACCAGGGCCGGGGACAGCAGGGGCAGAGGGGAGGGAACTTCCCAGGGAAGTGCTTTACTTGTGGCAAGACTGGCCATAAGAAGCAGGATTGTCCTGATAGGGGCAGGGCCCCACAGCAGCAGCAGCAGGGTGCTCGCCAGGAGCCACAGAGACCTATGTTTCCCGCCGCTCTTCCTGCACCGCCACAGATGGCAGCTTTGCCACCCATTCCAGCAGTCCCAGCTCAGCAGGGGCAGCTACAGTATGGACGTGTCTACAACGTCCACCAGGCTGCAGTTCCACAGGCACCGCCCGCGATCGAGGGTACGTTTCCTATCCATGGCACTATGGGTCGGGTGTTATTTGATACGGGTGCTACACATTGTTTTATTGCTACACACTTCGCGAAAGCTTTAGGATTGTTAGCTACGGCAGAGAGCACAGTGACGTGTGTCGACTCACCATTGGGGAGTGGGTCACTTATTTTCTTTATATGCCGGGGAGTCGGGGTAGAGGTTGGTGGTTTGGTATTGCCTGCGGACATGTTAGTGTTAGACATGCATGTTCACGATGTGATCATCGGTATGGACTGGCTCGTATCATATAGGGCCATGATTGATTGCTTCAGCGGGAGCATTGTTTTTGCCATTCCGGGGCAGGAGATGTTTATAGTGGCGATGCCTCGCCTAGAGGGAGGATCGACCGCTCATCTGTATTACATAGAGGAGGATACCTCTAAGGAGGTTGTGATTCCTTTAGATTCGATCCCGGTTGTCAGGGAGTATTCGGATGTGTTTCAGGAGATACCAGGCTTACCACCCAGTCGAGAGATAGACTTCGTTATTGATTTGCTACCGGGTACGAGACCTATAGCACGTGCACCGTACCGTATGGCTCCAGCTGAGATGCGAGAGCTACGGGATCAGATAGAGCAGCTGTTAGGGCAGGGCTTTATTCGCAGGAGTACCTCACCTTGGGGCGCTCCAGTTTTGTTTGTGAAGAAGAGGGATGGTTCACTGAGATTGTGTGTGGACTACCGAGAGTTGAATAAGGTCACGATACGGAATAAGTATCCGTTGCCTCGAATCGATGACTTATTCGACCAGTTGAGAGGAGCTTCTTTTTTCTCGAAGATTGACTTGAGGTCGGGATACCATCAGTTGCGTATCAGGGAGGAGGATGTCTCGAAGACTGCGTTCTTGTCGAGATATGGTTCTTATGAGTTTCGGGTTATGCCTTTCGGTTTGACCAACGCTCCAGCAGTGTTTATGGACTTGATGAACAGGGTGTTCAGAGATTTCCTAGATCAGTTTGTCATTGTCTTCATTGATGACATTCTGGTTTACTCTCAGACAGAGGAGGAGCACGCCGAGCATTTGAGGCAGGTTTTGCAGACACTTCGTCAGAACGAGCTGTATGCAAAATATGAGAAGTGCGGGTTTTGGTTGAAGGAAGTCCAGTTCTTGGGTCATATTATTTCCGATCAGGGAATATCTGTTGATCCGGGGAAGGTGTCAGCGGTAAGGGAGTGGGGACAGCCCACGACACCAACGGAGATTCGTAGTTTCTTGGGTTTAGCAGGATACTACAGGAGGTTTATTCGGGGTTTCTCAGAGATAGCAGGTCCTTTGACACATCTTACTCGTAAGGGTGTGCCATATATCTGGAGTGATGCCTGTCAGTTGGCATTCGATGAGTTGAAGGACAAATTGACCTCAGCACCTGTGTTAGCATTGCCGAGACCGGGAGTTGAGTATTTGGTTTACACCGATGCGTCTTTGCAAGGGCTTGGAGGTGTGTTGCAGCAGGAGAGACAGGCCATAGCTTATGCTTCCCGTAAGCTTAAGCCTCATGAGAAGAATTACCCCACACATGATTTGGAGTTGGCGGCAGTGGTATTTGCCTTACGGATTTGGAGGCACTATCTTTTGGGGGAGAAGTTTCAGCTGTTCACGGACCACAAGTCACTGCAGTATCTGTTCACGCAGAAGGAGTTAAATATGCGGCAGCGTAGGTGGCTTGAATTTGTGAAAGACTACCAGTTCGACATACAGTACCACCCGGGTAAGGCTAACGTGGTAGCAGACGCGTTAAGCCGTAGGCCAGCAGACAAGGTGGCAGAAGTGTGGAAAGCGAAGTGGAAGGAATTGGGACACCAGGATGCAGTGGCCCGATCTTTCATGTCTGTGATGACCGTTACACCGCAGATTGTCACGAAGGTTGTACGGGCACAGGCAAATGATTCGTTCTGTCAGGAGCAGATAGTTCGATTACTCGCTGAGGGAGCTGAATCCTATACCGTTAGCTCAGACGGGGGATTACGCTTCAATGGGAAATTGGTAGTTCCGGAAGGAGAGGAATTGCGACACGATGTTATGGCAGAGTCGCACGGTTCACGGTTCGCGGTACATCCCGGAGGGGACAAAATGTACCAAGACATGAGACGGCAGTATTGGTGGAGCGGTATGAAGAAAGATATCGCTGAGTTTGTCTCGAAATGCGCCACTTGTCAACTTGTAAAAGTGGATCATCAGAGACCAGCAGGATTGCTACAACCGTTGGAGGTTCCGGTGTGGATGTGGGAGAGCATATCCATGGATTTTGTCACGGGGTTGCCTACGTCGCAGAGGGGTCACGACTCCGTTTGGGTAATTGTGGACAGGTTGTCCAAGGTCGCTCACTTTTTACCCGTTAGGACTGATTACACTGCGGGACAGTATGCCCAGCTCTTCATTTCAGAGATTGTGAGACTTCACGGTGTGCCCCTGAATATCGTGTCTGACAGAGACAAGATATTTGTTTCGCGGTTTTGGGAAAGTTTCCAGGAGGCCATGGGCACAGAATTGCGGTTGAGTACGGCTTATCATCCGCAGACCGATGGGCAGACAGAACGCACCAATCAGATGTTGGAGGACATGCTACGCATGTGCATTATTGACTTCGGGGGTGGATGGGAGCAGTACCTTCCACTGGTGGAGTTTGATTACAACAACTTTTATCAGTTCACGATTGGCATGGCTCCGTTTGAGGCATTGTACGGTAGGCCTTGTCGTTCCCCAGCATGTTGGTTGGAAGTGGGGGACAACAAACTACTTGGGCCAGAAGTGATCCAGGATACTTCGGCAAGGATTGAGTTGATTCGAAGTCGCATTCGGGTAGCTCAAGACAGGCAGAAGAGTTATGCTGATGCAAAGAGGTTTTTCAGGGAGTTCAAAGTGGGGGACCAGGTTTTGCTCAGGGTTTCTCCGATGAAGGGGATTATGCATTTCGGGAAGAAGGGGAAGTTGGCACCGAGGTATGTGGGGCCGTTTCCTATTATTGAGCGGATAGGACCGGTTGCGTATAGACTCGGGTTACCGGAGCATTTACATCGGATTCACGACGTGTTCCATATTTCCTCGCTGAGGAAATACCTTAGGGATGATTTGGCTCATTCTCACATTTCTGTGGAGGACATCGATCTCCAGCCGGATAGCTCTTATGAGGAAGGGCCGATTGCTATTTTGGACCGAAGCGAGAGGAAACTACGGTCAAAGATAGTCCCGTTAGTACGTGTTCAGTGGCGACATCACAATGTCGAGGAGTCCACATGGGAGCGCGAGGATGAGATGCGCGAGCGTTATCCAGAGCTGTTTTTAGCAGGTACTTTCTAGTTTCGAATTTCGGGACGAAATTCAGTTATTAGGGGGGAAGTATGTAATACCCCGTACTTTTGGCTATATTTATTTTTGGGATTAATTAATTAAATGCGTATTAATTGGAAATTAATCCGGGTTATAAATACTAATGAGATGCGTATTGGTATTTGATTATGTGCATATATGATTATATATGAACTTGGTATTATAAAATTTGTCGTGAGATTTATATACGGCAATTTGGAAATTTTATTGAGACGCGTGGGACCGCCGCGTCACGGTATAATATTTTATTTATAAAAAGTGAATTTAAAATCTATAATCCGTATGGTCGTTTTGAGTGCGCCAACGCGTCCGGAAGGGTCGAGATAGTCAGAAAACACTAGCCGGGGGTATAGTTTGGGTCCCGGGGTAATTTTAGACCATACCGGTAACTTAAAGGGTATTTTAGTAATTTGGTATTTTTGGGTAATTAAAAGTGACGAAAATTGAGAGTTGTGATCTGATAAGGATTGACCCCAACCAACCCTTATTAACCCAACAAGCTACGGAGGTTTATTGAAATTAGGTTTCATAAGTTTCCCCAAAGCAAACCCTAGCCACCATAGCCTTTTGGAGAAGAAAGCTTGGAGAAGGAGAGAGAGAGAGAGAGATTCTGCAGGAATTCTACACCGAATCCACACCAAATTCAGAAATCAAACCAAGGCAAGTGACTTTATTTCCATTTAATTACTGAGAATGTCTTTTCCATGTTAGAAATTGAAGAATCTTAATTGTTCTTGAAAGATTAAAAGAAAACCCATGAAATTTGAAGTTATTATTGAATATTGGGATAGGTTTGCATGTAGAAACATTGTTGGGAGATTTAATTTCGGATATTTCATATCTAGGTGATGTATAAACGAATTAAAATCTGGGAATTTATGATGAGAAGAAGTTAGGGTTTATGTTCTTGAAGAAAATTGGGAATTAATGTAGAAATTGTGATTTAATGATGTTTAGATGATATCAAACCCTTTAATGATGTTAGTATAGCCCCTTAACATGTTTGAGGATGATTAGAGAACTCAATATATTGTGGGAACGAATTTTAGAAGAGGTTTGAGGAGTAAAAATGGTGAAAAACGATTTTTGGGAAATTCTGGGCCGAAACTGGCATCTCGTTAGAAGCAGCCCCCAGGTCGTTCGAACGAGCTCGTTCGAACGAGCTTCTAACGAGTTGACCAGTCGTTATTAATGAGTAGGATTTTCGTTCGATATCTCGTTCGAACGAGATATCGTTAGAAGGGTCAGTTCGTTCGAACGAACTGGGATCTCGTTCGAACAGCCTCGTTCGAACGAGACTTCTAACGACCTGACAGTCCAAACTCGTTCGAAGCCTCGTTCGAACGAGACTTCTAACGAGTTGGCAGTTTGACCCTTTTTGGACTGTTTTGACTTTTGGAGTTCCGGGAGATGGTTCAAGGGTAGAGTTAGCATCCCTTTGATGATATAGTGACTTAGTTGGGACTTTTGGGTTGTTGGGATTAGCAAATCATATACGAGAGTTATATTCAATGAATCATTTGGGTTGAGACGTGAGTGACTACTACGATGTGAGGATGAATTATAGCGCGTATAATTATGAACCGGAATAAAATAAGTTGTGATAATTAGTTAGTACGAGAATGCGATATGTACTACGATTAAAATACGGTATTACTAAGATGTGTGTTTACTTAGTATTAGTATATGGATTGTTTGTATGACATACCTACCATACTTGCTATCACGGGAGGTTTCGTTCGCTTAGGACCCTCTAATCCTTGTGTGCCTACGGGGGGGATATAGACTGGTACCTTGATGAACATAGATCATAGAAGGACTTATTGTGATATTAATAAGTCTGCATGACCATGGGAGCGTAGGTATGTGCGTGACCCATGAGATGGTGACTGTGTTCGCCTCCATTATTTGTGATGTTGTTATCGGTAAACTATTCCTGAGAGATTCGGAATATGTAATCCTTATGTACGTGATGTACCGGGATGGATAGCAGAGTATGTGTGCACTACAGCTTAGATTGCGGGGTGCTTGTATAGTATATTTATGATGTGAATAATATACATTAAATTAATGGAAATCCTCATGTTAATGTTGTAAAAATATTACGGTATTGTTTCGAATTATATAATGAGTTAACTGATAGTTATATCATTGGCATATTTAGTAACTGTGTTCACAGTAAACCTCTACTTAATTACGAGAGTTGTTATGTTATATGGAACCGATTACATGGGTAGAACCCGTGGTAGTCTAGCTAGTTATGTTGTCAGTTAGCTAGTAGTATGGGTAGTTATAGATGGGTACTTGCGTTAGGAGTGCACAGTTAGACGAGAGGTGAGAATATAATGTGAGTGAACGTCCTAACATGTACTTTGCATTTAATGTTGTAAATGTTTTTAAAGCACTTGCAGGTTTTTAAAATGATTTCCACTTTCGGGCTCTGACCCATTTGCTTTCAAATATATTTTCTTGTAAAACCTTTTTAGGTGCCCAGCCACAAGGACACCAAGCATAGGTACTCATTCAGGTGACGTGCTGTAGCTGGTTGTGGAAGCTACAGGGATTTGCTCATAGACGCTTCTATCTTTTGGATTCCAGAGTCACTATCTATCAGTTGTAGGGCATGTTGCCCATTCCTATTTAGAGCATTTTTACATTTCAGTTTTCAGACTCTAGCATGTATTGCTCAGTATTCAGTTTTAGTTATTTATTTCAGTTTACATATTAGTTGTGGGATTTGTATTGAGGAGTTTTTCCTCCAGGTTATATTTACATATTGTGATGGTTGTTCTTGTTACTTCAGTATGGTGAATGGTGTTATTCAGTTATTCATTACTCTTGTTGCATGTTAATCAGATTTAATAAAATTTGGCACTTACTTTTTAAATACTAGGTGGTTAGTAATCTTTAAAATGTATTCGACAGTGATGCTATTAACTGAGCCAACTTGGCATTTTGAATTAATTTTATAAAGGAGTAGCTACCCGGTGTTTAATTAGTCGGGGTGTCACACTGCATAACTACTTTATGCAATTTTTAGAAATTTTTAGCGGCCTTAGTTTTAGAGTCCCAAAAAATGTATATACGTTCTTCGGTCCCCATATAAAGTTGTAGACACCACATTCTAGGACCCCTTAAGTCTCAGCTTACACTCCTAGAACTTCCCCCTTCCATCTCAAACCTAGGTCGTACTCCGAGTACCGATCTAGAGACCATTGGGCACCCCCGAGACCCATTTGACTCTAGTCAACTCCATCATCAAAGTCAAAGATCTTTTAATCTTCTAGGGTCAATAAAACCCCTTTCTAATGGTCCACCCCATGAACGAAATAGCATAACCGTTCAGACGAACGATCAGTTTTCCTTCGAAAATCGATGCAGAGGCCACCGGGCGCTCCCTGACTTCGTTTGACCCAAGTAAACTCTTCAGTTAAAACGATAATGAATGAATCTCCAAAGGGAACTGAATACCCTTTCTAAAGATCTGCCCCTTGTGCAATTCTAACCTACGGTGCAGACGAACAATCTGTTTTACTCCGAGAGGTCATCGGGCACTTCTGGGCCCCTGTTGCCCAAGGTCAACTTTCCAAACTGAGCGAAACTCTTTGGACTATCTAAGTACATCTACTTACCTTTCCAACGGTCTGCCCCATGTGCGATTCTGACTTACCATGTGGATGAACGGTCCGTTTGCAACCGACGATCTCCCATCCAAAGGACCAACATGCGCTTCCGAGCTACATTTGACCCAAAGTCAACTCTCGGACCTGAGAGAAGTCCTAAGGACTCTCAATGGCCTCTGAAATACCTTTCTAGTGGTATGACCCATGCACTATTTTGATCAACAATTTATACTCGACAGTCATTTTTCCAGAAAAGTCCGCACGAAACTGCCAATTGGCAAGTCCAGAATCGTGCCTATCGGCACAGTGTCAAGGGTGATCTGTCGATAGGCAACCCCCTGACCCTATAAATAAGCGCATTGACCTCATTTCTAAGGACATCAAAAAACCCATCGGCATCAGTGATCTCAACAACATTCTCTCGAAGTCAGCGAAGTTCCATATGAGAAATTCCATTCAAACCTAAATCCCTATCATTTTCACGCCCAATTTGGAAAATATCCTTCTCTCGCATCGACATCCAAATGAGTTCATCCAAGATCCAATTTCAAGCTCCAAGAAAGTCCAATTCTTTCTCCCTCTCTTTTAATTTCTTGTTTTATATAAGTTACCTTAGATTCATATTCTAGTTTCATTCTAGTTCGTACATATTAACATCTACACTTTTATTAGTATATTCCACATAGTTTATTTTTCATAAAAAAACCCAAAAACAAATAAAGGAGGGTTACACCCGTAAATTCCGAACGGAATTACCCACCACACTTTTCCAAAACTAGAAACACATTTTCTACATGCACACACCTAATAAAATTCCATTCACATTCGAACTATGTGGACTCTCATGCCTTTATAGGCTACGTTGGATTCTCGGATTAAAATCCGAGACTCGAGTCCAATTTTCTAATTTTCCAAAAGCTCTTATTTTTCATAATCCTTAAAATTACTCATTATCATCATACATATATATATAACATGTTTGTTCGCATCTCATCCCACACATGTTATCGTTTCCCAATAACGATCAATATCATGATGAACCCTCATATTCTATCTTCTACATTTACTACTATTTTGGGAATATTCCTACGGATGACCTCACCATATCTTTCCCATGATATGGGTCGAATGATTCCAATCTCCATTATATAAACACATGCATACACTTTACGGGGATAAAAAGGAAAATATTAGCATTTCCCATGAGAGACCGAAAGGGCGGGAAGGGTGCCTAACACCTTCCCATTCCGTAACTTAGCCCCCGGCCCTCTAATCTATTGGTTTCGCATGCATAAGTTTTGTCCTTGATGCCACTCTCTTGAAAGTGACAATATATTGTTTTGCCTGTTTTGAGAAAAATAGGTTGGCGACTCTATCTCTTTACATTCACCCCGCACCGACGACGGCCAAAGCCCTGTTTTGGAAGTGAAGGGTGCGAGACCGCGATGCGGCTTCTTCCCCGGGGGATCCTCTTTCTCCTCTTTTCCCCCGGAATGAACATCAGACCGAACAGAATGGCCACAGTGGCAACTCTGCTGGGGACTATTTTAAAGAGGGCTAGACTGTATTTACATGGGTGTTTTATTTTCCTGTATATTCCCCTAGTTGCATATTCCCCCTTTATTATTCATGCGTACCTCATACTTATGCTACTATTCACTCACTTGTAGATGATTCTCCATGTACACTTCACACCACGTGTACCTAGGATCATATATATCCACGTATTGCGCACATCATTTATCCATGCTCGGTTTACTTTTGGTACTTGTACTTTGCTCCCTATTTGGCTGTAATACCCCGTATTTTTTGTGATATTTATTTATGGGATTAATTGAATTAAATGAGTATTAATTGCAAATTAATCTGGATAAAAATACTAGCGAGATGCGAATTGTTATTTGATTTTATTGAGTATATATGGCTATATGAATATTGAATTATGAAATTTGTCGTGAGATTGAAATACGGCAATTTGGGAATTTTGTTAAGACGCGTGTGACAGTCGCGTCAGGAATATAATTATTTTAATTATAAAAGTGAATTTTATTTCTATTAACTTTATGGTTGTTTTGAGTGCGACAACGCGTCCGGAAGGGTCGAAATAGTCAGAAAACACTAGCCGGGGGTTTAGTTTGGGTCCCGGGGCATTTTTAGGCCATACCGGCAACGTATAAGGGTAGTTTGGTAATTTTGGATTTTTGGGAATTAAAACCCACGAAAATTTGGAATTAATATCTTATTTGGCAATTACCCACTAAACCCACTAATTACCTAATAGGCTACGGAGGTTATTGAAATTAGTTCCAAAAGAGTTCCTAAGGCAAACCCTAGCCACCATTGTCACTTTGGAAAAGAAAGCTTGTAGAGAGAGAAGAGAGGAGAATTCTGCAGAGAGAGAGAGAGAACCATTCATCAAATCGACATCAAAATCAGAGATATACATAAGGCAAGTGGTTTAATTTCGTTTATTACAAAGAATGTTTCTTCCATGCGTAGGAAATTGACAGAATTTGGATTGTTCTTGGGAATTTGATAAAAACCCATTAATTGGAATTAGAACTTTATATTTTGATGAAAGTATTGCATGTAGAATTGTGTTAGGAGGATTATTCTGATGAAAATACACCTTGTTCATAACAAAAACGGATTTAATTATGACCATTGGTGACTTTAAAATTTTAGGGTTCATGTTCATATGATTTGGGGATAAATGAAGGGATTTGATGATTCAATGATGTTTAGGAAGAATTGGCCCTATATAAACGTTAATATATGACCTAAGTATGTTTAGTATTGATTAGAACCCATGTACAATTATTGGATTGATGTTTAGAGGAGATTAGAGTTGAAGAAAAGTTGGAAAAACGAAAATAGGAAATCTGGGCTCGAAACTGGCCTCTCGTTAGAAGACCTGCCCAGGTCGTTCGAACGAGCTCATTCGAACGAGCTCATCCGAACGAGCTCATTCGAACGAGCTTCTAACGAGTTGACAGTTTGACTTCTAACGAGAGGGATGTTCGTTCGATGACTTTCGTTCGAACGAGATCTCATTAGAAGGCCCACTTCGTTCGAACGAACTCTCGTTCGAACAGCCTCGTTCAAATGAGACTTCTAACGAGTTGACAGTTTAGGCTTTTTTAGCCTGTTTTGATTTCGCGTGTCCCGTAACCTTATTTAATGGTAGAGATAACCTTCCCTTGATGATAAATTAATACAGTAGGGACATTTGAGATATATAGAGGAGTAAAACCTAGAAGTGTGATTCGAACCAAATGGAAATTATGGATTAGGACGTGAGTGTCTATTACAACGCGAGAACAATTAATGGCTTGTATAATTGTATCAACCGGGAATATGTAAATTGTGTAAAATTATACGTAGGTACAAGAATAAGAAGTGTACTACAAATAAATTATGGTGATTACTAAGATGTGTGCATACTTAGTATATGTATTGATTTTATGTGTATGACATACCTACCATACTTGCTATCACGGGAGGTTTACGTTCGCTTAGGGCCCTCTAATCCTTGTGTTGCCCGGATTTAGACAGGTACCTCGAGAACATAGGTCAGAGAAGGACTTATTGGGATGTTAATAAGTCTGCTGATCGTGGGAGCGCAGGTATGTGCATGACCCATGTGATGTGACTGTGCTCGCCTCCATTTTATTGTGATTTGTTATTATCTGAGAACGATTCCTGAGAGATTCGGAATGCGTGATCCTTATGTACGTGATGTACCGGGATGGATAGCAGAGTATGTGTGCACTGCAGCTTAGTCTCGGGGTGCTTGTATTGTATATTTATGACGTGAATAATATACACTTAATTAATGGGAACTTTCATGTTAGTATTGTGAAAATAATTATGGTAATGTTTTGAGAAAACATAACGGGTTAACCGATAGTGAATTGTATTACTAATTGAGAATCTGAGTTTAAGTAAAGCCCTCTATTTAATTGATAATGCTAGAATGTAATATGGGAATCGAGTAGCAAGGGGTAGAACTTATTACGGTTTTGTTAGATATGTATGTTATTTAGATGGGTACGGTACGTTAGGATTGCACATGTAGTCGAGAGGTGAGAATTTCATGTGAGTGCACGTCCTAACATGTATTTTGCATTTAATGTTTTAATGTTATTAAAACACTTGCTGTTTTTAAAATGATTTCCACTTTCGGGCTCTGACCCATTTGCTTTCAAATCTATTTTTGTAAAAACCATTTTAGGTGCCCAGCCACAAGGACACCATGCTTAGGGTTCTCATTCAGGTGACGAGCTGTAGCTGTTTGTGGAAGTTACAGGACTTTGCTTGTAGACGCTTCATCTATCTTGACTCTATATTCATCATTTATCAGTTGTAGGGCATGTCTCCCATTTCTTTTAGAGACATTTCATTTATTTCAGTTATTCAGACTTCTGGCATGTAATTAATTTAGGATTCAGACTTGTCTTATTATTTTCAGTTGTGGGATTGTTGTGAGGAGTTTTCCTCCGGAATTATTATTATTTGTTGGTTGTTTCATTACTTCGTTATGGTGAATGGATTATGTTGTTCTTCCATTATTCTTTTATTGCATGTTAATCAGACTAAATTAAAATTTGGCAACTTACTTTTTAAATACTAGGTGGTTAGTAACAATAAAAAAATGTTTTTGACAGTGATGCTATTAACTGGACCAACTTGGCATTTTGTATTAATTTAATAAAGGAGTAGCTAACCGGTATTTAATTAGTCGGGATGTCACAGGTGGTATCAGAGCATCAGGTTCTAGTGTCCTTTAGTATCTGTACGGCTTATTATGTTTCCGCTGAGCTTTCTTTGATGTAGAGCCCTATATTTTAGGACTGTTATATTCTTTTGTATATGCTACGTTCTTCAGCTATTTCAAGTTTATAACTGCTAACTTATAAACTTTATTCTTGTTTCAAATTCACCCAACCAAACTACATACCCACATATAGGTGTCAAGCCTAGGACACACATGTTAGATTTCCGGGTTCGACCCGAAACTCTGCCGAAATTCTAGGTCGACTTACCGCCCAATTATTTGTGCATTTTTTAAAACGGGACCCTGCTCATGAACCTGGTTACAAGTCCAACCATAGCTCTACATATGTTACAAACCTAACTTTTCCAGCCTCGGGTCTTATCTGGAATTTCATTTTGCATTTAGGATAATTTAATACAAGTGGGAACCAAATAAACATAATAATCATGTTGAGACCCGTCTCTAGTCTCTTCCCTTTTCTCTTTCCCAAAAATCATCCAAAAATGCGTTTCCTCTTTTATCAAAAGCACCAAAAACATTTTCATTCTCATCTTTTCCAAAAAAATCAAAAAACAATATTTTCCTCCTTTTCTAAAAATAAAAGTTTCCGTTTTTCTTTCCCGAAAATAAATTCCAAATTTTTTTACTTCTCAGGTCGATCACATACCCTTGGCCTGTCTCCCTATTGGCTTCGGTCTTTAGTCAGACCACCCTAAATTTCTATCAGTCCCTTTACTTCCCCGAGTCTAAGACTCACCTGCCTTCCATGGAGAATGCGTATCAAGTGCCGAATGTACAGTCAGATTTGTTGACAGTTTAGGCTCAACTCACTACCAAAATTGGAAATCTTCAAATCGAAGTTCATGAGATGCAAAGAAATCGGGTCCCTATCCCCGAGGATCCTAAGATTATTTTCCCTTGCACCATGAGTCCACTTGCATCCGAGCCTATCTGGGTTCCTGAAGAATACCATCATGCTCCGCGTGCTCCTCTGTCTAATGGGCCGCCACCTGTCCAGTTTCCCATGCCAAACCTTGCTCAGACCAGGCTTAATTTACCTGTAACTCCTGATTCGGAAGACGAAGAATTGAAGAAGGGCAAGGAAGACCTCAAGATGCTAACCAAGAAATTCAACCATATTCGAATATCTGGAAACAACCTGGAGTACACCCACATGTATCCCTATCCTAAAGCTAGGTTACCAGAAAAATTCAAGATGCCCAATATCGAGAAGTTTGGAGGCAGTGGAACCCCGATCGTTCATCTTCATAGGTATAACAGATCCATGACTCTCCTAGGGGATTCTGAAGAAATAATGGCTCAGATGTTCCAACAGATTTTGAAGGATAACAACCTTTGTTGGTTCCTATCCCTTGTAGAATCCAGAATCCACAGTTGGGAAGACGTTTCCTATGACTCTATGTCTCAATACAAGTACAACGAGGAGCTAAAGGTTACCCATCGTGACTTAGAGATACTTAATAAGAATCCTAGGGAATTAGTCAGCAACTTTATAGAAAGATGGAGAGAAAAATAAACTACCATGACCAATCGTCCATTCGAAGAAGAACAAGTCATCATTGTGAAGAAAAATTTCCTACCCCATGTCCGAGCAACAATGGGAGGATACTATTACCCTCACTTTATAGACATCCGAGAAGCAGTAGTAGAAATCAAAGAAGGTCTTTCCAAGATAGAAGTTGAACCGAAGAAAATCTCTAGACAGTTTTCTCCTAGAAAGTTTGAAAATCCTACTAGTACCATAGTCTCTACTATCAATAATATCTCTCAGCCTGCCGCTTCATGGGCACCAAAAAGTCTCTCAAACCCAATCCAAAAAGAATATATCGATCTTCATGCTCCTCTCTCCATAGTCTACCAGGCCCTCTTAAACCGAAACCTGATCAAACCCTTGGACCCTCGTCCATTACCAAATCCTCTTCTAAAAATTTTCAAACCTGATTCCCATTGTGACTATCACCAAACTGCTGGCCATACCACCGACTAATGTTTCCATCACCAAAAGACAATCCAAACCATGATTGACCAGGGTATCATCGCCCTACCAGTTAATCCTAAACCAAACACTATCCATAATCCGCTCCCAAGTCATACAAACGCCATCTTCCTAGAAGAAGCCTCAGAACTCGACCCATCTACCCAAATCATACCAAGTAAATCACTAGTCATACACATATACACTCCTCAACCTCAACAAAAATGCCCATGTTTCCTCTAACACCCTACCAACCTTGTCGATCAAACCTTATCACTCTTCACCATATCCTGCATCGTTGTCCATACCCGTTCTAGGGGTAAAGATATGGAATTAACAGAAGTGCTGAACCAACTCCTAGAGTTCGGGCTCAAATCATCCTCCCAAATGACCATCGACTTTAACAGATTCAGTCAATTATTCTTAGATGCTAAAAAATGGGCCCGAGAGTCAGACAATTGGGTAGTTCCAGCTGACAAAGTCAGTCTAGATTACCTAGTCCAGATCATGGAAGAATTGATTCGACAAACTGGTGATATTTGTAGCATGTCTGAGCCTCTCGACGCTTTGAAATTACAAGGGAACCTGGTTCCCTCAGTCTTGCATTTCCTTGCCAAATGGGAGGAATTATACGAAGATTCCATAAAATTTGTACAGTGTATTAACTTTGTATGGAAAGACAATATTATTTCCAACGAATGGGGAGATGATTTTGAAGGTTCAGATGAAGAGAAAGATTCAAGAAAGACTAGTCTGATAGCCAACCTATGCGAAATGATATCATTCGACCAGATGCTAGGAGAGATTAACCAGGTAGTTGGGCAAGCTGACATCGATGAAGAAACAGGGTTTTTATTTTTTCTCTCTTCCTTGAACCACATGACTAGGTCAGGGAGACATTACCAGAATTTGAGCTTACAACCATCAGCAAGCGATAAAGGGAAAGTTATTGAGACTCTCCATATACTAGAAATGAGCCTTGAATAAAGCAAGGTCCTTGATTAACCGAAGAAAACTCAAGCTAACATCACTCTATGGGGACTTTTCATGTCTTCCCAACTGCACCGAAATTCCCTAATCAAGATACTCACATGACCCATAATTCCTCCCTCAACCACACCAAAAGAAGAAATGAACTTGGTTAAATTCTTGACCTCTACTCGAATGCTCTCATTTTCTAAAGAGGAAATCCTTAAGAATGGTCACATCCGCAATCATGCTCTCAATATCTATGTCGAAGTCATGGGGAAAACTGTTCCTCTCTCACTTGTCGACAAGGATCAACTCTGAATGTTTGCCTGTTAAGAACCCTCAACTGTTTGGGACTGAAAGTGAGCGACCTTTATCCAACCTCTATTGTCGTGCATGCCTACGACAACACCCATTCAGAAGTAATGGTATATATCAAGATTGCAATAGGGTTTGGCCCTATAAATCCTGTTATTCAATTCCACATCATCTACACCCTAGCCTGTTTCAATCAGCTTCTCGGACGACCGTGGATCCATAACATGAAAGTGGTGTCTTATTACCTTAATTAGAAATTAAAGTTCTTTGCCAATGGATGATTTATCACCATCTTGGGAGATAGTAACAACACTGAGAATGAAAGCACCAGTAATCCGATACTCGAGATACAACACAGGATGAAATATATGCTGCTATTAGGCTTCCAAGTCGAATCACCACTACTTCCAGTAGGGGATCACTTCAAAGACAGGGTTTGTCCAGAACATGATCCTCACAAAAATATCAATGTAATCCAAATGTTCAAAAATATGGACTTCATGCCCAGACTGGGGATAGGGCAAAGGCAACAAGGAATAACTGAACCTATTGTGTTGAAGGAGGCCTTTCCTCCTTATGGCTTAGGCTACAAACCGTCAGAAGAAGAACTGAGATTGATCCGTTAGCCTCGACTAAAGGGAAAGTTAGAATGGGCCAGAACTATCTCGGGAGATTCTCTAAATGGAAGATTCATCAAAGAGGGTGAAGATTTCCCCTTCTGCGGCTTCCCTGAACTTTGGTATGACCCTATAGACAAAGTGATGAAACCAAGAATGGAGATCTTTTTTCAAGACAATTACCTGGATACTGAGACTTACCAATACTGTGAGCAACCACTCACTGAGAAGACCATAACTAATATAGGGGATTTTGAGGACAGCGACTCCGAGGACTCTTTTAAGTTATAGATATCAAGGATGACACTCTGCATGATCCACTGAGGGACTACATCATCTGATCCATCCTACCTCCTTAAAGATTCTGATACAACTCTTCTCAACTAGTATGCTGCACCTATGCCACCTGCTCATATTCAACCTAACCCATATGTTTACCCCCTTTCCCCTATAGTTGTTTCCTCTCACTCTGATGTAATCGAGAACTCCTTTAATGAGGTTCTCAATGATCTTTTTCTTATCAATGAATTAAACAAAGATTTTGAGTTTCTTATTGTGCATTATATTAATTGTCTTGATTCTAATCAAACTCTTGATGATGATGACTTTGCAAATGAACAATTCTTAACTGATCTAAATAAGTTTAATGATAACCAACATAACTGCATTCAAGTTAATAAAGATGAAACTATTTTTTATTAATATCGGTTCTAGTAGATAGATGCGCGAGATTAGGATAGGGGATACCCTTAATGAGCACGAGTGCACGCAGCTCAAAGACCTACTGAAGGAGTTTGTGGATGTCTTCGCATGGTCCTACGATGATATGCCCATCATTTATCCTGAAATAACACAACATGAGATTCCAACGCTCCCAGTCAAACAGAAGCTGCGAAATCTCTGCACCGAATGGTCACTCAAAGTAAAAGAAGAAGTAGTCCAGCAACTGAACATGGGCTTCATTTGTGTCATTGAATATCCCACATGACTAGCCAATATCGTACATGTGCCTAAATCAGGAGGAAAGGTCTGCATGTGTGTCAACTATCGAGACTTGAATAAAGCCTCTCCAAAGGATGATTACCCGCTACCCAATATCGATATGATCATGGAAAACACAGTTAGTCATGCTCTCAAGTCGTTCGGTTATAGATTTTCCGGATATAACCAGATCAAGATGCACCATAATCATCAAGAGAAAATCGCATTTGTCACCCCTTGGGGAACCTTTTGCTATACAGTCATGCCATTTGGTTTAAAAAATGCAGGGGCTACCTACCAAAGGCAGCAGGGAATGTGGAACCCATATGAATGGCTATATGCTCGCTAAAATGATCATTAGATAAGGATACTACTGGACTACCATGGTACAAGACTGTACAGCCTACGTGCGAATATGTCTCAAATTCCAATAAGTCTTCAACTTACAGCATCTGCCTCCGCTAGAACTATACTGCATGACTTCTCCCTGGTCATTTTCCATATGAGGCATTGACATCATAGGGAAATTTCCATCGAAGGCATCCAATGGCCAAGATTTCATCCTAGTCACTATTGACTACTTCACCAAATGGGTCGAAGCTGAGTCATACGCAGTTTTGAATGCCAAGAAACTGGAAAAATTCATCAAGAAAAACATCATCTGATGATATGGGGTCCCACACAAGATGGTATGAGACAATGGGCTACATTTTGAAGTATAGGTCACAGAAGTAGTCAATGATTATGGAATTAAAAGACATAAATCCTCTTCTTACTGAACTCAAACCAACGCAGCCAATAAGAATCTCAAAGCCATCATCAACAAGATGACCAAGAGTTATCGTTATTGGGCCGACATGATTCCTTACGCCCTCTTGGGCCACCGCACTTAAGTGAGAACCTCTAGTGGGGCTACCCCTTACTCTCTAGTCAACGGCATGGAAGCAGTCCTACTCGTGGAGCTAGAAATACCCTCATTGCATGTCATTCTTGAAAGTAAGGTCAGCAAAGAAGACTGGTACAAAATCCGTCTTGACGAGAAGATATTGAAAGCTCTATATCATATACAAGGATAGCATCACCGTATATTGCGATAATTCAATAAGAGAGTCAAGGACCATGGTGTATGAGAGGGGGACTTAGCCCTCAAAGAAATAGTAGAGCCCATCTGGGACCCTAGAGGGAAATTCAAGCCTAATTAGAGAGGCACCTACATTGTGAAGAAGATCCTATCGAGCGGCACTGTTGTGCTAACCGACCTCGACGGACGAAAAATGGTACATCCAGTCAACCTGGACCGTCTCAAGAAATTGTACCCGTAGTCCAAAATCTCGGCGTGCTACGACTCTTCTCATCTCCCTTCTAATCTAAAAAAAACTCTTCATTTGCCCACCGAGAACTACATGGGCCTGATCCTCTAAAAACATTTTCAAAAAATGAATTTCAAAATTTCTCAAAACCCTCAAAGGTACATAGGCATCTCATTCTCTTCGCATGATCCCGACCCCCTTCTTTTTCACAAAATGCTATTCTTTTATTATCCTTGATATGATAGTTCATTTTTAGCATATACATGAACAAAAGGATTATGTATGCCTTAGCGATTGGCATAGATAATTCAAAATGAAAAAAGTCATCAAAAGGCACAACTAGATGATTAAAAACTTATTTATTTCATTATTTGAAATTTCCATACGATTACATCGACGTAAGAAGTCAAATGACTTCCCTGGACAAAAATACGCAGATAACAACTAGCCCCACTACTCCTAAAAATCACTCCAATTATTCCCAAAAAACACAAAAATGACACCTATTACAAAAAGTTTCATAAAACCCTATCCACAGCTACCTGAGGAACTAGCACCATAATCACCTGCATTCTGGACTCCCCAAGCCTCCCCTAAATCGATGGAGTACTGTAGACGCTCCAAGGAGCGATAAGCCTGAACCAACTTGGGGTAAACCACAACGCCTCCATCCATGGTGTCAGATATGGAAAATCATCTTTGACCCATATCCATAGCCATTATCTTGGCCACTACCTTCTTCCACAACCACTTCATGTAGTCCCCAGAGACATGCCCGACCCGCCCAGTAGACTGAGACGGATGGGTAGATGGACGAAGATTTTCCCATAGGGAACCAAGCCGCATGCACATACATTCTGTCAGATCCTCCACATGAAAGAAGTTTAGTGTTCGCGGTGGCAAAATTTTCTCCCAACCATATTGGCGGAGTAGACGCCAGGGAAAGTAGAAAGAGGTCTACCTAAAGCCAACCAGTCTGATATACTGGTACTCTACAAGATCCATAATGGGCACCAAATCCCCCCACCAAGGCACAGACCAACGTAAGCCTCACGCCCTTTGTTCTATAAACTAGTTACCTAAACTCTCAATGTTCAGGCCCACGCTAATGAAATAGTGCGAGAAGAAGTTCAAAACTTCGAGTAAGGGATACTTAGGTGGAACCGACATATAAAACCTCTCTGATAGCCACATAAACATCATTACATGGCTCCCTCTCAGAAAGTCAAAATGACCCTCCCTCTAGGCTTCTAGGCCATTCAAGGTCACCGCTAATATCACCGCCGCGGGATTATGATCGTATGACATTCAAGAAATAATAGCAGCCAGTTGGGGGTCCACCAGCATCTCCCGATCACCAACATAACTTTTGAAACAATGCCTAAGATGACGTTCCCGGTATATCCAGCATCACCCACCTCCTGCGAATGAAAAGAATACAACACCGTCGGGAAGGAAATCATTCCTCCCGCGACCAATGGCCTGACAACTGAAGGCGAAATATGAAGAAGCCTAAATAATAATTCCCTGGGAGAACGAGAAAACTCAGGAAGATCCGCAGCAATGCTGGGATTTATCCCTAGCATGGCAGAAAATTCCTCGTAGGTAGGACGAATCTCATCCAACCCAAAGTGGAAGACATTATCCTTGGGACACCAAAACTCGACAACCGCCATCAACATGTTCCACTCAATGGGTTGGTTATGCCACAAAGAGACTCGCCTCATGTGAAAGGCGTCATAATCAACATTGTAAGAACACATTGCTTCCAATGCTTTGAGGTAGTTAGCAAACTCAACACTACCAGGAAGAGCCATCTTGCGAGACTAAGATATAGTAAGCAAGAAAGAACGTGGAAAAGAAAGAAAGTGAAATTGTGAGGAGGAAAGCCCCATCCACACCCCTTTTATACTTGAAAACTCCCAAGCCAAGACAAGGAACCCTACAAAAATTAGAGTAAAATTTGTCCCACCAAGTACGAAGAAATTGAAGAAAGTGTAATCAAAGCCTTGTATTGATTGGACTGGACTGACATGCCGACAGGCAAGACAGGGGTCATGCCGATCGGTAACCCCCTATTTTGGGAAATTTCCCTTTTTCCTCTTTTGTTAAAATAAAAAAAATAATAATAATTTTTATCTTTAAGGGAATTCCGAATTTCCTTTATACCTATGCTTTACTAATCCCATTTCAAATAAAATCCTTCTCAAATCAATTTTCAAAATTCTTTTTACGATCTCAGCAGCAAAGTAAAAAGAGCATGTGCATTGATCACTAAACCAAGAAAATTAACAATCAACTTCATTCTTAATTTGCATATTTTTTGTTGGGTTACATTAACATTTTGCAGAAAAAAGCTGAAAAAAAATAACGGGACTCAACCCGAACCCAATATCTCTCTCTCTTTCTTCTCTCTCTCTCTCTCTCCCAAGGTTCCCCCATCCTTGCGGCGCGACAATGTGCCCCCACTACCAGATCTCGATCCTTCCCCAGATGAGGCAGATGGCACCAAACAACAAGGAACCAAAATCACCTCATGAATATGAGCAGTTGTCGAGGATATCCAGTCCCTTATCTCCTTCAACCAAGTGGTCAAAACACTAATATGCTGCGAGGAAGAATAGAAAATATCAAATCAGTCAAGCATAAGGAAAGAGAAAGAAATCAAGGAAATCAAAAAGGACGTACCGCAGGCTGAAGTACCTCCTTCGTCTGACCCAACTCCTCCGAGTCCATCGCATGAGGGCGATGCTACAGATGCACAGACCCCCCATTAGCACGCCAAAGTTTGTAACTAGGGGAATGCAACCGCACAAAAGAAGGCCCTGAAGTTGTCGCCACCACTGCTGACGTAGCCGCACCACCTGTGCTATGAGAAGACCCCACCTATCGACTCGAGCCCTCCCTAAGGAAAGGCATCACATCATAAATTCTACGGGCATCATCCAACTCATGGCGAAGTCCATATATCAGTGTATATGGAGTATGGCTCTCCTATCATCGTAGCCACCCGAGCATAATCAAGAATCTCTCGTACGCGCCTCATGAACATAGGGGGCACCGCAACCTCATCCTCCATAATCGGATGAACTACCCTCTCCCCAAGATACCAGGAGTAGCCGAACTCATGAACCAGTAGGCGCCGCATCTGCGCATGTCCCCCAGTCACCCCGGTGTGTTGAATAGTCGTCCCCCAGGGATAAAAGGTCACCTATAAATCCCCAGTAAAAGTGAAGGAGCAATATCAATAAAATGGCATCAAAGGAAAAGGACAGTCTCAAGGACAAAATAATGCTTAACCGCTCACTCGTCTGGCCATTCAAGACCTGACGCACTGCCTCTAGAGAAAGGTTCTTCTTCGACTGCTGATTGGACCTCCGCCATCAGAACATCCAAAAAAAGTCCCTAACAGAGCCATCCTTCAAAGAAATCAGTTGGGTGTTCAAACCAATCACCTCATAAAAGCACGCCTACAAAGGACAAGGATCAGTATTCAAGAAATCAAAAGGAAATGCATGAATGGAAAATGTGTAAAATAAAGAATACCTCCAGAAGATACGTGGCCCCAGTAAAAGTTCACAGCAGCACCTGTTGAATGCATCCAAAGAATAGTAAAGGGTCGCAAAAGTCCTGCTCCCCCAATCATAGAGGCGGATGTTTGAAAACATCCTCAGAAATGGTAGAAACCATAAATAGATGACGTCGCCACTCGTCACCACCAGAAAACCTCCCAATGCTAGAAAAACAAACAGACGGGCCATCTGACATCTTCCTCCTCAGCAAAAGTTCCCTCATAGAAGACAGGCGGAGGGAATCTCCAAAAACCACCCTCTCCACGTCACAGAGAGCCGCCGTCACCGCCTCTGGCATCACCCCCAATTGGAATTCTAGAGAATCATTTTCCCCGGTAATGTCTCCAAAAGACACTCCAAATTTTCCCCAGCTGCAAAATCCACGGATCAATCACTATTCCCCAGCGGAACCCTAAATCCAATATTTATCCCAGTGGAATCCCCAAATTTTGCAAAGGAAAGTACACTTCTTTTAGGTTTGAATTGACCTCGGTCTTAGATCGTCACCTTAGCTAGGTCATAATTGACGTCAACCCTCGATCATCACCACTTTCAGGTCAGAATTGACCTCAGTCTTGGATCGTCACCTTATTTAGGTTAGAATTGACCTCAGTCCTCAGTCATCACCTCTCTTAGGTCAGAATTGACCTCGGTTTTGGATCGTCACCTTAGTTGGGTCAGAATTGATTACAGTCCTAGGTCGTCACCTCTTTCAGGTTAGAATTGACCTCGATCTTGGATTGTCATCTTATTTAGGTCAGAATTGACCTCGGTCCTCAATCGTCACCTCTTTCAGGTTAGAATTGACCTTGCTCTTGGATCATCACCTTAGTTAGGTCAGAATTGACCTCGGTCGTCGGTCGTCACCTCTTTTAGGTTAGAATTGACCTCGGTCTTAGATCGTCACCTTAGATAGGTCAGAATTGAGCTCGGTCCTCGGTCATCACCTTTTTAAGGTAAAAATTATCATCGGTCTTAGATCATCACCTTAGTTAGGTCAGAATTGACTTCAGTCCTCGATCGTCATATCTCTCAGCTCCGAATTGACCTCGATCTTGGATCGTCGCCTTAGTTAGGTCAGAATTGACCTTGATCATCGATCGTCACCTTATTTAGGTTAAAATTGACCTCGATCCTTGGTCATCACCTTAGTTAGGTCAAAATTGGCCTCTACCCTCAGTTGTCACCTCTTTTAGGTCAGAATTGACCTCGACCCTCTGAATCGGTAATCCACATCCCTTAAGTGTGCACAACTGACCTCCTTCCATCATGTGGTGTCTATTCGATGACCATCACTTGTTCCAAGATCACCCATCGAGGGTATCTATAGTCACAACATTCTAGGACCCCCTAAGTCTCTCCTTAGACTCCTAGCACTTCCCCCTTCCACCGGAAACCTAGGTTATACTCCACGTACCGATCTAGAGACCATCGGCGCCCCCGGTATGCATTTAACTCTGGTCAACTCCACCATTAGAGCAAAGGCTCTTTGAATCTTCAAAAGGCATTGAAACCCCTTTCCAACGGTTCGCCCCGTGCGTGAAATAGCATATCCGTTCGGACTAATGATTAGTTTTCCCTCAAAAATCGATCTGGAGGCCATCGGGCGTTCCCCAACTCCGTTTAACCCAAGTCATCTCTTCAGCTCAAATGAGACTAAATGAATCTCTAAAGGACACTGAATACCATTTCTAACAATTCTCCCCGTGCGCGATTCTGGCCAATGGTGCGAACGAACAATCTATTTTACTTCGAGAGGTCACCGGGCGCTTTCGGACCCCGATTTACCAAGGTCAACTTTCCAAACTAAGGGAAACTCTTTGGAATGTTTAAGTACATCTCCTTACCTTTCCAACGATCTGCCCCGTGCGCGATTCTGACTTACCATGCGGACGAATGATCCATTTGCGTCCGACGATCTCCCGTCCCAAAGGATCGACATGCGCTTTCGAGCCACATTTGACCCAAAGTAAACTCGTGGACCCGAGAGAGTTCCAAAGTACTCTCAAAGGCCTCTTAAATACCTTTCTAAAGGTATGACCCATGCACGATTCGGATAAGATGTTAGTTCTCAAAAGTCATTTTTCCAAAAAAGTCTACACGAGACTGCCAATTGATTGGTCCTGAACCCTGCCTATCGGCACACTGTCAAGGGTGACCTGCCAATAGGCACCCCTGGGGTACGTCGATCGAAACCCCACTAACCTTATAAATAATGGCCATGACATCATTGCTAAGGACAACAAAAAACCCATCAGCATTAGTGATCTCAACAACATTCTCTCGAAGTTAGCGAAGTTCCATATGAGAAATCCCATTCAAGCCTAAATCCCATCCTTTTCACCCCCAATTTGGAAAATATCCTTCTCTCTCATCAATGTCCAAAGGATTTCACCCAATATCCAAGTTCAAACTCGAAGAAAGGTCCAATTCTTTCTCCCTCTCTTTTAATTTCTTGTTTTATATAAGTTACCTTAGATTCATAATCTAGTTTCATTCTAGTTCATACATATTAGCATCTACACTTTTATTAGTATATTGCACATACTTTATTTTTCATAAAAAAACCCAAAAACAAATAAAAGAGGGTTACACCCGTGAATTCCGAAAGGAATTATCCACCACACTTTTTTCAAAACTAGAAACACATTTTCTACACGCACACACCTAATAAAATTCCATTCGAACCTATGGGATAAACCCCACCCCTATTCCACATTCGAACTACGATTATTTTGATGCCTTTGTAGGCTACGTAGGCGTATAGAATTAAAATTCGAGACTCGAGTCAAATTTTCCAATTTTCCAAATTCTCTTATTTTTCATAATCCTCAAAATTACTCATTATCATCATACATATATATAACATATTTGTTCGAGTCTCATCCCACACATATTATCATTTCCAAATAACGATAAATATCACGATGAACGCTCATATTCTATTTTCTACATTTATTACTATTTTGGGAATATTCCTATGGATGATATGGGTCGAACGATTCCAATCTCAATTATATAAACACATACATACACTTCACGGGGATAAAAAGAAAAATATTAACATTTGCCCATGAGAGATCAAAAGGGCGAGATGGGTTCCTAACACCTTCCCATTCCGTAACTTAGCCCCCGGAGCTCCTATCTATTGGTTTTGCATGCATCAGTTTTGTCCTTGATGCCACTCTGTTGAAAGTGGAACATATTCTTTTGCCTGTTTGTAGCTAAATAAGTTGGCGAATCTATCTCTTTAGATTCACCCAACACCGACGACGGCCGAAGCCCTATTTTTGAAGAAAAGGGTGCGAGATCACAACACAGCTTCTTCCCTAGAGGATCCTCTTTCTCCTCTTCCCCCGGGAATGAATGCTACGCCGATCGGGATGGCCACAACTGCATTATAACTTTACTAAACATATAGGTACGCGCGAAGGACCTCGCAATAAAATAAACATCAAAGTATGTACGAAAATAAAGATTACTTATTTTTCATCACACACTGCAAGTCCATATTTTCATATTATTTAAACCTTATACCCTCGCAACCAACAGTGGTTAATCGAGAGGAAGTGCATACCTTAGAAAAGTTGCTTCACTCAAAAAAGGTTCTAATTTGGAAAAGTCATTTATCACTAAAGGAAGTTCATTCTTTCGAGAAATTTCTTCCTCGAGTGAAGTTCGTACTTCAAAAAAGTCACTTCCCCAGAAGGCTAATCACCGATGAACTCTCACTCTTTTTTCCTATCCGTTTGGTATATTGAGCAACATCTCTCTTCTTATCCTAAAGTCTCAGCGGAAGGGAACGTTTGAAATTTGTTTTTGTACTGGGGTACATCTAATAATGTTTCATAGTTATTAATTATAGGGTATATTAGTTTCACATGTACCTCAAAGGTTTCTCAGTCCAAGCACCCTGATATATCATGATCAATGTCAATGAAAAGAAATACACCGATCACCAAGTCACATTGCCCCGTTTCATATAGAGAAAATTCGCAAGGACACACCCTATTGCACAAAAAAGAACAAATTCTTATGGGTATTTCACTTTGACAAAAAACTTTCAAAAAAATTGTTAGACAGAGAGAGGCTGAACCAAAACCCCTTAGATTACAGGCTGAATGTCTCTCCATTTTTAGGTTGAAGATAAACAATATGAATCCGCAAGTTATTTCAAGCGAAATTTCCCTAACATTGGATTCCCCTACCTAATTTTTATTGTGAGAAAACAATATACCGTAGTTTATTACTTTCTCGCTCCTCGCACGAAAAACGAGAGCTTACCCCTGTTTATCCGAATCCAACAGGACTCTGTTTAGTTCTTCTCCTCAAAAGATAATACCAAAAAAAAAATACAGAAATAAAATATCGTACACATATGGTTAAATGTAGATAAAAGAGTTATATCAGATAACAACATTCATATGTGAATCCTCCTCTCCTTATTTATTACCCTTCTGTCAGTATTTTTGCCTGTAAAAACTTAAATGAAAGTTCCCCAACCTTTTTTGAAGTTGTTATCATCAACAGAGATATCACACTAAGCCTTTTTTCATCAACAGAGACATCATCGTCCACGAGAGACCACCTCTCCAAGGACTGAATCCCCTTTTCAAGTGCTTACGAGACACCCACAATCACGCATGGGATAATATTCCAATCTTAGGAAGGTATTTCAAACCCACCACCATTATATTTGATGGCTTGAAATCCCCTTCACTACAGGACTTGTTATGCCTGACCTAACCAACGGCTTCCCAACCCACCCCCCATTTTAGGAGCCTTCTCCAAATCTGCATCCAACGCTTATGTCTTTTTGTAAAGATCTTGCATATATAAGGGATTTCTCAAAACCCACATTAATTTTAGGCCATCCCCTAAACACATTTATGTTCTCGGAGACTAATCGACCATTTTTTCTAAAAAAAAGGAGAGAAAAATGGGAGAAACCCATCACTTACAACATTTTAGAGTTAGACAAAATTGACCCATAATCTTTTATCAACTCTAGAATGGAATCACCATATATCTTTCATCTTTTAATCATTAATTGAAACCCCCTCAAATTTTTTCTCAAAATATTTGCTCAGAAACTTCATGGGTCTAACCCACCTCACACATATCCTTTTCAACTCATTGAAATTCTTAAAATACACCCGACATATCAAAATAGTAAAGCCTCCACTCAACGAGCAAAGGCATCTCTGCCAAGGCTAAAGAAAAAAGTATTCTTACATTACGGTTAAAATTTTAAGAATAAAACTTATGCTCGTTCAAGATGACAATGGATTTGAAAAATAAAAAAAATAACCTAATCCGGCTTATCCCTCCCTCAATGGATCCCATTGACAAGACCACACACAAATACCCAAACCCCTCACCACCGAAACTTGCCCGTTCAAATAACTGGCATCTTCTTAAGTCTACCTAGTTGAAAACCAAGTCTCGCCGTATCCCCCTAAGAGTCAAACAACTTCGAGCTCTATGAAGTTTTCTTTTTTCCCTTTGAAGGAATGATAAGTATTGTCTCTAAGTAATTAACATCGTGTATTGTGTGTTTTGAATTGAACATTTTAAATGAATCAAATAACACCCCTAATAATGAGCCTCTACAGTTCAAAGACACTTAGAGTGCGTAAAAAATCTTAACAAAGATCAAAACGACTATATAACTCCTAACGAGAGCGATACAATGGTGAGTAACTTGGGAAATGTCGAGTACCCTAAATATATTTTTATGAGACCCTTACCCAACCAATGATTGTTTTCCATAACATGAGACGAAAAATCAAATAGACATCTGAGAGGATAACTTAGTCTTAAAGTATAACTTGAAGCCCTCTCTGACTCTCAGAGGCAAGTTAATACCAATTAAAAAGGTCTTCATTCCTTCGCACCCAAAATAAACACCGGTGCGGAAGACACCTGGCCTACCACGATGGGATCACATTCTCTTAAACCTTTACCTTAACCGTTCAAAATAATTCATTATCCCCAGCAATGTCCTAAGTAGCAGTAGAGTCCACAAAAAAAGGCAATAAAGAAGTATATGCCCAAAGCCCAACACAAAAGGAAAATGAGACAAAAGGACAATGAGACAAACTTGACCGAAGCTTCGAATTCCAAAAAGTCTGCTAGCTGGGACAAAGAAATAAAATATGGATGAGCTGGGAAGAGAAATGTTGCAACCATACAGATTCCTACCTCTACATTTAAAAGCCCACTTGAGCCAGTAACCTTTCACTTTAAGTCATCTAAAACATTTTTAACCCCTAACTTTTCAATCAACAGAACTACGTGGACTTGATTCTCCGTTATATTATTTTCTCATACATTGATATACAGACATGTCTTTATCATTAAATTAAAGATACATAGGAAACTCGAGATGTCACTTCAGGAATGGTCAAACACTAAACACAAACCCCTGATGCGGTTTCCCAAGAAACATGGTCATTTTTTCTTAATTCAGGAAGAGTTGACATGGTCTAAATGAACAATGTAATAAAAGGCCATCTAAAGTGTTAGAACTCCGTAGGGTTCTCATTATTTAAAATATGATACAAAATCTAGTACATTAGGACCATAAGTTACGAGGCCTAGCGGGAAAGCATGTTCCCCTCTCCTAAATTTTCCACTATAAAAGACCTTATTCTCAAGACAAAATCCATAAGTCATCATACACTACCAGCATTCAATCAAGAGATAATACAAGCCACCACCACACCCTTAGAATTATATTTTACATGATTCCTCTTAAGGGATATGTAGGCGGTTCACTCACAGACTCAGTCACACCATAAATTATATCCCCACATTTGTTCAAAGCCATTTGAACCAAAGGCAAACCCTGTGACCAAATCCACCATCTTGGAAATCTAAAAATCCCAAAGAATAATTACAAGTAAGAGAATGAGCATAAATAAGGACTTTCAAAATCTAGTATTGATGTCATAGTCTAGAAAGGTCTTCCAAGTTACCTTCCATTTTCAAGTTACCACTCATCCTCTCCACCCATAATTTTAAACCAAAAATTGAAACTCCATGTTGACTCTACATCACATGAATACTCAATTTTTTTTAAAAAATTGATCATTGACTCCCACTGCAAAAAATTAACAAAAATAAAAAAAAAACTCAAAAAGCAATTATCTAATGTCCCGCCTAAAAGCGCTATCTACCTAGGAAACCAATCAGCCTCCTAAAACTATCAACCACCTTATATATTCCCTTTGTGTAAAATATATTCAATCTCCCTATAAATATATAGGATAGGCATCAATTATTGATTACCCACATGCAAATAAAAGGCGCCCATTGCATCTAGCAAAATGAATCCTCACACTGAGAACCTCCCCAAAGCCTCGGACTCCACCGGAGCGAACTCCTAATCAAGGCCTCATACTACTCTGAGCCAATCTCTCCAAACCCTTGGGATCTACCTGATCAAATAAAAATCCTCGAACTCCTCTGAGAAAACTGATCTAAATCCTCGGACCCCACCAGACAAAACTCCTCACGAAAGCCTCATACTACTCTGAGCCAATATCTCTAAAGCCTCAAACTCCATCCATGGAAATCAAAAGCTTTATATTCCTCTGAGAAAACCTATATAAAGCCTCGAACCGCACCCGAGAAAACTCCTAACAAAAGTGTAGGACATTGCCTAAGAAAAGCCCCAGAAAGCCTCGAGCATCTATGAGCAACACACTTAAGCCTCATACACCACCTGAGTAAACCACAACAAACCCTTAAACTCCTCTGAGCATACATATCCAAAATCCTCGCACTCCACCCAAGAAAATAAAAGCCTCACTACCCTAAGATTCCCACTAAAGCCTCAGAAACCACCTGACAAAACCATTGTAAAGCCTCAGTCTCCTGTGAGAATACCTATCAAAATCCTTAAAATCCGCTCGAGCAAAAAGAATCCTCACTACCCTGAGCACCCCACCTAATCCTCAGACACCACCTAATCCATCAACTGTAAAGCATCGGACACCGCCTAAGAAAACCCTTCAAAAGCCTCACTCCTCCCTAAGCACCTCACTTAAGCCTAAAAAACTTCTCGAGAGAACCACTACATAGCCTCAGACTCCACCCGAGCAAATCCCTAATCAAAAGCTTCAAACCCTTCTAAACCAACCAACCAAAATCCTTACTACGCTTAGCACCTCATTTAAGCCTCAGACACCTCTTGAGTTGACCACTACATAGCCTCAGACTCCACTCGATTAAACCCCTAATAAAAATCCTCAAAACCCTTTGAGCCAACCAACCAAAATCCTCATTACCCTAGGCGACTCACTTAATCCTCGGACACCGCCTGAGCAAACCATTAAGAAGCCTCAAACTCCACCCGATAAAACTCACCAAAGCCTAAAAAACTTTGAGCATGTTACCAAGACCATAACTCTTCTCAATCAAAACCGAATTATCTCCCCAAACCTCCATTAGGTCTCACCTTACCCAAGATAGTCTTAAACAAAGCCTCATACTTCCCTGAATAACCCATGATGGCCTCTAACTCCACCCGAGCAAACAAAACTAAATCCTGACCCGATTAAAATTAAATAAGTCATATCCTCCAAATCGGTCACCTACGCGACCTAAAATAGGAAGACACACACAAATTTGGTCTCCCGGGTGACCTAAAATTGGAAGCCTAGCGATTCATAACAAATCGATCCCCCACGTGACCTTACATAGGAAGTCATGCACTTCGAATAAAGTAGGTCCCCTACACAACTTAAAATATAAACCCCGTGCTTCAAACAAAATTGGTCCCTTACACGACCTAAAATAGAAATCCATGGTCTTCAAAACAAATTGGCCCCCCATGTGATCTTAAATAAGAAGCCCCAAACTTCAAACCAATTCAGTCCCCTACGTGATCTGAAATAGAATCCCCGTGCTTCAAAACCAAATTTGGTACCCTACGCAACCTAAAATAGGAAGCCATGTCATTCAAACAAATTCGGTACCCTACGCGACCTAAAATATGAAGCCCCATGCTTTAAAACATATCAGTCCCCCATGTGACCTTAAATAGGAAGCCCCGCGCTTCAAAATAATTCGGTCCCCTATGTGACCTAAAATAGGAATCCTTACGCTTGAAAACCAACTCGGTCCCCTACGTGACCTAAAATTGGAAGCCCCACACTTTAAAGATAAGTTGGTTCCCTACGTGACCTAAAATAGGAAGCCATGTGCTTGAAATAACTTCGTTACCCTATGTGACCTAAAATAAGAAACCATGTACTTCAAAAAAATTCGTTCCCCTACACAGCCTAAAATAGAAAGCTCGCACTTCAAAAAAAATTTGGTCCCCAATGCGACCTAAAATTGGAAGCCATGTGCTTCAAACAAATTCGGTCCCAAACACGAACTAAAATAAGAATCCCTACACTTGAAAATAAATCGGTCCCCCATGTGACCTTAAATAGGAAGCCTAAATGCTTTAAACAATTAAGTCACCTATGTGACCTAAAATAGGAAGCCATGCACTTCAAAACTAACTCAATGTAATATGTGACCTAAAACAGGAAGCCTGCGCTTCAAATTAAATTGGTTACCCATGTGACCTTTAATAGGAAGCCCAACATTTTAAACAATTTGTTCCCCTACATGACCTAAAACAAGAAGCCCCATGCTTCAAACCAATTTGGTCCCCAATGAAACCTAAAATAGGAAGGGGCTGGAATATTATGAATTTTTTCTATGACCAAAGTCAAAAATCGAGATACTCTACACCCCAATAGATGTCGCTAAAGCCCCGTATTTATACATATGGTTCCCCATTGTGACCTAAAATTGAAGGGGATAGAATATTCTAAATCTTTCCTTAGAGAAAATTCAAAAATCAGGATACTTTGCACCCCAATAGACGCCCCTGAAATTGAACATTTCTATGTGTGGTCCCCCAATGCGACCTAAAATAGGATCCGGTTAGAATATTCTAAATATTTGCTAATATTCAAGTAAAAAAACAGGAGACGTTTCACCCCAATAGATGCTGCCAAAACCCTATGTTGTAATGCCTGGTCCTCCAATGCAAGATAAAATAGGAAGGGGTTGGAATACTCTGAATCTTTTCGAAGACAAAAGTTGAAAATTAGGATACCATGCACCCCAATAGCCGCCGCCAAAACCCCAAGTTTCTATGTCTTGTCCCCCAAAAGAGACCTAAAATAGGAAGGGGTTAGAATATTATGAATCTTTGCTATGACCAAAGTGAAAAATCAGGATACCCTGCACCCTCATTTATTCATCTGGTCCACCAATGAGACCTAAAATAGGAACGGGTTGGAATATTCTAAATCTTGGGTAAAACTAAAGTAAAAAATCCGCATATCTTGCACCCAAATAAACGCTGCCAAAACCACGTGTTTGTACGTCTGGTCCCTCAATGCGACCTAAAATAAGAAGCGGGTTGAATACTCTGAATATTTTCTAAGACTAAAGGCAAAAATCAGGATACCCTGCACCCTAATAAACGCAGCTTAAATGTGCCATTTACCTTAGAAACTCATTTGCCTCCTAAAATGGGAAACCACCTTCTCCATTACCTTTGTACAAAATATACCGCATCCCCCGATAAATATATCAAATAGACATCAATCATTGATTACATACGTCCCTATAAAAAAATGTCCCTTGACTCTAACCAAAATGAAGCCTCATACTGAGCATCTCCTCAAAGCCTTAGACTCCACCAAAGAAAACTCCTAACCAAAGCCGCAGACTCCTATGAGAAAACCTATCCAAAGCCTCAAACCCAACCGAGAAAACACCTAACAAAAGCCTCAGACTCATTTGATCCAATCTCTCCAAATACTCGGTATCCATCCGAGCAAATCAAAATCTTCATACTCTTAAAAGAAAATCTATCCAAATCCTCAGATCCCACCCAATCAAACTCCTACACAAAACCTCAGACACCTCTTGAGGAAACCATTGCAAATCCTTAGTTTCCTACTATCATACATCTCGAAATCCTTGAACTAGACCAGAGAAAATAAAATTTTCACTACCTTAAGCACCCCACCTAAGCCTCAGGCACCACCTGAGAAATCCACAACAAACCCTCGATCACCTCCTGAGCAAACCCCTGAAAAGCCTCACTCATCCCTGAGAAACTCACTTAATCCTTAGAGATCGCCTAAACCAACCACTACATAGCCTCAAACTCCACATAAGAAAACCTCTAATCAAAAGCCTCAGACCCCTCTGAGACAACCAACCAAAATCCTCACTAGCCTGAGCACCTCACTTAAGCCTTAGACACTGCCTAAGCCAAACACTACATAGCCTAGGACTCCACTCGATAAAACCCCTAATCGAAATCCCTATACCCATCTGAGCTAACCAAATAAAAACCTCACTATCTTGAGCATCTCACTTAAGCCTCGAACACTGCTTTATCAAACCCCTGAAGAGCCTCGAAATCCACCCAAGAAAACTTGTAAAAGCCTCAAACAATATTAAGCATCTTACCAAGACCTTAGACTCTTCTAAAACAAACCCGAATCATCTCCCCAAACCCCCTCCATGGGTCACCCTACCTAAGATAGTCTAAAATAAAAGCTCATACTCCCCTGATTAACAAATGACAACCTCGAACTCCACCCAAGCAAATAAAACTAAATCCTTGCTCGAGCAAAACAAAAAAAATTCATCTCCTCCTAATTGATTCCCTACGTGATATAAAATAGGAATCCCTGAGCTTTAAAACCAACTCGGTTCCTTACGTGACCAAAAACAGGAAGCCCCACGATTCAAAACTAACTATGTACCTTGCGTAACCCTATGCTTCAAATAAATTTGGTCCCCTACACAACGTAAAATAGGAATCCATGCACTTCAAAAAAAATTATTCTCCCACACCACTAAAAATATGAACCCCTGCGCTTCAAAAGAAATCAGTCCACCCCATGACCTTAAATAGGAATCCCCACGCTTAAAACTAATTTGGTCCCAACGTGACATAAAATAGGAAGCCCTAAGATTCAAAACCAACTAAATACCCTATATGACCTAATACAGGAAGCCCCCTGCTTCAAAACCAATTCGGTCCCCTAACAATCTAAAATACGAATCCATGTGCTTCGAACAAATTTTATCCCCTACACGATGTAAAATTGGAAGCCCGACGCTTTAAGAAAATTTGGTACCCTACGTGATCTATAATAGGAAGAACCACCCTTCAAAAAAAAATTTGGTCCCTACGTGACCTATAATATGAAGCCCTACACTTCGAGAAAATTCATCCCATTCAAACAAAGACGGTCTCTTACACAACCTACAACAGGAAGCCATGCGCTTTAAACAAGTTCAATCCCTCACATGATCTTAAATAGGAAGCCCCACACTTCAAACCAAATACATCCCTCACATGACCTAAATAGGAATCCCGACGCCTCAAACAATTCGGGCCCCTAAGTGACCTAAAACTATATGCCCTGCACTTCAAAACCAACTTGGTCCCCTACGCAATTTTGTCTTTTTCCAAAAATGATACCCTGTCCATGAGCCTGGCAACAAGTCAAACAACCGTGTTATACATATTTTTCAAACCCAATTTTCCCGGCTCTGGTTCTATCCCACATTCCTTTTTTACATTTAGGTAAATCGAATACAAGTGAAAACATAATAAATAATAATCATTCTAACACCATTCCTTTGTTTTTCCTCCTTCTTTATCAAAAGTGTCAAAAACATTTTTCTCCCCCTCTTTTATCAAAAAACCAAAAACATTTTTCCTCCTTTTATAAAAATACCCAAAAATACTTTGTCCATCCCTTTCCTCCTTTTTCAATAAAAAAATATTATGCTTTTCCCCGTTCAAAAAATAAATTAGAATTATTTTCCTTCTCAAGTCGATCGTATACCCAACCCTTGACCTGGCGTCCTATTAGATTTGGTATTCCATTGAACCGTCCCAAGGCTCCGTCAGTTCTTCCTCTACTTTCTCTGAGTCCGGAATACACCTTCAACCGATTTCCATGGAGAATGCAGACAGAGTACCGAATGTGCAACCTGATTTGATGACGGTCCTAGTCCAAATCACCAGCAAGATTGACAACCTTCAAACCGAGGTTCACGAGAGACAGTTAAATAGAATCCCAGTTCCTAAAGAGCCTGAGATACTATTCCCTCGTGCTATGGGTATACCCTCACCTAAGCCTATTTGTGTCCCAAAAGAATATCCATATGCTCCACGTGCACCTCCTGCTAATGAGCCACCACATGCTCAGGTCACTATGTCGAATCTTGCCTAGCTAGGGGCAAACATGTCAGTACCCGTCGATCCGAAGGAAGAAGAATTGAATAAGGTCAAGGAGGACCTTAAGCTATTGACCAAAAAGTATGATGAGATACGAATCTATGGGAACTACATGGATGTAATACCCCGTATTTTTATAGCTTTTAAATTATGGGATTTATTAAATTTAATTGAGATAAATTAATTTAATTTTAATCCGGAATGTTGCTTTGAATATTTACTAGCGTGACGAAAGTTAGTAATTATTGGAAATTTGTTATTTGTTTCATATTACTGGATGAGTATAGTAATATATGAGATTTATTTTTATAATGTTGTCATGAGTGAATTAAATGACGATTTCGGAAATTTAAGTCGGAACGTGCTCGTGTCACGTCGGGACTAATTTGGTTAAATAAAAAGTGAATATTTTATAAGTTATTCGTATGGTCGTTTTGAGTGCGCCAACGCGTCCGAAAGGGTCGAGATAGTCAGAAATGTATACCCGGGGGTTTAGTTTGAGTCTCGGGGCATTTTTTAGGCCTAATTGGTGCCCCGGGAGGGCATTTTAGTCATTTTACATAAGTGGGTAATTAAACCCACGAATTTCAGCCAACCTATATCAGCCATTAGGTCAGCCTCTTAGGGTTAGAACATTCACAAATCAAATGATGGCCATTGGAGAAGAGAGGAGAGAGCTCCAAGGCAAACCAAGACCAAAAAGCCACCGGATTTCACCACCACCACCACCACCGCGTAGATCACGAGACAAGGAACGCAGCCATACCAAAATCATCCGGGAATCTGCATACCAAAATCCCAGGCAAGTGTTTAAACTTGCTATTTTCGTTGATGCAATATTCATGTTAGCTTAGGATTGAATTGTGACGAAAACTATGGAAGAAAACACCATTTTTTTGATAGGAGAACCCATGTAGTATTGATGTTTATGTAAATTCTGGAAACCCTTGCCATGTAGAGGTAATAATCCACGAAATCTGGTGATTATACAAAAGAAATTTTGGAGAAAGATTCATTAGAAATTTGTTTAAGAATAATTGTAGAGTTCTTGATAATTGGACATGATTTTAGGTTATAAATCCATGTTTAATGATAGTTACTCGCATGCTATACGTTATAAACACCTGCTATAATGTTATAATGATGATAGTAGGATTTTTGGGGCGATTAGAATAGAAGAACATCGTTTTAGATGAAGATATTGGTTAAAACCCGTAACTGCACTTCTGCAGAAATCGAAATACCTGTTTGATCGATCGATCGAACCTAGAGCGTCGATCGATCGAAGGTTCGATCGATCGAGCCCCAGACGTCGATCGATCGACCACTCCTGGCAAACTCTTTTTCCCCTTGTTTAATTAGTTGAATTAATTTACCGTGGAATATTTCTTGGCCATTATAAATAAAATGTTTTGGGTTATAGAAGAGACCAGTAGGACATATGATTAAGTGTTGAGAACTTTATTATGAAATGATAATTGGGTTTAAGGGATAATTAATTAAGGAACGACGAACTGAGTATTTCAAGTGAGAAATTACAACGAATACCTACGATTGTGAATAGACGTCTACCTACTGAATTTGTTACTTGGATGGATAAAATCCACTAGTGGCACGTAATTAGTGAGAAAACCCTCCGAGTTAAGGTTAGAGACGAAACCTTATACGAAATCTTAAAAATGTAAAATTAAGGATAAATGTTGTAATTATGGGTAAGGAGAGTGACCTATATTAACATGATGAAATTGGTATATTTATATGATTGTGTGTACATATATTATATACATGTGAAAAACGTACCCTCGCTACTTGCTATCCCTGAGGTTACCGCGCTGGGACGATCTTATCCTGTGTTGCTTTATGGGGGATATTGATTCGTACCCTAGAAGATAGAGATCCTAGGTACGGGCTATCAGATTGATAGTTGGACGGTCCTAAGAGACGTGTGGGTATGTACTGACCTCTTGGACTTGGAATCTATGCTTCGCCTCAATGTTGTTTTGTATATGTTAATACAGTTCGAGAGTGATTCCGAACTTGTATTTCCCCTTTGTGTGAGCGATACGGGGATTGGATAGCAGAGTATGCCCACACCATAGTTTAGTTGGGGTGCTGTTATATATGTATATTATACGAGTAGTTAATATATATATGAGGTTATAAACTTTAAACTGCCTACTGTGATTTGTTAAGTAAAACATGGTTGTTGACTCAAATTATTAAATACTTGTTTTGTGAAAGTATGAGAAGACACTGGGAAACTTTATAATTTAACGAAGCTAAAACGAGAGGAGTGCTACATATTGAAAGTAACCTTTTTAAAACATTGTCATCGTTCGGTTTTGAAAACTTATGAGTAAGTTAAGATAAACTAAATTATTTGGGAAGGTTAGTACGATAGGCGTGCACATTAGAAGAGAGGAGAGAATTTCTCAAGAGAGTGTCGAACTAATATGATTTGCATTGGCCTGTATCAATTTAAATACTTGCTAAACGTATTTTAAAATCAAACACACTTTCGGGCTCTGACCCGTTTCTTCTTCTCTCTCTCTTTATCTTGTATATATATGTATATTTTCAGGTGCCCAGCCACAGGGGCGTCTTGCTTAGGATCCCTTGAGAAGAACGAGCTGCAGCTTAGGTGGGAGTTGCAGGTCACTTGAGTAGACGGCTTCTGTTATTGACTCCACTCCTAGTACTCTCATTTATTGGGCACGTGTCGCCCCTTTTCATTATTTCATTTTGTTGTTGGGAGATTTATATTTCAGTCATTTCCAGTATTGTTTCTTTGGGATTTATTCTGTATGGACTTGTGTTTTAGTTTTAATATGTTGACATTCGACTGACGAATGTATTATATTATTTGGCTTACTGTAGCGTGATTCTTAATTGTAAGTATGTTGTTTTTAATTAAATAAATATTTTTCTTTAAATAAAAATTTGGAAAGTATGTATGAAAATGGTTTTGACACTTAGCTTAATTATTTAGGGTGTTTAAATTGGAAAAGTATTTCTTCGACAGTGATGCTAAGAATGAACCAACTGTTCACCTTGGTTTTAATTTAATAAAGGAGTGATCGCCCGGTATTTAATTAGGCGGGGTGTCACAATGGATTACACCCATATGTCTCCCAGCCCTAAAGCAAGGTTGCTGGAAAAATTCAAGATGCCCAACATTTAGTAGTTTAGTGGTAATGGGCCCCAAGTTATTCATCTTCGAATCTATCACCGAGCCATGAATCTCCTAAGTGACTCCGAAGAAATAATGGCCTAGATATTCCAGCAAACTCTGAATGACAACGCTCCTCATTTATTCCTATCCGTCAAGGAATCTAGAATCTGCAAGTTGGAGGATATTGCCCGTGAATTTATAATGCAGTACAAATGTAACGAGGAATTGGAGGTTACACGTCGTGATTTAGAACTTCTCAAGCAAAACCTCGGAGAAACTGTCAGTAATTTCATAGCAAGGTGAAGAGAGAAAGCAACCACCATGACCAACTGGACTTATGAAGAGGAGCAAGTTAGTATTTTGAAGAAAAATTTCTTACCCCATGTTCGAGTGATGATGGGAGGACAGTAATACCTACATTTTCTAACCCTTCGGGAATCAAGAGTGGAGATTAAAGAAAGTATTGCTATGACAGAAGCTGAGCCAAAGAAAGTATCTGGACAGTTTAGCTTAAGAAAATATGAGAAGCCTGCTACAGTCTCGATCATTAATAACATCTCTCACCCTGCCACTTCATGGATACTAGAAAGTCGTGCTAACCCAGTCAAAAAAGAATGCACCGAGCTTTATGCTCCCCTCACTAAAGTATACCAAGCCCTATTAATCTAAAATCTCATCAAGCCGTTGGACGTTCATCCATTACCAAACCCACTTCCCAAAAATTTCAAACCCGAGACCCGTTGTGGTTTTCATCAAACTGCCAACCATACCACTGATTAGTGCTTCCATCTTCAGAATATAATTCAAGGTTGAATTGATCGGGGTACCATCACCCCACAAGCCAATCCAAAACCCAACATCACTCATAATTCACTCCAAAATCATGCAACTACTATCTTTCTAGAAAATAACCCAAATTTTGACCCATTTACCCAAATTGTACCCAGTAACTTTCCCATCATACCCGTATATTCACCTAAACCCCTTAAATTTTGCTCATATTTTCTCTTACACCCTACCTATTTTCCAACCACGCTCTGTCACTTCTTACAAGAGCATGCATTACCACTCGAACTCATTCCGAATGGAAAAATATGGAATCTCTAGCAATACTGAACCAGCTCCGATAGTTTGGGATGAAATTGCCCTCTGAATTGACCATCCAGAAGTTCGGCATCCTGTTCATGGAAGCCCACAAGTGAGCCTGAGAGCCAGATAATTGGGTGTTACCTGTTAACGAAGTTAGTTTAGATGATGAAGTCCAAATAATGGTAGACTTATTTCGATCGACCAATGAGATTTATAGTATATCCAAGTTACTGGATGCCTTAAAGATATAAGGGTGGTTGGTCCATTCACGTATACATCTCCCCGTTGAGTGGGAGAACCTATATCAAGAAGCCGTGGAAGTTATGGAATGCATTGGCTTCGTATGGCTAGATGACAATGCTACCACCGGATGGGGGGACGAGTTTGATAGTTTTAATAAAGAGCTAAACCAAGAAAATGTCAGTCTGGTAATCAATGTATGTGGGATCATATCACTCGAAGATATTCTAGGAAAAATCAATAAATTGGTCGAATAACCCAAAATATATGAAGAGATAAGGTTTCTATTCTTTGCCTCGTCTGTGAATCATATGATGAGATTTGGGAGGCACTATGAGAGTCTGAATCCTCAATCAGTACGGATAGATAAAGGAAAGGGAGTCATCAAGGAACTCCCCATGCCATAAATGACCATAGAGGAGAGAAAGATCCTTGGATAATTCAAAAAGACTCAAGCTAACATCACCATGTGGGGACTTTACATGTCCTCCCAGTTACATCGAAATGCAATGCTAAGATTTCTTATCGGGACCACAGTCCCTCGTTCCACCACATCAAAATAAGCCATGAACATGGTCAGATCTTAAACCTCTACTAGGTTTCTTTTCTTATCTAAAGAAGAAATCCCAAAGTTTGGTCCTAATCATAAATGTGTTCTCAATATCTCTATTAAAGTAATGGGGAAGACTATCCTGCTCTCATTCGTCGATAATGGATCAACACTTAATATTTGACCGTTAAGAACCCTCAACTACCTCGGTTTGAAAGTAAGTGACCTTGATCCAAATTCTTCCTCAGTTCTTATCTATGATAATAACCGTCGACATGTGATGGGATCCATAATACTCGCAGTAGGGGATGGCCCTATAAATCATGTTAATGAATTCTAAGTTATCGACATACCTCGTTATTCTAACCTATTGCTTGGTCGACCATGGATTCATAGCATTGAAGGGGTATCTTCCTCTCTCCATCAGAAACTGATGTTCTTCACCAGAGACAGGTCATAACCATCTTGGGTGACGATGATAATACTAAGAATGCAGGCATCAATAACTTGATACTAGCAATACAACATGGGGCGAATGACATGCTTTTGTCTAGCTTCCGAGTCAAACCACTTCCAGTCCCAATAGAGGATGATTTTAAGGACCGAGTCTATTTAGAGCACAACCCTCACGATAATGTCAATGTAATACATATGTTTTAGAATATGCACTTCAAGCCTCGATTAGGGCTTGGACGATGACAACGGGGGATACTGGAACCCATAGTCCTAAAGAAGGCCTTTCCACCATGTGGCCTGGGTTATCAACCATCATCAGAAGAACTCAAAATGATCTTTTAACCCCAATCGAAGCAAAAGTTAAAACGTGCCAAGATTATTTCGAGAGATTCCTTAAATGAAAGACTCGTTAAGGAGGGTGACGACTTTAACTTTTATGGCTTTCCCAAACCATGGTACGATCATGTGGACAAGAAGATGAAACTAGGAATGGAGATTTTCTTTCAAGATAGTTACTCATGTATCTAAGACTCCAAGCATCATGTGCAACAACTCATTGAGAAGACTACAACTCTTACCGAAGTTTTTGACAGAAGCGACTTCGAGGACTCATTCAATCTATAGACACTGGGGCTGACACTTTGCATAATCCACTCACACACTACATCTTAGGATCCATCCATCCTCATCAAAGTTGTTGATGAACTCCTCCTCAACTGGAATGCTATACCATCTCCACCTGCTGAAATGCAACCCAAACCAGATTTTTACCCTTTTTATTCCTCTTTTGTCATTCCTCCTTTTTCTAATAACAATGTAATTAATACCTCCTTTGACTAGGTTCTCCATGCTATTTTTCCCAAAAATGAAATAAACAAATATTTTTAGTATCTTGTTGGGACTTTCATTAATTGTCTTGATTCCAATCAAACTCTTGATGATGATGATTTTGTAAATGAATAATTATTAAGTGATTTTAATAAGGTTAATAACAAATAACATGACCGCGTTCAAATTAATTATGATAAAACTATTGTTATTAACCTCGAATCAAGTAGCCAGCAACGTCGACTACTAAGAGGAAAAAGTTGAATGTAGGATTCATCAGGGTGATCGAATATCCCCCATGGCTAGCCAATATTGTACCAGTAACAAAATCAGGAGGAAAAGTTTGTATATTCATCGACTACCGATATTTGAACAAAACATCTCCGAAAGATGATTACCCACTACCCAATATCGACATGGTCGTAGATAATATGGCCAGTCATGTTCTCAAGGCATTCGTTGATGGGTTTGTCGGATATAATCAAATCAAGATGCACCTTTATCATCAAGAAAAGGCCACATTCATCACCCCTTTGGGAAACTTCTATTACACGGTTATGCCATTCGGGCTAAAAAATGCAGGGGTTACCTACCAAAGGGATGCCAACCATCTTGCATCATCCGATACATAAAGAAGTCAAGGTCAACATTGATGTTATGATCATTAAATACAATACTCAAGAAGATCATATTCCCGCTCTACGGAAGTTCTTTGAACGGTTGCGGCGATACCAAATGCGACTTAACCCACAGAAATGTGTTTTTAGTGTTACCAAAGGAAATATTATGGGATTCATGATTAGCGAGAAGGGGATTGAAGAAGAACCTGACAAACTGAAAGCCATACTCGAAATGACACCACCCCGAATGGAAAAGGAAATCCAGATATTCTTGGGAAAATTACAGTGTATCATCCGGTTCATCAACCAATTGACTTATATTTGTGAACACATCTTCCAACTCATTCGAAAGGATTCTACTAAAGTCTGGAAGGAAGCTTGTCATGAAGCCTTTGACCGAATCAAAGAATATCTAACCCGACCTTCAATACTCATGCCATCGCAACCTGGTCTCCCTCAACCCTATACCTGATCGTAACAGACACTGCAGTTGGGGCTTTACTAGCCCAATACCTTGAAGAAACCCATAATGAAAGGACCATCTACTATGCCAGTCATAAATTAGTTGGGTAAAAATTCAACGACATGACCTTGCAAAAAGCATGTGTAGCCCTTGTCTGGGTCACTCAAAAATTACGACACTACATGTCGCTTTTCACATCAGACCTGTATCCTAAATTGATCCTATCAAATACCTTCTCAAGAAATATACACTGTCTAGCCGAATGGCCCGATTATTGATGTTGTTAGTCGAGTTTGATATCATGTATGTCATGCAGAAAATCATGAAAAGGAGATTCATCTCTGATTACCATATTGACAATCCTATGGATTAGATCTTCGAGTTCCCACTGAAAATATCCTTTGAACCTCTCAAAGAAGACCTCCGGTGGCAAATGTTCTTTGATCGAGTGGCTAACAAAAAAGTATATGTCATTAGGATACTTCTGATTTCCCTGACGACTCCCACACTCCCATTGCCATCAAGCTAGATTTTATGAACACCAACAACATGATCGAATACGAGGTGTGAAAAAAAAGGATTTTGCATTGGGATACTCTTGATTTCCCCTGATGACTCCCACAGTCCCATTAATATCAATCTAGACTTTTCCTGCACCAACAACATGACCAAATATGAGTCATGCACCATAGTCCTCAAAGTCTCTCTCAAGAAAGAAATCCAGTGCCTAGATATCTACTAGGACACTTCCCTCATCATCATCCAGGTCCTTAGAAGATGGAAAGTTAAAGATGAAAACCTCTTACCCTTTCACGCCAATCTAGAGGAGTTGTCCACCCAGTTTCGAGATATTACCTTCCACTACTTACCCCGAACAAGAAACATCTTGGCCAATGCCCTTTCTACCTTAGCCTCCATGGTCTACATGCTCAAAGGAATAACAATGTCCCCTTTTCTAGTCCTAAAGCAAGATAAACTAACCCACTGCTACCATATTCATCTCGTCACAAAAGAGGACTTCGATATAACTAAGTGCTGGTATTATGACTTTTGGGGCCTCCTCAAGCAAGGTAGTTACCCCCAATATTCCAACAAGAAATATCGAGCAACCCTTCTCAAACTGGTTGCCCAATGTATTTTTTGCGACAAAACACTATTTAAAAGCAACTTTGATGGAACTCACTTACACTGCATTACAGGGGCTGGCATGGAAAATATGATGCAAACGATCCATAACGGGAAAGAGGACCCCATATGAATGGCCATATGATTGTTAAAAAGATTGTCCGATAGAGTTACTATTGGACCACCATGGTTCAAGATTGCACCGCCGATGTCCGGAGATGCGTTAAATACCAATAATTTTCTAATCTCCAGCACTTGTCTCCATGAGAATTGTACAACATGACCTCTCCCTGGCCATTCTCCACATAGGGAATCGATACTATAGGGAAACTCACAACCAAAGCCTCCAATGGGCATGAGTTCATCCTAGTTTCCATTAATTACTTCACCAAATGGGTAGAGGCCAAGTCATACGCAACACTGAATGCCCAAAAGGCAACCAAGTTCATACGAAAGAATGTGATCTGCTGATACGGGGTTCCCCGTGAGTTAATATCAGATAACGGGCTACATTTTGAGGCAAAAATCACAGAATTAGTTGACGAGTATGGGATTTAGAGACACAAATCTTCTCCCTACTGACCACATGCCAATGGTTTAGTTGAAGCCTCCAATAAGAACCTTAAAGCTATCATTAGCAAGATGACCGAAAGTTACCGACATTGGGTCGATCGGATCCCTTACACCCTTTGGGGATATTGCACTTCAGTTCAGACATCTATAGGGGACTATCACTTACTCTCTGGTATACATAATGGAAGTTGTCCTAGCCGTTGAGCTAGAAATACATTCATTATGCGTCATGCTTGAAAGCAAAGTCAGTGAGGAAGACTGGCATCAGAGACGTTTTGACGAGTTGTCACTCTTACACAAAAGAAACATAAAGGATCTATATCATATATAGGGGTACCATCACTAGATATTGAGATCATTAAATAGAATATTCAAGGACCATGGTGTTCGAGAAGGGGACTTAGCCCCTAAAAGAAATTAAAAACCCCGTCTGGGACCCTAGAGGGAAATTTAAGCAAAACTGGAGTGGCCCCTACATCATGAAAAAGATCCTGTCCGATGGCACCACTACGCTCACTAGCCCTGATAGAGAAAAGATAGAGCATGCAGTCAACATGGACCATCTCAAGAAATTCTACCCCTAGTCCAAAATCTCGGCACATGATGACTCTTCTCATCCCCCTTCCATTCTTAAAAAAATATTCATTTCCCTCTTCTCAAAATTACGTAGGGCCTGATCCTCTAAAAATGTTTTACTTTCCAAATGAAACTAAATTTTTTTTCAAAACCATCAGAGGTATGTAGGCATCTCATATACTTTACATGGGCATGGTCATCTTATTTTTCAAGAAATGTTGTTTTTTTCTTACCTTCAAGAATGATAGTTCATTTTATTATTTACATGAACAAAAGGATTATGTATGCCTTAGCGATTGATATAGATAATTAAAATGTAAAACTCATCAAGAGGCACAATCGTATAATTAAATCCATTTTATTCTATTCATGGGAAAATTTGATACGATTATACAAAATATCAGCGTAGGGGATCAAACAACTTCACCCGCCAACCTAACTGTCCTAAAAACATATCGAACCAAATTGCTCCGAAAAAAACTAACCAAACCTTTCCAAATTTATTCTCATAATAAAATAAAAAGCATCTTCACAAAAGGACCCTACATGCAACTATCAGAAGATACAACCCCATCATCATCTTGAGTCCCCAAAACTTTCCCTACTTGGATGGAATGTCGAAGGTGCTCCATGGAATGATAAGCCTGTACCATCCTGGAGAAAACCATTATGCCCCCTCCATAGTGTCAAATGTGACGAACCATCTCTGCCCGTTCTCCTCTATCAAGATCTTATCCACTACCCTCTTCCACAGTCGTTTCATATAATCCCTAGAAACATGCCAAACTCTGCCAACAGATTGAGAAGGACAGGCGGCCGGTCAACGATACTCCCAATAAGAATCCAGTCACATGTGCAATCCTTCAGTAAAATCCCTTACAGGAAAGAAATCCAAGGTATGAGAAGGCAAAATCTACTCCCATTCGACTTGACGCAGGAGCCTCCAGGGGAAGTAGAATGAGGTATATAGAAAACCGACTAACCAAATGTATCGATATTCCCCCAGTTCCATAATAGGTTGGAGCTCTCCCCACCATGACACCAACTAGCACCGGCATCGAGCTTCATGCTCCACAAACCAGCTCACCCAATTCTCTATGGATAGTACAAAACGGATGAAATAACGAGTGCATAGATTCAGAACAACTTCCAAAGGTTATTTAAGAGTGACCACCAAATGGAATCTCTCATCCAGCTACATGAACAAAATAAGCATCTAAATCATTCGAGGTCTCTGCCGGTATCGTCTCCGTAGGATTTAAATGATATGGCATTCACACTATAATGGCAGCAAGTTGAGGGTCCATCATAAGGTCGCCAATCACCAGCAGTAGCTTTGAAGTTAGGCCCAAAGCAACAGCTCCAACAAAACCAACATCTGTACAGCCTCTTTAATACAACATATTTAGCACAATCCAATTAAGGCAACAAGATCCACTTTACAACCAAGCTTTCTATCGTCTCATCCATACACCAACCAAGCCTCTAAGGCCTTCCTCTACTCCAAAAATTTTAAAAAACACTTTTTTTTTTTCTCTTTTTCCAAAAATAAATCTCTTCAAAGGGAGACTATTTTTCAACTAAGCCTCCGAGGAAATCTTCTTCTCAAACATATTCAAAAAAATTCCAAAAATAAATTTTTTTACTCTTTCTTAAAATAAAAAATCAGTAGCAAATTAAAGTTCATGTAGAGTAAGCCGCTAAATCAAGATAATCAAACACTAAATCAAGATAATCAAACAAAATTTCATATCTTTTTTCCTTTTGAGTCTCTTTTCAGGTGCAATGTCGCAACATCAAGCATGTAAAATGGTCAAACACCAAGTTCAAAGGGTAAAAGGTCACTTACATGCCCATAGAGATTCAACAATCCTATCCAATTTCGCCTGCCCCGCCTCTGTTGTCACCGTCAGCATACGATCCACCTCTATTTAAAAACCATCATAATTAATCCCCAGTAGCGACAGAACCTCATACTAATTGACACCTTCCCCTTTCCCTTCCCTAGGCAGTTCAAAAGATCATGCCACTGCCGTTTGGAAACCCCTACAACATGCCGATTGTCAACCGACTGAAATTTCGTACAAAAAAATCCCAAAAAAATCTCGAAAAAAATCCTGAAATCACCTTATAATTATTGGAACATTTATTCACCAACAAAACCATTTTTCATGCTCCTAAATCCCCAACTGGATTATAACCACATTTTATCCCCATCTTAAACCCTAGAAATCAACGCACCCGCGTCCTAAAAGAATACTAAAACTCCCCAGTGGAATCCCAAACCTAATTCTCAATAGAAATCAAAGGTTGCCTTAACAGGGTTACGTAATATCTTACCCGCCTCCCCAGCAGGAATTCCAAAATCTTCTCCCATAAAAATTCCAATCTCCCCAAGCAAAGCTAAAAGCCCCAACAAGACATTTTTCCCCAGCAGCGTCTCCAAGAAACACATTGCCCAGACGAATCCCAAAATCCTAAGCAGAAACCAAAAATCTTTCCCTGCAGGGCTGCATAAACTTCTTCTCAATCCACCCACGTAATCCCCAGAATGATATCTATTCCCCAATAAAATCTCAAAAGGGTAAACTTAAATGTACCCCAGGAATGCTATACCCCACGTTACCAACTTAAGGCCCTCAGAATTGGCATCGACTCTTTACATTGGTTATCTCTACTTAAGGCCCTTAGAATTGGACTCGACCCTCAAAATTGGTCGTCCCTACTTAAGGCCCTCAAAATTGGCCTCGACCCACATAATTGGTTGCCTCAACTTAAGGTCCTTAAAATTTACCTCAATTCGCAAAATTGGTGGTCTCTACTCAAGGTCCTCATAATTGACCTCGAACCTCAGAATTGGTCTTCTCTACTTAAGGTCCTCAGAATTGACCTCAACCCTCAAAATTGGTCGTCACCACTTTAGGTCCCCAAAATTTACCTCGGCCCACAAAATTGGTCGTCTTTACTTAAGGCCCTCAGAATTGACCGTGACCCTCAGAATTTTTTGCCTCCACTTAAGGTCCTCAAAATGGACCTCGACCCTCAGAATTGGTCACCTTTACTTACAATCCTCAAAATTGGCCTCAACCCTCAGAATTGGTCACCCCTACTTTAGGTCCTCAGAATTGACCTCGACCCTTAGAATTTGTCACCTCAACTTTAGGTCCTCAAAATTGGCCTCCTCCCTCAGAATCGTCCATCCCTAGCATTACCTTAGGTCCTTAGAATTGACCTTGACCCTCTAAATCTATCATCCTCATCCTTTTAGGTCATCAGAATTGACCACTCTCTTAAACATCATGTGGTATCTATTCGACAACTTTCAGTTGTTCCAAGCTCACCCATCGAGGGGCTCTATAAAAACCATAATCTAGGACCCCTATAAGTATCCCCTTATGTCCCTAGCACCTCCCCATTCACTACAAACCCTAAATCATACTCCGACTACCGATCTAGAGGTCATTAGGCGCTCTTGAGCCCCGATTTGACCCCAATCAACTTCATCATCTGAGAAAAACCTCAATGAATATTTTAAGGGATCTGAATCCCCTTTCTAATGATTCGCCCCATGCATGAATCAGAATAAGGATTCGGACGAACGAACCATTTTTCTATCAAAAATCGATCTGAAGGCATTGGGAGCTCCCAGGATCCGATTTCAACTTCCTCACCGGAGCAAAAAAGCTCAATTAATCTCCAAAGGTAACTGGAACCACTTTCCAAAGGTCCTCCTCATGGGGAAAATGGCATAACCGTTCAGACAAAAGATCCATTTTCCCCTAAAAACAGATACGAAGGCCAATGAGCACTCCCAGGCTTAGTTTTACCAAAGTCAACTCTTCATCTCAAATGAGACTGAATGAATCTTTTAAAGGCACTAAATACCCTTTCCAACGATCCATCATGTGCATAAATTTGCCTCTCGATACAAACAAATGACCTGTTATACTCTGAAAGGTCACTAGGTGCTTTTTGGGCTCCGTTTGATCGAAGTCAACTATCCAAACCGAGTGAAGCCCTTTTTAACATTGAATTTCCTTGTGTAACCTTTCCAACGGTCCACCCTATATATGATTTGGACTTACGGTTTGGAAGAATGATCCATTAACGTCCAACGATCTCCTGTCCAAAGGACTGATGGGCGCTTTTGAGCTCCATTTGAACCAAAGACAACTTTTGGACCTGGGAGAGGCCCTAATTACTCTTGAAGGTCTCAAAATTACCTTTCTAATGGTATTGCTCATGAACGATTTGGATTTACGAATTTCTTTCTAGGGCCATTTTGCGGAAAAATCTGCACGAGACTATCAATTGGCAGGTCCATTTACCTACCTATCGATTGTGTATCTAGGGTCACCTATAGATTATCAGGGTAGGGACTATGCCTATTGGGAGTCCCCTACCCTATATAAGGAGGGGATGAGGTCACTTTCAAGGCACACCCCAGATCCATCGATATCAATGATCTTAACAATATTCTTCTACAATCAACGAAGTTCCCTTGTATGACATTCTTTTCCGCCTTTCATTCCCATCATTATCATACTCAATTTAGCGAAACATTACTTATCTCACAACCCAAATTCATCCCAACTCGCAAGGAAGTTCATCAACAATCAACATCAAGCTTCAAGTCTCTAAAGAAGGCCCAAACATCCCTATCTCTCTATCTTTAAATTTCTTTATTTTCACATTGGTTATATAAATTCTCAATTTAGCTTTTACTTTAGATCATACACATTAATACCTCATCATCTATTAGTTATATTGTACATCAATTTATTTTCTTTACAAAAACCAAAATATGAAAAGGAGGGTTGTACCTATAAATTTCGACGGGATTTTTCATCACATTTTCTTGAAACTAAAAATATTTATCTACATGCACACGTGAAATAAATTCCCGTTTGAATCTATGGGATAAATCCCACCCTTTTTCCACATTCGAACTACGTGGACTTTGATTCCTTTATATGATACATATGCGTTTCGAGCTAAAATCCGAGAGTCGAGTCCTATTTTCATCATTTTTCCTATTTTATCAGTATATTATTCATATATATATCATATTCGTGATTCATAATTGTGTCTTATCTAACACATATTATCATTTCATCATAACGATCAATATCTCGATAAGTTCATACATTATATTTTTAATTATTATTTTGGAAACATTTCTTTGGATGACCTCACTCCATCGTTTTCATGATGCGAGTCAAGCGATTCCAATCTCCATTTATATATACGGGCACACACACTTCACGGAGAAATTAACGAAAATAATAACATAACCCCATGAGATACCAAAAGGGAGAGATGGATGCTTAACACCTTCTCATTCCGTAACTTAGCCCCCGAACCTCTGAACTATTGGTTTCACAAGCATCAATTTATCTTTAATGTCACCCTCTCGAGGCGACGACATGTTCTTTTGCCATTTTTTTACAAAATAGGTTGGAGACTCTATCTCTTTAAATTACCCCACATCGATGACAACCGAAGCACCCTTCTGAGTAGTGATGGGATGAGAGACCCTTTATCCTCCCTTCTTTCCCCTCAAAAGAGGCCGAGGAGGGGGAAGATTATCGTGGGGATGGCCACAAAACTATTCGATAAATAGGTCATTTTAAAAAAAATCAAAAGTTTTGCCCAGTCCCGTGTAATTGAAAATTAAAATATTTTTTTACTTAATTATTATCGTGAAGCATTGAAAGTCCCAAAATAATTTCAATATATCTTTTAGGTGTAGGGGGCTAAAGAGAGAAAGAACATAATACTTTGAATTACGGAGAAGGCTATAAGATATTTCTATCGAACCCAATCATTCGGGCTAATTTGTTGCTGCCAAACTCAATCAGTCGGCTGAACCTTTAATTATTGCCAGACAAACCTTAACTTCTCAGATCTGTCGCTGTCGAGAACTAAACAAGGGTATAGAATCCCTTCTGTTGAGTCTCACATGAAGGCTTTGAAGCACTCCTGCTGATACCATTTCTAGGTGAGCTTTACTACAGTGGTGTTTCGAGAAGAAGTTATGTTTATTTATAAATTTTCCCCATTCTTTGTAAAAATCAGCGGTTTCAAGTAATGTTGGATAAATTTTAACATTAATTTAATATTATATAATATTTAGTTGTTAATTTTATTTTATTAATTGGTGTTTTATTTAAAATCTTAGTTTGGGTTTAATTTTTAGAAGGAAGAAACATGAGCAAATGGGTGCGAAAGATATGGGAGTGCTCAAAGTCCCACATTGGAAGATTACTAAAAAAAGTAGTGGTATATAAATGACAACTAAGATTCTTAGTTGACAAGTCAAACAAGAGGTTAGGATCCTACGCATTGCGGTGGTGATTAAGCACCACCAATCGCATCACGCGACACGCGGCGCGCGAAAGGGCGATTGGGGGACTTAAAGCGCATTGCGCGCTTTGACGCGCACTTGGCACTTCGCATTATCGCTTGGAGCGTGGGAGCCTAAAATTTTGATGAAGTAAAACAGATCAACGACTATGATTAAATGATCTGATCAACGGGTTTAAAATACGAAATGACTTCATCTAAACCGTTAGATGAACTCGTAGCATTTCGTGTAGGGTATGTACATTCGCTTATGATAGAATACCTAATCTGAACCATTAGATCGAAGATATTCCAAACAGGCACAATCCAACGGCTGAGTCGCTACATGAAGAGCTGTGACTGTTAAAGAACAGTCACATAAATGGCTATAAAAAGAGTTTTAGGCCTCTGTTTTGGACACCAGAAAATGCTAATTTATCCTCTCTTCATCGTCTACATTTTTGCATTATAAGATTACAAATTCAGAATGTTCTCAGTTTGATCAAACAGTACATAATTTGAATCAAATTACTGTTCATACACTGCATTGTATCCTGAAGGCAGATTCTATGAAACCCATAGTGTACTCACGGTTCTGTCTCAACCGGATTGGGAGAAATTTTGCCTAAAAGACAGCGTTCCAAGAATGTGCCTTGCATAAATTAATTTAAATATTTCGTTCTTTCCATATAAAAAATCCAACAGTTTTAAGAAAAAATTATTATTACTCCACTTAAATTGAAGGAACAGTGACACAATCTATCCAAGTCATGAGTCAAGACTTAATCCGACTCGACCGTTTTGATGGAAGAAATTTCACTCATTGGTAAGATAAAGTTATGTTCTTCCTCACATCACTAAAACTAACATACATTCTAGATGACAACCTTGAGCAAATTCCCGAGCCCACACCCAAAGACATCGAATAAATATAGCAAAAACGGGTGAAGAGGAAAGAAGATAAATTTATGTGTCGATAACACATCCTCAATGCTTTGTCTCAAACTTTTTATAGCGCTCATCGAATGATTTCGACGACAAATGGATTATGGAAGGCTCTAGAGATAAAGTATCAAAACGAGGAAGCGAGCAATTATAAGTTTCTGATTTAAAACTATATGAAATTTAGAATGAGAAATGATAAATCTGTCGTTTCACAAGCACATGAACTCCAATAGATTGTTAGTGACCTTAAAGACATTGGACTTAATCATTAAGATGAATTTCAAGTAGGGGTGATTGTTTCAAAACTTCTATCCACTTGGAATGGCTTTAAGCACAAAATTAATCATGATAAAAGACTAATACGGTGGAATCCCTTCTTCGTCACCTTCATATTGAAGTTGATACTCATATTCGAGAAAAGAATGATGAACAAGGTGAGGGTCATTCAAAAGCCGAAATGGTTGAGGGTAAAAAATCCAATAATACCAAAGATTCAAAAATTAAGAGCTACTAATGATCCAAAATTCAAAAACCAAGGTGAAAATAAGAAAAAGAAGGGAAAATGTTTCTTCTGTGACAAACCGGACCATTATTCTCGAGAATATTGTCTTAAAAGTAAGGCATTTAAGGAAAAATAAGGGTCAAAGGTAACCAAAAATGTTGAAGATCTTATTTCTACCGTATGCGAAGCAAATTCAATTGAAAATGAAAGTGGATGGTGGCTAGATATTGGCGCAACGGTCCACATATGCAAAGACAACTCTTCATTCAAAACATATCAAGAAATTGATGGAAAAGAAGTGAAGATGACAAATAATCTTCCCACCAATGTAGTTGGGAAAGGCACAATGGAATTGAAATTAACTTCTAGAAAGACTCTTACTCTAATTGATGTACTTCATGTACCTGATATGTGTAAAAATCTTGTGTCTAGGGACCTTCTCAAGAATCGAGGTTTCAAACTTGTGTATGAGTCTGATAAGTTTGTCTTATCTAAGAATGGCCAATTTATTGGCAAAGGGTACTCTTGTAACGGCATGATAAAAATTAACGTAATCAATGATATTAGTTCTTCTTACATGATTGAGTCTATTTCTTTATGGCATAGTAGATTAGGTCATGTGAATTATAAAAGTACTAAAAAATATGACTAATCTCGGCTTAATCTCAGATTGTAAATTTGATAACCTTTCTAAATGTGAAATTTGTGCTCAATCTAAGATAATTAGAAAGTCGTTTAAATCTGTTGAGAGAGCATCTGAAATGCTTGATCTTATTCATAGTGATGTATGTGATATGAAGAGTAATATGATTTGCTTAAGATTAACGATGAAGTTTTCAAGAAATTTCTGATTTTTAAAGCAGAAGATAAAACTCAACAAAATCAGAAAATTACAGTCCTGCAATCCGATAGGGGTGGTGAATATTACCCGACTGAGTTTATACAATTTTGTAATACTCATAGGATAATCCATCAAGTTACGGAGCCTTATACGCCACAAATAAATGGAACGACGGAAAGAAAAAATAGGACTTTAGTTGAAATGATAAATGCAACGTTAATCAATTCTGGTTTACCTTTGTCGATGAGGGGAGAAGCAGTTTTATCAACATGTTATATTTTAAATAGAGTTCCATTGAAAAACAAGGATATTACACCATATGAACTATGGTTTAATCGTAAGCCTAATCTTAGACGTCTTAAAGTTTGGGGATGTCTTGCTTATGTAAGACAACCCGGACCCAAAAAACCTAAACTAGGAAATAGGCTTACAAATCTATTTTTATTGGATACTCTAGTATCAGTACGACTTATAGATTTTTAAATTTGAAACTAAAGAAATCATTGAGTAGGTAGATGTGCAATTTCTTGAACATCTGACAAAGTTTAGTACTTTGAATCAAGGTTTAGAAAATAATAATCTAATTGTTGACTCCTCACATTCAAAAGAAATTTTACAACCAATATCTTCTTCAGAAACAACGAATGACATTGAACCGAGAAGGAGTAAAAGACAAAGAATTGAAAAAACATATGGGCCCGACTTTGTTGTCTATTTGGTTGAAGGGGATTTAAATGCAACTAAGAATAAAATAAATTTTTTTCTTAATATAGAAGATTGACCGACAACAATTATTAAGAAGTAACATCTAGGGATGCTGTTTTTTGGAAAGAAGCAGTCAATTATGAAATGAACTCAATTTTGTCAAATCAAACTTGGGTTCTTTTAGATCTTCCCCCCGGAGCTAAACCTATTAGGTGCTAATGGATATTTAAAAGGAAATTAAATCCAGACGGTTCTATAAATAAATTTAAGTCAAGATTAGTTGCTAAAGGTTATAAGCAAAAACATGGAATTGATTATTTTGATACATATGTTCCTGTTGCTCGAATCACTTCCATTAGGATATCAAAATATCTTGCTTCTATTCATAATTTAGTAATTCATCAAATGGATGTCAAAACTGATTTTCTAAATGGTGATTTAGAAGAAGAGATTTATATGGAACAACCTAAAGGGTTTGTTTTACCTGGCCAAGAAAAGAAAGTATGAAAACTGGTTAAATTTCTTTATGGCCTTAAACAACCTCCTATGCAATGGCATGAGAAGTTTAATAATATTGTAATATCCCATGGATATAAAGTTAATGATGCCGAAAAATGTATATGTAGTAAATTTGAAACCGGTGTTGGTGTTATTATTTGCTTGTATGTGGATGACATGTTAATATTTGGGTCTAGTCTCAAATATGTTGTTGAAACCAAAAGGTTTCTATCATCAAAATTTGATATGAAAGATATTGGAGAAGCTAATGTAATTTTAGGAATCAAAATTGTGAGAAAGAATAATTCTTTAGCATTATCTCAATCTCATTATATAGAAAAAGTTCTTCAAAGATATAATCATTTTGAACTTAAGCCAGTTGCTACACTAGTGGATCCTAGTATCAAATTAATAAAAAAATATTGGGCGTGCTATGGACCAACTTAAATATGCTAGTATTATTGGAAGTCTAATGTATTCTATGCATTGCACTAGACCAGACATTGCTTATGCAGTGAGTCTCTTATGTAGATTTATAAGTAATCCAGGACACGAGCACTGGAATGCAATTTTTAGGGTACTTAGATACCTGGAGAGGAGTATGGATTATGGCTTACATTATGTAGGATATCCATATGTTTTAAAAGGATATAGTGATTCAAGTTGGAATAATATTGAATCAAAATCCAAGTCAACTACTGGCTGGATTTTTATGCTAGGAGGAGCAGCTATCTCTTGGGGATCTATGAAACAAACATGTGTATCAGATTCAATAAGGCAATATGAATTTATAGCCCTAGCAGATGCATGTAAAGAAGCAGAATGGCTTAAAAATGTGTTGTGTGATATTCATTTATGGAAAAAGCCATCTCCTTCTATTATGATAAGTTGTGATAACCAAGCCACAATTTATAAAGTTTCGAACAAAACTTAGAACAAAAAATCTAGACCCGTTAGTCTAAGGCATCAAATTATAAAAAATTACTCAAGGAAGGAGTAATTACAGTCGAGTATGTTAAAACGAACAAGAATTTAGCAGATCCTCTGACTAAAGGTCTTGTTAGGGAGATGATATATATCACCTCAAAAGGATTGGGACTAAGGTCTATTAAATAACACAACTATATTTAATGGGAACCCAACTCATATCTTGAAAATATAGATAGAGTTCAATGCGGTATAAACAAGTTAAATTATAGTTATGGAACACTAGGAATTTTATACAAAATTGCCATTCCTATGTGCCTAGTGTTGGTTTTCTTCATGTTAGAGGATAAAGGTTACTTCTTAATAAATAATATAAGTGTGACTCGCAGAATCACTAAAGTTGATTTACCCATATGAGTGTCGAAAGTACGGTCGCTTTTTATGGAATCAAGAGCGATCCTAAAGCGCTCGTGAAATCAAGATTAGCACAAGGCCATAAATGTGCATGCTAGAAGAACACTTATAAACTCAGAAATCGGTATATGTGATAGTTCCGACTCTTCTCAAAGGGTCCTTAGTTCAAGATACGTTCACTACAACACCTTGATGGAGCTTTGAATTATTTACACTATATGCAAGTTCTCATTCATGTACTAGATTTCAGCGATAGTACCAAAAGTTTTCTATTATTATTTTGTAATCGATCATTTGTATCCTCTCTTGTGAAAATTGAAATTGGTAGGGGAATGTTGGATAAATTTCAACATTAATTTAATATTATATAATATTTAGTTGTTAATTTTATTATATTAATTGGTGTTTTATTTTAAATCTTAGTTTGGGTTTTATTTTTAGAAGGAAGAAACATGAGAAAATGGGTGTGAAAGATTTGGGAGTGCTCAAAGTCCCACATTGTCCCACATTGGAAGATTACCACAAAAAGTAGTGGTATATCAACTAAATGACAACTAACATTCTTAGTTGACAAGTCAAATAAGAGGCTATAATCCTACGCATTGCGGTGGTGCTTAATCACCACCAATAGTGACACGCGACACGCATAAGCCCGACACGCGGCGCGCGAAAGGGCGATTGGGGGACTTAGGGCTCATTACGTGCTTTGACGCGCACTTGGCACTTCGCATCGTCGCTTGGAGCATGGGAGCCTGAAGTTTTAACGATGTAAAATAAATCAATGACTCTGATTAAACAATCTCATCAACGGGTTTAAAATCCAAAATGACTTGATCTAAATCGTTAGATGAACTTGTAGCATTTCGTGTAGGGGATGTCCATTCTCTTATGACGGGATGCCTAATCTGAACTGTTAGATCAAAGATATTACAAACAGACACGATCCAACGGCTGCTGAGTCGCTACATGAAGAGTTATTACTATTGAAGAATAGTCACATAAATGGCTATAAAAATAGTTCCATGCCTCTGTTTTGGACACCGAAAATTGTTAATTTCTCCTCTCTTCGTCTTCTATATTTTGGCATTATAAGATTAGAAATTTGAAGTGTTCCTGGTTTGATAAAAAAATACATAGTTTGAATCAAACAACTGTTCATACACTGCGTTGTATCCTGAAGGCAGATTCTATAAAACCCATAGTGTACTCACGGTTCTATCTCAACCGGATTGGGAGAAATTTTGCCGAAAAGACAGCATTCCCAGAATGTACCTTGCAGAAATTAATTTAAATATTTCGTTCTTTCCATAGAAAAATAACAACGAGTAATAGTAATAAGGATTTATTATCAAACTCGATATAAGAAACAAAACAGTTGAAGATTTCATCACACCATAGTTCTTCCTCGTGAATACTTTGATATTTCCTTTGAGATATGTTTTATCATCTCAGTGAACTATATAGAGGCATCGACCTAAAAATTTCAAACCAATTATTTCATTCTCATCCCTATACTTGGGTAGTGGCATCGAAAAATCCTTGATTTTAAGGTATGTGGATAAAAAAATAGTATTTTTGTCCCCAAAAATGTGGTTGCCTTTATTAGTATCTACAGTCCAATAAAGTCATCCATTGACTACAGGCCCTGCCCTGGATTAACCAACATCAAATAGGAAGTCAACATATGTCCATCGCTTGCATTTTAAACTAGATACGATCATAAATTTATCGCCATAACTTGGAGTTTGATGTGCAAGATTTATAAGTCGTAAATTGTCGGGGCAAATTTTGTTGTAGTTGTTGTTGATCATATTGTCACCTTTTGATATAGAGTATTTAAAGTTGAAGCTTCCTTCTTCTTCTTTGGGTTCGAATTTGTCAATCTTTAAGTGAATAAGTTGGGTCAAAGCCTTGGTTCCGATAGGAAGTTTTAGCACTTGCATTGTGCCATACCAATTTGATGCAGGGAACCGAGAAAATTTCATAACCCAATAATTTTCACAACGGATGGATTTGTTTGGCCTTAATATTGCTTTAATCGACCCTTAAAAAATGATGCTGACATAGTTCCAGTCGAGGGTTGGCTTTGTGGTCAATTTCATTCGTTTTGAGGTAATCTCGCTTGTTGATTTTCCTCAGATCGAGTAAATCTTGTCAATAAGTTCCATACGAGGGAACCCAGGTAATGTCGGTCGATCATTTATCTATCGGGACATAATTCAATGCTTTGGGAGTTATCGAATTCATCATTCAAATTAGGTCAAAACGAGAGTCTGCTCTACCATTAGACATGCTCAAGTTGAGTGTTGACTTGTAAATTTTGGACTTGTTTAAGACGAGGATCGACTTCATAGTCATGTTTTCTTCTATCGAGCCTTGCCTGCCTAATACCATAAAGAGTTTCTTTTATGCTGAAGCCGAAGGTGCGAGACGTAATCATTGTCAGATGAATATGGACTGTGTTTTCTAAGGACGAGAGCTGAGACAATTGTTTGTTGAACCTTTTAAAGGTTTAATAAAATTTTATAGCTGAATCATAGGATATTTGAATGGTGGTTGAGGGTCTTGACCCCATTTTCCTCATGTTTTACGGATAAATCTGGGTTGGGATTTTCGAATTGAGGAAGCTGAGCCTCCTTAGGCCGAGGGAGACTTTTAGTTTGGACTTACGCTTTGCGTCGTTTGTCTTCCCATCTTTATGGTTTTGTTGAATGCATTGATACCTTGAATATTTTTTGTTAAGAATCTCAGATCTGCAAGTTCTACTAATTAGTATCCCCATATGCTTGCCAATTTTTATTCAAGCCCATTCATAGGTTTGAGACCGAACCTTAGTTGGTCGATAGTCTAATAAGACTTTTAAAATTTTACAGGCCGACCTTTTGTTAATCGAGGCACAAGAGGGTCATTGAAATATTGTAGTCGAACCTGGGTTTGAGCATTAAAATGTTTAGGTCGAACCTTATGCTGACGGGTTAAAATTTTGAGGTCAAACCTGTGAAGGCCAAACCTTAAGATGAGGCTTGAAAATTAGTCAAATAAATTAATACAATGTTAATTCATCCTTAAAGTAACTTTTATTGAGACTGGACAAACCAATCATTATTTTTCTCCGAGTAAGACTCAAAATTTTCATCAGGAAGAGGATCATATTTCTATCAGTGCAACAAGAATTATTATTCCTTAAATCATCTAAGTAAGTAGATAACATTAATCAAGACTTTCCCTCGAACTAATTTGTGTTAAATTGGTCAAACTAATTAATGGTTTCCCTCTTGTGTTTATCCTAAATCTTATCCAATATCTACATTTAAGATGGGGATGACTTTTTTATTAATATGCCAACTAGAATGTTCTCGACCCACTTTTTTCTTAAGTTAGCCGAAAATGCAATGAATATTAATCCACAGTTATCCTTAAACTAACTTTTATAAAATTAGCCGAACAAGTTAAAGTTTTTCCTCTTATGTTTATTTTGGATTGGATCCAAGCTTTACATATAAGATGAGGGTGACTTTGAATGAGAAAAGTGTTTTTATTGATCTTTGGCTCATCACATTTTAAGTCATTATTTCTAACTTTCTCTAGGGGCATTTATGCCAACCTTTCTTTTGTAAAAAAATTACCATTAACGAAATTGACTAAGACTTATTAGGAAATATATAGTCTTTGTGGGATTAAGTTTAATCTTTTCAGATTAATCTTGACTACCCTCATAGCTTTTGTCCGAAAGTTGATCCGAGCATTGGATGGGTTCATCTTTTTCAGGAGTCTATTCCCATCTATGTCATAGCTTGAGAAATGCCTATGAGTTCATATCCCATAGAATTTCCCTTTTATGGCACAAACGAGGTTTATCATAAAAAAAGCAGTTGATATAATGAAATCAATCAAATTGGATAGGAGAGAAACTTGTATTTGTATTCATATGTTATGGGACATGCATTTACATCATGTAGAAGTTTTTATTTACATAATTTATATTCATCGTCGGAGTCATCATCTGAGTCCTCATCCTTTAGCTTTTTACCATACTTTTTTTACTTTATCTCATGCAGGAAATCCATTCCTCTTCCTTTTATCTTGAGGACGGTCGTTCCGGTCCATGAGTTTGTTCAATTGACCTTTCTTGATGAGATTTTCAATATCATCCTTACGAGCATAATAGTCATCGGTATCATGTCCATGGCCTTTGTGAAATTCACAGTATTTGATCTTATTTCTCTTTGTCGGTGGGGACTTAAACTTTCCTGGAAACCTGATATCTTTTTCATCCTTAATTACATTCAGAATGTGATGGACTTGTATAGTGAGGGGCATGTAACTAGAAAATCTATCTTAAGACTCCCTTTAATTCCTCGTTGTTTAGTTCATTTTCATTATTTGTATTAAGTTATTAGGAGATTTAGTGGGTTTGGTAGTGTTTTTGGTAGAGATCTTTTGTGGTATAAACGTGGGTTATTACATCTGTTGATTTCTAGGAAAAAACTACATCATACCAAGTTTTGAAAAACACAGATTTAGATGATTGTGGTTGCAAGTATTTATCATTTTTTTTCTTTTGGTGTGCATAAATGTAGGATAAAAAAATCTCACCCGTAGGCGGGTGCCAATTCATGACGATACAAGTATAAAAATAAATATGAGGGAGACAAAGATTTACATGGTTCGACCATGAATGGATTACGTCCAAAGGTCTGCTGCTGTGTTCCATTAGAATGATGATCGAGTTTTACATGAATGTGTTTCTTTATCTTCTAAGCCCCCTTACACAATGGGGGTGCCCCTTTATATAGAGTTAGGGGTTACATTAGGGTTACAAATATGGATGAGTCCTATCTTCGTGGAGTTTGATTTGACTTAGATACCGCTCCTCGGTCTTCTAATTTATCAAGGACTCTAGTCGTCCCTATCTTGTTGGAGCATTTGTTTCTCGCCATCTTAACCGGGGTGCTCGCCACGTGTCATGCTATTATGTAGGCATATTTTTTCCCCCACAATAGCCCCAGAGGTCGCAGTTCAGCTGAGTTAATTCTGAGATGAGTTGGGAGTTGGTCCATAATCTCTTTAAATGTGAGCAGTTGTCGATGTGAACTGGACTAGCACTCTTTGAGTTGTCGTTCAACTTTTAAGCCTTATTTGGTTGATCTTATTTCATTTATAGGTTTTTAGATGAGTGCTTGGATTGAGTTGAGAGACGTTCAAATGATATGGGAACCGAACTCGAGAGTGTCGAGCTGCCTACGTACCCTCTTGGGATCAGGTCGAACGTAGTTCATTGTTCTGTTTTATTACATGGCCTAATTCGTGAGGCTGACCACAAGCCTATTCAGAATTCGTTTATTGAGGCTTTCTCGAGCGTGCATGAAGTTTAGGACATCTCCCTATATTTTGATCTTATATGGTCCTTTTTTTAAGGCCGACCATAGGCCTATCTGTCGAGCCTTGCTCGAGCATGTACCTAGTAGGGGTAAGAACCTGCATTAGGTTTTTTATATGGTCCAACTGGAGAGGCCGACCAAAAGTCTATGTGCCGAGACATGCTCGAGCATGTACTTAGTAGGGGTAAGACCCTATATTAGGTTTTTCATATGGTTTAATTGGAGAGTCCGAGCAAAACCCTATGCGTCGATCCTTGCTCGAGCATGTACCTAGTAGGGGTAAGACCCTGAATTAGGTTTTTTATATGATCCAATTAGAGATTCCGACCAGAAACCTATGCATTGAGCCTTGCTCGAGCATGTACCTAGTAGCGGTAAGACCATGCATTAGGTTTTTCATAGTCAATTGGAGAGGCCGACCAAAAGCCTATGCGTCGAGCCTTGCTCGAGCATGTACCGAGTAGGGGTAAGACCCTGCATTAGGTTTTTCATATGGTCCAATTATAGAGGATGACCAGAAGCCTATGTGTCGAGCCTTGCTCGAGCATGTACCTAGTAGGGGTAAGACCCTGCATTAGGTTTTTCATATGGTCCAATTGGAGAGGCCGACCAAAATCCAATGCATCAAGCCTTTCTCAAGCATGTACCTAGTAGGGGTAAGACCATGGATTTGGTTTTTCATATGGTCCAATTGGAGAGGCCAACGAGAAGCCTATGCATCGAGCCTTGATCCAGCATGTACCTAGTTCGGGTAAGACCCTGCATTAGGTTTTTCATATGGTACAATTGGAGTGGCCGACCAGAAGCCTATGTGTCGAGCCTTGCTCGAGCATGTACCTAGTAGGGGTAAGACGCTGCATTAGGTTTTTCATATGGTCAAATTGGAGAGTCCGACAAAAACCCTATGCATCGAGCCTTGCTCGAGCATGTACCTAGTATGGGTAAGACCCTGCATTATGTTTTTCATATGGTCCAATTGGAGAGGCCGACCATAAGCCTATGCGTCGAGCCTTGATCAAGCATGTACCTAGTTGGGGTAAGACCTTGCATTGCATTTTTCATATGGTCCAATTGGAGCGTCCGACCAGAAGCCTATGCATCGAGCCTTGCTCGAGCATGTAACTAGTAGGGGTAAGACCTTGCATTAGGTTTTTCATATGGTCCAATTGGAGAGGTCGACCAGAAACCTATGTGTCGATCCTTACTCGAGCATGTACCTAATAGGGGTAAGACCCTGTATTAGGTTTTTTATATAGCCCAATTGAAGAGGCTGAGCAAAAGCTAATGCGTCGAGCCTTTCTCGAGCATGTACCGAGTAGGGGTAAGACCCTGCATTAGGTTTTTCATATGGTCCAATTATAGAGGATGACCAGAAGCCTATGTGTCGAGCCTTGCTCGAGCATGTACCTAGTAGGGGTAAGACCCTGCATTAGGTTTTTCATATGGTCCAATTGGAGAGGCCGACCAAAATCCAATGCATCAAGCCTTTCTCAAGCATGTACCTAGTAGGGGTAAGACCATGGATTTGGTTTTTCATATGGTCCAATTGGAGAGGCCAACGAGAAGCCTATGCATCGAGCCTTGATCCAGCATGTACCTAGTTCGGGTAAGACCCTGCATTAGGTTTTTCATATGGTACAATTGGAGTGGCCGACCAGAAGCCTATGTGTCGAGCCTTGCTCGAGCATGTACCTAGTAGGGGTAAGACGCTGCATTAGGTTTTTCATATGGTCAAATTGGAGAGTCCGACAAAAACCCTATGCATCGAGCCTTGCTCGAGCATGTACCTAGTATGGGTAAGACCCTGCATTATGTTTTTCATATGGTCCAATTGGAGAGGCCGACCATAAGCCTATGCGTCGAGCCTTGATCAAGCATGTACCTAGTTGGGGTAAGACCTTGCATTGCATTTTTCATATGGTCCAATTGGAGCGTCCGACCAGAAGCCTATGCATCGAGCCTTGCTCGAGCATGTAACTAGTAGGGGTAAGACCTTGCATTAGGTTTTTCATATGGTCCAATTGGAGAGGTCGACCAGAAACCTATGTGTCGATCCTTACTCGAGCATGTACCTAATAGGGGTAAGACCCTGTATTAGGTTTTTTATATAGCCCAATTGAAGAGGCTGAGCAAAAGCTAATGCGTCGAGCCTTTCTCGAGCATGTACCTAGTAGGGGTAAGACCCTACATTAGGTTTTTCATATGGTCTAATTGGAGAGGTCGACCAGAAGCCTATGTGTCGAGCCTTGCTCAAGCATGTACCTAGTAGGGGTAAGACCCTGCATTAGGTTTTTCATATAGTTCAATTGGAGAGGCCGACCAAAAGCTTATACGTCAAGCCTTTCTCAAGCATGTACCTAGTAGGGGTAAGGCCCTGCATTAGGTTTTTCATATGGTCTAATTGGAGAGGCCGCCCAAAAGCCTATGCGTTGAGCCTTGCTCAAGCATGTACCTATTAGGGGTAAGACCATGCATTAGGTTTTTTATATGGTAGAATTACAGAGGCCGGCTCGAAGACGATGTATCGAGCCTTGCTTAAGCATGTACCTAGTACGGGTAAGACCCAGCATTAGGTTCTTCATATGGTCCAATTAGAGAGGCCGACCAAAAGCCTATGTGTCGAGCCTTGCTCGAGCATGTACCTAGTAGGGGTAAGACCCTACATTAGGTTTTTCATATGGTCCAATTGGAGAGGCCGACCAGAAGCCTATGCATCAAGCCTTACTCGAGCATGTACCTAGTAGGGGTAAGACCCTGCATTAGGTTTTTCATATAGTCCAATTGGAGAGGCTGTCCAAAAGCCTATGTGTCAAGCCTTTCTCAATCATGTACCTAGTAGGGGTAAGGCCCTGCGTTAGGTTTTTCATATGGTCCAATTGGAGAGGCCGCCCAAAAGCCTATGCGTCGAGCCTTGCTCAAACATGTACCTTTTAGGGGTAAGACCATGCATTAGGTTTTTTATATGGTCTAATTGCAGAGGCCGACTAGAAGACTATGTGTCGAGCCTTGCTCAAGCATGTACCTAGTAGGGGTAAGACCCTACATTAGGTTTTTCATATGGTCCAATTGGAGAGGCTGACCAGAAGCCTATGCGTCGAGCCTTGCTCGAGAAAGTACCTAGTAGGGGTAAAACCCTGCATTAGGTTTTCTAACATGTGATATGTAATTGGTATGCTTATTGTACTTAGGCTTTTCCCCCCAAGTCAATGTAATACCAATTACGTTTACATTTTTCCATTTTATAATGTCTCGCATGTAAATATCCGCTTATTTTACTTTTTAGGTTGTGCCGTCACACTTCCTTAGGCCTAAAAGGCGATGGAAAAAATGCACCTGGTTTAAGGGCCATCCACCCATTCAGGATTTTAACCGACCAACATAGTTGGCGATCGACCTGAGTTGGCTTTTTACCTAGGGATCCCCCGTAGGGATTTTATTGTTGCCGGGGCAACTCGTGAGGCCATTTATGTTTGGAGATGACAAAGGCCTGTGGACATACTTAATTTAATGGGAACAAGAAATAAGGCTGTTGTAATTAAATCAAGCTTAGTCTTGATCATCATTTGAAAGACTAATTCCGGTGTTAACCATGTTGGAATCCATCCTGAGTTGACCTTTTCTATTTTGCTTTAAATGTTGCAGTGAATCTATTCACGTGTCATCGTTTCCATGGAGCACCTAATGGGTTGTAAAGAAAAGACTGCCCGACCGTCCATCGAGTTTTTTGATCTATATAACCGAGATGATAAGTGTGCCCGATCTTTCCTCGGGGCTTTGTTGTGTTGAAGAGTGTCGCGTTGATCGTTTGTCGAGCTGGATATAATTAAGGTTTGTTTTGTTCATATAGCTCCATGTAATGTATCGTTCCTCGGGCCACACTTGTTCTTCGACCGTGCATGGTGGTTCGAGGAGGCTTTGGAAGACTCCATATAGATTGTGCACTTAAAGAAATTGATATAAGTTCAAAGCATCTTCGCGCAAAAATGCATTGATTTTGATATGGCGTTCAAGAAACACTGTTCCTCTGGAGTGGATATCTTAGTGTTGATGAGGTGTTAATTTGTTTCTTAGTGATCGCCGATCACCATGGGTTGTCTGACGATGTTGCTTGATACATTCAGGGTGGTTTAGTGTTGTTATCAACATGTTCTATTCGTTAGCTGTGATCTTACTTGATATGAGACTTCTTACATGTTGGATTCATCCTTGTTGATAAATATAGTTGATCGTTGTTCTTCATGCAGCTTTTTGTGTTATTGGATCTCTCTTATACAGATCGCCCAACTTCTCATTCACCGTGGTTGAATTAAATAAGAATTGTATTGCCCAACTGTCCATTGGAGCTTGAGACGTGATCAAATAATGTCGACCATCTATGGAAGATGAGGGTCCGTCGAGGTAAAATTGCAAAGGACCTAGTAAATGTTGCAAACGATCTATGATCGAGCAGCCATCGGAGCATTGATAAGATAAATGATGCCCGAATGCCTGTCGAGACAAAAATTGTTGAGGATCTTGTAGATATTGCGAGTGATCCATGCTCAAACATCCGTCGAGGCAAAAATGACCGAGCAAGTATTACGAACGATCCTGTAGTGTTAGTGAAAACAAAATTTCCAAACCATTTATTAGGGTTTAATAACAATAATAAATGTGGCATTGATCATTAATCGATCGTGCCAACCATTTATCGGGACCGAATATAAGAATTATCTTGATCAACCATTTGTTAGGGATAAAATGCGACGTGTGTGGCAAATATCTTCGGGACTAAATATATAGAAATATTTTGCCGATCATTTACCGAGATGAACCTTGAATATGCCTAATTATCCTTCAGGTCAAGAATCATAGGGCCAGGTCATTAATACTGAAATTGAAGAAATATCAACGTCCGAGCATCCGTCGGTTATCATACATAATATATCCCAAGTATTTGTTGGGACGAAAATGGTGTAAAGTGCTCGACCATCCGTCGGAGCATTAACAAAATATGTGGTGCCAGGTTGGTCTGCCGGGGCGAAGTTGTACAGGTCCGAGTAGATATAGAGAGCGATCCGTGCTCGAGCATCTATCGGTGCATTAATAAGATTTCCAAGAGCTTAAGATTGTGTTCGAGCATTCGTCGGGACTGAATCTTGTACATGTGGAAGTTAATAAGTTGCTCGACCATTTGTCGAGGCTAAATCAAATAGAATTTATCATGCAATTAGTTTATTAAGTCAAGGAATATATGATGTGCATCTGCTCGAACATATGTCGAGGAAAAGATTAATAGTATTGAATGAATGACATGAATGATACCATAATTTAAATGATAAAATCTCACGAGGATGGCCGTGCCCGAGCATCCGTCGGGGCTACGCTAGGTATTAGTAAAAATATTACACCGACCATCCATTGGTATAGAATCAAAATAAATAAAAAGAGCCTTATTAAAATATAACACACATGTGTTTTTTAAAGAAATGGAAAAATTACTTTTTGACCCAAAAAAAATATTCACCAAATTAAAAATTGAACTAATAAAATTTTTCCCATAAAAAATAATTTTTATTTTAACCTCAAATATTTTAAACATCATATTCCAATTAAATGAAAAATCATTTCAAACGATTAAAAAAATATTCAAATGAATTTCTTCTTAAAAATATTTGAAGCAACAAAACCACCATAAAAAAACATTGTTCACACATAACAAACATGTATATGCCGTGTGTGTATCATAATGTGGTTTAGGAGTTGTACTTACCTCTTTGTCGATAATTGGAGAATTAAATCATTTGCGTTCATGGATTGAAATTCCTTTTTTGGCGAAGCTTGGATTCCTTTTTCGAGTGAGAGTAACTCATAAAAAATCTAATCCTATTTTGTCTCGATATCCAAACTAGTTGAAACTCCTATATTGCATAGACTCAAGCAAGTAAGCCACATAGTATGCTCTCAATCTCCCCCTTTTGATATTGGAGACAAAATTCCCTTGAGTATCCTATACTCGTGGGTAAAAATGAAAAATCCTAGATTTCCTTTACAAAAATATCTATCTACCCAATCCCATCCTAGAACCGAAAATAATGTAAGAAATTACATTACTCAACTACACAGACTGTAGATGACCAAGCATAAATCCTTCAGAATTTAGCTCCTTAATTTAGTGATTTTAATATCTCGAACAATGTAATTGAGCCATTTTTATGCCATATCACTCCATTGTTTATTCCTAACAACTTTTCCCTAGTTTTTGTATAAGCTGGATGAAGTTTTCAGGAATGGAATGCAAGAAAGAATCCAAAAGAAAAGAAAAGATGCAAGCAAGAAATGTCTAAGGGAAAAAGTGTAATTCCATTCAGAATTCGAAAGTGACACCAAAAGGGAAGTTGAAGAGAATGAGTTCACAAGAACATAGGAAGAAACGGCATCTAAATCGGAGGTCTAGACAAGAAGATATGGCTAGTCAAAGCTGCAAGAAAAAAGTCAAAGAAGAAGAAATTCGGACCGATCCGGGTAGGAGTCGGACCGATCCGATCTGCCCAAGTCCAGTGCACCCCGGATGGATGGCAAACCGATGGAAGCAATAATCGAACCGATCCGGAAGAAAATAAAAGAACCGATCCGATGGATATCGGACCGATCCGATTAAGACCCGGACCGATCTGGGTATGCGAAAGCCTGGCATTAATTTGCCATTTATTGTGCAGATTTGATGAGTGCGTAGCTGTGAATCTTGTTCCACGAGCACAATTGGAGACCGACTTTGGATGATTTGTGCTATAAAAAGCCAAGTTCTACATCATTTCTAGGAGGCTAGGGTTAAGAATTTTAGAGAGAGTTTTTAGATCAGATTTTTAGGTTAAATTTCCATTTCCTTCAAGATTGGCTGGAACCCTAGTTTGTATTCTGAATCTCAATTCCGTTTTTGTGCTGAATTCAAGTAATATCATTCTATTCTCTTTTGCTTTAATTTTTGCAAAGTGCTTACAATGTTCTGCAGTTTCATAATTTCATATGTGAATTTGTTTTTCAACCAAATCATGAGTAGCTAATTTCTCAAGGGTTGGGGTACATGAACTCAATCCAAGGAAAATTATTTGTATGGAAAATTAGAAAATAAATGAAAATATTGGTTGAATCGTGAATGAAAATCATATATGCATTGTCATATCTTTTAATCTCTCTTGCCCTAGGTACTTGGGATGTTTAAGAATGCTTTGTATGTATAATTTGTCGTTCACCGCTTTATATTGATCTTTGATTTCATATGGTGCGGGCTTGACCCTCATATATGTAATGCTTAGTGATGATAAGGACTGGATTTAATCAAGAATTTTGATTTATAATTCTAGTATTCTAAAGGATAATTTGTTAAGGATTGAGGGATTGTACCCTACCCTAATTTTCTCTAAATTGTTAAACCCAAATTTTGCTGTTAATTTCCAATTGTTTTTCATAAGTTAAGTTTTAGAAATTTTCCCAAAAATCAATCATCTTTTTATTTCTTTTAAGAAATCATTTCAAGGTTTGGTAATTTTTCTTGTTATTGTTTGGAAATTTTGATCCCTGTGGAGACGATCACGACTTACCGGGTTATTACTTGAGCGACAAGGCTTGCACTTGAGCCTAGATAAATACGCACTTTTGAGACAAATATTAAGTCGCGTCAAGTTTTTGGCGCCGTTGCCGGGGATCTAAAATTGTTAAATTTTCAAGAAAGTTATTGTTATCTACAAGTGATTTCATAAAAAAAATAAAATAAAATAAAATAAAATTTCATTTTTTCTCTTGTGTGCTTATATGCAAAATTCATCTTCCACCCAAATTCACGAAAATCCTATCGCCGAAGCCGGTTCTGAAAATTCTGAGTCTTTGCCTTTTTGGGTTCCACCCCCTTCGCCTAATAATTCCATCACAAGTCGTTCTTTGAGTCAAACCTTGAGTGAGAATTCTGAGCCTTTCGGTAGAGATATGTCGGATCATGGTAGTGTCGGTGTTGGTGCTGGAGAGGATGATGTACCATATCAACCCATGAAAGATCTTTTATTTCCGGAGAGAACTGCTACCCCTGGTTGCATTTTATTCCTGTATAATGCCGGTCAGTTCCACTTTAGGAATGGAATGATCCAAATTCTTCCAACATTTCATGGGATGGATTCGGAAAAACCATATCTCCATATTCGAGAATTCGAAGATACGTGTGAGACATTTGGAGACCAAACTTGTCCACAAGAAGTAATCCGGTTAAAGCTCTTTCCTTTTTCCTTAAAGGATAAAGCTAAAACTTGGTTATGGTCCCCGCCCCCAAATTCTGTTTTATCTTGGAGAGATATGCAAAACAAGTTTATCTCAAAAAATTTTCCATAACACAAAACCAATTCTGTTAAAGCCCAAATTCAAGCTTTTCTTCAAAATGAGAATGAGGCTTTTGATAAGTGTTGGGAGAGATATCAGGAGTTAGTTAATGCGTGCCCCCATCATGGTTTTGAACCTCATCATCTGATTTCATTTTTCCATCAAGGCCTTACTGTAGCGTCTAAACAACTTGTTCAAACCATGTGTGAGAGACCTTTTTGGCAGTTAAGTATGAGCGATGCTGAGGCTCATTTGAAATATGTGGCAGAAACTACCCAAGCATGGGATACTTCTGATCCCAATAGTCAAAATAGAAATCGACAAGTGTCCAACCTGCCTGCTGCGTCCGGTATTTATCACTTGGACAAGGACACTTTGTTGGATCAAAAATTTGACCAATTGGAGAAGAATTTCAGAGATATGCTAGATATGCGATTGAGAGATGCGTATGGACCCGTACATGCCGGAAATGAGAAGGTTTGTGCCATTTGTAATGTAGGCCATTCTACAGAAGGATGTCCTACTATTCCTGCATACAAGTCCATGTACACTGAACAGGTTGATGCAATAGGAGGTTATCGAGGAAATTATAATGCTTAGCAAGGGAATGCATATAATCAATCGTGGAGGAATCCCGGGTTCAATTATGGACAACCCCAAGGTGGGATGGTTCCTAACCCACAGATGACTCTACCACAACCCCCTCAATTTCAGCAGGTGGCAAATCCTGGGCCTTATGTACCTCCACCTAGGAGATCTCTTGAAGATAATTTTAATCAATTCATCCAATCCCAAAAAGAGAGAGATGCTAAATTTGAGCGAATGTTCGCTGAAATGCATACTAACATCTCTAGGTTATAGTCTGCGGTGAATACTCAAGAGAAGGGTAAACTTCCAGCCCAAGGCCAAAGACCACCTCTTGAAGGTCAAACCACAGTTTGCTCCACATCATCAGATTTGCAAGAACAATGTCAAGCTGTTACTACTCTTCGTAGTGGCCGCGTAATTGATCTAGCACCTAAATTGCCAAAGGTGAATGATGATGGAGTGGAACCCGATATTGTGAAGAAATCTGAAATTTTCGAGTCTGAAGAACCTTCCTTAGAAAAGGAATTGAAAGATGCAGAAGTTGAGCCTGATATTAAAGTCAAGTCTCCTACTGCTGCTCCATTTCCTCAACGCTTAGAGTCACCCCAGAAAGGTGCTTCGCGTATCGAGGTGATGGATGTGTTGAAGCAAGTAAAATTGAACTTGTCGTTCCTTGATGCTATTCAACAAATTCTAGCATATGCGAAGGTTATTAAAGATCTTTTGACTGTCAAGAGACGTCTTAAGGTGAAGAAAAATGTTTTCTTGGCACAAAATGTGAGCTCAGTTCTTCTCAATGATCTTCCACCAAAATTCAAATATCCAGGTGAACCTACCATTTCATGTATCATAGGAGAAAGAAAAGTGGAAAAAGCATTGCTTGATTTAGGTGTGAGTGTAAACATCCTCCCATACTCCATCTATAAGCAGCTTGATTTAGGTGATTTAAAACCTACCCGAATCACTCTACAGTTAGCGGATAGAACAGTCAAAGTGCCTCGTGGGATTATAGAAGACGTGATAGTTCAAGTGGACACGTTCTACTTTCTCGTTGATTTTGTTATTTGGGACACCGAGCCTGTTCCCCATACGAGAAATCATGTTCCAATTATATTGGGCCGACCGTTCTTAGCTACCGCTAATGCTTTGATCAATACACGGAATGGCCAAATGAAACTCACTTTTGGAAACATGACTCTCGAGACTAATATTTTCAATGTTGCTAACCAAATGGGTGATGAGGACGAGATTCTTGAAGTGGATCTTATTGAGGAAGTTGTGGATGAAAATATTGAGACAATCATAGGAGGAGATGCTCTGAAAGTGTGCTTAGTGCAAAGTGGTGCACAAATGAGTGCTTATACTGAGTTTGAGAGAGAGGTGGAAGAGTTGAAAATTTGGTTACAAGAGGAAGAGAGTTTTGAGAGTTTGAGAGCGGTTGACTGGATTTCTAGGTATAAAGAATTGCCTCCGAGGGAGACACCCATGATCCCCTCTGAACATAGATTTCCTAGTCTTGAGTTGAAGAAACTACCCTCCCATGTCAAATATGCCTTTTTAGGTGAGAATGATACATTTCCTGTTGTTGTGTCTTCCCATCTAGAAAAAGGGCAAGAAGGTATGTTGTTAGATGTGTTGCGAAAGCATAGAAGTGATTTTGGTTGGACCATAGAAGATTTGAAAGGTATAAGTCCGTTGATTTGTACCCATAAAATCCATCTTGAAGAAGAAGTGAGGCCCTCGCGAGAGATGCAAAGGCGATTAAATCCAACCATGAAAGATGTAGTAAGAGCGAAAATAATCAAATTGCTAGATGCTGGAATTATATATCCCATTTCGGATAGTAAATGGGTGAGCCGAATTCAGGTTGTTCCAAAGAAATCGGGGATGACCGTGGTTGAAAATGCTAAGGGAGAGTTAATACCTCAACGCACCACCACCGGGTGGCTTGTTTGCATTGACTACCGAAAGCTCAATGACGGAACTCGAAAGGATCATTTTCCCTTACCATTTATCGATCAAGTTATTGAACGAGTAGCGGGCCATCCTTACTATTGTTTCTTAAATGGGTATTCCGGTTATAATCAGATTGAAGTGGATGTTCTTGATCAAGAGAAGACGACTTTTACATGTCCTTTTGGTACGTTTGCCTATAAACGTATGTCATTTGGGTTATGTAATGCGCCAGCTACTTTTCAAAGGTGCATGTTAAGTCTCTTTAGCGACATGATTGAAAAAGGTCTTGAGGTGCTCATGGACGATTTCAGCGTTTTCGGTTCATCTTTTGACCATTGTTTAGCTAATCTTGAGAGAGTTCTATTCCGATGTGTGGAAAAAGACTTAGTCCTCAATTGGGAAAAATGTCATTTCATGGTTACCGAGGGTGCAGTCTTGGTCCACATAGTCTCATCTAGGGGAATTGAAGTTGATCGAGCAAAAATTGAAGTAATAGCTGAGTTACCCCCGCCAAAATCACTTAAAGATGTGAGGTCCTTTCTAGGCCATGCTGGATTTTATAGGAGGTTTATCAAAGACTTTAGCGCCATCGCTAGACCTTTGAGTAATCTTCTCATGAAGGACACTCCATTTGAGTGGAGTAAAGCATGTCAAGAAGCATTTGATAAACTCAAAAGCATGCTTATTTCTGCACCTATCATGCAAGCTCCGGATTGGTCGCTTCCCTTCGAGCTTATGTGTGATGCAAGTGATTATGCGATTGGGGCTGTTCTTGGACAGAGAAAAGATAAGAAAGCTCATGTTATTTACTATGCTAGCCGAACATTATCTGGATCTCAGCTTAATTACTCTACTACAGAGAAAGAGTTGCTAGCAGTCATTTTTGCTCTCGACAAATTTCGCTCTTACATTGTTGGGTCGCCTATCCTTTGTTTCACTGATCATTCGGCATTGAAATATCTCTTGAGCAAGAAAGATGCCAAACCGCGTTTAATCAGGTGGATCCTACTCCTACAAGAGTTTAATCTCTCGATTCAAGATAAGAAAGGAGTAGAAAACGTCGTTGCTGACCATTTGTCACGACTCTCGTCCGACGTACCTATTGATCCCATTCCCATAGACGAGTATTTTTCGGATGAGAATTTATTTGCTACCTCTTCTCTCCCTTGGTTTGCGGATATAGTCAATTACCTTGTCACTGGAGTTGTTCCCTCTAGTTGGAATCCGCAAGAGAGAAGGAGATTCATTACTTGGTCACGCATGTTCTTTTATGATGATCCATACTTGTTTAAGTATTGTGCTGACCAAATTATCCGGAGATGTGTACCCGATGAGGAAATCCAAGGGGTGATTCGATTCTGTCATTCGGAAGCATGTGGCGGTCATTTCTCTAAAAATAAAACTGCTGCGAAAATCCTTCAAAGTGGTCTTTATTGGCCCACAATCTTCCGGGATGTGAATGATTTTTGTAAGACTTGCGATAGATGTTAAAGAATGGGAGCTATTAATCGCCATGATATGATGCCATTATCCCCTATTTTAGTCTTGGAGTTGTTTGGTTGTTGGGGAATTGACTTCACGGGGCCCTTTCCCCCTTCTTTTGGTTTTCTATACATCCTAGTCGTTGTAGATTATGTCTCAAAATGGGTAGAGGCTATAGCTACAAGGACGAATGACAGCAAGGTGGTGATAAAATTTATTCAAGAAAATATACTTTCTCGCTTTGGTATGCCTAAGGCCATAATTAGTGATAATGGAACTCATTTTTGCAATAGGCCGATGGATAAACTAATGCGGAAGTATGGAATTTTCCATAAGGTTAGCACCCCTTATCACCCCCAATCGAATGGCCAAGCCGAGCTTGCTAATAGGGAGATCAAGAATATCTTGGAGAAGACAGTTGATCCTAATAGGAAAGACTGGTCTCTTAGATTGACTGATGCTCTCTGGGCTTATAGAACCGCATACAAGAATCCCCATGGGATGTCCCCATTTCGATTTGTGTATGGCAAAACTTGTCATCTTCCGGTTGAAATCGAACACAAAGCGTATTGGGCTATCAAAAGGGTGAACTTCAAAATGGATAAAGCCGGTGAAACACATAAACTTCAGTTGAATGAGTTGGAAGAAATGCGCAATGATGCGTATGAAAGTGCCAAAATCTCCAAGGACCGAATGAAACGAGCTCATGACGGAATCATTCGTAAGAAAGAGTTTCATTTGGGACAGAAAGTACTTCTCTACAACTCGAGGTTACATTTGTTTCCCGGAAAATTGCGGTCACGATGGTCTGGTCCGTACATTGTAAAAGAAGTATTTCCCCATGGAGAAGTTGAGCTAATGGATGAGAAAGGGGGAACCACTTTTAAAGTCAATGGGCATCGTCTCAAGCCCTATTTGGAAGCCATGGTTAAAGAAGCCGACACAATCTGGTTGTCGGACCCCATTTATGGGGATTGATTGAAAGAAGAGAGTAGGGTCGTCGCACCCCCGACATGTATGGGGTGATTGTTGTACATATGCGTCGTAGGATGTAGTGGTTATAGGTTAGAGTCCGTTCTGAGGGTTGAGAATCCGAAGGGTGTGGGTTGTTTCGTTATCAATGAGTTGCGAGGATAGTTGGAAGTATGCGAGGTTGAAAAATCATCTTTGGAGTGGAGTATGAGCATTGATAGGAGGAGAGAAAGAGAGAAGAAGAATTATGGAAATCCAGCAACCGGATCGGTCCGGTGAAATAAAAGAACCGATCCGGTCATCCGGATCGGTCCGGGGTAAAAAAGAACCGATCCGGTGAGGCGGATCGGTCCGGCCCAAAACCGGATCGGTCCGATTTTCTGCAGGTTTATATTCCCAAGAGACACACCTCTTAATTTCCACCTCCTCAATCCCCACCCTTTCACTTCACCCAATCCATCCATTCCTTCAAAATTTCGTCCCCCCATTTCCCACCCATTCATTCCCTCCATTTCACCCACTCATTCCTATAAATACATACCTCCACTTCCCATTTTCTTCACACCTCCACCTATATTCTCTCTAATATCTCCATAGCTAACTCCTTCCTCCCTACTAATGGCTGCTCCCCAGAAATATACCTCCATTGAAGTTCTCCCCAACGGAAATGGAGAGTATCGTTCCCGCCAAGAAGCCAATTGGTGCCGAAAGTTTTTCAGCCCTACACGGAAAATCCATATCGAGAGATAAGTGTTATGGGATCAAATGCCTAATTCGGTCACCGCCTTTTTTCTGTCACGGGGCTGGTGCCGTTTCTTTAATGAACCATATGAGGCCATTTGGGAAAATGAAGTTCGTCAGTTTTACGGATCCCTCGTCCGTACGGCTGAATTTGAATCCCAAGCCTTTGTGGATTTCATACCTATCCCGTTCTCACTTGATCTCGTGGTGCGAAAACTCGAATCATATGGTGTGCTGACTCCCGATCAGTTTGACTATCCGAGTCCCATTCCCGTCCTCACAAAAGAAGTTTGTATCTCGCGAATCCAACCCGGTGCGGTTTGGAACACCGAGACATTTCCCATCGGCCGCTTGTCCGACAAGGCGATTCACTTTCCATATCATTTGTGCCAACATTTTGCAAACTTCTAATGATTCGGCGATGAGGCCTCGCCAAGCCACCATGGTATATCATCTCTTCGACCCGGCGACCGTGATCAATTTGGCCTGAACATTTTACACCGATATCCTTTTTGTGGCCTATGATAAGAAGGGTCGCGCTCCTCTTCCGTATGGTCGAATCATCACCTCACTGCTTCGGGATGCCGGTATCGCACCACCTCAGGATCTTGTCAACCTTCCTAAACCTTTAGGACAAGAGTCCCGCACTCAAAGTGAGCGGCAAATTTAGCTCGTTCGTGCTCGGCACGGCGACGATTCAAGTGACGAAGACGACGACGAAGAGGAGAATGTCGCTGAGGAGGACGTTGAAATGGCGGAGGGTGAAGAGGCAGAATATGATGAGACGGTGGATCCGGATTACGTTCCGGAGGATCCGGTCTTTCATGAGCGAGTTCTTTCTCTTGAGACGCGTTTTGACGCACATGTGTCCTCCTACGAGAGGGATATGAGTTTGGTCCTGCGTATGCAGGCCGACTTGTATCGCCTCCAAGCGGGACCCGAGGCCCCTCTTCCTCCCTACTATTATAATCCATATGATCCTTCTACTCCCAGTACTTCCCATCCCCCACCCGCCCCTTAGGATACCTTCCCTTGTTAGGATTTTTATCCCTATGTTGTTGTTTTGCTTACACAGTTATTTCCACAGTTTGTTTGTAATCTACAGTTTTAATATGATATTGGCATGTTTTATTTATCACACTCTTTATGTTGTCTTCTTTTTATCTCTTATCTATTTGATTGAGGACAATGTAAATCATTGAGTTAAGGGGGATGACAGGTGCGTATTCATAAAACTTCGCTTATATTCATATATATGTAAAAAAAAAAAAAAAATTGAAAAAACCCAAAAATATTTTTGTTCAAAATAAATAAAAATTTAAATTTAAATTTTTCAAAAATGTCACCTTTATTCTATTTAAAGTCTCAAATTGTAAAATTCAATTACACTAAGACGAAATTGACCAAAGATGGAAATTGAAAGAAAATTGACGACTTAACGAATAAGTGTGGAGATTAGTCCAACCCGGTGAGATTTCGAGCCTATCAATTTTTTATGAGTTTTTAAATCAATCCGAGTTTATGAATAACTCAAAGTTCTTTTCAGCGTTTTAATAAGTCATTGATGATCTCAATCCTTTGTTTTTACCGGTTATGGGAAATGTGTGAGATGTTGTCTCAAAATTCGTGCTAAATATATCTCTAAACTTAATTAATCTCGAGATGCATATGGTAATGTGATTAGCAATTTGGACAATGAAGTAGGCCCTCATTTGTTACCCAAAAATATTAGCCATAAAAAGTTGTGAAAAACAAAATTATCCTTTTGCAACCCACTTTGAGCCTATTTCCCTTTCGTTTGACAACCCGAAAACCCAAATAGCCCGGAATTGTGAAAATTGAGAAAATTCATCACGTAAGTCCAAATTGTGCAATAAAAAGGGGCAAGAAAAAAAATGTTAAAAAAAAAAATAGTGAAAAAAAAATGAAAATTGAAAAAGAAAGAGAAAAATGAGCAAATGCCCGAAAAAGCACAAATGGACGTCATAAGGACATTTTCCAATTCCGAACAATCCGCCTATTCCCAATTTTACCCTTTACACCTTTTAACCCAAAAAGTCCTAACTGAGTCCGAATGGCGAAATTAATTACCGCGTGGAGAGCTAAGACATGAAAAGATAAAAAAAGAGATTAAAAGGGTGTGATTAAGAGATGATGTTTCCCATTTCCAAATAACTGTACTCCGATGATGAGATCTTTTCACCATATATTTCTTTCTTTTCAATTTTGTATGCATGAATTTGTGTCCATTATATTTACTCTTTATATCATGCATACCGAGAGAAAATAGCCACAATCCGAGTGATTCGTTTGTGAGTGCATCCGTAAGAATTTGAATCAAAACGAGTTTTCGAAAAGTAACGTAATGCTCAATCGGTGGAAGTTTGAGGTTTAATTTTTGGCTTTGCACATACACACTATGGTTTGAGACAGTTGAATATGAATTTATGGTGATTATTTTTCGAAAATTTTAAATTGTACAATTTTTAAGTATTTTGATCTTTATTTGAGTCAATAAAGAATTTTGTGGGTGTATTCACTGCAAACCCTCACGAGACAAAACTCGTCCTACTAGGGTAACCTAGGGGTTTAAAGGCTTGTTGCATACGCTAAATGCAATCGCGTGCCTGCGAAAGTGGAATACTATTTCAATAAAGAAGTTTTCAAGAAATGAATGTTGGTTAGATTCAAATACATTGCCCGGGACGTGCAAAGTCCTAAGTTAGGGGGATTTGACCAAGCATAAATTCTTCAGAATTTAGCTCCTTAATTTAGTGATTTTAATATCTCGAACAATGTAATTGAGCCATTTTTATGCCATATCACTCCATTGTTTATTCCTAACAACTTTCCCTAGTTTTTGTATAAGTTGGATGAAGTTTTCAGGAATGGAATGCAAGAAAGAATCCAAAAGAAAAGAAAAGATGCAAGCAAGAAATGTCTAAGGGCAAAAGTGTAATTCCATTTAGAATTCGAAAGTGACACCAAAAGGGAAGTTGAAGAGAATGAGTTCACAAGAGCATAGGAAGAAACGACATCTAAATCGGAGGTCTAGATAAGAAGATATGGCCAGTCAAAGCTGCAAGAAAAAAGTCAAAGAAGAAGAAATTCGGACCGATCCGGGTAGGAGTCGGACCGATCCGATCTGCCCAAGTCCAGTGCACCCCGGATGGATGGCAAACCGATGGAAGCAATAATCGAACCGATCCGGACACTATCGGACCGATCCGGAAGAAAATAAAAGAACCGATCCGATGGATATCGGACCGATCCGATTAAGACCCGGACCGATCCGGGTATGCGAAAGCCTGGCATTAATTTGCCATTTATTGTGCAGATTTGATGAGTGCGTAGCTGTGAATCTTGTTGTAACAACCCGCGTAATTTTTGGGGTATTTTCGAAATAAAGAGAAAAAAATAAATCTTGAGATAAAATTATTTTTATTGCTCAAATATGTTGGTTATTATTTTTAAAGGCGATAATTTCAAACGGTTTTGAAATCGAAATTAAAATGGAGTTTTAATTGAATTTTTATTATTTAGAAGAGTCCTCAAAACATAAAACTCTCTAAGAGTCCTCGGAACAAAAAACTCTCTAGTAAAAATAATATTTTTGAAATCCGACCGTCCGATCAAGCTGAATTTTTGTCAGAAGTCATGTCTCGCCGTTCGCTACAACATACTAAAATTTCAAGCGATTCCAACGGTCCGATCGTCCGTAATGATTTTTTTCAAGTATTTGTATTTGATTAGGACTCTAATTCTTTTTGGTATATAAACATAAAGTGACGAGTTTAGATCTTTTAAAACACATTTTAGCCTTCTCAAAAATCAGAATCCTCTCATCTTCTTGCTCGGGGCTTTGGCTCTGACCCATGCGTTGACTAATCTTTTTCAGGATTAGAATTTGGAGAAGCTGTATAAGTTTATCGGAGTTATCATTGGAGGTGCAACCCAAGTTATTTACTTTATGGAATAGTTTAGTTAGACTTTCTTTTCCAGTCGTATTATGAGACTCCATTTGAGTTTTATTGGGCCATTCGGTTCCAAAGTTGTTTAGAGGATTTATTTTGGGATTATTTCAGATTTTATTTAATCATTATTGGAGATTGGATTTTTGGAGTTAGCATGTGATGGATCTTTTATCGCTTAGTTATTTGTGATCATTTGAGATTGACCAATTATTTATCTTATGGACTGATTTATTTATGTCTCATATCTGTCTCATGCTAAGAATGGTATTTATTTAGTTCACGCCCGACTTAGTTTTGGTGGCGGCCGACGCCAGAATTAGGCGGGGTGTGACAGAGTGGTATCAGAGCTTAGGTATACGACCACCCTCGGGTCTTGGGTTTTGGGTCTGTTGCGTTTTTGTGGCGCATATTTTTGGAGATAGATTATATTAGATGATCGTTTCGTGTTAGACATCTAGATTAGATGTGAGGAATTTATTTTTGGTGACGAGTTTATTTTTAGAGATTGTTGGCCTGATTTTTGAGAGTTAGGCATTCGGCGAATTTCGAGGGCGAAATTCCATTGTTAGTGGGGAAGTGTAACAACCCGCGTAATTTTTGGGGTATTTTCGAAATAAAGAGAAAAAAATAAATCTTGAGATAAAATTATTTTTATTGCTCAAATATGTTGGTTATTATTTTTAAAGGCGAGAATTTCAAACGGTTTTGAAATCGAAATTAAAATGGAGTTTTAATTGAATTTTTATTATTTAGAAGAGTCCTCAAAACATAAAACTCTCTAAGAGTCCTCGGAACATAAAACTCTCTAGTAAAAATAATATTTTTGAAATCCGATCGTCCGATCAAGCTGAATTTTTGTCAGAAGTCATGTCTCGCCGTTCGCTACAACATACTTAAATTTCAAGCGATTCCAACGCTCCGATCGTCCGGAATAACATTTTTAGTGTTTGTATCTGATTAGAACTCTTTTCTTAATCAAACTCTCAACCCTTTATATATCAAATAATTCGTGGCTTGGCTTTTCAAATCACTTTTTCTCAAAATTTTCAACCAGAAGACCTCTCCAAAATTATTTCTTTTCATATACAAACCATAGCCCCAAACTTATTCAAGATTTCAACCTTAGATTAGAAGGCTTATTTGGTGTTTTCTCGAGTTTGGGCTAGAACGAGATTTCGTTATTTTCGTGAGAAGAACGTGATGGTGTGATCAGATTTTGACGATGAAATTATGTCATGATTCATGTTGGTTCTTTTTGGTGGTTTAAGGTATGGGGTTTTACACAATATGCTCCTTAATCTCGCGAGTGTTTATTCCATTGAATTCTTGTCAATTGAACTCATATTTTGAATTGTTAAATTCTTGGAAATCCAGAAAAATAATTATTGGAATTATTTTCATTCATGAGGTATTATTCATGTTGTTTTGAGCACGCTGTCATGAGATTTTAATATGGCACTTATGTTGGGCACCCGCCAAGACTCCTTTTTCGGCTACTTGATAAAGTATGGCGCGGTATGGTGAGGCCTGGTGACTCCGGTTAATGTGTTGTTGAGAAATTTATTGATAAAATGCTATTGAGATTTGCATTATTTGATTTGAGTATTCATAGTCGTATTGTTGCGCTTTGTTCATCGCTAACATCTTTGTTGAGCATATTCCTGTCGTATTGTGTACTTCCCCATCTTTTTCTTAGTTGGCAGGTGAGCACGGATTTGAGTGCTATGGACTAATTGGGATGATTTTAGCGAGGACTATTTGGGAAGAATTTTAATACAAGTTGTGAATATTGTATTTATTTTAATGTATAGAGCATTGGATATTCATTTTAGTATCGAGATAGATAGTTGTTTTAATTCGAGAGACTTGGTATTTATTTGAAGAGATTTGAGATTTGTAGTTATCTTTTATTGTTGTGGGATTTTAAGATGCTCTATACCTTGTTATTTGTGGATTTGATTAGTTTCATCGATGAGTAGCGCTCCGTTCACTCTCCCCGGGCGGGCGGGGTGTTACACTTGTTCCACAAGCACAATTGGAGACCGACTTTAGATGATTTGTGCTATAAAAAGCCAAGTTCTACATCATTTCTAGGAGGCTAGGGTTAAGAATTTTAGAGAGAGTTTTTAGATCAAATTTTTAGGTTAAATTTCCATTTCCTTCAAGATTGGCTGGAACCCTAGTTTGTATTCTGAATCTCAATTCCGTTTTTGTGCTGAATTCAAGTAATATCATTCTATTCCCTTTTGCTTTAATTTTTGCAAAGTTCTTACAATGTTCTGCAGTTTCATAATTTCACATGTGAATTTTTTTTTCAACCAAATCATGAGTAGCTAATTTCTCAAGGGTTGGGGTACATGAACTCAATCCAAGGCAAATTATTTGTATGGAAAATTAGAAAATAAATGAAAATATTGGTTGAATCATGAATGAAAATCATATATGCATTGTCATATCTTTTAATCTCTCTTTCCCTAGGTAATTGGGATGTTTAAGAATGCTTTGTATGTATAATTTATCGTTCACCGCTTTATATTGATCTTTGATTTCATATGGTGCAAGCTTGACCCTCATATATGTAATGCTTAGTGATGATAAGGACTGGATTTAATCAAGAATTTTTATTTATAATTCTAGTATTCTAAAGGATAATTTGTTAAGGATTGAGGGATTGTACCCTACCCTAATTTTCTCTAAATTGTTAAACCCAAATTTTGCTGTTAATTTCCAATTGTTTTTCATAAGTAAAGTTTTAGAAATTTTCCCAAAAATCAATGATCTTTTTATTTCTTTTAAGAAATCATTTCAAGGTTTGGTAATTTTTTTTGTTATTGTTTGGCAATTTTGATCCCTATGGAGACGATCCCGACTTACCGGGTTATTACTTGAGCGACAAGGATTGCACTTGAGCCTAGATAAATACGCACTTTTGAGACAAATATTAAGTCGCGTCAGTAGACACCACATTCCAGGACCCCCTAAGTCTCTCCTTAGACTCATAGCACTTCCCCATTCTACAGCAAACCTAGGTCATACTCCGAGTACCGATATAGAGACCATCAGGCGCCCCCGGCCCCCATTTGACTCCTGTCAACTCCACCGTCAGAGAAAAAGCTCTTTGAATCTTCGAAGGGAACTGAAACCCCTTTCTAATGGTCTTCCCCATGCGTGAAACATCATAACCGTTTGGACAAACAATCAGTTTTCCCTCGAAAATCAATCTAGAGGCCACCGGGCCCTCTCGGACTCCGTTTGACCCAAGATAACTTTTCAGCTAAAATGAGACTGAATGAATCTCCGAAGGGCACTTCATACCCTTTCTAAAGATCCACCCCGTGCATGATTCTGAACTATGGTGCGGACGAATAATTCGTTTTACTTTGAGAGGTCACTAGGCGCTTCCGGTACCCGGTTAACCAAGGTCAACTTTCCAAACCAAGAAAAACTCATTAGAATGTGGAAGTAAATATCCTTACCTTTCCAATGGTCCAGTCCGTGCGCGATTCTGACTTACCATGTGGACGAATGATCCATTTGCGTCCAATGATCTCCCATCCAAAGGACAAACATGTGCTTCTGAGCCACATTTGATACAAAGTCAACTCTCGGACCGAAGATTGTTCCAAAGGAATCTCAAAGGCCTCTAAAATACCTTTCAATGGTATGCCCCATGTGCGATTTGGATCAACGGTTTGTGCTCAACAGTCATTTTTCTAGAAAAGTCTGCATGAGACTGCCAATTGGCAGGTCCTGAACTCTGCCTATCGGCACAGTGTCAAGGTTGACCTGCCAATAGGAACCCCCTGGGGTATGCCGATTGGCACCCCCCTGACCCTATAAATAAGGACAACGACCTCATTGCTAAGGACGATAAAAAAACCATCATCATCAGTGATCTTAACAACATTCTCTCGAAGCCATCAAAGTTCCATACGAGAAATCCCATTCAAGCATAAATCCCCATACTTTTCACACCCAATTTTGCAAATATCCTTCTCTCTCATCAACATCCAAAGGAGTTCATCCAAGTTCCAAGTTCAAGCTTCAAGAAAGGTCCAATTCTTTCTCTCTCTCTTTTAATTTCTTGTTATATATAAGTTACCTTAGATGCATAATCTAGTTTTATTCTAGTTCATACATACTAACATCTACACTTTTATTAGTATATTGCACATACTTTATTTTTCATAAAAAAATGAAAACAAATAAAAGAGGGTTACACCAATAAATTCCGAATGGAATTATCCACCACACTTTTCCAAAACTAGAAATACATTTTCTGCACGCACACACCTAATAAAATTACGTTCGAACCTATGGGATAAACCCCACCCCTTTTCCACATTCGAACTACATGGATTCTATTAATCGTTAGGTCAAAATTGACCTCGGTCCTCGATCGTCACCTTAGTTAGGTCAGAATTGACTTCGACCCTATGAATCGATCATCCACATCCATTAGGTCTACAGAACTGAGCTCCTTCCATTTTGTGGTGTCTATTCGATAGACATCACTTGTTCTAAGCTCACCCGTCGAGGGGCTCTGTAGAATAAACATTCTAGGACCCCCTACGTCTGTCCTTAAACTCCTAACAATTCCCCCTTCCACCGCAAACCTAGGTCATACTCCGGGTACCAATCTAGAGACCATCGGACGGCCACGGTCCCTATTTGACTCCGGTCAACTCCACCGTCAGAGAAAAAGAGCTTTGAATCTTCTAAGAGCACTGAAATCCCTTTCCAACGGTCTACCCCATGCACAAAATATCATAACCATTCGGACGAACGATCAGTTTCCCCCCAAAAATTGATTTGGAGGCCACCGGGCGCTCCCGGACTCCATTTGACCCAAGTCAACTATTTAATCAAACGAGACTAAATTAATCTCTGAAGGGAACTAAATACCCTTTCTAACGATCCGCCCCATGCGCGATTCGTATCTATGGTGTGGACGAATAATCCGTTTTACTCTGAGAGGTCATCGGGCGCTTTCGGCCCCGGGTTTACCAAGGTAAACTTTCTAGACCGAGAGAAACCCTTTGGAATGAGGAAGTACATCTCCTTACCTTTCCAACGGTCCACCCCGTGCGTGATTCTCACTTACCATGCGAATGAACAATACGTTTGCATCCGTCGATCTCCCGTCCAATGGACCAACATGCGCTTCAAAGCCAAATTTGACCCAAAGTCAACTCTCAAACCCGAGAGTGGTACAATGGACTCTCAAAGGCCTCTGAAATACCTTTAAAATTATATTCCCCGTACACAATTTGGATCAACGATTTGTGCTCTACAGTTATTTTTCTAGAAAAGTGCGCACGAGACTGCTAATTGACAATCCTGAACCATGCCTATCGGCACAATGTCAAGGCTGACCTTCCAATAGGCATCCCCTGGGGTATGCCAATCTGTACCCCCTGACCCTATAAATAAGGACCATTAACTCATTGCCAAGGATGACAAAAAACCCATCATCATCAGTGATCTTAACAACATTCTCTCGAAGCCAATGAATTTCCATATGAGAAATGCCATTCAAGCCTAAATCCCCATCCTTTTCACACCCAATTTGGCAAAATATCCTTCTCTCTCACCAACATCCGAAGGAGTTCATCCAAGGTCCAAGTTCAAGCTTCAAGAAAGGTCCATTTCTTTCTCCCTCTCTTTTAATTTCTTGTTTTATATAAGTTACCTTAGATGCATAATCTAGTTTCATTCTACTTCATATATATTAACATCTAAACTTTTATTAGTATATTACACATACTTTATTTTTCATAAAAAAACAAAAACAAATAAAAGAGGGTTACACCCGTAAATTCCTAACGGAATTATCCACCACACTTTTTCCAAAACAAGAAACACATTTTCTAAACGCACACACCCAATAAAATTCCATTCGAACCTATGGGATAAACCCCACCCCTATTCCACATTCGAACTACGTGGACTGTGATGCCTTTATAGGCTACGTCTCGAGTATAATTTTCTAATTTTCTAAATTCTCTTATTTTTCATAATCCTCAAAATTACTCATTATCATCATACATATATATAACATATTTGTTCGATGCTCATCCCACACATATTATCGTCCCCCAATAACGATCAATATCACGATGAACGCTCATATTCTATCTTCTACATTTATTACTATTTTGGGAATATTCCTACGGATGACCTCACCCTATCTTTTCCATGATATGGGCCGAACGATTACAATATCCATTATACAAACACATGTATACACTTCATGGGGATAAAGAGGAAAATATTAACATTTTCCCATGAGAGATTCAAAGGGTGGGATGGGTGCCTAACACCTTCCCATTCTGTAACCTAGCCCCCGGACCTCTGATCTATTGGTTTCGCATGCATCAGTTTTGTCCTTGATGCCGCTCTCTTGAAAGTGGCAACATATTCTTTTTCCTGTTTTGAGAAAAATAGGCTGGGGACTCTATCTCTTTACATTCACCCCGCACCGACGATGTCCGAAGCCCCCTTTTCGAAGAGAAAGGTGTGAGAATGCAATGTAGCTTCCCTGGGGGATCCTCTTTCTCCTTTCCCCCCCGAAATGAACGCCGTGCTGACCGGGATGGCCACAGTGGAGACTCTACTACGGACTATTTTTAAGGGGCCTAGACTCTATTTGCATGGGTGTTTTATTTTCATGTATATTCCCCTACTTGCATATTCCTCACTTATTATTCATGCGTACCTCATGCTTATGATGCTATTCACACACTTGTCGAAGATTCTCCATGTACACTTCACACCATGTGCACCTAGGATCACATATATCCACGAATTGCACACATCGTTTATCCATGCTTGGTTTACTTTTCGTATTTGTACTTTTCTCCCAGTTTGGCATGATCAATAAAGATACTCTCACCATAAGATACTAATAAGATAATCATGCATGATTCGCACGACATCACCAAAGAGCATTGTTATTTACCAAATTATGTCCGGTAACTGGAGAGTCACTTCGTGATGGGCGCTGGTCTGGCAGGGCGCAGTTAGCCTAAGAGATATGAGTCTTACCTTCCATTGGCAAGTACCTTCGACGTATATCGAACGGTTCCCCCAAATCATACTACTTGACTGAAGTCACGACGGGAGGTATATCAGAGGGAACTCGTTCACGTAAGTCGAGTCTATTGAATTCTCTCTCACACATACCATCCCCATGAGGTATATAGTGAGGCAATTCACATACACTCAGGTATATCAAGTGGCTTATGCACATGTACCGATTGTTCTCAAAAGCAAGACGTATATTGTGGAAGTCACGCCAAAGGGGGGAACCCTTTCCAATTCACCCAACCAAACTGCATACCCTCATATAGGTGTCAAGCCTAGGACACACATGTTAGATTGGCGGTTTTGACCCACAACTCTGCTAAAATTTTGGGTTGGTCAGCCGCCCCAATTTTTGCGCATTTTTAAAATGGGACCCTGTCTAAGAGCTTGGTTACAAGTCCAAACATATATTTACATATGCTACAAACCCAATTTTTCCAAGCTCGGGTCTTGTCTGGTATTTCATTTTGCATTTAGGAGAATTTAATACAAGTGAGAACCTAATAAACATAACAATCACGCTGAGACCCGTCTCTAGTCTCTTACCTTTTCTCTTTCCCAAAAAGCAGCCAAAAATGCTTTTCCTCTTTTATCAAAAACACCAAAAACATTTTCATTCTAATCTCTTCCAAAAAAATAAAAATAAAAAATTTTCCTCCTCTTCTAAAAATAAAAGTTTCCCTTTTTCTTTCCCGAAAATAAATTACAATTTTTTTTACTTCTCAGGTCGATCATATACCCTTGGGCTGGCTCCCTATTGGCTTCGGTCTTCAGTAAAACCACCCCAAAGTTCTATCAGTCCCTTTACTTCCCCCGAGTACGAGACTCACCCATCGTCCATGGAGAATACAGATCAAGTGCCGAATGTACAGTCGGATTTTTTAATGATTTTGGCTCATCTCACTAATAAAATTGACAATCTTCAAATCGAAGTTCATGAGATAGAAAGAAATCAGGTCCCTATCCCCAAGGATCTTGAGGTTATTTTCCCTCGCACCATGGGTCTTCCTACACCGGAGCCTATATGGGTTCCAGAAGAATACCATCATGCTCCATGTGCTCCTCCTGCTAATGGGCTGACACCAGCACAACTTCCCATGACAAACCTTGCTCAGACCGGGGCTAATTTACCCATAACTGTTGATTCCAAAGAGGAAGAACTGAACAATGTCAAAGAAGACCTCAATATGCTAACCAAGAAATTCGACCAGGTCCGAATCTTTTGAAACTACCTGGACTACACCCACATATTTCCCTATCCTAAAGCCAGGTTACCAAAATAATTCAAGATACCCAATATCGAGAAGCTTGGAGGAAGTGGACCCCCAATCGTTCATCTCTGTAGCTACCAACGAGCCATGACTCTCCTAGGGGCTTCCGAAGAAATAATGTCTCAGATGTTCCAGTAGACTTTGAAGGATAGCTCCCTCTGTTAGTTCCTATCCTTTAAAGAATCTAAAATTCGCAGTTGGGAAGACGTTGCCCGTGAGTTTATGTCTCAATACAAGTACAACGAGGAGCTAGAGGTTACCCGCTGTGACTTAGAGCTAATTAAATAGAATCCTGGGGAATCAGTCAGCTACTTCATAGCAAGATAGAGAGAAAAAGAAGCTACAATGACCAATCAACCTTTCGAAAGAAGAATAAGTAAGCATTATGAAGAAAATTTTCCTACCCCATGTTCGAGCAACAATGGGAGGACATTATTACCCTCACTTTTGAGCACCACAGGAAGTATGAGTAGAAATAAAAGAATCTCTTGACAAGACAGAAGTTGAACAGAAGAAAATCTCTGGACAGTTTGCTCCTAGAAAGTTTGAAAAGCCTGCTAGTACTACAGTCTCTACTATCCACTATATCTCTCAGCCTGCCTCTTCTTGGGCACTAGAAAGTAGTCAAAACCCAATTCAAAAATAATATACCGATCTTCACGCTCCTCCCTCCAAAGTATATCGGGATCTCTTAAACCAAAACCTGATCAAACCATTGAACCCTCGCCCATTACCAAATTCCCTTTCAAAAAATTTCAAACCTGATGCCCATTGTGACTATCACTAAATCGTTGGCCATACCACCGACCGATGTTTTAATTCTCTGAAACACAATCCATAGCCTAATTGACAGGGGTATCAACGCCCCACCAGCTAATCCAAAACAAAGCATTACCCATAATCCACTCCCAATTCATACAAACGCCATCTTCCTAGAAGAAGACTCAGAATTCGAACCATCTACCAAATCATACCAAGTAAATCACCAGTCATACCCATATACTATCCTAAACCTCTCCAAATATGACCATGTTTCCTCTTACACCCTACCAACCTTGTCGATGAAACCTTATCACTCCTCACCAGAGCCTGCATCCCTATTCGTACCCATTCTGGGGGTAAAGATATGGAATTATCAGAAGTGCTAAACCAACTCCTAGAGTTCGGGATGAAATCTCCCTCCCAAATAACCATTGACTATAAGAGAATCAGTGGGTTATTCTTAGAAGCTAAAAAATGGGCCCGAGAGTTAGATCAATGGGTAGTGCCATCCGATGAAGTCAGTCTAGATGACTCGGTATAGATCATGGCAGATTTGTTTTGACAAATTGGTGATATTTATAGCATGAACGAGCTTCTTAACTCTTTAAAATTATAAAGGCACCTTGTTCCCTGAGTCGTGCGTGTCCCTGCCGAATGGGAGGAATTATACGAAGAGGCCTTAAAAGTTATAGAGTGTATTGACTTTGCATGGAAAGATAATATCATTACCACCGAATGCAGAGATGATTCTGAAGGTTTAGATGAAGAGATAGATTCAAGAAAGACTAGTCTAATATCCAACCTATGAGGAATAATATGATTCAAGGAGGTGCTAGGAGAGATTAACCAGATAATTGAGCAACCCGACATTGATGAAGAATTAGGGTTTCTATTTTTCCCCTCTTTCTTGAACCACATGACCAGGTCAGGGAGACATTACTAGAATTCGAGCTTACAACCATCAGCAAGCGATAAAGGGAAAGGTGTTGAGAATCACCCTATGCTAGAAATGACCCTTGAAGAAATCAAGGTCCTTGATCAACTGAAGAAAACTCATGATAACATCACTCTATGGGGACTTTTCATACCTTCCCAACAGCATCGAAATGCCCTAATCAAGCTACTCACAGGACCCATATTTCCTCCCTTAACCACACCAGAAGAAGTAGTGAACATGGTTATATCCTTTACATCTACTCTAATTCTTTCCTTTTCTAAAGAGGAAATCCCTAAGAATGGTACCAACCACAATCATGCTCTCAATATCTTTGTCCAAGTCATGGGAAAAAATTTCCCCTCTCACTCGTCGATAGCGGATCAACTCTGAATGTTTGCCTATTAAGAACCTTAACTATTTGGGACTGAAAGTGAGCGACCTTCTTCCAACCTCTGTTGTCGTGCGTGCCTACGACAACACCCGTCGAGAAGTAATGGGGTCTATCAAGCTTGCACTGGGGGCTGGCCCTATAAATCCTATTATAGAATTCTAAGTCATTGACATCCCAGTATGTTTTAATTTACTACTCGGATGATCGTGGCTCCATAGCATCAAAGGGGTGTCTTCTTCCATTCAATAGAAATTAAAGTTCTTAGCCAATGGACAAGTTATCACCATCTTGGGACATAGTGACAACACCAAGAATGCAAGTACCAGTAGTTCGGTACTCGAGATACAACACGGGATGAACGATATGATGCTATCAGGCTTCCAGGTCGAACCACTCCTACTCCCAGCAGGGGATGACTTCAAAGACATGGTTTTTCCAGAGTATGATCCTCACGAAAATATCAATGTAATCCAAGTTTTCAAGAAGATGCACTTCATGCCCGAAATGGGACTAGGGCAAAGGCGACAAGGGATAACTGAACCTATTGTGCTGAAGGAGGCCTTTCCTCCTTGTGGCTTAGGCTACCGACCGTCAGAAGAAGAAATCAGATTGATCCATCAGCCTCGACTAAAGAGAAAGTTAGAATGTGAAAGAACTATCGCGAGAGATTCCCTAAATGGAAGATTCATCAAAGAGGATGAAAATTTCCCTTTATGCAGCTTCCCCGAACCTTGGTATTACCTTATAGACAAAAGGATGAAACCATGAATGGAGATATTTTTTCAAGATAGCTACCTAGAGACTGAGAGTTCTCAATACTATATGCAACCACTCACTGAGAAGACCATAACTAATATCTGGGATTCTGAGGACAGTGACTCCGAGGACTCTTTCAACTTGCTGATACTGGGGATGACACTCTGCATGATCCACTCAGGGACTACATCATCTGATCCATCCTACCACATCAAAGATGTTGTTGCACCTCTTCTCAACTGGCATACTACACCTGTGCCACCTGCTGATATTCAACCTAACCCTAATGTTTACCCCCTTTCCCCTATAGTTGTTTCATCTCACTCTGATGTAATCGACACCTCCTTTAATGAGGTTATCAATGTTATTTTTTCTATTAATGAAATAAATGAAGATTTTGAGTATCTTATTCTACCTTACATTAATTGTCTTGATTTTAATCAAACTCTTGATGATGATGACTTTGCAAATGAACAATTCTTAACCGATCTAAATAAGGTTAATAATAAGAAACATAACCACGTTCAGGTTAATAAAGATGAAACAGTTATTATTAATCTCGGTTCTAGTAGCCAAATGCGTGAGATTAGGATAAGGGCTTCCCTTAATGAGCACGGGCGAACGTAACTTGAATAGCCATTGAAGGAGCTCGTGGATGTCTTCGCATGGTCCTACGATAATATGCCAGGCATTGACCCTGAAATAGCACAGCATGAGTTTCCAAAGCTCTCAGAATGTAAACCAGTCAAATAGAAGTTGTGAAAGCTCCACATCGAATGGTCACAAAAATTAAAACAAGAAGTAGTCAATGAACTGAATGTGGGATTCATTCGTGTGATTGAATATCCCACAAGGCTATCCAATATCTTGCCTATTCCGAAATCAGGAGGACATGTTCGCATGTCTATCGATTATCGAGACTTGAACAAAGCCTCTCCGAAGGATAATTACCTGCTACCCGACATCGATATGATCATGCACAACACAGCCAGTCATTCTCTCAAGTCATTTATTGGTGGATTTTTTGGATATAACCAGATCAAGATGCACCTTGATCATTAAGAGAAAATCGCATTCATCACCCCTTGGGGAACCTTTTACTATACAGTTATGCCATTTGGTCTAAAAAATGCAGGGGATACCTACCAAAGGACTGCCATAACCATTCTTCATGACCTAATACACAATGAATTCGAAGTATATGTATATGATATGATTATCAAGTCCAAGACTAGAGAAGGTCATATTATCGCTCTCTAAAAGTTCTTTGAACGACTGCGAAAATATCAAATGTGGCTTAACCCACAAAACTGTGTCTTCGGCGTTACCAAAGGGAAACTCTTGGGATTCATGGTTAGTGAGAAAGGGATAGAAGTAGATCCTGCTAAGGTGAAAGCCATACTTGATATGCCACCTCCTCGAACGGTGAAAGAAGTATGAGGATTCCTTAGGAAATTATAGTACATCAGTCGATTCATCAGCCACTTGACTTCCATCTGTGAACCCATCTTCAAAATCCTCTGAAAGGTTCAACCAAGGTCTGGTAAGAAGCTTTCCAAGAAGCCTTCTACTGAATTAAGCAATACTTGATTCGACCTCCAGTGCTCATGCCATTGCAGCCTGGTTTTCTCTTACTCCTGTACCTAACCGTGACCGATTCTGCAGTCGGGGCTCTACTAGCCTAATTCCTTGAAGAAACCCACAAGGAGAAATCCATCTACTATGCCAGTCAGAAATTAGCCCGTTACGAAGTTAACTACACCACCTTGGAGAAAGCATGTGTCGCCCTTATCTGGGTTACCCAAAAGTTACGGCACTATGTGCTTGCCTTCCCCCATCAGACTTGTATCCTGAATGGATCCCATCAAATACCTACTTGAGAAGCCCACCCTATTTCGCTTAATGGCACATTTGTTGATGCTTCTAGCCAAGTTTGATATCACTTATTTCACACAAAAAGCCATAAAAATAAGGGCAATCTCTGAATACCCTGCTGACTACCCTATGGAAGAGGCCGATGTTTGGATTTCAGAATTCCCAGACAAGAATATCCTTTGCACCTCCCACAAAGATCATTGATGCCAAATGTTCTTTGACGGCGCTACCAATAAAAAAAGATACGGCATTAGTATTCTCCTAATTACCCCCGATGACTCCCACACTCCCATTTCTATCAAATTAGATTTCCCCTGCACTAACAACATAACTAAATATGAGGCGTGCACGGTAGGCCTCAAAGTTCCCTCAAGAAATAAATTTGATACCTAGATGTCTATGGGGATTCATCCCTTATCATTAGTCAAGTAATCAGGAATAAAAATTCAATTAAGAGAAACTCTTACCCTTCCATGACCACTTTAAATGACTGGCTTCCCAATTCAAAGAAATAACCTTCCATTACCTGCCCTGAGCAAAGAACAACCTGGCTGACGCCATTTCCACCTTAACCTCCATGATTGACATGCCCAAAGGAATATACATAGCTCCCTTACTTGTCCAAAAGTAAAATAAACCAACCCACTGCTACCACATCAAGCTCTACATCAAGGAAGAATCAGAAATAGCCGACTGTTGGTACTATGATATTTAGCACCTAATCAAACACGGTAGGTACCCACAAGGAGACAATAAGAAATACCGAGAAACTCTCCACAGACTGGTCGCTCAGAACATTTTTTTTATAAATAACTGTTTAAGAGGAACTTCGATGGGTCGGTTCCGCCACAAAGAGACTCGCCGCATGTGAAATGCATCATAATCAACATTGTAAGAACACATTGATTCCAAGGCTTCGAGGTAGTTAGCAAACTCAAGGCTATCAGGGAGAGCCATCTTGTAAGATTAAGAGATAGTAAGCAAGAAAAAATGGGGAAATGAAAGAAAGTGAAAGTATGAGGAGGAAAGCCCCATCCACACCCCCATTTTATACTTGGAAACTCCCAAGCCAAGACAAGGAACCCTATAGAAATCAGAGTAAAACTTTCCCCACCAAGTACCAAGCAATTGAAGAAAGTGAAATCAAAGCCTTGGATTGATTGGACTGGATTGACATGCCGATAGGCAGGACAGGGGTCATTCTGATCAGCAACCCCCCATTTTGGGAAATGTCCCTTTTTCCTCTTTTGTAAAAAAAAATAAAAATAAAAAACAATTTTTATCTTACGGGAATTCCGAATTTCCTTTATACTTATGCTTTACTAATCCCATTTCAAATAAAATCCTTCTCAAATCAATTTTTAAAATTCTTTTTACGGTCTCAGCAGTAAAGTACAAAGAACATGTGCATTAATTAATAAACCAAGAAAATTAACAAAAAACTTCATTAACATTAACATTTTGCAGGAAAAAGCAAAAAAAAAAAATGGGACTCAGCCCGAACCCAATCTCTCTCTCTCTCTCTCTCTCTCTCTCTCTCTCTCTCTCTTCTCTCTTTCCCCTAGGATCCCCCATCCCTGCGACGCGCCCTCTTCCCCCTGCAGCGAGATGACATGCCCCCACTACTAGAGCTCGATCCTTCCCCAGATGAGGCAGACGACACCAAGCAAGAAGGAACCAAAACTATCTCACGAATATGAGTATTCGTCAAGGATATCCAGTCCCTGATGTCCTTCAGCCAAGTGGTCGAAACACTGATATGTTGCGAGGAAGAATAAAAATGATCAAATCAGTCAAGCATGAGGAAAGAGAAAGAAATTAAGGAAATAAAAAAAGACGTACCGCAGGCCGAAGGACATCCTTCGTCAAACCTAACTCCTTCGGTTCCATCATATGAGGGCGATGTTGTAGATGCACAAACCCCCCATCAGAACGCCGAAGCTTGTAACTAGGGGAATGCAGTCGCATAAAAGAAGGCTCTGAATTCATTGCCACCACCGTTGTCGTAGCTACAATACCTGCGTTATGAGAAGACCCCACATACCGACTCGAGGCCGCCCTGGGGAGACCCATCATATCATAAATGCTAGGAGGCATCATCTAACTCATTACGAAGTCCATATAATCATACATCACCGCTATGTCAGTGTATAGGGAATATGGCTCTCCTATCATCGCAGCCACTCGGGCATCATCCGACATCTCCTATACATGCCTCATGAACATAGGGAGCATCATCGGCGACACCGTAACCTTATCCTCCACAATCTGACGGACTACCCTCTCCAAAAGATACCAGGAGTAACGGAACTCATGTGCCAGCAGGTGCCACATTTGCGCATGTCCCCTAGTCACCCCGGTGTGCTGAATAGTCGTCCCCTAGGGATAAAAGGTCACCTGCAAATACCCAGCAAAAGTAAAGGATCGGTATCAATAAAATTCCATAAAAGGAAAAGAACAATCTCAAGGATAAAATAATGCTTACTCGCTCGCTTGTCAGGCCATTCAAAACCTGTCGCACTGCCTCTAGAGAAAGGTTCTTCTTTGACTACCGATTGGACCTCTGCCATCGAAACATTCGGCAAAAGTCCCTAACAGAGTCATATTTCAAAGAAATTAGTTGGGTGTTTAGTCCAATCACCTCGTAGAAACACGTATTCAAAGGACAAGGATCAGTATTCAAGAAATCAAAAGGAAATGCATGAATGAAAAATGCGAATGCATAAAGGAAAATATGAAAAATAAAGAATACCTTTAGACAATATGTGGACCCAGTCGGTCGGCATCACCAGTTGAATGCATCCAAAGAATAGTAAAGGGTCGCCAAAGTCAGGCTCCCCCAATCATAGAGGCGGATGTTCGAAAACATCATCAGAAATAACATAAACCATAAATGGACGACGTCGCCACTCATTGCCACCAGAAAACCACCCAATACTAGCAAGATAAATAGACGGGCCATCGGATGCACCTGCTGCCCATCGTTCTCGGTAATCCTCCTCCTCAATAAAAGTTCCATTAAGGAAGACATGCAGAGGGAATCTCCAAAAAACACCCTCTCCACGTCACCAAGAGTCGCCATCACTGCCTCCTCCATCACCCCCAACAGGAATTGTAGAGAATCATTTTCCCCAGCAACGTCTCCAAAGGACGCTCCAAATTTTCCCCATATGCAAAATCCTCGGATCATTCACTATTCCCCATCGGAACCCCAAATCCAATATTTATCCCAAGTGGAATCCCCAAATTTCTCGGAGGAAAGTACACCTCTTTTAAGTCTGAATTGACCTCGGTCTTGGATCGTCTCCTTAGTTAGGTCATAATTGGCCTCAATCCTCAGTTGTCACCCTTTTCGTGTCAGAATTGACCTCGGTCTTGGATTGTCACCTTAGTTAGGTTAGAACTGACCTTTGTCCTCGATCGTTACCTCTCTCAAGTGAGAATTGACCTCAATCTTGGACCATTACCTTAGTTAGGTCATAATTGACCTCGGTCCTCGGTTGTCACCTTTTTCAGGTCATAGTTGACCTCGGTCTTTGATCATCACCTTAGTTAGGTCAAAATTGACCTCGATACTTACTCATCACCTCTTTCAGGTCAGAATTGACCTCAGTCTTGGATCGTCACCTTAGTTAGGTTAGAATTGACTGCAATCCTCGGTCGTCACCTCTTTCAGGTCAAAATTGACCTTGGTCTTGAATTGTCACCTTAGTCAGGTCAGGATTGACCTCGTTTCTCGATCATCACCTATTTCATATCAGAATTAACCTCGATCCTCGGTCATCACCTCTTTCAGGTCAAAATTGACCTCAATCTTGGATCGTCACCTTAATTAGATCAGAATTGACCTCGTTCCTCGATCGTCACCTCTTTTAAGTGAGAATTGACCTCGGTCTTGGATTATCACCTTAGTTAGGTCAGAATTGACCTCGATCCTCGGTCATCACCTTAGTTAGGTCAGAATTGACCTTGGTCCTCGTTCGTCACCTTAGTTAGGTCAAAATTGGCCTCAACCCTTGGTCGTCACCTCTTTTAGGTCAGAATTGACTTCGACCCTCTGAATTGGTCATCCACATCCATTAGGTCTGCAGAACCGACCTCCTTCCATTTTGTGGTGTCTATTCGATGGACATCACTTATTCTAAGCTCACCTGTCGAGGGGATCTGTAGACTACAGATTCTATCACCCCCTAAGTCTGTCCTTAAACTCCTAAAAATTCCCCCTTCAACCACAAACCTAGGTCATACTCCGAGTTCCAATCTAGAGACCATCGGGCACCCCCGATTCCTATTTGACTCCTATCAACTCCACCGTCAGAGAAAAAGAGGTTTGAATCTTCTAAAGTCACTGAAACCCCTTTCCAACGGTCTACCCCATGCGCAACATATCATAACCATTCGGACGAACGACCAGTTTTCCCCCAAAAATTGATTCGGAGGCCATCGGGTGCTCCCGGACTACGTTTGAACCAAGTGAAATCTTTAAATCAAACGAGACTAAATTAATCTCTGAAGGGAACTTAATACCCTTTCTAACGATCCACCCCGTGCGCGATTCTGACCTACGGTGTGGACGAACAATCCATTTTACTCTGAGAGGTCATCAGGTGCTTTCGGCCCCTAGTTGACCAAGGTAAACTTTCTAGACCGAGCGAAACTCTTTGTAATTAGTAAGTACATATCCTTACCTTTCCAGCGGTCCACCCCGTGTGCGATTCTGACTTACCATGCGGACGAACAATCCGTTTGCATCGGATGATCTCCCGTCCAAAGGACCGACATACGCTTCGAAGCCACATTTGACCTAAAGTCAACTCTCGAATCCGAGAGTGGTCCAAAGGACTCTCAAAGGCCTTTGAAATACCTTTCAAATGGTATTCCCCGTACACAATTTGGATCAACGATTTGTGCTCTACAGTTGTTTTTCCATAAAAGTCCGCACGAGACTGCTAATTGGCAGGTCCTGAACCATGCCTATCGGCACACTGTCAAGGCTGACCTTCCAATAGGCACCCATGGGGAATGCCAATCGGCACCCCCTAACCCTATAAATAAGGACCATGAACTCATTGCCAAGGACGACAAAAAACCCATCATCATCACTGCTCTTAACAACATTCTCTCGAAGCCAACGAAGTTCCATATGAGAAATCCAATTCAAGCCTAAATCCCCATCCTTTTCACACCCAATTTAGCAAATATCCTTCTTTCTCATCAACATTCAAAGGAGTTCAAGCTCCAAGAAAGGTAAAATCCTTTCTCCCTCTCTTTTAATTTCTTATTTTATATAAGTTACCTTAAATGCACAATCTAGTTTCATTCTATTTCATACATATTAGCATCTACACTTTTATTATTATATTGCCGATACTTTATTTTTCATAAAAAAATGAAAATAAATAAAAGAGGGTTACACCCATAAATTATGAATGGAATTACCCACCACACTTTTCCAAAACTAGAAACAAATTTTCTAACGCACACACCTAATAAAATTCCGTTCGAACCTATGGGATAAACCCCACCCCTATTCCACATTCGAACTACATGGATTTTGATGCATTTATAGGGTACATAGTCATCTCGGATTAAAATTCGAGACTCGAGTCCAATTTTCTAATTTTCCAAATTCTATAATTTTTCATAATCCTTAAAACCAATCAATATCATCATACATATATATAACATATTTTTTAGCGTCTCATCCCACACATATTATCGTTTCCCAATAACGATTAATATCACGATGAACGCTCATATTCAATCTTCTACATTTATTACTATTTTGGGAATATTCCTACGGAAGACCTCACCCTATCTTTTCCACGAAATGGGTCGAACGATTCTAATCTCCATTGTATAAACACATGCATACACTTCACGGGGATAAAAATAAAAATATTAACATTTTTCCATGAGAGACCAAAAGGGAAGGATGAGTGCCTAACATATTCCCATTCCGTAACTTAGCCCCTGGACCTCCGATCTGTTGGTTTCGCATGCATCAGTTTTGTCCTTGATGCCGCTATCTTGAAAGTGGCAACATATTCTTCTGCATGTTTTGAGCAAAATAGGTTAGCGACTCTATCTCTTTACATTCACCCCACACTGACGACGACCTAAACCCCTTTTCGAAGAGAAGGGTGTGAGACCGCGACACAACTTCTTCCCTGGGGGATCCTCTTTCTCCTATTTCCCCCCGTAACGAACGTCGCGCCGACCGGGATGGCCACACAGACCAATACCCTAAATAAATACAATTAGCTGCAAAGTCGAGTTTATTTGAAAAGGTGCCTGAAAAGAGATGAACACTCAAAAGGAAATATTAGTTGAGTTAATTCAAGATGAGATATGAATCGTAGCACGATACTCAAGTTCTTCTCCCCCAAATTTTCTCAAATATACAAGGGGTAAAAAATATAAGTATGTAACAAATAAATGCATCAACAAATAATATTATAATTAGGGGCAGAGTCACGGTTCTCCTACATTAAATAGTTTTAGGAGGCATCTTTTGTCATTTGAGAAACGTCCATGCCCTAAAACCTCAGAAACCAATTATTAGCAAGAAACTACCTATATCCAATGGCTTGGTAAAAATATCAGCAAGTTGTTTTTATGTTTGAAGATATTCAATAATGAGATCTTTAGATTCTACTAGATCATGAATGAAATGATGTCGAATTTTAATGTGCTTAGTCCTCGAGTGTTTTACAGGGTTTTTCAAAATATTTATGGTGCCCTGGTTATCATAATAAATAGTTATTTAATTTTCAGTGATACCATAATCATTAAGCATCTGTCTAATCCATAACAGTTGTGAACAACAACTACCTCCTGCAATATATTCAGATTCTTCACTAGATAAAGTAATGCAATTTTTTTTCCTACTAGACTAACCTACTTGGTTCTTTCCTACGTAATAACACGCGCCAGCCATCCTCTTGCTATCATTTAAACAACCTGCCCAATCGGCATCAGTGTATCCATCAATAGAACAAGTGGTGTCCTTATTGTACCAAATACCATATTTTAGAGTCCCCTTAACATATTTAACAATTCTCTTAACACACAATAAGTGAGTTTCCTTAGGGATACTTTGATATCTATCACAAACACAAATAGTGAAGGAATATCAGGTCTAGAAGCAGTAAGATATAAGAGACTCTCTATCATACTTCGATATAGATTATGATTAACATTTTCCCCATTTTCATCCTTAGATAATTTTGTTGAAGTACTCATAGGATTTCTAGAAGGTCTAGCATTTTATAATCCAAACTTTTTACAAGATCAACAACATACTTTTATTGAGTGATAAATAAGCCATTAATACATTGTTTTACTTGTAGACCTAAAAAGTATTAAAGTTCACCCACGAGTGACATCTAAAATTTAGCATGCATAATGTTGAAAAAATTCTTAACTTGTTTATAACAAGTGAATCCAAATATTAAATCATCATCTAGACTTGTGCTATCAAAACATGGTTGTCCTATTTCCTAACGAACAATGTTTGATTGTTACCTCCACGGACATATCCTTTAGAAACTAGAAATGTAGACAATCACTCATAACAAGCTCTAAGAGCTTATTTCAACCCGTATAAGGCTTTCTTAAGACAAAAGATGTAATCAGGCTGCAATGGATCTACAAACCCCATGGGTTGTTCTACGTATACCTCTTCAATTAAAATTCTATTTAAAAATGTGGACTTAACATACATTTGGAACAATTTGAATGGTAGGTGACATGATATAGCAAGGAGAAGACGAACTGACTCGAGACGAGTAACAGGTGCAAAAGTTTCGTCGAACTCAATGCCCTCTATCCGAGAATAACCTTGTGCTACCAACCTAGATTTATTTTTAATGACCTCCCCATTTTCATCTATTTTATTTTTTAAAATCCATACATCGTGACTCTAAAACTGGACAAGATCTTTTTTCATGGAATTGATCCATAATGGGTCAGAAAGTGCACCATTTACATTTTTAGGTTCCTCAAGGGAAACAAAACATGCAAATAAAGCTATTTTTTAGAGTTGGGATCTTGTTTGAACAGGTTTAGAAGGATTACCATCAACTGTTTCAATGGGATGGTCTTTAAAAACCCAAGTGGGTACTGAAGGATTCTCATGTGGCAGTGAATCAATGTCTATAGGAGGTTCAATTGAAAATGTTGGTTCATCCTCATCTAGTGGCACTGATTTACTGACACTTCTTTCTACACTCGTATCATTCACAATTACATTAAAAGATTCCATTATAGTTTTGGTTCGATAGTTAAATACACGAAGAGCCCTACTATTTTTATAATAACAATGAAATATTACTTTCTCTGCTCAAGTGTCAAATTTTGAAAGTTTTTCGATGTCTTTACAAACATATCAGACATTCCCGAAGGTTTTAAAATATTTCAAGTTAGGCTTTTTGTGGAACAAAAGCTCATACGATGTTTGTTTGGAATTTTTCGTGAGGTATACACGATTGATAATATGACAGGCAGTTTGAACGGCTTCTACCCAAAAGTATTTAGGAAGATTTTTCGACCCTAACCATCTCTTGTAAAGTTCTATTCTTACGTTTAGCGATGCCATTTTACTGGGGCACTAAACTCGTGTTTATAACCATTGATAATGCAATATTTAGTAACACCAGAGTCCTTGAACTCTCCACCACTATCACTCCTAATGTTGCACACTTGGGTATCCTTCTCGTTCTCTATTTTCAAAAGGATTTTTAATAACTCACTGAGGTATCGAATTTGTTTTTCATAAAAGCAACCCAAGTATAATGTGTGTAGTCATCTACCATAACTAGGATGTAACTGTTTACATAGAAACTGACAGTTCTTAATGGACCCATGAGGTCCCTATGGATAAGTTCCAAAGGTTTTGTGGTCAAGACGTCCTTAACTTTCTTATGGGGTGATTTACTTATTTTTCGTTCCAGGCAAGGACCACATACAGGATTGAAAGAATTTTTGACTTTGGGTAAACCTCTGACTATTTCTTGGGAGCTTAATAGTCTAAGATTATCAAAATTCATAAGTACCAATCTATTTTCCAAAGATCAGTATCATCTAATATGGTAACATTACAGGATTCAGACTTAGGAATTACGGTGTAACAATTATCCCGAGTTTTGTTTCCTATTAAGATACAGTTTCCTTTTTCATCAATAATTTTGCAATCCAGTTTAGAAAATGTAACTGTATGATTGGAATCACAGAATTGAGATATACTTAAAAGATTAGATTTAAGTCCTTTAACTAGGAAAACATCATTCATATTAGGAAGCCCATCTTCACTCAATGTTCCCTTACCTTTGACTAAGATGAAACACCATCTCCAAACACAAGATTACCTCCTAGGAAGTCTGTCTTTTTTTTTTCAATTTGGTTTCATCCCCGATCATATGTTTAAAACATCCGAAGTCTATATACCATCCAGATGAAGTGCGTTGTGATTTTAAAGCAGTAATGATAATGTTGCACTTGAGTTGGGGTGATAGGTCATCTTTTCTAATACAAATAGGCAGAGTTTTAATCTTTTTATGAACTTTTGATTTAGAAAATATTTATTGGGTCTTTTTATATGGTTTCTTCTTAGTCTTAGAACCTCCCTTATTTTTATATTTAGAGTTATTTGTGGTCTGTCTAGGGAGAACATAAGTATTCCTACCTTTCCTAGAATAGTTAAAGTGTTGGTAGGTGGGTGTGTACATTCTTCTTTGAAAACATTCGGCAACGGTGTGACCATAAACATCATAATCAGAATAGTACAAGTGATCGGAGGACTTGAATTTATTACTAAAGTCTTTAAAGATAGGCTTGGCCCTATTCGGTATGGTCGTCCAATTGTCATTGGTCTTGATCTTTTGTCTTTGGTCTCTAATGGGTGGACAATCATATTTATATTTACCACTTGAATTAAGTTGTTTATTGTGCTTACCATGTATTGCTCGAGTGACATTAGAACTACTTTCTCCTTTTTCAGAATTTTGAAAATTCTGGCCTTTTTTGACAAATAAAACCTTTTCATGGGAGACATCTTTTCTTATATAAACTATTTCCCCAAAAATCTAAACCAGATTTATCTTCAGAATTAAATTTACTACCAACTACAATATGCTCATTGGATTTAGTTTGAGTTTCAAAATGTAAACATTTTTTAAAAACATTTGAAACCTTTTTCTTTGATTCTTCTAGTTCAACTAAAGTTTCCTTCTACTTTTATTCCAAGCTTTGATTTTTCTGAGATAAATTTTCTATTTTTAAGGAAAATTCTCTAATTTCAGTCTCATGAGCAACACATTGGGCAGTATAATCCTCAGCAATATTTCTAATGGTTTCGTTAAGTAACTCCATACGGTTAGCTAATGATTTTACCATTTTTTCAAGACGGACACTCTTATTAACCATTTCAGTGTATATCCCATGCAAATCTGGAAGATAATCATCGAACTCGCTAAGTGTGTCGTGTGCAGTATCTCCTAAAGCATTACTAGATTCTATGTGACTCATGCACACTTTCGATTCGTCAACAATGCTATCTAGATTACTTTCAGCAATAATGGGAGCTGAATTATCACAAATAGTGCTGACATTAACAGGAATTATAGAATCATGAGTGGCCAAGAAGTCACTATCATCATTATATACAATCTTAGCAAATAAAGACATGCAATACTCATTATGTTGGGTTGACTCAGTCTCATCTTCTATCGTGAATTTGCTAATAATTTTCTTAACTCTTATAAGATCAGTTTCAGACAAAGGCTTAGTAGGATGTTCAAAACCTAACTTCGCAAATCTTTCATCCATTATAGAAAAAATTTGAAAATAATTTATGAAGTTTCAGGATCAAAATAATAACGGAAAGGAAACGAAAGCAAATGATGTGCGAAAAATAAAAACTTTTCGTTTCTTTTCTATTTGTTTACTAGATTATTAATAAAATGTTAAAATTTAAGCAAACCCCGAACAAAATTTTTGAGACTGAGTCAACACAAAATAATCTAGTTTCAGGATCAAAATGTTGCTTAAAAGGTATATACATATATATAGCTGCAAACCGTAATTTCATATATATATCACTAATTTTTTTAATTATAGGAATTTCCAAAGAAGAGGACAATAATAAACCAAATAGCGAAACACTCCCAACTGGGTGCTCTCCTACACTCCTACACTCTAACCTCAATTCTCATCTCCTCCTCATTATCAATACTCTACTCTGCCAGAGATTCATTATACTCCATCTCCAAGTCATCAAACTCAAGAAACCACTAGTAATCCAACACCCCCAACTGCTTTTGTAGAGGAATCAGAAGCTGACCCTAAGAAGTGCATTGGGTTTTCCAACAACAAGGCACTCCTGATGAATGAAATCCACAGGTTGGTCCACCTCTTAAGCCAACAATAGGTGAAAAAAATTATAAAAAAAAAGGAAACGATGTGCGAAAAATAAAAACTTTTCTTTCCTTTACTTTTTTCTTACTAGATTATTAACAAAATGTTAGAACTTAAGCGGACTCTCAATAAACATTTTGATCGAAACTCTTTTCAATAAACCTTGTCTTATGTATGCTAAATTCAGTTGTTAATAACTTTTAGGTTTTAAGGATAAAACCAAAACTATGTCCTTTTATTCAAAAGTGAGCATAAAAGAGATATGAAAATTAAAGCAAATGAACACCGATATTTTTAATGTGGTAAAATACTTAAAACAAGGGAAACATCCACAGTGACCTCAACGCCACAAAATAAAAATCCACTAAATCACAAAGAACAAGTACAATCACCAAGCATGCAATTATAAGATCCTAAACTAAGTTCAGATATTTATACCTACACGAGTTACTCCACTCTCAAATGTCTCTGATTCTGTTTTGATATCCTCCCCATAGCTTCCTTGATTTTCTTGTCCACTTTGATTGTAGCGGCTCAACAAACAATATATCTCTCAAGAACCACAAATTCTAATTGTTTGTGTGATTGTGTCAAGTGATGTGAATTATTCTAAATGCAAAAATAATATAAATAACAATCTGTCAATAAACTATATAATAATTCCTACAAATTACAATTCAATACGACATGAAATGCAACTTAATTTCAAATCCAACTTGAGTAATAAACTTCACAAATTTTCATATTTGACACACAACAATTTCTATTAAAAAAAATTCCCAAAAAATTATATATATTCAAACCTACTTCACTAAAATGTGAAATTACATTATGAGACAAAAACTTATTTCAAACTATGAAATATACACAACAATAAGTCTAATTTCTCAAAATGTATTTGAGATCACTATCTTGGAATAAAAATTACAACAACAATATCCAAGAAATCAAACAACAAAAAGAACCTAAATTTTTTATAAGTGAGCTATATGGTTATGAATAAATACTATGTTTGAAGAGTTCTTCAATAAGACAACAACTCAACAACAAAGCCCAATACACAAAAAATCACAAAAAGTAGTCTTCTAGGCTCTTTGGATTTTTTCAGATTAAACCAACAAAGAAATATGTGTATGAGGTTTTGAGAAGAAAAAACATAAAAAATGAAGGGCTGATTGGGTTTTCTGAAATTTCGGGGAGAAGACTTTTTCGGTAAGCTTTAACAAGCGTTTAGCTTTCCTTTCTCTCTTTCGGTTTTTCGATGAGATCTGATCGGCGTCGACTGGTTGCTTCGGTCAGTTTATTCTGAGCGACGAGACTCTCTCTTGGTCGTGTTTTCGATGACTTCGACTAATCATCGAACTCTCTCGATTTTTTCTCTTTCTCTCTCTCTCTCTCCCTCTCTCAGTTCTTGTCTCAATGAAAAGTAGAAGATGAGATTTCTCTAGCCAGTTATTTCTCGATGTTATCTCTCAAAGGAAAATATGAGATTTCTCTCCCTATATTCTATATTAGGCGTCGCTCTCTCTCTCTTGACAACTTTTCTCTCCTCTCTCCTCTCTTCTAAAGAGTTAAAAACTCCAAAATAGTATATATACGAGGAACTAAAAGGGTTGTTACAAAATAAAGGGTTTATATTAACTCTCCAAGATCTGACGGTGTTTAAAAAATATGGCACAAATAATTTAATTGGCTAAAAGGTAGAGGCTCTATTTCTATGAATCATTGATAACCTCTCAATCTATGGTCACAAATTAGTCTAACCACCAATACTCTAAACAAACACAAATAGCCTTATTAAAATATAACACACATGTGTTTTTCAAAGAATTGGAAAAATTAATTTTCGACCCAAAAAAAATATTCACCAAATAAAAAACTGAACCAATCAAATTTTTACCAAAAAACATAATTCTTATTTTAACGTCAAATATTTTAAAAATCATATTCCAATTAAATGAAAAATCATTTTAAATTATTAAAAAAATTCAAAGGAATTTCTTCCTAAAAATATTTGAAGGAACAAAACCACCATAAAAAATATTATGCACACATAATAAACATGTATATGCAGTGTGTGTGTCCTAATGTAGTTCGAGAGTTGTACTTACCTCTTTATCGAGCATTGGATCATTAAATCATTTGTGTTCTTGGACAGGAATTCCTTTTTTGACGAAGCTTGGATTCCTCTTTCGACTGAGACTAAATCATAAAAAATCTAATCCTATTTTGTCTCGATATCCAAACTAGATGGAACTCCTATATGCCACAAACTCAAGTAAGTCAACCATATAGTGTGTTCTCAATAGGGCTACTAGTTACTCTTCTTGGAACATTTCCCGCCCAAATTCCTCCTGCTGGAGCATTCCCTCCCAAATGCCTCCTCCTGTGCATTATCTCCATCCACCCACCAGCCTATGCATATAAATAATATGTATTATTGCAAAGTCAATGAACAAGTTGATGTTGAATTACCCGGAGATCGAGAATAGATACGGTTGAAAGTCGATGAGGCTAAACTTTTCAATAAAAATTGCAAAGAAGATCACTCGGTATTGTACGCAATGATCGGTTTGCGTAATTTGAAGAGTCAATTTGGTTTATTGGGCAATAGTATAACCGAAATTCTTAAGTGAGTTAAAGGCATTCTCCCAAAAGAGAATACGTTACCAAAAAATTATCCTAGCGTGAAGAGGAGTTTGAAGGTTTTGGGTTTAAAGTAAAAATCTATCCATGCAAGCAAGTAGGATTGGATATTGTACTGCAAGGAGCTCGAAGAGAAAGACGAGTGTCTTATATGCAATGAGTGTAGATATGTGTCTTATGAGAATGAAAAAGACAAGACTATAAAATATCACAAGTGCTCACTACTTCTATAAAACGTTTTGAAGTATTTTTCCCTTGGGCCACGGTTAAAATAGTTTTTCACTATTCCATGAATAGCAGAAGCCATGACATGGCACACTGGATGCGAGGTTTGTATGAATCTCATGCGTTATCTCGTTGATATACTCGTCTAGAAAATTTTAAATGAGCGACACCAGGAATTTCAAAAGGAACTGTGCAATGTACATCTTACATTATCAACCGATGGGTTTAACACTTTTCGATAATTTAAGTACATATAAGTGTTATTGGCCAGTTCTCATGAAGCCTTTAAGTCTCCCTCTGACACTACAAATGAGAAAAGATGTCACATTATTGACTTTTTTTATTTGGACTGAAGGCTCTTAGTGAAGATATTGATATATTATTTTCCCCATTAATCGAAGAACTTAAAGAGTTGTGGGATAAAGACGTGATGGAGTTTGACTCTCATAAGGGTGAAGAGTTCACACTTAAAGTAATGGTGATGTGGGTAATCCATGACCTTGCTTCTTTTGGGAACTTGTCCGGTTGTAATGTTCATAGTTAGTATGGATATCCCACTTATGGGGAATAAAATGAAGCAACTTGGCTACAACATAGTGGTAAGATGAGTTATATGGGTCATCATGGATTTCTACCGACCTGTCACACTTTTAGGAATGACAACTCTAACTTCTTAGCTGTCGATCATGAGCATAGGACGAAATTTGCTTGGCTTTCTAGTTAGCAAATTACGAATAAGGCGAAGGTTGATACTAACGGAAATACGTATGTATGCCAACACCCTTAGTTTTTAAACCTGAAGGTTCAATATTGGGGGATCTTAACGAACCTAGTAAAATGAAGGCATGGTCCAGATAATCAACTTTCCATATTGGAAAGATCATCGTGTAAGGCATGTAATTAATGTTATGCACACGAAAAATAATGTTGCTGAACATTTAAAAGATGGAGAGCAGGTGCGCCATGGCCTACATGATACGAAAATAAAGAAGAAATTATAGTTAAAAATGATCCAACTACAGGAAGAATTTCTATCCTCCCGACTGATTTCACTTTGACTACTAGTGAGAAAAATATTCTCCTAGACACTTTATTCAACTTGAAGACTCCAACTGGTTAATCCGGTAATTTGTACAGCGTAGTAATCTACCAAATAAATGTCATGAAATAGTGCAAGTCTCACGACTAGCACATCATCATTCAATTAATCCCTTTGCTATTTAGATATTAGTTATCCAAACCCAAAGTCTCCATCGGGAAATTATGAAAATTATTTTTTGATTTACCCTACTTTTTGAAAAAGTGGGAAAAATAAAGAACATTAAAGATGCAAAATCAACTTTAACCGAGGCAATTTTCGCATTAGAGAAATATTTTCCTTTATTATTTTTCGATATCAGCATCCACCTTCTTGTGCATTTATGTGATGAGGCTTTATTATGTTGTCCCGTTAGGTATAGTTGGATGCATCCTTTCGAGTGCTTGATGAAATCCTTTAAATATTTTGTAAATAATACATCGTATATTGGAGGGTCAATTATTGAAGAATACGTAATTGTGGAATAATCGTTATACACTCAGAAACATATGCCAAAAATAAGAAATGAGTAGGTCCAATCCTCGTTTAGAATGAGTGATTAATGAACCTAACTAGTTTGAGGATGAATTGCCTTTTGGGAACCCTAAAGACATGAGAGTCACTAATCTACAATATGAGCAATTATCTTGTTATGTCTTAGGATCGCAAGAAGAAGTTGAAGATTGGAGAGAGTATATAGCTACACAATTAACTGAATTATTCTCGTTTAATTATATGTATTTTATATATTATGATATAAACTCTACAATTTTCCTTTAGAAAGTATGAGAACAAAATTTCCCAAAATTAGAGGAGAAATTGCATGTCGAATGATTTTAGGTCATGAATATCAAAAGAGGTAATTTTCACTTCTTACGTGTGTGGTTATTTAAATCATTTGGGGTAAAAACATGTTCTAATTTAAATTTATTAATACATGCCGCTTCTAAACAAAGATGATGTCTATTCAAGGTCTGCACTCCTAGCAAAAAGTCTCAAATTTTGTATAAAAGAGTTTAAGAAATTCTGCACCATCGAGTTTCATTTCATTGCATATCCATTTGAGGAAAATCTTTTAAGGAAAACAATAAAAATTTAAACATCTGCCTTGACTACTCGTGTCTCTAGCAAAAGTGATAAAAATTCAAAATATACGGTGCTAACCTATTATGGGATTGTCCAATAAATCCAGGAACTTGATTAAACCGTATTCTATTGTGACTGGGTGAAGGTGTAGGACTCTATGAATGCTTGTAAAGTTGATCCTGCCTTCATACTTATCATGGTAGATTTATGAAAGGTGAAGAGTAAATACTGCATAGTCGGCGAACCTTTTATTCGTGTCATTCAGAACGTAAAGAATGTATTCTACTAAAAGTGCATAAACGATGGAAATTGATGTACTGTTGTACATACACCAAAGGGTATGACTACTCAAGAAGATCCATTAAAGACCCCTAAATAGGTCTAGTCTCCTCTTGATGGCAACCCTAATTTGAAGGATCTTTTAGTTGATATAAAGGAAGATTGAGTATTAAAATATTATTTTACCCTTGGTAGTCCTATTGGGATCCTATTATAATATTGGTCCTTGACAGTCCTATTTCTATCAAAGTTGTGTACTATTATGATATTGGTGCTATATTATAGCTTTAGCTTGATTTCTGAATGCTTAGTCTGATTTGCGAATTTTTAGATTGATTTATGAATGTTTAGTTTGAATTATGAATGTTTAGGGCACGAGTACCTCACACGGGATGTCTCGTTTGATTTATGAATGTATTTATCTTGGTCCCTATTTTCTAGTAACAGGTACAATTGGTTTTTCATGTTAATGCAGGTTAGTTTCTGTTCGACCTCTTTTATTTTTTCTTCAATAAAACTTGTGGTGGTTTCGTTCCACTTGCCAAAGAATATCACGAGATAATAAAATATATAATATAAATTGAAGCCATGATGATCATGATCTCATAATATTAGTCATGTAAATTTAAACTTGAAAAAAATGGTTGTTTTCATAAATACATCTTATTTTCATTAACCGCAACATCTTTTGCGTTGTTTGAGTTTTACACTAGCTCATTTAGCCTATGACATTTGATTTGCTTCAAAGAAAAAGTAAATCTTATTTTCATTAACCAAACCACTAGATGAATCTTACAAATTAATTATTGTATGTTAAAAATTCAAAAATTACATTGGAAGTATCTTTATGGAGAGAGAAACAAATGAATTTACAGTTATTTCCCAAGTCTTTAAAAAAATAGTTTCTATATTCAAAAAAAAAATATACATATATATATATATATATATTTTTTTTTTGGGGGGGGGGGGGAGGGGGTCTCTAAAATGCCATGACTAATTCAATTAATTAAGCAAATTAGGATGTTTTTTACATTGCTATTTGTATCAAAATTGCATCCTATTATGATATTGGCTCTATATTGGAGCTTTAGTTTGATTTATTAATGTTTAGTTTGATTTACAAATTTTGGTTTGAAATATGAATATTTAGTTTGAATTATGAATGTTTACGGTCATAAACACCTCGCACGAGATGTCTTATGAATGTATTTATCCTGAGCCCTATTTTCTAGTACGAGGTACAGTTGGTTTTCCATGTTTACGTGGCTGAGTTTCTATTTGAACTCTTTTATTTTTCTCCAATAAAACTTGTGGGTGTTTCATCCCACTTGCCAAAAAATATCACGAGTTAATAAAATTTGTAATGTAAATTGTAGCCATCCTAATCATCTCATGTGGTTAAACTATGACGATCACGAGAACATAATATTTGTCATGTAAATTTAAACATTATAAAAACGGTTGTTTTCATAAGTACATCTTGTTTTCATTAACTGCAACATCTTTTGCGTCATTGCTGCATTACACCAACTCGTTTATCCTATACGACGTTTGACTTGCCTCAAAGAAAAAGTAAATCTTGTTTTCATTAACCACAATACTTGATGAATCTTACAAATTATTAATATATGTTAAAAGTTCAAAATTTATATTGGAAGTATATTTACGGAGATAGAAACAAATGAATTTACAGTTATTTCCCAAGTCTTTAAAAAAATGGTATCTGCATTTAAATTATATTTGACCGGGGGGGGGGGGGGGGACATAAATATTTTTAGCAATATCTAAAATGTCACGACTAATTCAATTAATTAAGTAGATTAGGATGTTTTTTACATTGGACTTTGTTTTCTTAACTAATTTTGATATACTTTAATAAATCAACATCGTTGCCTAGTTTGTCTAATAAAATAACTAACTTAGGAAGGAAATATAAGGTTAGAATTTCTTTGGCTATTATACACATTGTTGTGTATTTAAGTGATGCCGTTGTTTAAATTAGAAAGAGTTAGGCAATTTGTGTATTAGAAAAATATTTTCCTTTATTATTTTTCAATATCAACATCCACCTTCTTATTCATTTATGTGATGAGGCTTTGTTATGTGGTCCCGTTAGGCATCATTGGATGTATCCTTTCGAGCACTTGATGAAAATCTTCAAATATTCTGTAAATAATACATCGTATATTGGAGGGTCAATTACTGAAGATTACGTAACTGTGGAATCATCATTATACGCTCAGAAACATATGCAAGAACAAGATATGAGGAGGTCTAATCCTCGTTCAGAACCAGTGATTGATGAACCTAACGAGTTTGAGGTTGAATTGCTTTTTGAGAACCCTAAAGAGATGAGAGTTACTAATATACAATATGAGCAAGCATCTTGTTATGTCTTTAGATTGCAAGAAGAAGCTAAAGATTGGTGTTAGACTTAATTATTCTAGTCCAAAAGCTATGTTTTTATCTTGGTGCCTCCAAATGAAGAAAATAGGTCACCATATTTTCATTTTCTCCACCATTCCAATGCTTATCAACTGGGAGATCTGGAAAGCAAGAAGCAGGAAATTCTTCGAAAATGATTCCATGCTGAGTTCCATCATCATTAACAGTGTCATTAAATATATGAAAGACCTAGCAGCCATTCAAATATTCAAAGACAAATGCTATCAAGAGTAAATGTTCTACATTCAGTGGTTCAACCTCAATATTGTTCCAAAAAAAACTACTTTTATTGTCTCCAACTCGATCAAATCACCATTTTCTTGGGTAAAGCTAAATATAGACGGTGTAGTATCTTCAAATTCTTTAGGTATTGGAGGAGTGTTAAGGGACTATCAAGGGAATTTCATTATTGGATTCAGTGAAGCTCTTCCTCATCACCCTGTTCTCCTTGTTGAAACCTTGTCTCTCATTTCTAGGTTGAAGATGTGTATAAATATGGGTTAATCCAAAATTAAGATTGATTCTGACTCTCTGTCCCTAGTTGAAATTATTCTCTACAAGAAATAGGCTCCATGGTTTATAAAGGATACAATCTCATCTATTCCATCATTTCTTTCTTCCATAGAATTCAAAATCAAACACATTTGGAGACAGTCCAACGTTGTGGCAGACAGCTTCGCAAAGTTGTCTCTCTCATTATCATCTCCTATAATTTTCAATGAATTTCAAGCTCTTCCATGGACAGCTCGAGGATTCATTCATCGACAGAAGGCAGAAATTCCATCTATTACAAATGTTTTATAGTTAATAGAAAGTTTATCTTTTATTTCTCTATGTTAATTATCTTTAATTCTTGTAATAACTCCTAGGAAAGGTTTTTTCTTTCCTTTGTTTTATCTATAAAGTGGGAGAATTGCCTCTTCTCTAAAAAAAATATAGCTACATAATCAAATGAATTATCCTTGTTTGACTATATGTATTCTATTTATTATGATATAAACTCTACAATTTACCTTTAGGAAGTATGAGAACGAAATTGCCCAAAATTAGAGGAGAAATTGCATGACGAATGATATTAGGGCGTGAATATCAAAAAAGGTAATTTTCGCTTCTTATGTGTGTGGTTATTTTAATCATGTGTGGTAAAAACATGTTCTAATACAAATTTATTAATACATGTAGTTTTTAAGCAAATATGATGTCTCTTCCATGCTTGCACGCCTAGCAAAAAGTTTCAAGTTTTGTGTAAAAGAGTTTGAGAAATGACGCAGCACCGAGTTTGATTTTATTGCATATCCATTTGAGGAAAAGATTTTGATGCAAAACACAGAAATTTAAATCTCTCCCTTGACTACCCGTGTCTCTAACAAAAGTGATAAATATTCTAAATATACGGTTGCAACACCCCGCCCAATTAAATATCGAGTGATCAGTCTTTTATAAAATTTAAAACATAATGTTCGGTTGGTTCATTCTTAGCATCACTATCGAAAACATAATAACCTTATTAACCACCTAATAATTAATTAAGCTAGTGTCAAAATATTTTTCCTTTCTAATATAATCTTTCAATTTTTAATCCGAGAATACAAACATCAATCATTCACCACAACTAATTAATGTAAATACTAAATCTGAATCACAAACTGAAATAGAAAAGACTGGATAAAGCATTCCAGATTTAAAACTCTAAATCAAGTACCATGAGAACTATAAATCCAACTGAAATGAAAAGAAAATAAACCGAATACAATCTCAAATAATTGTCTAAGGAATGGGCGACACATGCCCGAAATAGAAAGTCTAAATAGAACTGAAGTGAAATAATGGAGGCGTCTAATGCAAAGACCTACAACTTCCACAATAGATGTAGTATGCCAAACAATCCGAATATCTAAGGCTGGTGACCATGTGGCTGAGCACCTGATATAATACATATATATAACAAAAGAGAGAAGAGATTCAAGAAACGGGTCAGAGCCCGACGTGTAAAAATATTTGTTTTAGCAAGTGTTTAAAATTTACCATAAAACAAGTGTCAAATGCATGTTAGTTCGAACTCTGACACGAAATTATCACCTCTCGTCTATTGTGAATGCCTAGCGTACATCTATTCTCTCGTAGCCATCCGTAACACTTCAAACTATATAACTATTTATACTTCTTGTTATGCCTCCTAATAGTGACCCGTTATTCCCAGTTTTCCACATTATTAATAATAACATTTATTAATCCGTTCAAGTGTTATCACAGTAAGTTAAGTATTCATAGCTTACGTCACTTAATACTATACTATCCCAATGACCTACAATTATCTCACAGTATGAATAGCACAGGTATATATATACATTCACCACAATAATATACATATACTAATACAGCACCCCAAGTCTAAACATGTAGTGCATTACATACTCTGCTATCATGTCCTGGTACATATCGTAATCTAATAAGGAGTGTCGGTTCGGAAGTCTCCCACGGACCATATAGACAAAACACACATAGTGGCGGCGAACATAGTTCACATACCTATGGGTCACGCACATACCTACGCTCCTATAGTCAGCTGACCTATCAAGTCATAAATAAGTCTTCACAGTACTATGTTTTGAGATACGAGTCCAATATCCCCCCGAAGGTCACCCGGGATAAGACCGTCTCTACACAACCCCCCGTGATAGCAAGTATCTAGGTATGTCATACAAATAATATTAAACAAGTAATAGGTATTCACACATCCTATTAATATTTATAGGTATTCCCCCCAACCTTCATGTATATATTCCATACATATTTAACTCTCAATATTACCTATTTTATAGTATTAGTAAGTTACCAAAATTCTTTAGTAATCTCCAAAATAACTCTTCTTTTTCGGATTAATTTAAGTATAAAACTCACATACTTTCTCGTGGGCTTGCCTTGTTTCAATTCTGTTAATTGGTAATTTCCCTCACTCGTAAAAATTAGAAAATTCCAAAACTGCCCCAAAGAGTTTTCCGGAAATTCACTCTGTCGCTCGAACCAGATGGCATGTCGTTCGAAGGACTGCCACGTATCGTTCGAGCGACTTTGCGCGAGATGCAATCTCGCTTGAACGACTTCGAGTGAGATCTTCTGTTTCGTCTCCTACCAAGAATTCCAATGTTTTCCCACCATTTTTAACCCTAAAAACAGTAAATTAAAATCCTAAACTCCAACCAATCAATCCCCAATCGAATTATAACAATTATACATGGATTCTAACATCCTAACATCATTATATCATTTCGAATCATTACAGAATGATGAAATCCCCAAATTTTTCACTAAAGCCCTAGTTCTTTAATTTCTTATTCAAGAACGCAAGTTTCCCAGATTCGTTCTACACATAAGTTCATCAAGATGTGATTTCTATTCTACATACATAGGGATTTAATTAGATAAATCTCAAATTCAATTTATACATCCTAATTCTCCAATTTTCATTACTTTTATGAACTCAAACATGTCTATAACATTCCTATACTAACATGAGTATGATAAATTTTATGGTACAACAAGTAATAAACACTTGCCTCAAATTAGTCGTCTCATTTCCTAATGTTGTTGGTATGGGTGTGTTCCCCTCGTCCCGATCTATGCGGTGGTAGTGGTGGTGGTTGTGCAAGGTGGTGCTAATCGAGCTTTCCCTCTTAGAAATTGGTTCTTCCTCACACTTTCTATGGCCGTTCTTACTTTCTGTATCTCTTAACCCTAATGGACTTCTTTTGGTTGATAAAAATAACTCCTAATTTTCTTCCATTAATTAAGCCCAAAAATACAATTTTCCATAATGCCCTCTCGGGGTGCCGGTTAGGCCTAAAATTGCCCCGAGACCCAAACTAAACACCCGAGTATACTATTTTGACTATTTCGACCCTTTCGGACTCAACGGTGTATTATAAATGACCATACGAGTTACTAAAATAATTAATATATTTATTCCATTAATTTAGTCCCGATGCGACTCGCACACGCGTCTGACTTAAATTACTAAACTGTCGTATTACTTATTCTTGACAATTTTTTGAAGTGTATAGTTTCATATTACATATCACACAGTAATATTCAATCAATAAGTATTAACCCTGTCATGTTAGTTAATAGTTATTTTAAATCTGGATTAATCAACAATTAAATTCTCACATTTTAATTCAATTAATCCCACAATAATAATTAATCTCATAATTATTTAAATAATAAAAATATAGGGTATTACATACTTCCCCCCTAATAACGGAATTTCGTCCTGATATTCGAGAATTAAGGTATACCTGGTGCAAATAAGTCTGGATATTTCTCTTGCATATCCGCCTCCCGCTCCCAAGTAGACTCCTCTACGTTGTGATACTTCCACTGCACCCGAACAAGTGGAACTACCTTGGACCTCAGCCTCCTCTCACTATGATCTAGGATAGCCATCGGTATCTCCTCATATTAACCGTTGGGATGTAACTCAATATACTCAATCACAATGTGAGTGTGTGCCAACTCATCCTGAAGATACCGCCTCAGTGACGAAATGTGGAACACGTCATGGATACGATGCAAGTGTTCCGACAACCCAAGCCTATATGCCACTGGTCCGATCCTCTCAATAATAGGAAATGGTCCTACATATCTCGAAGCCAATTTCCCCCTTTTCCAAAATCTCATTACCCCCTTCATCAGAGATACTCTCAACAAGACCTGGTACCCTATGGAGAACTCTCTAAAGGTCCGCTTAGCATCGGCGTAGATTTTCTACCTGTCCTGCGCTACCTGTATGCGACCTCGAATCATCTCGATTCTGCTCGATGTGTTCTGAATCACCTCTGGACTGAGTAGGTTGTTATCCCCCACCTCTAGCCAATAAGCCGAAGAACGACAAGGTCTACTGTACAATGCCTCGAATGGTTCCATGTCAATTGTAAATTGATAGAAGTTGTTATAAGAAAACTGCACCAGTGGAAGGTACTGCTCCCATCCTCCACCAAAATCAAGGAAACATATGAGCAACATATCCTCGAGCATCAGATTAGTGCGCTCAGTCTTCCCATCGATCTACGGGTGATACGTCGTACTCAATCGCAACTCGGTGCCCATAGCCTCCTGGAAGCTCTCCCAAAAGTGAGATACAAACGTCTTGTCTCTATCTGACATGATATTAAGAGGCACACCATGCTGCCTTACTATCTCTGTAATAAATAGCTGAGCATACTGCCCCGTCGTGTAGTCTGTCCTGACGGGCAAAAAGTGGGCTACTTTTGTCAACCGATTCACAATAACCCAGATAGAATCGTGCCCCCTCTGCAAAGTGGGAAACCCGGTAATTAAATCAATGAAAATGCCTTCCCATTTGCACATAGGAATCTTCAATGGCTGAACCAAAACTGGTGGTCTCTGGTGGTCCACTTTCACTAACTGGCAAGTGGTATACTTAGATACGAATTCTGCGATATCCTTTTTCATTCCACTCCACCAATACTGCCGCCTCATATCCTGGTACATTTTGTCCCCACCAGGATGTATCGAAAATCGAGACCCATGCAACTCTATCATCACTGCATGTTGAAGGTCCCCCTTCTCTGGGACAATGAGTCTCCCATTGAAGTACAAACCTCCCTCAGAGCTTACCGAATACAACTCGGCTCCACCAGCTAATAGTTGTCTAATCCTTTCTCGGTAAAAAGGATCTGTCGCCTGTGCCTAAACTACCCTTATCACTATTTGCGATGTGACGATTATAACTGACATGAAGGACCTAATAACTGCATCCTGGTGCCCGAATTCCTTCCATTTTTCTTTCCACGCCTCGATGTCTCATCTACCGACCTATGGCTCAACGCATCTGCAACTAAATTAGCCTTCCCCGGATGATAGTGTATCTCGAACTGATAATATTTTACAAACTCAAGCCACCTGCGTTGGGGCATATTCAACTCTTTCTGCGTGAACAACTACTGAAATGACTTGTGGTCTGTAAATAAGTGAAACTGTTCCCCTCATAAATAATGCCTCCAAATTCGAAGCACAAACACGACTGCTGCCAGCTCTAAGTCGTGGGTGGGGGTAATTCTTCTCGTGAGGCTTAAGCTTTCGGGAAGCAAAAGCTATAGCCTGGTCCTCCCGCTGGAGTTCTCCCCCAAGCCCTTGTAAGGAGGCATCCGTATAAACCAGGTACTCAACCTTTGCCCTGGGAAGTGCTAGTACCGGTGCTGAAGTTAGCTTATCCTTTAGCTCATCGAATGCCAACTGAAATGCATCATACCAAACAAACGCCACACCCTTATGAGTCAGATTCGTCATCAAACCCACAATCTTCGAGAATCCCCGAACAAACCATCTATAGTACCCGATTAATCCCAGAACACTCTGCACCTCCGTTAGTGTCGTGGGCTGTCCCCACTCCCTCACCGCTGACACCCTACTAGGGTCCACATATATCCCTCTCTCTGATACAATGTGTCCCAGAAACTGTACTTCCCGCTGCCAAAATTCACACTTCTCATAATTGGCGTACAACTCATGCTCTCGTAAGGTCTTCTGAACCATACGTGAGTGCTTAGCATGCTCCTCCTCGGTGAGGGAATAAATCAGTATGTCATCTATGAAGACAATGATAAACTGCTCTAGGAACTCTCTGAGTAATCTTTTCATCAAGTCCATAAATACCGCTAGGGAGTTGGTTAGCCCAAACGGCATAACCCTGAATTCATACAACCCATACCTCATCAGAAAAGCAGTCTTAGCCACGTCCTGCTCCCTGATGCCTAGCTGATGCTACCCGGATCTCAAGTCTATCTTCGAGAAGTGGGATGCTCCTCTCAGCTAGTCGAACAAGTCATCGATGCGAGGCAATGGATACTTATTCAGTATCGTGACTTTGTTAAGATCCTGATAATCAATACAAAGTCGTAGGGACCCATCCCTCTTTTTCACAAATAGAACTGGGGCACCCCAAGGCGAGGTACTCCTATGGATGAAACCATATCCCAACAACTATTCTATCTTCTCTCGTAACTCCCTCATCTCTGTCAAAGCCATACGGTAAGGCGCATGTTCTATCGGACGAGTGGCCAGTGTTAAGTATATCACAAACTCTATCTCCCTACTCAGAGGCAACCCCGGTGTATCCTGAAATACATCAGCAAACTCGCAGACGACCGAAATTGAATCGAGTGGAACCACTAATGCAGCGGTCTCATCCTCTATATAAAACAAGTGGGTGGATGACCCTTCCTCGGAATGAGGCATCGCCACTAAGAACATCTCCTGGCCCAGAATGGCGAACACAATACTCCTGCTGAAGTAATCAATCATGGACCTATACACGATTAGCCAATCCATGCCAATAATGGTGTCGTACTCAGACATATCTAATACTAGCATATTAGCCAGTAAAATCAAACTGCCAATCTCTATGCCTACTCCCCGACATGTGAAGAAAATCAGCGACCCATTACCCAATGGTGAGTCTACACATGTCATTGTACTCTCTGCCGTGCCTAACATGCCAGTGGCCCATGCAAAGCTAGTGGATATAAAGCAGTGTGATGCCCCCGTGTCAAGTAAGATACGACATAAAGTACCATGGATATGAAACTTACCCTCCACTGCGGGTGGTGCCTGCGGAACTGCGGCCTGGTGGACGTTATAGACACATGCATATTGTAATTGCTCCTGCTGCATCGAAACTACTGGAATAGCTGGTCACACTGGCATCTGAGGTGGTGCTAGGAGGGTGGCGAGAAAAATCAGTCTCTGGGGCTCTTGTCAGGAACCTTGCTGCTGCTACAGTGGGACCCTACCCCTCTCAGGACAGTCTGTCTCTTGTGGCCTGTAACGACTCGGATATGATTATGATAAACCATGTTTAAATCATGTTTACCTTATGGGATGAGGATAATTTATTATTACAATATATAATTTTAAGTTATTGGGTTTAGTCTAATCCTACCTTCATAACTTATGAAATATTGAATTAGTCACAAACACAAATTTGCGAAGTCTTCGGTAGGAATGTTTAAGTTAGGGACTATTTTTGGTCACTATAATATAATAATTGACTTGAGTTGAATACTATATAGTTGTATATATATGAGTTAAGTTTGTAACACAACAAACGGTGCATAAAACATAGGTACGAGCAAGAAGTTATGCTAGAATTACGAAGCAGGGGCAAATATGTCCATTCGTTAAGTGGTATTTTGTCTTATATGTATAACCAATGGATGAATTTCATTGGTTGGAAGGGGATAAAGCCTGGCCTACTTAATCCCCTATAAAGGACCTTCTTCTTCAGCCAATCTCATCCATTAGAGAGTTTGTCCTGAAGAGAGAGAAACGGGAAGTTTAAGAACAGAAAGGATAGGAAAAATTGGAGAAAAATCCATAGGAAATTACGAAAACATACCTAAGGTATTTCTACCCGTAAATCTTGTATATTATTGGAATTACTGATTTAAAATGATATAAATAATCATTTTTTTACTAAACTTCCATGTTTTGATGTATACGTATGGATAGACGCGGGTTTAAGCAAACTTGGACGTGTAAATCATGTATATTGATTCGATTGGAAACCTTGTGTATTCAAACCCCTATAACATTTTGAATATTTATTGTAATTGAATAATTCAAGTTGTATATGAAAATATACTCACATATGTATAAGATATACGAATATTATGTGAAAATACCAAGAAATGAATCTTTGGTGATAGTTTGAAGTTCATGTATCAAATCTGCCCCGAAGGTGTAAGTATGCACACCAGGTGTTCGATATTTTGCTTGACATATCAAATGAACATTAAAAATTATGAAAATTTAATTTTGTATTGTTCAATATGTTTATTAATGTTGGGTGAAATATCAAAGGAAGTTATGGTGCAAAAAAATTATGAAAATTATTCGAAGTTGACTGAACGATAAAAGAGACTATAGGGCATATTTGATTTGTAAAAAAGAAGTGGGCACATCATGCTCTAAGAAACTTGAAATGATGTGTTGTATTTTATATTGGTAACCTTATATAATAAGAATTGTATTAACAAGAATAAATCAAAGAATGTTTGGGCTATGGATTGGATATGTTAAATATTTTAACATGAAATTGAATGAGACTTCATTTATGATAAATGATTAGAATGGGCTGCTATGATGCTTATGAATTCGGTTAAGGTGAAGTTTTACTTGGATTGTTAACATAATTATAATGATACTAATATTATAATAATGAATATGTGGAAGGGAAGAAGAACTAGTTGAACCAGTGCCAAACAAAGTCAAGGGAAAAATACAAGAAGTGGCCAAGGTGAGTGTACTCACTAGTTAGTTGTATTTATACATGATTATGGATATTATATGTTGTATTTGTCGAGTTGAGTATAAATACGATATGTTTTACTTATCGAGATGATTATGGATATTATATGCTGTACTTGTCGGGTTGAGTATAAATACGATTTGTTTTACTTATCGAGATGATTATGGATACTATATGTTGTACTTGCCGAGTTGAATATAAATATGAGATGTGGTACTTATTGAGATGATTATGGATATTATATGTTGTACTTGCCGAGTTGAGTATAAATATGAGAGGTTGTAATTATCGAGATGATTATGGATATTATATGTTGCTCACTGAGTTGATTATTAATATTAGATGTGGTACTTATCGGGATGATTATGGATATTATATGTTGTACTTGTCGAGTTGAGTATAAATAGGAGATGTTGTAATTATTGAGATGATTATGGATATTATATGTTGTACATGCCGAGTTGATTATTAAAATGAGATGCGGCACTTATTGAGATGATTATGGATGTTATATGTTGTACTTACCGAGTTGATTATAAATATGATATGTTGTACTTGTTGAGATGATTATGGATATTATATGTTGTACTTACCGAGTTGATTACAAATAAGAGATGTCATACTTACCAAGTTGAATATGGATATGACATGTTGTACTTATTGAGTTGATTATGGTTAGGATATGTCATACTTACTGAGTTGATTATGGATATAATGTGAATATATTATAGCCAAGAGATGTTATGGCTTATTTATAGACAAGAGATGTTATGGCTTATTGTATCCAAGAGATGTTATGCCTTATTAATAGCCAAGAGATGTTATGGCTTATTTATAGCCAAGAGATGTTATGGATTATCAATATCCAAGCGATGTTATGGCTTATCAACATCCAAGAGATGTTATGGCTTATTAATAGCCAAGAGATGTTATGGCTTATCAATAGCGAAGAGATGCTATGGCTCATTAAAAGCCAAGAGATGTTTTGGCTCATTAACAACCAAGAGATGTTGAGATGTTTTACATTGTTACATAGATACGACTTATTGGATTTAATTTTGTGCACTAGTGTAGTAGTAATGCATTCACTGAGCTATTTTTCTCACGATTCATATGTTATGTTTTTTTAGGTAATGATATGTCTATGCCAAATCTAGGAGGTCGGGTGGGGTTAACAAGGGATGCGTAAACCATAATTTTGGTCAAATCAAAATGGGGTAATTTAATCTTACTTATCCTTTGAGCAAGTTTGAATAAGCACAATTACTTTTAAATTTTGAAAAGTTTTTACTGTTATGGATTCATGCTGATATTGAAAAAGGATACTTGTGTTTATTGTTTGGTTAAGGCAATTGTTGTTTGACTCACTTTGACTTATGAATAACTAGGTTGGGGTTTGTCAACTTGGTATTAGAGCCTAGGTTTTAGAGGTTTTGGGGTGAGGAACGCCTAGATTTGGTAGTGGAAGTAGAAATTATTTTGAGTGATATGTAAATTGGATTTTGTTGACTAACAATTGTTAGTTATACATATATATTGTTGTTCGAGATGTAAAATGTAAGGATCTCGCAGGAAAGGAAATGAGATGTTAAGGTTTATTCGGGGATGACAGCGAATACAGGTATTTTTATATGAATCATTTCATTGTTTTATTTGTGGTATGGACAAACATGTCATTGAAGGAAAATTTTTAAAGACAAAATGTGGTATACGAAAATTGTGAAGTATTGGATGTAATCCCTTCTTATACTGGAATATGTAAACTTGAGTAGCGTCACTTATTAATCCACGGTTTGGTGTGTGCCTATTTATGTGGGAGTGTGAGGTACGGAAACCCATATTCCGTTAAAGGATTAGACGATAAATTGTTAGAGTGTGAATCAAATGAAGATTAACATGGTAAAGGTGAAGTGAGAAGATTAGTAGATGTATATGTTTAAATTTAATATGTGAAATGGTCTGAAATTAAATTACTAGTCAATATATCACAATTGATCCGAATATGGGTTCATACTGAATTATGATAAGTAGAAGAAAAGAGTAATAAGAATTGAGATGTATTTTTTTATAGTATACGTATATGTAGTGAATATTACACCTGGGATGTTTTGAAATTCTTATATGAATAGCGGAGTTAAGACAAAGTGTTAAAGAGTTGGAAGTTTAAAAATATTGGAGAGCCCTTTTAAGAGTATGTGTTGTGTATGAGTATAGGAAAGATGCTAATCGAGTTTGTATGTCAACAACTGGTTTGGATGGATATTGAGTTATATTTGTCATTGTACGTACGTGTTATCACTAAGAGTATGACATATAATGAATATGATTGACATTATATGGAGTCACCAAGAAGTATGTCTAAGGATAATGTGCTATGTGAGATACCTTAAGGGGATATGTTAACGTATTTGTATAGGTTATTTAAAGGAAACATGACATATAATAGTTAAGATAAGTATTATGGGGGTTGGTATGTGTGGTTAAAGTTTTCAATGGTGATGTTATGTTTAACATCCATGTTACCAAATGGGCAAGGTGAGTGTATTAATAATGTTGCATAAGACTATAATGTTAATAAGTATTGGGGCAAGATTATGATTGTGAAGTTATTGTGTTGGATAAATGACTTATTAAGGTCATTGTATGTTTATTTAAAGAACAATCAAATGATACTGAAAAAGGGAATATAGTGAAAAATTAGATTGAGTTCATAGTTCATGACTGCATAATATACATGAAGGTGAATATGAAATCTTGGTTAAGAATAAACATTGAGTGAATTATTGTTTAGTTTCGATTTGTGAATAGTAGTGAGGCTATATTTAAATTAGGAAATTGTAAGGACGATATTTAACATACCCTTAAACATAAAAAATGATATGGATAGTAGTTAGGGTCAAACACATGTATTTGGTGTTGAATGGAAAATCAGAAGATGGCATATAATAAGCTAGTCTTGTAATGTGATATTTATGAATTGAAATATTGAATGGAAGTTGGATAAATGAAATATAAGAAGTTAGTCTTGTAATAGAATATTTATTATTTGAAATATTACACGATAATAAGGATGGACCATATGAATGAAGGTTTGAAGTAATATATGAGTCGGGAATTTACTTCCATTTATAAGAAATCATTAGATGATTATTCTTACATGTAAGTGATAAATAAAATGAAGATGATATGAAAGAAGATTTTTCGCGCATGATGAAACAGTATTCCCAATTGGTTGTTAAGAGAAATTCCTCCTAAATTTCGAGGACGAAATTTTCTAAGGAGGGAAGGTTGTAACGACCCGGATATGATTATGATAAGCCATGTTTAAATTATGCTTACCGTATAGGATGAGGATAATTTGTTATTATAATATATAATGTTAAGTTATTGTGTTTAGCCTAATCCTAACTTCATAACTTATGAAATATTGAATTAGTCACAAACATAAATTTGTGAAGTCTTCGGTAGGAATGTTTGAGTTCGTGACTATTTTTGGTCACTATAATATAATAATTCACTTGAGGGGAAAACTAGATAGTTGTATATATATGAGTTAAGTTTGGAACACAACAAACGGTGTGTAAAACAGAGGTCCGAGCAAGAAGTTATGCTAGAATTACGAAGCAGGAGCAAATCTGTCCATTCGTTAAGTGGTATTTTGTCTTATATGTATAACAAATGGATGAATTTCATTGGTTGGAAGGGGGATAAATCTTGGCCTACTTAATCCCCTATAAAGGACCTTCTTCTTCAGCCAAACTCACCCATTAGAGAGTTTGTCCTGAAGAGAGAGAAACGGGAAGTTTAAGAAGAGAAAGGCGAGGAAAAATTGGAGAAAAATCCATAGGAAATTACGAAAAGATCCCTAAGGTAATTCTACCTGTAAATCTTGTATATTATTGGAATTATTGATTTAAAATGATAATAATTTGTTTACTAAACTTCCATGTTTTGATGTATACGTATGGATAGATGCGGGTTTAAGCAAACTTGAACGTGTAAATCATGTATATTGATTCGATTAGAAACCGTGTGTATTCAAACTCCTATAAATTTTATAATATTTATTGTAATTGAATAATTCAAGTTGGGTATGAAAATATACTCACATATGTATAGAATATACGAATATTATGTGAAAATACCAAGAAATTAATCTTTGGTGATAGTTTTAAGTTCATATATCAAATCTTCCCCAAAGGTGTAATTATGCACACCAGGTGTTCGATGTTTTGCTTGACATACAAAATGAACCTTAAAAATTATGAAAATTTAATTTTGTATTTTTCAATATGTTTATGGATGTTGGTAGAAATATTAAAGGAAATTATGATGCAAAAAAATTATGAAAATTCTTCGAAGTTGACTGAACGATAAAAGAGACTATAGGGCATATTTGATTTGTAATGAAGAAGTGTACACATTGTGCTCTAAGAAACTTGAAATGATGTGTTTTATTTTATATTGTGAACCTTATATGATAAGAATTGGATTAACAAGAATAAATCAAATAATGTTTGGGCTATGGATTGGATATGTTAAATATTTTAACTTAAAATCGAATGAGACTTCATTTATGATAAATGATTAGAATGGGCTGCTATGATGCTTATGAATTGGGTTAAGGTTAAGTTTTCCTTGGATTTTTAACATCCTTATGATGATACTAATATTATAATAATGATATTTTATATTGTTACATAGATACGACTTATTGCATTTAATTTTATGCACTAGTGTAGTAGTTATGCATTCACTGAACTATTTTGCTCACGATTCCTATGTTATGTTTTTTTCAGATAATGAAATGTCACTGCCAAATCTAGGAGGTCGGATGGGGTTAACAAGGGATGCGTAAACCATAATTTTGGTCAAATCAAAATGGGGTAATTTAATCTTACTTATCCTTTGAGCATGTTTGAATAAGCATGATTACTTTAAAATTTTGAAAATTTTGTAGTGTTATGGCTTCATGATGATATTGAAAAAGGATACTTGTGTTTATAGTTTGGTTAAGGCAAATATTGTTTGACTCACTTTGACTTTCAAACTAAATTATGAATAACTGGGTTGGGGTTTGTCATGGCCAGTGTTGCCATATATAAAACACTTCCCACCAAAGTTTTCCCAGCGCTGCCCCTGTTGTCCTCGTCCCTGCTGTCCATTCCCACCTCCCCCTTGGCCCTGTTGGCCCTGCCTAAACTGCTGCTAGCTCTACTGGCCCTGATGCCCCTATTGGCCCTGATGGCCATGCTGACCCTGCTGGCCAGGCCTAAAACCTCCCTAACCCTGATGAAAAACCCCTGACCTGAATCGTTTAGAATCCCCCTGCTGGGAACTCTGATCAACCTGCCTCTGGTGACCCTGAGTTGGTTGTGCCCCGCTGGCACTATTACCTCCTGTCCTGCTCAGCTGGCTGGACTCCCCCGCTCATTTGCTCCCATTCATATGGAAGCGGTCGCCCTGGCAATGCAGCAGTACTGCATTAAGCACATCCGAATAGGTTTGTAATGAGAGGTTACTCCGAAGATGCTGCCTGATCCTCCAGGTGAGGCCATCCATGAACATCTGAATGCGCTTCACCTCAGTAGGCACCTCATCCGATACCATGTTTTCCAATCGCGTGAACTCCTCCTCATATTCCATAACTATTCTCCCTTCCTGGGTGAGGTCTAAAAGTTTCCACCTCATCTCAGTCTTGACGGCGAAAGGAAAGTACTTGCGGTCGAACTGCACCCAGAAATCATTGATCGACATCAAATCTCCCTCCTCAGCAGTAGTAGTGGACTCCCACCACTGTAAGGCTTCCCCTCTAAGCTTGAAGGTAGCCAAAACTTGCCTCTAAACTTCAGTGCACTCATACATACGAAGGTGTCTCTATATGTCCTTCTTCCACTGACTAGCAATAACCACATCTGAACTGCCCATGAACTCTGGGGGATATACCCTCTGAAAGGACTCTCTCACTCTTTCCCATGCAGTGGGAAACAGATGCACTGGAACTGGTGCTATTGCCTGAGCTTGGGGTGGGGCCTGTTGCACCATCTCTATGACTACATTCACCGCTTGTGCAACTATTGATGCAACCTCTGTTGCCTTCATTATCCCTTGAGTCCGCACTGCTGGCTGTTCTGGTTGGGCCTATCTGTTTCTTGGTGCACGTCGAGGAGGCATCTAAGATGAGAAATAATTTTATTAGTCCACAGTCATTATTAAATCTCAAAGAGCTGAAGACGAAATCGTAAAAATTAAGATCACAACAGTCCTAAAGATAGGGCGCTATATCAAAGGATGCAAGGCTGAAAACATAGTAAGCCGTATAGATCCTAAAGGACTCTAGAACCTGATGCTCTGATACCACCTGTGGTACCCCACCCAATTAAATATCGGGTGATCAGTCCTTTATAAAATTTTGAACATAATGTTCGGTTGGTTCATTCTTAGCATCATTGTCGAAAACATAATAACCTTATTAACCACCTAATAATTAATTAAGCTAGTGTCAAAATATTTTCCCTTTTTAATATAATATTTCAATTTTTAATCCAAGAATACAAACATCAATCATTCACTACAACTACTTAATGTAAATAGAAAATCTGAAGCACAAACTGAAATAGAAAAAACTGGATAAAGCATTCCAGATTTAAAACGTTAAATCAAGTACCATGAGAACTAAAAATCCAACTGAAATGAAAATAAAATAAACCGAATAAAATCTCAAATAATTATCTAAGGAATGGGCGACACATTCCCTAAATAGAAAGTCTAAACAGAACGAAAATGAAATGATGGAGGCGTTTAATGCAAAGACCTACAGCTTCCACAACAGCTGCAGCACGCCAAACAATCCGAATTTCTAAGGCTGGTGACCCTGTGGCTGAGGACCTGATATAATACATATATATATCAAGAGAGAGAAGAAATTCAAGAAACGGGTGAGAGCCCGATGTGTAAAAATATTTGTTTTAGCAAGTATTTAAAATTTGCAATAAAGCAAGTATCAAATGCATGTTAGTTCGAACTCTGACATGAGATTCTCACCTCTCATCTATAGTGCACGCCTAACGTACATCTATTCTCACCTAGCCATACGTAACACTTCTAACTAGATAACTATTTATACTTCTCGTTATACCTCGTAATAGTGACCCGTGATTCCCAGTTTGCCACATTATTAATAACATCATTTATTAATCCGTTCAAGTGTTATCATACCAAGTTAAGTATTCATAGCTTACATCACTTAAGACTATACTATCCTAATGACCTACAATTATCTCACAGTAGGAATAACAAAGTTATATATATGCATTCACCACTATAATATACATATACTAATACAGCACACGAAGGCTAAACCTGTAGTGTATTGCATACTCTGCTATCATGTCCCAATACATCTCGTACTCTAATAAGGACCGTTAGTTCGGAAGTCTCCTATGAACCATATACACAAAACACACATAGTTGCGAAGAACATAGTTCATATACCTATGGGTCACGTAGATACCTACGCTCCCAAAGTCAGCTGACCTATCAACTCATAAATAAGTCTTCACAGTACTATGTTCTGAGATACGAGTTAAATATCCCCCCGAAGGTCACCCAGGATAAGACCGTCTCTACACAATCCCCCGTGATATCAAGTAGCTAGGTATCTCATACAAATAATATTAAATAAGTAATAGGTATTCACACATCCTATTAATATTTATAGGTATTCTCCCCAACCTTCATGTATATATTCCATACGTATTTCATTCTCAATATTACATATTTTATAGTATTACTAAGTTACCACAATTCTTTAGTAATCTCCAAAATAACTCTTCTTTTTTGGGTTAATTTAAGTATAAACTCACATACTTTCTTGTGGGCCTGCCTCGTTTCAATTCTGTTAATTGGTAATTTCCCTCACTCGTAAAAACTGGAAAATTACAAAACTTCCCTTAAGAAATTTTCTAGAAATTCACCTTGTTGCTCGAACCAGATGGCATGTCGTTCGAATGACTGCCACGTGTCGCTCGAGCAACTTCACGCGAGATGTAATATTGCTTGAACGACTTTGCGTGAGATCTTCAGTTTCGTCTCCTACCCAGAATTCCAGCGTTTTTCCACCACATTTAACCCTAAAACCTCTAAATTAACATCCTAAACTCCAACCAATCAATCCCCAATCGAATTCCAACAATGATACATGGATTCTAACATCTTAACATCATTATATCATTTCAAATCATCATAGAATTATGAAATCCCAAAATTTTTCACTAAAGCCCTAGTTCTTTAATTTCTTATTCAAGAACACAAGTTTCCCAGATTCGTTCTTCACATAAGTTCATCAGGTAATTACACCATTCTACACCCTCCTAATTTCCCTCTAATCTCTCATCTAAGTTTTGCAGATGATATCATCACATTCACAAATGGAAGTAGAAGAAGCTTAAATAAGTTAATGGATTTGCTCATAAATTATGAGGAGATGTCAGGCCAGCTTATAAACTCCAAGAAAATCTCCTTTACAGTTGATACTAAGCTTTCAAAAGAGATAAGATCTTCCATTGAATCGTTGTTAAAGCTAAAAGAAGCAAAATTCTGAATTAAATACTTAGGTTGCCCTCTATATAGGGGTAGAAGGAAGATAACAATATATGAAGGCCTTTTAGCTAGCATCAGATTTAAAATACAAGGATGGAATTCCAAATTTCTATCTCAAGGGGGAAGGCTTATCCTTATTAATCATGTGTTATCATCTATACCTTTATATCTGCTTGCAGCTTTATCTCCTCCTAAGGCCATCATTAGAAGGCTTCATAGCTTGTTTGCAAAATTCTTTTGGGGTTATAGGCACATGGAGGATAGAAAATATCAATAGATTAAATGGGATTCAGTTTGTAGACCAAAAATAAGAAGGGGTATTAGGTGTTCAAAATCTTGAAGACATTGTCAAGGAATGTAGTTGCAAACTTTTCTGGAAATTGAGTAATGTTGAAGGTTTATGGGGATCTTTTTATCTCAAAAGTACAAATTAAATATCTGGTATGGTACTAATGGATCACAAACAATAAAGAGAATTAGGTCAGTGCATGGAATTGAAGATAATCAAATTATTGAGTGTAACAATTCTTTGGTCTTGAAACCATCTATCACAGGGGATTTCAATTTCTCTTCTGCAGGGGAACTTTGTAGGGAAAAAAATCAAGCTTCTCAATCATCCAAATTCATCTGGTGTAAGTTTTCTCCTAAGAAAATTTCCATATTTTCTTGGAAATTAATTCACAATGCTATTCCACTTGATATACAAGTTCAAAAGATAGGTATATACATAGCTTCAAGTTGTAGGTGCTGTATGAATTACGAGGAATCAATTGATCATTACTTTCTTAATGGCCCCATAGCAAGCTCAATTTGGTAATGGTTGAGCAGAGTGTTTGATATTAATCTCAACTTCCATTCTTCTAAAGAAATGATGTTATCATGGTGGATGAAGAATTCTTAAAAGGATTTTCTCAAATGTATCATCAACATAATCCCCCTTATCACCTTTTGGGTTTTATGGAAATCAAGAAATGAAGCTTTCTTTGATGCGGTGGAAATTAATGTTCATAGAATAATTTCCCAAATTATGGAAGCTACTAATGAAATTGCTAGTGGTATAACTTTCAAGAGCAGGCCTAATAAGGAAGATCTGGATATTATTCAAACTTTCAATATCAAGATTAAGCTACAGCATCCCTCTTTTAATATTCTAAGGTGGTTAAGACCTGCTTCAAATTTTATAAAATTAAATGTGGATGGTTCTTCCAAAGGTAATCCAGGGCATAGTAGAGTAGGAGGTATAATTCGAGATGAACATGGAAGATTTCTAGGAGGTTTATTTGGGTATGTTGGATGGTCTACCAGTATGTATGCAGAGATTGAAGCTCTTGTAAGCTGCATTAAACTTTGTATCAGCAGTGGCTATGATAAAGTGATTATAGAATCAGATTCTAAGGCTTCGGTCCAGTATAGTCTTAATCAATAGAAGCCTCCATGGAGATTGAGAGGCCAAATATCAGAAATTCATAATCTCTTAAGAACACAAGGTTTTGAAGTTCAACATATATGGAGGGAGCTAAATTCAGCAGCAAATTGTATGGTTAATTATGCAATTTAATCTAACTCAACACATTTTTCCCACAATTATAAGGATCTCCCCATTTTAGTTAAAGGCTGCATCAATTTAGATAGATTAGATGTTCCTAATGGTAGATTTTATCATTAATTATTGTAATGGGGTTTCTTATAAAATCCCAATTTTTAGATTTCTCGAAAATCGATCCATTGGGCTCAATAATCGATTCATTTTTCTTTTATTTCTAGAGCTTGTACATGCCATCTAGGAGAGGCTTTTTCTCCTAAATAATTTCTAGTAAAATGTGTGGGGGTACCGTCCCTCTTCCCCCCAAAAAAACATGGAGGGATTCAATTAGATAAATCTCAGATTCGATTTATACATCCTAACTCTCCAATTTTCATCCCTTTTATGAACCGAAACATGTTTATAACATTCCTATACTAACATGAGTATGATAAATGCTAAGGTACAATAAGTAATAAACACTTGCCTCAAATTAGTCGTCTGATTTCTTGACATTGTTGGTATGGGTGTGTTCCCCTCGTCACGATCTACACGGTGGTGGTCGTGGCTGCGCAAGGTGGTGCTAATCGAGCCTTCCCTCTTGGAAATTGGTTCTTCCTCACACTTTCTATGGCCGTTTTTACTTTCTGTATCTCTTAAACCTAATGGACTTCTTTTGGCTGATAAAAATAACTCCTAATTTTCCTCCATTAATTAAGCCCAAAAATACAATTTATCATAATGCCCTCTGGGGGTGCCGGTTAGGCCTAAAAATGTCTCGGGACCCAAACTAAACACCAGGGTATGCTATTTTGACTATTTCGACCCTTTCGAACTCAACGGTACAATCGAAATGACCATATAAGTTACTAAAATAATTAATATATTTATTACATTAATTTAGTCCCGACACGCCTCGCACGCGCGTCTGACTTAAATTACTAAACAATCGTATTTCTTATTCCTGACAATTTTTCGAAGTGTATAGTTCCATATTACATATCACACAGTAATATTCAATCAATAAGTATTAACCTTAGCATGTTAGTTAATATTTATTTTAAATCTGGACTAATCAACAATTAAATTCTCACATTTTAATTCAATTAATCCCACAATAATAATTAATCTCATAATTATTTAAATCGTAAAAATATGGGGTATTACAATGGTGTTAACCTATTATGGGATTGTCCAATAAATCCTAGAAGTCGATTATTTACATTTCACAGAAACCCTATTCTATTGTGACTGGGTGAAGGTGGAGGATTCTGTGAATGCTTGTAAAGTTGATCCTGACTCTAAACATGTCATGGTAGATTTATCAAAGATGAAGGGTAAAGATCACATGGTCGACAAGCCTTTTAGTTGTGTTATTTAGAACATAAAGAATGCATTCTACTCAAAGTGCATAAATGATGAAAATTGGTGTACTGTTGTGTATACACCAAAGGGTTTGACTACTCAAGCAGATGCATTAAAGGCTTCTAAATAGTTCTAGTCTGCTGTTGATGACAACCCTAATTTGGAGGATCTTTCAGTTGATGTAGAGGAAGACTGAGTATTAAAATAGTATTTTTTGATAATCCTATTTGGATCCTATTATTATATTGTCTCTTGACAATCCTATTTGTATCAAAATTGCATAATATTATGATATTCACACTATATTGGAGCTTTAGTTTGATTTATGAATATTTGGATCGAATTATGAATGTTTAGGGTCACAAACACCTCGGATGAGATGTCTTACGAGTGTATTTATCTTGAGCCCTATTTTCTAGTACGAGGTATAGTTGGTTTTTCATGTTATTGCGGGTGAGTTTCTGTTCGACCTCTTTTATTTTTCTTCAATAAAACTTATGGGGGTTTCGTCCCACTTGCCAAAGAATATCACGAGTTAATAAAATATGTCATGTAAATTGAATCCATCCTAATCATCCCATATGGTAAAATTATGATGATCATGTAAATTTAAACTTGATAAAAACGGTTGTTTTCATAAGTACATCTTGTTTTCATTAACCGCAACATCTTTTGTGTCATTTCTGCATTACACTAGCTTGTTTAGCCTATACGACATTTGACTTGCCTCAAAGAAAAAGTAAATCTTGTTTTCATTAACCACAACACTAGATGAATCTTAAAAATTAATTATTATATGTTAAAAATTCAAAATTTACGTTGGAAGTATCTTTATGGAGAGAGAAACAAATGAATTTACAATTATTTCCCATGTCTTTAAAAAAATGGTTTCTATATTTAAAATATATAATTTTTTTTTAGGGGAGAGGGTCTCTAAAATGTCACGACTAATTCAATTAATTAAGTAGTTAGGATGTTTTTTTACATTGGACTTTGTTTTCTTAACTAATTTTGATATACTTTAATACATCAACATCGATGTCTAGTTTGGCTAATAAAATAATTAACTTAACAAGGAAATTATAAGGTTAGTATTTCGTTGGCTATTGTACACATTGTTGTGTATTCAAGTGATGCGGTTGTTTAAATTATAAAGAGTTAGAATAAATGAAATTCACACAAGCTTTTATACAAGTAACGGATCATGGATTAAATTATAGGAAAGAAACTTATGCTTTGCACTTATTTATTATTGAAACTGATGTTCAAAACAAGGGTTGGGACTAGAAATTATTTAAACACAAACACTAATTGCAGAGATGTCTCCAAAATCGTCTTTTATTCTAGATATAGACATTGGCATTGATGCAGTAGCCAACTTATTAGTAACAGCCCATCCCAATCCATGTATATGTCAGTTAAGTTACACGGATGAAAATAAATGGGCGGACAATTATGTCATAGATACGAAAAAGGCCGCCGATGGTAGTTCTGACTAGCTGTAATGGGGCGCTCAGAATTTCACTGGTGGGCAGAGTTGCGTTGCAGGAAGCGAGTGGTGTGTTGACGACAATGTTGCAGCCCGAGAGTACACCCTGGACAAGGAGCGGAAGAGGGCCCAAAATTATGGAAAATACTCCAGATGCATTGGTTGTTGCATTTGCCACATTTCTACCTCCACACTGCAATTGCACTTGGGCATCTGCAACAACAACAAGATGTGGTTAGAAATTCTGATATATATATATATATATATATATATATATATATATATATATATATATATATATATATATATATATATATATATATATATATATATATACAGGGGGAGGTTTAAAAGTGAACCAAAAGAATGAACTTTTTAATGAACCTACTAAGATATCAAAAATTCATCCTTAATTTCTTGTTGTAATTGGTCCGCGCCAGCGGGGGGATTGAAAAATTATTCATTGCCGCTGGCGCGGACCAATTATAACAAGAAATTAAAAATAAATTTTTTAATGTCTCAGTAGGTTCATTAAAAAGTTCATTCTTTTGGTTCACTTTTGAACCTCACCCTATATATACATATATTGTTCATGCATGTTAACCATGCATCAACAACTCTAAAAGCTTAACCCGTAAGATAGAGAGGGTAAGTAACATACTAGCGAAAACTGGGGTTGACGCGCCATTCACACCAATATTTCCATTGACAGTACATAAAACAGTTCCATTGATACGCATGAGACTGAGATTAGGCGGTATTACAACCTGGGCTCCAACTTGTGAGGACGCCATTGCACAAACCAACAGAGAAATGAAGAGAATCGATTTCATGGCCATTGGCTCTAGTGATTGATTGATATGACTCAGTCAAGTGGTTGCAAAGCTAACTGTGCGTGGCCTTGGAAACTTGTACATTCAATGCTCTCCTTGTAAGTCCTTTTATAGCAAGATCTTGGCCATGCACGATGCTCTATCTCTCTCTCTCTCTCTCTCTCTCTCTCTCTCTCTCTCTCTCTCTCTCATTTACTTAAGTGTGGGCTTAAACCTAATGCACCCCTAAGCTTCAACTACGCTTATTTATTAATTGGAACCTATAGGGTTTGCCCTTTTTGGGAGGTTTGGAGAAGGCCTCAAGGATTCTTTAATTCTTACCTTTTTTTTGGAAAAAAAAGCCATGACATTGTAACATAAAAAGAAAACTGTGAAATTAATGTGAAATGAAACTCAATAGTGGAAAAATAAAAAGATTGAGCTTACGGAATCCTTTTTTTATAAATAAACAATATATTAAGACCAAACTGTTAAGGAAGCGAAACACGTATACAATAGTATTCATTACATCTAAAGAAAGAGAAGAGACCAAACAATGGTCTCAACCCGAAAACAACCAGAACTACGAGTCTTCATGCAAATCATTCACAAACTCTAAAAAGTTAGGAAGAGATGCGTTATGTCCCTCCTTAATCCAACGCAAAAAGGTACTCGAAAAAATGTAGCGAATTTTAGATGGTGTCGTCTCCCTACCTTCAAAGCACACAATCCATTCAAATGTATTAAGAATGAAATAATTATAATTCAGAGAATCAATTCATTTTAAACTAAATTCAAATATCAATTTTTAGCACAAAACAACTCCATCGGAACACAATCAATTAATTCCCTCTCTCCTCATATCAGTGTACCATTGATATAGTGTTATAGAGACAATATATAAATTGATACAAAACCTATTGAATAAAACAAACTTTGAACGCCCTATATGTCTTTTAATTACTTCTTTTCTGCAAACACAATTACAGCACATAACGGAAAATTGATACAAATAATTATGGGTTAATTACACTCTTTCCTTGAACTTTATCGCATTTTTCACTTTTTTGGCACTATAGGTGAGAAGTAGGCAAAGTGAAAAATGGGGCATAGTTTAGTGGAAAAAGTGTAGTCAACCTAATATTTTTTGTTATGGCAGAGTCCAGAAAACATATAGACGTTTGATAATTCAACCTTGTTTGGCACTATATGTGACAAGTAACCGTTGAATCATAACCTTTGTCATAAAGTCCACAACTAACCTCCATAAATGTCTCTCTCACAAGCCCCCTTGTAAAATCTACCTCCACCAGAAGGCACCTAACAAAAAATAATTTCACCACATAACAAAACTAAAAAGAAAACACTTTAATAAAATATTCCGTGTGATAATTTTCATGTTAGGGGAACACCCTTTGTACTCACTTTCATTTTAATGCACGGAGTAAATAAAAATACAAAACAATGGTACAACATGTGTTGTATTTCAATTTCTACGAATATGATTTCTCAATTTCTAATGTAAATTCGTGCCCAATTCACTACTGTAGTTTTTGCTTGGGTGATATTATACCAACAACACACTTCATATTCATGTTACAAATAATCATATAATAGTAAAAAAAATTTGGTTGTTTTTTAACCACATCCAATAGTTAAGAAATCACAATATCAAAACAAGTTAAACCAAACATAAGCACATATTCGCAAATATATAGTTATTTATCGACAATGGCTTATCACATTAAACCCTCTTGTAATCATTCAAATAAATACATATGTAAATAATATAAAATGACAATCAGATAAGTAATATTGATATGAGTTCCAAATACATCCTTAATAATTCACCAAGTGATGTGACAACTAGAAAATGGTGAATTGTAGAGGACAATACAAAAACCCATGTCATATTTCCATCATCCATGTCGGAGTGACATAAATCATAAAACATGTCTAAAAATCGTATTTAATCATTACAAGAATAAAAATATCATGGCAAAAAACATGTAGATCAGGTAGTAAAGAAAACAACGTAAAACTTTTGAATAATCCTTAGAATAATCCAGTAAGAGGTCAATAATACAAATTAATAACAAATAAAAAGGTGAGAAAGCCTTTATTCGAAACTCCATCCGAAGAGATTGCAACCCTTAATTTTTTTCAATTGTGGAAGTGCCACATCCCATCATTTTCGTACGTAGCAATGGTAACCACATTAATATGATAATAGTACATCACCTATAATAATCCTTTATTTGAAACTGAAGTTTAATTAAACATGGCTCCTAAGAACCTTATTTATTACATTCATAAGTCTGCTGCAAAAAAAATAAAAATAAAAGGAAATTACACGTAATCTTTACATCAGCCGATAAGCGATGGTACATATTATTAATGTGATTTTTGCCTACCTTGTTAAGCAAAACTAGGCACTCAATACCCTGAGTCCAACATACCAAATAACACTGTCGTGGGTAGAACGATAGTTTATTCCGTAGTTATAATGTAATTTAAAAACAGGTCCAATGAAATCAGATTAATCTGAAATCATTGGTTCAAAATCAACAAAAGGTTTTTAAAATCAAATAAAGTTTAACTTATTGTGAACTACACAACTGAGTTAAAAATGAGAATAAAATATATGGGGCTATCAGACAATGATATGAATAATTGGCATATTCAAGGTAATTATTTGAAATAATACCGAAATAGAAGTTACATACTTGGATAAGGGCTTTGATTTTTAATTTGACTTGTCTTGTTATGGTTGAGGATCGAGATTGTGTGAAATTTAGAAAAGTAATAAGTAAGGCTATTTGGTTCAGAATTAATACAATTATATAAAGTTTAATTGCATAATAAAAATAACTTTTGGATTTTATTTGTAATATTCTATTTCATTTAATTAGTTAGGTTTCTAAGTATATTTGAAAATGGATGTAATAGACTTTTTTGTCCCTAATATCAGCAGAAACATATATATGAAGTCTAGTGTCAAAATTCACAAGTTGGAAAAGTTCTGGGGTTTATGTGCAAAGTAACTTTTGTGTTTTTAAATCCCATTTCTAAGGTTTCAAAGAAAATGGTTTCTAGTTGGACAAACAATGTGATGTAATATACCATTATGACTAGAAAACTAAAATAATTTTTTTGAAAAACATTTCGGAATTTTTTTATTTGCATGCACCCTAATATTCATACGCACGCATGTTAAGTTCACTCGCGCGCATGTGGACCACTTCATCTTCAACCTCTTAATTTTTTACTTTAGGTTTCCAAAGACTGACCGTTGATTATATCATGTATCGAATATAATTTTAAATCATTCAAAAGTCATTCTTCCTAATTTTTCATGAGGAATCCAAATATATAACTTTAAGGGATTGACATTGATGGTAGCCTCATATCCTGTTTCTGTAAAAGGTTGAAAATTTTGACTTGATATTTCTGATTTTCTGGGTAAATTCGAACTACAGACTATACATGATTTTATTTTTGGAAAATTTTAGAAAAAACAGGTTATGATTTATGTTTTTAATTAATAGTTCAGAAGGAGAATTTTAACTCTAAAAGTTTTCAAATTGATCAAGGTCAGCAACACAGAATCCACAATTGAAGCTCAAGATTTAATGGAGTCTTCTAATTATTGATCTAGTTCAGTGCCAAACTAATGTGAATTCTTACATGTAAAGGTTAAAAACAATCCAAGGTTAGTGTAGAAACATAATGAAATCAAGAAAATTATGTTTGACACATAAATTGTTAAGATACCAAAACTTTCAAATTTTGCTCTTGATTTTTGAATAGTAATTGGGTACATTTTGTGGTGGTAATAAGGGCCTTCTATAGGGTTGAAGATGGTGAGTTGATTGGTTGTTTGAGGGGTGGATTTTAGATGTTTATTGTAAGAGTTTTATTATAGGATAATGTCTACCACATAGTTTCATATGGTTTTCCACGTGCTAAGGTCTAGTGGATGTCTAGGTGTATTATAAATCAAGAAGGGGGGTTGTGTAATAATTTTGGCTTAAGTATTAGATCCCTAAGTACTTTCGGTTTAAGTAAATAGTCATTTATCTACATTTTTAAAAGTTTTAGGTATTAAAATGAAAATGTACAAACTTATGAATGTAAATCAGGGTACCTGTAGTTAATTTTTATTTATTTATAGGATGTGTGCATAAATAAGGTTAGCGTTTGGAATTGGTTTATAGGTTTAAACAATGTTTTGAAATTTTTAGGGTCACTTTTGAAATTATTATAATTTAAGGACCTTCTATGTAATTTGTGGTTTCCTTTCTTTATAGTTGGATAATAAATAAAATTATTACTTTTTATCGTTCACGTATTGGCATAAGATATTTCTAATTTGTTATCGATGAGTAGTCATGGTTCCTATACAAAAGTAAACTAGCGATGTCATAGTTTGTTCGTATGTTCCGGTTGTTACAATTTTCTAAGAAAAAACAAATCTTCCTCCAAATTACCTTGAAAGAGTTTAGGGTAGTGTTGTTTCATTGTAATTTTTATTTCCAAGGTGGTTTCTTTAGCTCCATGATGCTGCAAAAGTACTTTGACTAACGAAATGGTTTTGTCACGAAGAACCTTATCATGAAAGTTTAATATCCTAATAAGTTTTTCTGCAAAGTTGTGATTAGATTGTATGGACATTTCTTTCTAGGTGATGATATGTCTTGGATCTAGTATGTATTTTGATAATTGTGATACGTGAAATATGTCTTGTATTTTTTTCTAATTCAATGGGTAGTTCTAAATGATAAGCTACTGCCCCTATTCGATCTGTGATTTCAAAGGGTCCCACTTATTGTGGTGATAGTTTTCCTTTTCTGATGAATCGTATGATAGCCTTGCTTGGTGATATTTTTGAAATACTTGATCCTTTACCTAAAATTCCAAGGGGTTCCTTCTGTGATCTGCGTAACTCTTCTGTCTATTTTAGGCTTCCTACAATCTTTCCCTATTTAAACGTATCTTTTTGGTGGTCTCTTCTATTATCTATGGTACAAAGATACTACTTTCTCCGAATTCATTTCAGCATAATGGAGAGTGACACAGTCTCCTATAGAGTTCTTCGTAAGGAGCAGTCTCGATGCTGGCTTGGTAACTGTTGCTTTAGGAGAAATCAATTTGTGCTAAGCAATCTCTCTAATTTCTGGCCAAATTTGCAGCACATGCGCGTAGCATATCCTCAAGTGTTTGGAGTTGCCTTTTGGATTCCCCATCAGTTTGAGGATAGAAAGTGGTACTTAAATGTTACTTGGTGCCCATGGCGTGTTGTAATGCTTGCCAAAAATGTCCCACAAATTGAGAGTCAGAGTCCGACACTATGGATAAAGATACCCAATGGAGTCTGATGATTTCTCGAATATACAACTCACTAAGCCTTTAGAGAGAATAAGTGGTTCTGACTCGTAGAAAATGTGATGACTTGGTTAAATGATCTATGATTACCCAGATTGAGTTATAACCATGTAATGTCGTGGGTAGGCTAGTGACAAAGTCCATGATAATATGATCCCATTTCCACACTAGAATAAGGAGAATTTTTGCAATCCTCACTGTGATACATCTTCGTACTCCCTGGATGTATGATGAATTTACAATGTTGTTCTTATTATGAAATTTCATCTTTTAGCGCGAGGTTGGAAGATATGCATATTTAGTTTTTATATCGTAATCCAATTTTCTAGTTATAAGTCTAATCTTTCTTTCATTTTCCATTTTTATGTCTTGTTGTTAGGTTTTAAGGAAACTGTCAGTAGATTGTTTCTCTATTATCCTTTTTCGACGAGTTGGGGGTGTCGTAATACTTCAGAGAATAATGGGAATTCCTGCAATTTCCCTTTGTAGGTTATATTACTCCAAGATAGTCATAACTTCTTATGAAAACATTCCTATTAAACTTCCACTTGTTTTTTGACTGAGTGCATTTAGTACAATATTTCGTTTACCGGAGTGATATTGTAATAGAAATTTGTAATCATATAAGAATTTAATCCATCAATGTTGCCGAAGATTTAGATCTTTTTGGGTAAATATAAACTAAAGATTTTTATGATCTCAAAATACTTGAAACTCTTCTCTATAAAAATAACATCTCGAGATTTTTAATGCGAAAACTATTGTAGGTGGTTCTAAATTGTGAACTGGATAGTTTCGTTCACGAGACTTTAATTGATGGGAACTATATACGATTACCTTCCCTAATTGCATAAGTACACATCCTAATACTTTCAAAGAGTCATCCATCTATACTTCATAACCAACATCACTTGAAGGTATTGTAAGCATAGGGGTAGTAGTTAATTAATCCTTCAAGGTCTATAATGCTTGTTTTCATTTGTTTGTCCATTAGAATCATACATCCTTACGATTTAACTTCTTTAAGGGTAACACAATTGTTGAGAATCCTTCCACAAAATGTCTGTAATAACCTGTGAGTCCTAAAAAACTTTGAATTTTTACAATGGTAGAAAGTTGTGGCCACTCAATTACGGTTGTGGTTTTTTATGGATCAACCTTTATTCTTAATTCGGTAATTACTTGTCCTAGAAATTTTACCATTAGAAAATTTCATTTATTTTTCTTTGCATAGAGGTGGTGTTACCTTAAAGTTTCTAACATAATCTATAAATTTTGTTCGTGATCTTGCTTGGTTTTAAAATATCCTACAATATCATCTATATATATGATCTAAAAATGATTGAAATACTCGATGCATTAAATTCATAAAATTTATAGGTGCGTTTGTCAATCCAAAAGATAACCAAACATTCAAAATGTCCATAAAGAATTCGAAATGCAGTTTTTATATATTTTCTTCTCTCACTCGTAAGTGATGATATCTGAACCTTAAATATAATTTTGAAAATACCTTTGCGCCTCGTAATTGGTCAAACAAATCACCTATTTTAGGTAATAGGTACTTATTTATTTTTGTGACTTGGTTTAATTTGTAGTAATCAATGCACAATCAGAATGTTCCATCTTTCTTCTCGATGAATAATATTGGTGCTCTATAAGGGGTGGTACTCAATTGGCTAAATCCTTTTGCTAATAATTCATCGAAGTGGGTTCTTAGTTCTCGTAATTTTAATGGTGCCATTCTATTTGGAAGTATAGAGATATGGAAAGTATTTGGTAGGAGGTTGAACTCTATTTCTCTTGGTGGTGGAATACCGGGCAATTCTTTTGGAAAAATGTCCTCATACTTATCTAAAATTGAAAGAGAGTAGGATGCCATGCCACATGTATTTTCAAATTGTTGTCCCTGAAAAGAAAATACTTTAGTTTGAGGATTTCTAAAAATTACTTTCTTTGTATGACAATCAATATAAGCAAAATTTACTGACAGGGAGTCCATTCAATTGATAAGAACAAATCCCTTGATATCGAGTACTACCAAATTAACAGTAATATCTCATCTTTCTAGTTCTACCCTATAGTTTTTATAAACATGATTGGCCAATACTATATCACTGGTTGACATGCTTATAGATAAGGGATAGTCTAAAGGACATGGAATTAATTTCAATAATTCCATGAAGTTATTACTAACAATTGAGTCTGAAGATCAAGAATCAATTAATACACGTGTCATAAGATTTTTGAAAAGAAATGTTACCTTCAGCGACATCTTGATTATTTGAGTTTGTTAATATGTTAAAATTCTGATCTTGCGTCCTATTTCCTGGTATTAGTTTCCATTCCCACATAAATATGGGTGGTAAGGAATAAGTAACATTTTCCATCAAGATTGAGAACCTTCCTTTGGAACTATATCATGGGTATCTGAAATTAAAGAGATCTACCTAGGTTTCCTAAGGATGACTGGATTGGGTTGGGATTGTGCTTAAGAAATCTTAGCCATTGGGGCCTAATATGTCTCGATTCATTGCATTCATGACAATGGATCTTAATCCCACTTTCTTTATATTTTATTTGGTTGTACGTATGACCATCTTTAGGTTTGAAAAAGGGGCGATCCCCGACTCCATTATTTAAAAGGAAGCTTCGAAATTATTTTGGGGAATTGGGGTTGGCTTATGGAAATTACTGCTTGATGCCGAGTTTTGTTCAATAAAGGTAGATATTTCTATGATCTTACCAAAGTCTAGGATTTGTAAGGCAATAAGAGAGGTCTTAATACTAATCTTTATTCATCTTTCAAAATGCTTGTATTTCTTAGTGTCTTAGTTTTCATATTCCTTTGCATATCGAGACAATTTTTGGGAATGTGCCTCATACTGAGTTATCATCATCTGTTATTGTTATAATCCTAGAAATTCTACCAATAATTTTCTCGTGTTTCTTCTCAGAAATACTTTTTGAAAAATATCTCCTCGAATTGATCCCAAGTTAATCTTTTGATATGTTGAGTACGTCCTACTAGCTACCACCAGTACTCAGCTTCTCCTTCAAAAAGATTTTTTTATAAGCCTACCCCTAAGTTCAATTACTATATCTACTCTATTTAGTATCTTCAGAGTTTATATAAACCATTTCTCTGCCTTATGAGCCTCGATTTTTTTATAAAATATTGGGGGTCTCTATCAGAGAAATTCCTTCAGGGCATTAATTCTGTGAGCCTTAGTAAATATTTTGGTACCTGCTTCACATGGAGTACTTAGCTACACGTGGTTTAATATTGTTAGTTCTTGTAAACATTGGATTATGTTTTCGGTAACGGTGGGAGGAGTTGGTAAAACATGTTCCTCTTGTTGTGCTCTTTTTGCTAGGGAATTTGAGGTTCGTATTTTCATCATCATATATGATAAACAACTAAAAAAATAAAATAACGAAAAGTATTATACATAAATAAAACCAGTTAGATTATCCAGGATACGATAGAGTACATTAAGTTCCTAAGAGATATGAACTTTAGGAACTATGATCAGTATACACGTATAATTGATGCATTAACTACTTCTACATATGACGTAACGTCATCTTGTCATACTAATTACCATTACATACCATGTAACCTCATCTTGCCACTTCATCATACCATGCTTGACAAAATATAACACACCTTCTTTCATGGGTTATTTATCTACATTCTCCCTTTATATCATTCTCTTTCTTGTGGGTTCAACCTATCTGAGGTATTACCTGGTCCGTTTTTGCCCTTGAGTCTCTGGTACTTGAACTTGATAAATATGTGGAAATTTTTATATATGGTATGTCCCATCTATAGTTATTAGGGGATACGGGAGGAGTCATGTGTAGTTCTTCTTTTGGAGATACATCCTAGGGTAAATGAATGGCTTATTGTAGAACTCATGATCTTACAAAAACCTACAAGCTTGTTTGGATGCCCGATCCTCACCCACCAGTCGACACAAAACTAGGTTATATTTTATGATGGATGTTACTATCACCCACTCCCCATCTACATCTCGGATAATTTCGCATAACTTTTTATAACCCTCGTCCCTTATGTTCTGCCTTAGATGTGCATGGTTAATGGCTTCAATATTGAAATAGATGTTGTCCTAGGCATTCATAACTACAAGAAAAATTTTCAGTAACGTAACATTATAAAGACGTTACGAAATTAAAATAGCTATATATATTCTAAAGTTCCGTATAGGAATAATAAACTCAGCGCTCACTCTGATACCAACTTGTCACATCCCAAAATCTCCATATGTACCAATCGTAACCACATTAATATGATAATAATACATCACATATAACAATTGTTTATTTGAAACAAACTTTATTTAAACATGCCACCAAAGGACCTTATTTATTACATTCATAAGTGTGTTGCAAAATTTTTTAAAATAAAAGGAAATTAGACATAATCATTACATCAGCCGATAAGTGATAGTATATATTATCCATGTGATTTTTCCTTCCTTCTTAACAGTTTCACTTACGTACGTAACTCATAGAGACATGCATGACGATGCTAAAAAGTTCTCGGGGTCGGGGGGAATTTCGCCTTCCTTATGCTCGGGGTCCATCTGGACGGGGAAAGAATAAGCAAAATATTTTCAAGTAGATAATTCTAAATGTATTCAATTTATAAAACTTTATGTTTGAGTATAAGTAGAATCAATTGAATATATTGCTGGTAAAAGAAAGTAAGATTTGAAGTGATATTGATCTGAATGAAGCAGTGTGAATAAGCAATATGATGATATACCTAAAATTTAGAAACATCAAGTTTAGATGGTTTAAGGTTGTGGATAGTTTCTAAAATAGGATAACCCATAATTATCTGTTAAAGGGGCTTAGGGTTAATAGCAAATATAGATAACAATCATCCAAAACCTTTGGAGATAAAGTAACAATAACCACAATAACATTTTTTGATCCAAACACATAAGAGCAAAATCCATATTATAAGAAAAATTAGGAACTCAATACCCTGAGTCCTATAGGCTAAATAACACTGTGGTGTGTAGAATAGTAGTTTATTCCACGGTTATACTGTATGCTATATGAAAATAGGTTCAATGAAATCAGATTAAATTGAAATCATTAGTTCAAAATAAACAATGTGTTTTTAAAATCAAATCAAGTTAACGTATTGTGAACTACACAAATGAGAATAAGATATTTGAGGCTATCACATAGTATTACGAACAATTGGCGTAATCAAGGTAATTGCATGAAATTTTAATGAAAGAGATTCTACCTACTTTTATAATGTCTTTGGTTTTTAATTTGACTTGTCTTGCTAAGGTTGAGAACTGAGATTGTCTAAAATTTGAAAAGGGAATAAGTAAGGCATTTTTGTTTAGAATTAATACTATAAAGCAAATTTTTTTTGCATAATGAAAATAACTCCAGGGATTAATTTTTAATTTTTTATTTTGTTTAATTGGTTAAGTTTCTAAGTACATTTGAAAATGGGTGTATTAGACTTTTTTCCCCTAATATCATCATAAACCTATATATGAAGTTTATGGTTAAAATTCATAAGTTGAAAAAGTTTAGGGGTTTATATGCAAACTAACTTTCGTAATGTACCATTTATAGGGTTTCTATAAAAATGATTTTTTGTTGACCAAATACTGTAATGTAATGTACCATTTTGACCAGAAAATTAGAATAAAATATTTGAATAAAATTGTAGAATTTTTTTATTTGTCAAGCACCCTCATGTGCAAAGTCAAACTTCTTACCCTCTTCTGTTTACTTCACTCGTGCTCGAGTTGACCGCTTCATCTTCAATATCTTAGTTATTGACTTTAGGGTTTCAAACTTTGACCATTGATTATATCCTGTATAGAATACCCTTTTAACTCACTCAAACGTCATTCTTCTTGATTTTTCACGAGGAATCCAAATGAAATTTTATAGATTGAGGTTGACAGTAGACTCATATCCAGTTTTTGTAAAAAGTTCAAATTTTGACTTAATATTTGTGGTGTTTTGGGTAAATTAAAACTATGACTTATACATGGTTTTGTTCCTGGGTGATTTTAGAACAAAAAGATTTTGATATGGGGTTTTAATTCATAGTTTAGAAGGAGAATTTTAACTCTGAAACTTTTCAAGGGTATCTACACTATACAACACTCAAATTGACTATTGCACCTAGGTTCGTAAGAACCAATGATCAAACTTTCCCACTTGGAAACTGATTTAAGATCAGGAACACAAAATCCACCATTGACGCTCAAACTTTAATGGAGTTTTCTAATTTTTTATTAGTTCAGTGCCAAACTAACGTGAATTCTTAAATATAAAGGTTAAAAATAATCCTAGTTAGTGCAGAAATATAATGAAATCACGAAAACTAAATTTGATATATAAATCTTTAAGATAGCAAAATTTCCAAATTTTGAGCTTGAATTTTGTATGGTAATTGGGTACATTTTTACAGTGGTAATAAGAGCCTTTTACCGGGTTAAAGATGGGGAGTTGGTGGGTTGTTTCGGGGTGGATTCCATGTGGTTTCATATGGTTTTCTATGTTCTAAGGTCTAGGTAGCCTCTTAGGTATCTTACAGATCAGTAAGGCTTTTTGTGTAATAATTTTGGTTTAAGTATTAGGTCCTCAGGTAGTTTAGGATTAAGTATATAGTCCTTTTTCTATATTTTTCAAAGTTTATGGGATTAAAATGAAATTTTACAAACTTGTAAAGGTATATTAGGGTACTTGTAGGATTTTTTATGTTTATAGGTTGTGTTTATAAACATGTTTAGGGTTTGGAATTGGTTTATAGGCGTAAACAACGTTCTAAAATTTCTAGGGTCACTTTTTAAATTAATATAACTTAAGGGTCTTCTAAGTAATTTTTCATTTCCTTGGTATATAGTTGGATAATAAATAAAATGATTACTTTCAATCGTTCAAGTATCAGTGTAAGATATTTCTAATTTGTTATCGGTGAGCAGTCATGGTTCCTACACATAAGTAAATTATCGATATCATAGTCTATTTGTATGTTCATATTATTACAGGAACGTTCATTAATTCGGTTGAGCATTGGGCATCCAAAATTCCCATAAATAAACCACCAACATATCATTCAAATCTATGTTTTATTATAACAATTTTTTTTAAATAGATAGATTGTCCCTCACTTCGTGAGTTTTTCTAATACAATTGTGTTTAATCATAAAACACAAAGTGAATATGAGAAATTGTATAAATACATTTAGCCAAAAAACAAACTTTAAAATATGAAGTAATTATAAAATAAATAAATATGCACTACGCCAAAAACTAAAAATGGTCACGATATGCTGGTCAAAGTTTTGGACTGCGGTCAAGGTCCAAAACTAGGACCAAGTTTGAAACCTCAATTAGGGGTGATCTACACCGCCAGTTGGTCACGTGTTAATGTGACCCTCATGGATGTGGTTTACATCTGTTACCCAACCAAGACCCTAATGGTTATGAAATAGCGCTTGGATGGTCGTGTAATGGGTTAAAGTTTTAGACCGTGACCAAAGACAAAAGACCGTGACCATTTAGTGTAAAATGTCATTAAGGTTCACAACTATGACCCAATGTCATGAAAACCCTTGAAATCAAAATTTTCACAGAAATAGGGTCATTATTGGGGACCGTGACCCGTTGTCGATGATTTTTTAGGCTCACTATCCAGAACCTTGACCAAGTTGACAAAACTGTGAGCATTCAAATTATTATAAATTGTCCGTGATCTATGATGTCTAGGATGAAGTTAAAACACATCGTGCATCTATTGAATGAGATCTCTTCAGTGATAAGTCGCATGTCGGGCGAGACAAAATAACATACTAATATGAAAGAGGACATGCCAACTCTTAAGATGGGCGTGAGCTATGTTACTAATACCTTGGGAAAACTGACAAATGAAATCAAGGGATTATGGAAATATCTTAGTCAATAAGAAGGCGAATCTTAGTTCATGCCATAAGGGTTTTCCTATTCTCGACCTCATGATTTCTCGTCCTAAATGCCTCATCCAACATTCCCCTCTCAACCACCTATTGCACCCTTTTTTCGAGCATCATCATCGCCCATGAACAGTGACTATGCCGAGGAGTATTATAAGAGGGATTTGTTCAATACCGTGATCATTGGCACAAGCATTGTCATTTCTATGACTCCGAGAACACTTCTGCATAGTCACTTTTTGAAAATAGGCTAGGTTAAGTTATTGGTGGATCTAATCTACCCGAGTTGTGAATAAGTACCCATGCATGTTGACCTCTTCGGTGAGTGGGCTCAATTTATTGAGTATAAGAGGGAATATATATCCTAGACAATTTATTTGTTAGTGAATATCATGCAATGAATAGTGTTTTATTTTGCACTTACTTCCTCGTCACTCATATTTTGTAATATCCTTTATGTTTTACTAATCACATAAATGCTATTTTACATATTTTACTGTTATTATTCCATTTGTAGTTTGTTTATTATACTTCTATCACTAATAACACTCTTTTATTATCATAAATACATTCACATTTATTTTTATAAATTGTAAACCCAAAAAAGGGGGCTTATACTACAATTACCAATTTAGAGCATTCTCACAATTTCTACTGTTTTAACACATTTTATATCTATTTTTATTAATCAAAAGAGACATCCTAGATTTGGATTATAGCTTAGGCCCCAACCTTGTTAATCTTATGAACTACGTGGACTTTGATGCCATTTTTGGCTAAATAGGTGACCCGAAGTCATTTGGGATTCAAGTCCTTTCTTACCATTTGGAACATTTGGAAATATTTAGAGGTCTAGTTGAGAAATGAACACTTTTAACATTTCACATATACTTCGGGGAAGGAACACTTTGAAGATTTTAATGATTATTTATGTTGGATTAATGTAATTAATTTGATGGCTTAATAATTTTTGTATTATTTCTTTTTGATTAACGTATTAGTTCTTTCTATAATGGAATTGTATACAAGCTTGAAAACATGCACAAAATTTTCTTTTAATGAAAATAAATAAAAGTTAATTTTTTAAATTAATTCATTATTGGTGATGGTCTAAGGCCCTGACCATATCTATGACAAGATTTCAATGGGTTAGAAGGTGGTCAGGGTCAGGAACTGTGACCGCTATACATGTGGTTAAAAGTGGGGGTCACGGTTCCAGACTGTTACCAACCAATAAAATTTCCTATTAGGTTATCATGGTGAGAAACTACGACCATTTAACCTATATTCATGGAAATGGCCACAGTTGGAAACTGTGAGTAGCTAAAAATAGTCACGGTTGGGGTCATGACTTACGACCGTCACCACTTGTTTTGGTCCGTATCCGTGACCATTCCCCAAATATTAGGATTATAAAAGAGATCGCAACCCTATACTTTGGGGACTATTTTGGATCACGACCCCCCAAAATGGTTACCCTTAAACTTTTCATGATCAAGAATCGCAATTTGAGTAATTGGTCACGATTCAAAAACGTGAACATTTCCACTTTTTGGCGTAGTGTAAGACAAGGTTATAATTATTTTTAATTTCATGGGACATGTAGTTATTAGTAAAAATTTCTTGGGATTGACATTTAAATGTGAAATGTTTTTAGCCTTAAATATCTTTGAATAATCATGCATCGAAAATAAAATCAAGAACTGGGTTTAAAGATTAAACATATGGTTTCAACAATCCATGCCATTGCAAATCTTGTTTTGATTTATAGGAGGAGAAGAAGGTGGATGTCGATGAAATCCTTGTAGCCCTTCAAGGTATCCAAAAACCTTGATTAAACCTTACGTACAGTAGGATCTTCTAGTGTATCATCCTTCCTATATAGTCAAGTAGGCGGATGGACACCTTTTTCGATGAAAACCCTTCATTGTGAGTGAGATAAGGATATGTATTTCTAGAACTACTAAGAAAAACCCTAAAACTTTTTTGTCTTTCCCCTCTTAGGCCTTAATGATCAATAATAAAAAGTTGAAACACATTCCCATCCCTTTATATACAAGTACAAAAGGTGTCTTGGGCTTAAGTTGGTTTGTTGAGAATATAGGCATGACTACTTGGGTATATGGACTACCCCAGGTACCAAAGACAAATAATTAAATTAGCTCCAAATAAATAATCAGAGATCCCAAATTACATTTTTCCTAATTTATTTTCTTTCTTTCTTTATTTAATCATGAATTAACTCCATCAAATAATCACGATTGCACTCCAATTTAATTATCTCATAAATCACTTGGATATAATGAGGACTTATTTGCATGTTGAGTATGACACATAATATGATTCCCCACATTAAGTGTTTGATACTCGCTTGGTTAAATCAATTTACTTATATTTCGATTTAACCAACATTTATTCAATTTCATTGATTCTCAGACTTACAATTGTGCTACTCCACCTGGAATATAAAAGAATCCACCGGCTAGGTTTAGTTGATGGAAAAATATATAAATTTATCAAGAGGGTATCACAATCCACGGTACCCCCTAAATGTGGATTTACTTGAATTATGACATCATACGTACAATTGTTACACAATATGAGCGGATTATTTGATCGAACATTAAATCAGATCCCATCCATAGAAATCAAGGTGACATTTGCGCATGCATTCCACTCCTCATATTTCTGGGGATTAAGCATCTACACACCCTTTAAAAAAGGTGTTAGATTAGATGAGTCTAATCAATAAAACCCTTAGACTCAAATCTCACGAGTGGTAGTGTTCAATACATTCCTAGGATGTACCAACGACAATCCTCTGTTGGACTATCAAACAAGTTCTCAAACCATCAAAGAACTTTCCACAGTTTGGGATATATCTGACACCCCGATTAATTAAATACCGGATGATAAGTTCTTTATTACTTTAAACATAATATCCAGTTGGAATCAGTCGTAGTATCATTGTCGAAATTGTTTATTAATTACTGGCAACCTAGTATTTAAAAAAATCAGATGTCAATTTTTTTATTTTATTTTTATTTTATTCTAATAAAACATGCAAGAAGTTAAAAGATTAACTAAACATTCACCATCCAATAATATCTCATGGTAATCAAAATGACATAATGAAATAAACTGAGTTTGGAGTAAACACTTCCAGAATAAAATCTTAATGCAGTAATCCGAAATGAAATAAATCCAACAACTGAAATATAAATGACTGTCTAAAAATTGCTATCTCTAAATAAGAATAGGCAACCTGCCCTAACTGAAATGAATCTCATTGAATGTATCAAAGATGAATGTGGAGACGTTTAATATTGAGGTCATGTAACTTCCACAACAGCTACATCACGTTAACTGAATGAATCTCCTATCCTTGGTGTCCCTGTGGCTGGGCACCTAAAAGGTTTTTACAAAATCAAAATAGATTTAAAAAAAAATGGGTCAGAGCTCGAGTTGAAAATATTTTAAAAACAACAAGTATTTGTACGCCTAATTACCAGATAATTATATACATTTTAGTCATGTGCTCTCACTTGAGATTCTCACCCCTCAACTATTGTGCACACAGAACGCACATATATTACCCCTCCTAGTTACGCTACCCCACCTAACTAGATTATAACAACTTCCCATCATGCAAAACTAACCTCCTTTACCAACTCGTATATTTAAAATATTCATTATTTAGTTTCTCATATTTTATTACTTAATTTCAGTGTTTCATTAATCTATTAAGTTCTGACACACTTAATACACTTTTGGAATTATCATTCGGTTCTACTAAATAACATAGTAGCATAAACACGGGAGTATATATATTTATATTTCACTACTATAATATATATACTATTATCGCACCCACATAGGCGAAACTAACGGTGCACACATACTCTACTATCAAGTTTCGATACCTCACGTACATAATAAGGACTATCGACTCCGAATCTCTCAGGAATTGCAATAAATCAAATCACACACAAATTGGAGGGGAAAATGGACCACGATGTAATGGGTCAAGCACATACCTACGCACCCATATAACCAAAACTTATCCACTCACAGATAAGTCCTCCTTAGATCCCATGCTATGAGGTACCAATCTATAATCCCCCTTGAAGGGCTCCTCAATACAAGACTGTATCCTTCAAGATCTCCCGATAATAAAACGTATGATAGGTATGTCATATACATAAAAATCCATACAATAGGTATTCACACAACCTTAGTATTTATAGGTTCAATATTGGTATACACAAAACCCATATAACTCGTCTTATACATTGGATTTATATCCCGAATATCAAACGTAATTTAATTAATGTAATTACTCACATTGCATAATTTCAAGTATCTTTCCTATCCCGAAAGATTTCCTAGTCACCCCTTTATTACTTAGGTTATTTCAATACTATAGGTTCCCCCTACTGTTGGTACTAACCCCAAGTCGTCACTCAACCGAATTAAACTCCAATTCATTAAATCTCCAATAATCTCTCTTATTTTAACACTCGTCAATCCCCCTTTCGATCCCATACCTAATAATACTTTCTAGACATTAAAATACAACCCTACTGACCTTCCCTAAGATCCATTATATTCAATTAGTCAACATCAAGGGTTATTAAGAGTTAGGGTTGGATCAAAATAAAAAAAGGAAATAAATCACCAATTTCAGAGGGGTCGATCAATTGAAGAAATGGGTCGGTCGATCGATCTGTTCGATCGATTGACATTCTTAAGTTGATCGATCGATCATACAGATATTGGCTCGATTTTTGCAATTGAAGGCAACAGGTTTCATCAACTGAAATTATCAATAACCTTCTTAAATCATTCCCAAACTCCAAAACAAAGATACTAAAGCTTAAATTAACATAGATAGACAATTTTCAATGTACACAAATTATTTAATCATCAAGATTCATTGGCTTTTCAATTTTATTCTAATTTAACCCCCAAGAACCCTAACTAGGGCTTTTCTTCAAGAACATGGTTAAAACTCTTAATCCTCTATATGATTATATTCAGAGTAAGTTAAATTTCATTTTTCTACAACAATACTTCAATCATAATCATGATTTTTACCTAAAATATGATTTAATCCAAAATTGTCCTCTACATGCATGTAAATTAAATTCTTAATCATATTTTACTAACATGGACAATTTATCTGACTTAATTTAAGCAAGAATAATAATTTTCTGATGTATGAAGGTATGAACCATTTGTGACGAAGGGTATGGCTTTAATCCTCTATTTACGATCTACGTGTTAGTGGTGACAATGGTGAAAACTAGTGTTTTTGGCCATTGGAACTCCCAGGAACACCTCTCCTCTTCCTCCTATGACTCCTCTGCAAAATGGTAACTTCCAACCCTAGGATACTAAGCTTAGAAATTGGTACAAACCTCTAAATTTCTTGGGTTTAATTACCTTGAAAATAGAAATATCTAAAATACCTTCCCGGGATGCCCGTTTGGCATAAAACTGGTCCGGGACCCAAATTAAACCCTCGGGTAAACTTTCCTCACTATCTCGACCCGTCCGAACACTTTGGCGCACTCAAAATGACCATATAGGTGACTTATAAATAAATTACTTTTTATTTCATTAAATTACATCCTGACAAGACTGACACACGAGCCCCAAATTAAGTTCCATAATTGTCGTATTATTCACTTCCGACAATTAAATCATAATTACATATTACTTTACTCACTAAGTAATATTCACCATAATTTGCATCGTTAAGTACTGACTCTCACCGCGCTAGTAATTATTTAATTAAATTCGAATTAATTATAAATAATTTCCCATTTTTTAAATCAATTAATGCCATAATTAAAAATCATTAAAAATACGTGGTATTACATACTTCCCCCTACCAATGGAATTTCGTCCCGAAATTTCAAAAAAATAAGGTAAGCCTGGTAAGAATAACTCTGGATACTTTTCGTGCATCTCATCCTCGCGCTGCCAGGTAGACTCATTGGCATTGTGATGCTGCCACTAAAGACGCACTAATGACATTACCTTTTACCTCAGTTTCATCTCTCTACAGTCCATGATAGCAACTGGCTCCTCCTCGTAAGAACTATCAGGATGTAAATCAATATCCTCTAAAGTAATACGAGTGTTGGCCAAGTCATCCCGAAGATATCTCCTCAGCGAAGAAATATGGAACACATAATGAATCCTATGCAAGTGCTCCGGTAACCCAAGTCTGTAAGCCACTTACCCAATCCGCTCAATAATAGGGGATGGCCCTACATACCTTGGTGAAAACTTCCCTTTATTCCCAAACTGCATTATCCCCTTCATAGGAGATACTCGTAACAACACCTAATCCCCCACACTGAACTCCCTAAAGAATCTCTTGGCATCGGCGTAGCTCTTATGTCTATTCTGAGCAACCCGAATATGGATTCGAATAAACTCAATCTTAGATGAGGTGTCCTATAACACCTCTGTCCCACATAACTTATTGTCCCCCACCTCAAGCCAACACGCTGGAGAATGACAAGGTCTACCATACAATGCCTCAAATGAAGCCATGCCAATAGTAAAATGGTAGGAGTTCTTATAAGAAAACTCCACCAGTGAAAGGTACTGCTTCCACCCCCTCCAAAATCAAGGATACACATCCACAACATAGCCTCCAACATCTGATTCGTCTGCTCGGTCTGCCCATACGTCTACGGGTGATAGGCCGAACTCAATCATAACTCCGTACCCATGGCCTCCTGGGAGCTCTCCCAAAATCTGGACATGAAAATCATGTCCCAGTCGGACACAATATCAAGGGGCACCCCATGAAGTCTCACTATCTCGACAATGAAATCTGAGCGTACTACCTTGTAGTATAATCAGTTCGGCCAGGTAGAAAATATGTTACCTTGGTCAGCCGATCCACAATAACCCATATGAAATCGTGACCCTTCTGCGATATAGGCAGCCATGTGATGAAATCTATGGAAATGCTCCCCTTTTTCTACATAGGGATCTCTAACGGCTGTAGGATCCCTACCAATCTATGATGGTACACTTTCAGCAGCTGACAAGTGGCACATTTCGAAACAAATTTGGTGATGTACTTTTTCATTTCACTCCACTAGTACTGTTGCCTCATATCCTGGTACATCTTATCCCCTCTGGGATGTACTGTAAATTGAGAACTGTTCAATTCCGCCATCACTGCATGTCGTAAATCCTCCCCCTCTGGAATAACTAATCTCCCATTAAAGCGTAAGCCCCAATCTGAGCTCACTGAAAAAGACTCGGCCCCCTTGGCTAGAAGCTGATAATCTGATCCTGACAGAAGGAATCTGCTACCTGAGCCTGTATCACCCTAGTAACTATTACGGCTGTAACCATCATCACTAACATAAATAAGCGAGAAACTGCATCCCGATGTCCCAGTTCCTTCCATTTTGCCTTCCACACCTCTGCCACCTCACATGCTGGCCTACGGCTCAACGCGTTTGCTACCAAGTTAGCCTTTCCAAGGTGATAATGGATGTCGAACTGATAGTCCTTCACAAATTCAAGCCACCTCCGCTGACGCATATTCAACTCCCGCTGTGTGAATAGATACTGTAGTGACTTGTGATCGGTGAGCAAGCATAACTTCTCCCCATAGAGGTAATGTCTCCATACCCGAAGTGCAAACACAAGTGCCTCTAACTCCAAGTCATGGGTGGGGTAACTCCTCTCGTGGGAATGAAGATTATGGGAAGCATAAGATATAGAATTTTCCTCCTGCTAAAGCACACCCCCAAGTCCTAGTAGGAACGCATCAGTATAAACCAGGTATTCCACCCCCGGCCTGGACAGTGCTAGAACTGGTGCTGAAGTCAGCTTGTCCTTCAGCTTATGAAAAGCTAACTGGCAGGCATCATCCTATATAAATGGAACCCCTTTGCGATTCAAATTAGTCAACAGACTCGCTATCTTCGAGAATCTCGGAATAAATCTCCTGTAGTATCCATCCAAGCTCAAGAAACTACGTATCTATGTCGGCATCGTAGGCTGCCCCCATTCCCTCACCGCTGACACCTTCCCTGGATCTATGGATATCCCTTCTACATAAATAATGTGCCCCAAAAACTAAACCTCTCTCAGCAAGAAACCACACTTCTCATATTTCGCATACAACTCGTGCTCACGCAGCTTTCGTAAAACCAATCTCAAATGCTCGGCATGCTCCTCCTCAGTCTGGGAATAAATGAGGATCTCATCTATGAAGACAATAACAAAATGATCTAAGAACTCTCTGAACACCTTGTTCATCAAGTTCATAAACAAGGCCGGTGTATTGGTTAGCCCAAGTGGAATAACCTTGAACTCGTAGGATCGATATCTCATCAAGAAGGTAGTATTAGGCACATCCTTCTCTCTAATACTTAACTGATGGTATCCCGACCTGTAGTATATATTTGAGAAGTAGGAAGCACCCCTGAACTGGTCAAATAGATCTTCAATTCAGGGAAACGAATACATATTCTATATCGTGACCTTATTTAACTCTTGGTAGTCAACAAATAACCATAACGACCCATCTCTCTTCTTTACGAATAGTACGGGAGCACCCCAAGGCGAAGTAGTCCTACAGATGGAGCCCTGACCCACTAACTTATCGATCTGATTCTGTAACTATCTCATCTCTGCCAAAGCCATATGGTAAGGTGCGCAGGCTATCGGCCTAGTGCCTGGCATCAAATCTATCACAAACTCTATCTCCCTGCTTGGAGGTAGCCCTGGTATGTCCTGAAATACATCAACGAACTCAGGAACAACCGGAATTAAATCAAGTGGTATCAACACCCCCTTAGAGGTCTCCTCCTTTATATAATATAAATGGGTGAGCCCCAATCTGAGCTCACTGAAAAAGAATCGGCCCCCTTGGCTAGAAGCTGATAATCTGATCCTCACAGAAGGAATCTGCTACCTGAGCCTGTATCACCCTAGTAACTATTATGGGTGTAACTGTTACCACTGACATGAATAAGCGAGAAACTGCATCCTGATGTCCTAGTTCCTTCCATTTCTCCTTCCACACCTCGGCCACCTCACCTGCTGTCCTACGGCTCAACGCATTTGCTACCAAGTTAACCTTTCCCAGGTGATAATGGATATCGAACTGATAGTCCTTCATAAATTCAATCCACGTCCGCTGACGCATATTTAACTCCCACTGTGTGAACAGATACTGCAGTGACTTGTGATCGGTGAACAAGCAAAACTTCTCCCCACAGAGGTAAGGTCTCCATACCCGAAGTGGAAACACAACTGCCACTAACTCCAAGTCATGGATGGGGTAACTCCACTCGTGGGACTTAAGATTATGGGAAGCATAAGCTATAGCCTTTTCCTCCTGCTGAAGCACACCCCCAAGTCCTAGTAAGTACGCATCAGTATAAACCAGGTATTCCACCCCCAGCCTTGGTAGTGCTAGAACTGGTGCTGAAGTTAGCTTGTCATTCAGCTCATGAAAAGCTAACTGACAGGCATTATCCTATATAAATGTCACCCCTTTGCAATTCAAATTAGTCAAAGGACCCTCTATCTTCGAGAATCTCTGAATAAATCTCATGTAGTATCCGTCCAGCCCCAAGAAACTACGTATCTATGTCGGTATTGTGGGCAGTCCCCATTCCCTCACCGCTGACACCTTCCCTGGATCTATTAATATCCCTTCTTTATAAATAATGTGCCCCAAAAACTAAACCTCTCGCATCCAAAAACCACACTTCTCATATTTCGCATACAACTCGTGCTCACGTAGTTTCCATAAAACTAATCTCAAATGCTCAGCATGCTCCTCCTCAGTTTGGGAATAAATGAGGATGTCATCTATGAAGACAATAAAAAAATGATCTAAGAACTCTCTAAATACCCTCTTCATCAAATCCATAAACAAGGCTGGTGCGCTGGTTAGCATAACCTTGAATTTGTAGGATCCATATCTCATCAAGAAGGCACTATTAGGCATATCCTTCTCTCTAATACTGAACTGATGGTATCCCGACCTGAAGTATATCTTTGAGAAGTAGGAAGCACCCCTAAACTGGTCAAATAGGTCATCGATTTAGGGAAATGAATACTTATTCTGTATCATGACCTTATTTAACTCTCGGTAGTAAACACATAACCATAACGACCCATATCTCTTCTTCACGAATAGTATGGGAACACCCCAAGGAGAAGTACTCCTACGGATGAAGCCCTAACTCACTAACTAATCGATCTAATTCCGTAACTGCCTCATCTCTGCCAAAGCCATACGGTAAGGTGCAGAGGCTATCAGCCTAGTGCCTGACATCAAATCTATCACAAACTCTATCTCCCTTCTAGGAGGTATCCCTGGTATGTCCTGACATACATCAGCGAACTCACGAACAACCGGAATTAAATCAAGTGGTATCATCACCCCCTTAGAGGTCTCCTCCTTTATATAATATAAATTGGTTGATGAACCTCCCTATGGACGAGGCATCGCCACCAAAATCATCACCTGACCTAGTACGATAAACATAATATTACGACTATAGTAGTCAATCATGGCCCTATACGTAACTAGCCAATCCATCCTGATAATAACGTCATACTCATGCATATCTAAGACAAGCATATCGAGCGATAAAATAAATCTCCCAATCTCTATGCCAACTCCCCGACATATAAAGAATATCAATGGCCCATAGCCTAGCACTGGATCTACATTAATAATTGTGCTTTTGTCGTGTCTAATAACCTCTTAGCGCGTGCAAAACTAGTGTCAATGAAACTTTGTGAAGCCCCCGTGTCAAATAATATCCGCCCCAAAGTCCCCTGGAAAGAAAATATATCCCCAACCACGGGCGGAGCCTAGAGAACCTCGGTTTGGTTGACGTTGTAGATACGCCTATACTCTAGTTGTCCCTATTGGACTCGAAGTTCTAGAATGGCTGGTAAGTCTAGCATCTGTGGTGGTGGTGGGAGGGAGGTTGGGAATATCGATCGATGGGGATCCTGTCTAGCACCCTGCTACGGTTACAGGGCCCTACCCTTCTCAGGATATTCCTATTTCTTATGGACAATCTTGCCAAAAATTATGAATTTACCCATAAAGTTTTCCCCTCTCTACCCCTACTGTCCTTGGCCCTGATGGCCGTTACCACCCCTCCCTTATCTCTATTGGCCCTGTTGAAAGAACTATTGAACCTGCCTAAACCTCCATGTCCATGCCTGTAATAACCTGATCCGAACCTCTTAGCAAGGTCCCCCTGATGGGAACTCTACTGACCCTGTCGCTGCTGACCCTGCGCTGATTGTGTCCCACTGGCACCATTGTTTCCTGTCCTACCCTGCTGTCTGGACTCCCCCACTCATATGATTCCCTTCATATGGAAGCGATGATCCTGGAAGTGTAGTAGGAAAACATTAAACACATAAATATACGTAGCCAACGAATGATTTTCCAATAGGTGCTGGAAAATCCTCCAAGTCAAGCCGTCCATAAACATCCGAATTTTCTTCTCCTCCATATTAACCTCATCTGGCACTATATTAAGAAAATTCATGAACTCTTCCTCGTATTCTACAATGGTCTTCCCTTCCTGGGTGAGGTTCAGTAACCTTTGCCTCATTTCAGTCTGAACGGTGGAGGAGAAATATTTGTGGTCGAACTGCACCCAGATGTCCTGGATAGTCATGCTGCCTCTCTCCTTAGAAGTGGTAATAGACTCCCACCATTGCAATGCCTCTCCCAATAGATTAAAAGTAGCTAGTATCTACCTTTGAACCTCAGTGCACTCGTTTATCCTCAAGTTCCACTAGATGTCCATCTTCCATTGGCTCACTACCACAACATCGAAACTCCCTGCGAACACCATAGGATGTGCCTTCTGGAAGGCATCTTTGAATTGCTCCCAAGTAGAAGGGAACGCGTGAACTAGTGGTGGGTCCACCGATGGTGCCTGGGGTGGGGCTTACTATACCAAGGCTAAATATCTCAAACAAGATATAATATTTACAAGTACACAATAAATATCTCAAGTAGATGAAGACATAAAATGCGTAATTAATGAATACAACAGTCCTAAATATAGGGCTCTATATCAAAGAAAGCGATACTGGAAGCGTAATAAGCCTCACGGATCCTAAGGACTCTAGAACCTGATGATCTGATACCACCTATAACACCCTGCTTAATTAAATATCGGGTGATAATTCCTTTATTACTTTAAAACATAATATCCCGTTAGAATTAGTCTTAGCATCATTGTCGAAAACTTTTATTAATTACTAACCGCCTAGTATTTAAAAAAATCATATAAAAATTTATATTTAATTAATTTTATTTTAATAAAGCATGAAAGAAGTTAAAAGATTAACTAAACATTCACCATCCAATAACAACTCATAGGAATCAAAATGACATAATGAAATAAAGTGACTCTGGAGTAAACACTTCCAGAATAAAATCCAAATACAGTAATCTAAAATGAAATAAATCCAACAACTAAAATTTAAATGAGTGTCTGAAAACTTCTATCTATAAATAAGAATAAGAAACAAGCCCTAACTGAAATGAATGTCGCTGAATGAATCAAAGATGAATGTGGAGTCATATAATACCGAGGTCATGTAACATCCATAACACCTACATCACGTTAACTGAATGAATCTCCTATGCTCGGTGTCCCTGTGGCTGGGCACCTAAAAGGTTTTTACTTAAACAATATAGATTTGACAGAAAACGGGTAAGAGCTCGAGTTGAAAATATTTTAAAAATAGCAAGCATGTAATGCATAAATTCCAATAATTATATACATGTTAGTCGCATGCTATCACTTGATATTCTCATCCCTCAACTATTGTGCCCACCTAACGCATAGATACAACCCCTCCTAGTAATGCTACCCCACCTAACTAGATTATAACAACTACCCATCATGCCAAACTAACCTCCTGCTCACACTCGTATAATTGAAATATTAATTATTTAGTTTCTCATATTTTGTTACATAATTTCACTGTCTCATTAATCTATTAAGTTCTGACACACTTGATATACTTTTTGCATCATAATTTAGTTGTACTGAACAACATAGTAGCATAAACACAGGCGTATTTATGTTTAAATTTCACTACTATAATATATATACTATTACTGCACCCCACATAGGAGAAACTAACGGTGCGCACATACTCTGCTATCAAGTCCTGGTACCTCACGTACGTAATAAGGATTGTCGACTCTGAATCTCTCAGGAATCGTAATAAATCAAATCACATGCAAATTGGAGGCGGACATGGACCACTGTGTAATGGGTCACACATATACAAACGCACTCATATAACCGAAACTTATCCACTCACAAATAAGTCCTCCTTAGATCCCATGCTCGGAGGTACCATTCTATAATTCCCCCCCCCCCCCCCCGAAGGGCTCCTCAAGACAAGACTGTCCTCTTCAAGACCTCCCGGTAATAGAAAGTATAGTCGGTATGTCATACACATAAAAATATATACAATAGGTATTCACACAACCTTAGTATTTATAGGTTCAATATCGGTATACACACATCCCATATTACCCGTCTTATACATTGGATTTATATCCCGAATATCACACGTAATTTAATTAATGTAATAACTCTCATTGCATAATTTCAAGTATCTTTCCTATCCCAAAAGATTTTGTAGACACCCCTTTATTCCTTTGGTTATTTTAGTACAATAGGTTTCGCACTACAACTGGTACTAACCCCAAGTCGCCAGTTAATCGAAGTTTTAGGCTGTTTCAAGCTTGACCACTATATGTTTAAGGTGAGGGTCCCTAAAATACCCCCTCAGTAGTCTTCAACAAATATAAGGTTGAGGAACCCCCAGGGTCCCTCAACAGTAGAAAATTCATACCGACAATCCCCCCAGGGGTCCCGACAGAAATTCATATTGAGAAGAAACCCCACCCAGAGTCCCGATAGACACTCATATTGATATGGAACCCCACCGGGTCCTGGCAGAAACTACTATTGAGAAGGAACCCCACCAAGGGTCCCGATAGAAATTCATATTGAGAAGGAACCCCCAGGGTCCCATCAGAAAATAAATTCGAGAAGGGACCTCACCTAGGTGACGGTAGAAGCCCATATTGAAAGGAACCCCCAGGGTCCCTACAGAAACACAAGTCGAGAAGGAACCTCACGTAGGTGGCGGAAGAAGGCCATATTGAGAGGGACCCCCCAGGGAAACTCAATTCAGGAAGGGACCTCACCTAGGAAGCGAAAGAAGCCCATGTTGAGAGGGACTCCCTTAGGGTTCCTACAAAAACTCAAGTTTAAAAGGGACCTCACCAATGTGGCGGCAGGAGCCCATGTTGAGAGGGACTTTCCCGACGGTCCCTACAGAAACCCAAGTTGAGAAGAAACCTCACCTAGGTGGCGGTAGAAGACCATGTTAAGAGGGAATTCCCCCAAAGTCCTTACATAAACCCAAGTTGAGAAGAAACCTCACCTAGGTGGCGACAAAAGCCCATGTTGAGTGGGACTTCCCCCAAGGTCTCTGCAAAAACTCAAGTTGAGAAGGAACCTCACCTAGGTGGAGGCCGAATCCCATGTTGACAGGGACTCCATCCAGGGTCCCTGCAGAAACCCAAGTTAGGAAGAAACATCACTTAGGTGGAGGCAAAAGACCATGTTGAGAGGGACTTCCCCAAAGGTCCCTGTAGAAACTCAAGTTGAGAAGGAGCCTCTCCTAGGTGGCAGCAAAAGCCCATGTTGAGAGAGCCTCCCCCCAGGGTCCCTGCAGAAGTTGACATTGAGAAGGAACTCCTCAAGGGTTCCTCCTCAACAGAAAAAAATGACATTTGAGAAGGAACCCCCCTAGGGTTCCTGAACAGTAGAAATTCATATTGGAGGAGGGACCCTCAAGGTCGTCCCCCCTCAGCTCCTAGAAAACGAAGTTAGGATGAGGGGGTGGCTACCATAAGCAGCCCCTCATCATGAAAAGTCATTCTTTAAAAGAACAGAAGTGATAATACTTATTTTCTTGAGAGGTTGCCTAGTTGAGCAAGCAGGGCTCAAGTAGGCTAGTTGGGATCTCTTGGGAGTTTTGGCTTGGTGGTTAAGGGACAAGGTATGTCGAGCAAGATCAACCACTTATCACTATAGGATTGAGACAATAATAGTAGAAAGATCCTAGGGTTTCCTAGTCCTCACACACCTCACAGTAAGGCACAACTAGGGTGAGAAGCCAAAGGGTTACTCACAAGAAAATAATTGTCTATAAAATGATTTTAAAGGAGAGGGTCCTCTAGGCCCCTCTCAAGAAAAATAATTTTAGAAGGGGGTCCTCATGATCCCCCTCAAGCTTACAAAAATTTTAGAGGAGGTGGTCCTTGAGACCCCCCTCAAGTTTACAAAGTTGGTACCAAAAGTTATCGTTTCAAAAGATACGTACCAAATTAGATATTTTTTCTCCATTTGGAGACATATTTTCTTTTTGAATTTAGTTTGCACCAGGTGGCACCTGTCTGAGAGGACAAGATGCTACACATAGGTAGGGACAAATGGTACGCTACAGACCTTATCCCTCACCAACCCTCTAAGTACTTGTATCCCCAAAAGTGCCAACCGAGCCTTAGTTCCCAAGTATAAATAGGACCCCTTGTCAAGGTCAAAGATAGACAAAAAAACTCAATGGCAAAGTTACTCTGTCAAAATCACACTAGAGCCTGTCTAGTATTCCCTTCATGCTCTCTCTCTAAGTGCTGAGTGCCTTGTTATTTCCCTCCCCACTGACACCCATTACTCTTAGGAGTCCCTCTTGAGAAAATTTATTATTATTTTTATGAATTTCATCTTTCTTGCAAGGTGTGAGCTCTAGCTTGAGTTCCATTATTACCAGAAGTAGAAGGTTTTACCAGAAACTACTTTAGAAGTTCTTGAGAACCTTACAGACAGTGTCCATAGGAGTGGGTCATACCTCATCTTTTTTAGTTATTCATAAACCATAGTCTCACTACCCTCCTACATTTGGCGACTCCGCTGGGGAGGTATTCTCACTTTCATGGACAAAGAAGGTTTGAACGTGTCTAAGCAGCTCATTTTTTATGACATTCCATCTGGGAATGGAGCCCACAGTGAGCATACTACTCGGGAAGAAGTTGTGGTGATCGGAGCCAAGGCACCTGCCCCTCAGAGAAGGAAGACCAGCTCACCGATAGCGGCTCCGATGGAAGGTAAAAATTTCATTTTTTAACTTCTTGAAGAATAATGTAGACCTATTAAGTTTGGGTCAAGGTTGCATAACACCAGTTGTTGCCCCCTCCGGAGGGGTAGCCACCCCAGTTGCAATTTCGACAGTGACGATTCCACCGCGAAAGGTAGTACCGGAACAAGTCATAACATTGCTAAGTCCCATGCGAGGAACCCTCACTGATATAGATTCCCAATGAGGAACCCCCGATAATACTAGTTCCAATAAAGGAACCCCTTGTAGCAGGAAGATTTCGCAAGGAACCCCCGATGATGAAAAAAGTAATGGCTGACGAAGAACCCCTCTTGTGGTTGAGGAACCCATCATGACCACCATAGCATGTGGTGAGGAACCCCCCTCACAATCGTGGACGAGGAACTCATGGTGAAATTAGACCCAGACGAGTGAACCATATGCAAGGAGTCACCCCCTATTCCAGCTAATGGCGAGTAACCCTCAGGGGTCCTCGCCCCAAATGACAAACTATTAACAAATATAATCTCTCCCTCCAACTCAAAGCCAAATGCCCTTATAAAAATTACCTCTGACGAGGAACCCTTGCCAACCTGCATCGGTTGTAAGGAAGTCAGGGGCGGTAATGCCGTCAAGGAACCCATGGGCAGTAATTGCACGCGAGGAGCCCAAAGGCTGCAAACCTCGAACATAAACAATGCTACCAGATTCTTTAATAAGCGAGGAACTCACCAATATAGTGGGTCACGAGGCACTTGCGTTTAGCAGCATGCTCCCTATAGCAGCAATAGTTGGCAAGGGACCCCCATATGTGTTTTCCATAGTCATGTAACCCCCCATATTTGAAATTTCATTCAGTAAGTAACGCACCACGAAAAATGGCAATCGCGAGGACCCCTTTCTAGCAGCAAAGCCTAAGAAAATGATGGGCGACGAGGAGCCCCTATTAACATTGGAAATCGGCGAGACACCCTCAGATATGAGGTTGACGCACGAGGAACTCCTATTAGTGTTGGCGGTTGGCGAAACACCCTCAAATATGCAGTCGACGCGCGAGGAACCCCTATTAACATTGGCAGCTGGCGAGACACCCTCAGACGCGAGGTCGACGAGCGAGGAACTCATACTAGTATTGGCAGTTGGTGAAGGACCCTCAAATATGGACTCGATGCGTGAGGGATCCCCTGTAATCATGGCAATAACAGCTATTAGAAAGGGACCTAGGTAGTGGGTCCCATAGTTGAAATTCTATGGGGCGAATAACCCCCGATGGAAAACTCAACTGAGGAATCTTTAATAGACTCGTTCCTTAATGAAAGACTCCCAATAGCAATTGTTCCAAGCGAGGAACCCTCGAGAAGCTTGTAGCTCTCATGAGAAACCACTAGGGTCAACACCTCATGCGTGGAACATGTAGCTTCCCTAAAAAATTGCGAGGGAGCCCTTGAAATTAGAGTAGTGGGCGAGGGGCCCCCAATTTTAAAAAATTGGTCGTGGAACCCTTTGTAGATGAAGCAGTAGGCAAAAGACCCTTTGTGGTCGGGCAACCCTTAGCCATCACCAGAACCTCTGATGAGGAACCCCTTGCAGCCACACTGGCAGTTGAGGAATCCTTCACCGTTGTAAAGGCATTAGAAGAGGAACCCCTCATAGACAAAAACGTTGTTAAGGAACCTCAATGGCGAGGACCCCCAATGAGAAACGATTCAAAGTCAAATTGGCGGTCTAGGAACTCGCCGTTACTAGAGCCTCTGACGAAAAACTTTTTCTAGAAAACCCCCAAAATGAGGAACTCATCGTGACAATCACTTCAGACAAGGAACCCACCTCGACTAATGGTGGAAGCGAGGAAACCTTGATGGTTGAGGAACCTCTCATGGTCGAGACAACAGGCATGGAACCCATTGGGGTCAAAATGATAAATGAGATACCCCTCAAATGATAAGCCTCGGACGAGGGTCTTGCGGCTATAAAAATTTCTAGCGAGGAACCCTATGGCAGTAGCAGTACTTGCGAGGAACCCTTTGGCAGTAGCACCACTTACGAGGAACTCGTCATTGACAACATCACTTACAAAGAGCCCTCTGGTGGCAATCTTTTAGCAGTAACGATTATGAAAAGCCCTCAGCGACGTAGGGTTCAGACGAGGAACCCCTGAACCATTTAAACTAAAAAAAATAGAAGCGACTGGAATATAGACAGAAACTCCTAGAATCACTCAAACAAAAGGTACACTAGACACATGTTTTCCCTTTCTTAAATACTATAGTATAACCTATACTAGATTGGAAGAGGGTCCATGACATGAAGGTCTTTACACATTATACTTGGAGGAATATCCATCCCAAGGGAAAACTATACTAAGAAAAGGTCTTACTAACACAACGGATAAATTTTTTACACCAGACCAGTAGGAGGTTATCCTCCTAGTAATAATAATAATAAAAAATTCACTACATTTTTTATTATTATTCCATACAACTTTATAGCCTAGAGAACAAGTCCTAACCTCTGTTCTCAAGAAAAAAAATTTCTTGTCCAGTTTTCAGAAAATAAGGAGAAATGGGTCTACCCCCCTCTAAACGTGTTATTTTTCTAAGACAAAAAGGTTCCTAAGAAAAGTTGGGAACCAGGACCCTGCAGACCAAGGGAAATTTTTAGTATAAAGAAATAAATATTTCTTTACTTATGATATATGTAAAATTTTATTCAAAGTTCATGGGAAGGATAATGGCTAACCTCATCTCCTAGTTACTCCCTAAGAAATGGATGTGCATAGCAAAATACCCCACAGTCACATGGGGTTGCTCTAAAAAAAATACCCCAAAGTCACATGGGGTTGTGCTAAAAAGTACACCTCAATCCCATGGGGCTGCGCTAAAAAAATTATAACTTGCTCAGCTATGTGTAAGTACCCGCAGCTACAGGGGAATGTTCGAAATGTTAACTTGCTTAGCCTATAAGAAAGTACCCCGCAGTTAGAGCGAAAACTTCAAAATTTTAACTTTCTCAACTCATATGCAAGTACCCCACAGTTAGAGGGGTAGCTTCAAAATTTTAACTTGCTCAGTTATATGCAAGTACCCCACAGCTAGAGGGGAAGCATCCAAATTTCAAGTACCCCACAATTAGAAGGGTGGATTCCAAATCATAACTTGCTCAGATCATATGAAAGTACCCTACAGTTAGAGGGGTGGCTACAAAATTTCAACTTGCTCAGTTGTATGAAAGTACCCCACAGCTAGAGGGGCAACTGCCAAATTTCAACTTGCTCAGTTATATGTAAGTAACCCACAGTCAGAGGGGTAGCTTCTAAATCTTAACTTGCTAAGATATATGCAAGTACCCCGTAGTTAGATGGGCAACTTCAGAAATGTGACTTGCTCAATTATATGAAAGTACCCCGCAGTTAGAGGGGAAACTTCAAAATTTTAACTTGCTCAGTTATATGTAAGTACCCCATAGTTGGAGGGGAAACTTCTAAATTTTAACTTGTCAGTTATACGCAAGTACCCCATGGCTAGAGGGGTGCCTTCCAAATTTTAACTTTCTCCACTATGTGCAAGTTAGTACCCCAGGATCCAACGGCATAGGATCTCTTATAGTCTTGAGCAAGTGCCAAGTATAAATATAAGGTACGATAGTTTAGTACCTAAGGCTCCAAGGGCACCAGAGCGCTCACAGTATTGAGCAAGTGTCAAGTATACATATAAGGTATGACACTTTAGTACCTAAAGTCTCCAAGGGCACTAGAGAGCTCATATTCTTGAGCAAGTGCCAAGCATAAAAAAAAGGTACGACAGTTTAGTATCTCAAGATCCAAGGGCACTGGAGCACTCACAGTCTTGAGAAAGTGCCAAGTATAAATATAAGGTGCGATAGTTTAGTACCTAACGATCCAAGGGCACCAGATCACTCACAGTGCTGAGAAAGTTCCAAGTATACATATAAGGTACGAAAGTTTAGTACCTAAGGGATCCAAGGGCACCGGAGTGCTCACAATCTTAAGCCAGTGCCAAGCATCAATATAAGGTACGACAGTTTAGTACCTCAAGCTCCAAGGGAACCGAAGCGCTCACAGTCTTGAGTAAGGGCCAAGTATAAATATAAGGGGTGATAGTTTACTACCTAAGGATCCAAGGGCACCGGAGTGGTCACAGTCTTGATAATGCTCCAAGTATAAATATAAGGTACGTCAGTTTAGTACATAAGGCTCCAAGGGAATCAGAGCGCTCATAGTCTTGAGCAAGTGACAAAGTATACATATAAGGTACGACAGATTAGTACCTAAGGTTCCGAGAGCACCGGAGCGGTCACAGTGTTGAGCAAGTGCCAAGTATAAATACAAGGTATGCCATTTTAGTACCTCAGGATCCAAGGGCATAGGAGCGCTCATAATATTGAGCATATGTCAATTATAAATAAAAGGTACTACAATTTAGTACCTGGGGCTCCAAGGGCATCGGAGCGCTCGTACTATTAACCCGTATTCTGCTCGAGAAGGGTATAATATTGAGAAGTCCTCAAGCCAGTGAACAAATAATGAAATCTTGATTATGATAGTTCGTGGACAAGTCTCTCGACACTACAAGACACTTATGCACGAGGGGGATAATATTGAGAAGTCTTCACCCGGAGTGTGGGGATCCACTTATAGTGGCTCCACCTGCCCAAGATTATAATTTTGATGGAAAATAGCCTAGGGCGAGGGCATCCACCTTGAGCGGCCCCTCTTCCTAAACTTGATGCTACAGAAAATGACTCAAGGCGAGGGGTCCATTTCTAGTGGCCTCTCTGCCAAGACCAACACAAGTAACATTTTGAGGATGAGGGAGTCCACCACTAGGGAACCCTCAGTCACTCCAAATCGAACAATGTAATGATGTAAAGGTATGAAACTTTTGCATTCCAAGATAAAGTGATTATTTTGTATAAAACCCTTTGGTCTACTCAACACAAAGACTTTTGTATGAGGGGACTAGTGTGGAGGGGTGTCCAAATGCTATTCTAGAATAGCCAGGGGAGAGTGAGCCCACCTACAGGGGCTCCTACTGCCCAAGTTAGCAAGAAAATATTTAGAGAAAGGGGGTCCACCTTGAGTGGCCCTATCACGAGGTGTAAAACCTAGATGAGGGGACTCACAGCGAGAAACCCCTCTACCCAAGATTGAAGGCCACAGACAAAGGCCAAGGACGAGGGGCTCACCGTGAGCGACCCCTCTACCCAAGATAGGAGGCGACAAACAAAGTCCAAGGATGGGGGGATCACCGCAAGAAACCCTTCTACCTAAGATAGAAGGCCACAGACAAAGGCCAAGGATGAGGGTATCACCACGAGCAACCCCTCTACCCAAGATAGAAGGACACAAAAAAAGTCCAAGGATGAGGGGCTCATCGTGAGAAACCCCTCTACCCAAGATAGAAAGGCATAGACAAAGGCCAAGGATGAGGGTCTCACTACGAACAACCCCTCTAACCAAGGTAGAAGGCCATAGACAAAGGCCAAGGACAAGGGTCTCATGCGATCAACCCCTCTACCCAAGATAGAAGGCCATAGACAAAGGCCAAGGATGAGGGGGTTCACTTTGAGAAACTCCTCTACCCAAGATAGAAGGCCACATAAAAAGGCCAAGTAGGAGGGTCTCACCATGAGCAACCCCTCTAAACAAGATAGAAGGATAAAGAAGAAGGCCAAGGATGAGGGGCTCACTATGAGTAACGTCTCTAAATAAGATAGAAGGCCACATAAAAATATAAAGGATGAAGGGCTCACCGCGAGCAACCCCTCTACCCAAGTTGATACCCAAATAAGGAGGTCCACTATACATGGCCTCATCAACAAAACCTGGGATGAAGTGACTGCGCATTTAATGACCCAGGGAATGATGAAGGAACCCTAGGATCCCTCATGATTGAAAATCGAATTTATGGCGCACAAAGCCTTTTGGTCTGCCCAATACAAAACACTTTTCATGAGGGGCTAATGTAGAAGGGCGTTTCAATCTTGACCACTATATTTTTAGGGTGAGGGTCCCTCAAATACCCCCTCCATATTCTTTAGGAAATATAAGGTTGAGTAACCCCCAGGGTCCCTCAACAGCAGAAAATTCATGTATAGAAGGACCCCCCGGGTCCCGACAGAAACTCAAGTCGATAAGGGACCTCTTCAAGGTGGCAGAAGAAGCCCATATTGAGAAGGACCCTCCAGGGTCCCTGTAGAAACTTAAGTCAAGAAGGAGCCTCACCTAGGTGGCGAAAGAAGGCCATATTGAGAGGTACCACCCAGGGTCCCTACAGAAACTCATGTCGAGAAGGGACCTCACCTAGGCGGCGGCAGAAGCCCATATTGAGAGGGAATCCCCCTAGGGTCCCGAAAAAAAAATCAAGTTGAGAAGGGACCTCACCTAGGTGGCGACAGGAGCCCATGTTGAGAGGGACTCTCCCTAGGGTCCCCGAATAAACCCAAGTTGAGAAGAAACCTCACCTAGGTGGCAGCAGAAGCCCATGTTGAGAGGTACTTCCCCCAAAGTCCTTGCAGAAACCCAAGTTGAGAAGAAATCTCACCTAGGTGGCGGCAGAAGCCCATGTTGAGAGGAACTCCCCCTAAGGTCCCTACGGATACTCATGTTGAGAAGGAACCTCATCTAGGTGGCTGCAGAAGCCCATATTGAGGGGGACTCCCTCCAGGGTCCCTACAGAAACCCAAGTTGAGAAGAAACATCACCTAGGTGGTGGAAGAAGCCTATGTTGAGAGGGACTTCCCCCAAGGTGCCTAAAGAAATTCAATTTGAGAAGGAGCCTCACCTAGGTGGCAACAGAAGCCCATGTTGAGAGGGACTCCCCCAGGGTCCCTGAAAAAGTTGACATTGATAAGGAACCCCCTAGGGTACCTCGCAAGAAAGTGACATTGAGAAGGAACCCCCCTAGGGTTCCTCAACAGCAGAAGTTGACATTGAGAAGGAACCCCTCAAGGGTTCCTCAACAGCAAAAGAATGACATTTTAATAGGAACCCCCTAAGGATCCTCAACAGTAGAAATTCATATTAGAGGAGGGACCCTCAAGGTCCTCCCCCCTCAGCTCCCATAAAACCAAGTTAGGATGAGGGGGTGGCTACCATAAGCAACCCCTCATCATGAAAAGTCATTCTTTAAAAGAATAGAAGTGCTAATACTTATTTTCTTGTACATGTTGCCTAGTTGAGCAAGTAGGGATCAAGTAGGCTAGTTGGGATCTCTTGGGAGTTTTGTTTTGGCGACTGAGGGACAATGTATATTGAGCAAGCTCAACCACTCAGCGCTATAGGATTTGGAGAATAATAGTAGAAAGACCCTAGGGTCGCCCAGTCCTCACACACCTCACATTCAAACACAACCAGGGTGAGCAACCAAAGGGTTACACACAAGAAAAGATTTGTTTATAAAATGGTTTTAAAGGATATGGTTCTCTAGGCCACTCTCAAGAAAAATGATTTTAGAAGGGGGTCCTCAAGACCCCCCTCAAGCTTACAAATATTTTAGAGGAGGTGGTCCTTGAGACCCCCCTCAAGTTTACAAAGTTGGTACCAAAAGTTACCGTTTCAAAAGATATTTACCAAATCAAATATTTTGTCTCCATTAGGAGACATATTCGCTTTTTGAATTTTATTTGCACCAGGTGGCACCTGTCATAGGGTACAGGCTTCTGCACACATGTAAGAACAAATGGTACACTGTAGACCTTGTCCCTCACCAACCCTCTAAGTTTCTTTGGCACTAAAAGTGCCAACCCAGCCCTAGTGCGCAAGTATAAATAAGACCCTTGGGCAAGGTCAAATATAGATAGAAAAACTCAATTGCAAAGTTAAACTGTCAAAATCACACCAGAGCCTCTCTAGTATTCTCTTCCTCCTCTCTCTCTAAGTCCTGAGTGCCTTGTTCTTTCACTCCCCACTGACAGCCATCACTCTCAGGAGTCCCTCTTGAGAAAAGTTACTATTATTGTTATGAATTTAATCTTCTTGCAGGGAGTGATCTCTAGCTTGAGTTCCATTCTTACCAGAAGGAGAAGGTTTTACCAGAAGCTGCTTCAGAAGTTCTTGAGAACCTTGCAGACAGCGTCCATTGGAGTGGGCCACGCCTCACCCTCTTCAATTATTCATAGAACCCAGTCTCACTACCCTCCTACAAACCCCAATTCATCAAATCTCCAATAATCTCTCTTATTTTAATACTCATAAATCCCTCTTTTCAATCCCATACCTAATGATACTTTTCGAGCCTTAAATACAACCCTACTGACCTTCCCTAAGATCCATTATATACAATTAGTCAAAATAAAGGGTTCTTAAGAGTTGGGGTTGGATCAAAATAAAAAAGGGAAACAAATCACCAATTTCAGAGGGGTCGATCAATTTAAGAAATGGGTCGATCGATCGATTTGTTAGATTCGTCAACATCCTTGACTCGATCGATGGAGCGTACATATATTGTCTTGATTTCTACAATTTAAGGCTATGGGTTTCATCAACTAAAATTCTGAAAAACCTTCTGAAATCATTCCCAAACTCCAAAACGAAGATTCTAAACCTTAAATTAACACATATAGATAATTTTCAAAGTATAAGAACCATTTAAACATCAAGATTCATTGTCTTTTCAATTTGATTGTAATTTAATCGTCAAGATACCTCATTATGGATTTTCTTTAGGAACATGATTAAAAATCTTAATCTTCGACATGATTATTCTCAGAGTAAGTTAAATTTTGTTTTTCTACAATAGTACTTCAATCCTAATCTTGATTTCTACCCAGAATATTATTTAATCCAAAATCGTCCTTTACATGCATGCAAATTAAATTCTTAATCATATTCTACTAACATGGATAATTTATTTGACTTAATTTGAGCAATAACAATACTTGCCTGATGTATGAAGGTCTGATCCATTGGTGACGAAGGGTATGGTTGCAATCCTCTCTTTTCGATCCACGTGATGGTGGTGACAATAGTGAAAACTAGTGTTTTTGGCCATGGGAACTCCTAGGAACACCTTGTATCTTCCTCCTATGACTCCTCTGTAGAATGATAACTTATAACCCTACGAGATTAAGCTTATAAGATGATAAAAACCTCTAAATTTCGTGGGTTTAATTACCTAAAAAATAGAAATGTCTAAAATACCCTCCTGGGATGCCGATTTGGCCTAAAACTTCTCCGGGACCCAACTAAACTCCTCGGTAGACTTTTTTTACTATCTCGACCCTTCTATACACTTTGGCGCTCTCAAAATAACCATATGGGTTAATTATAAATAAATTACATTTTATTTCATTAAATTACATCCCGACACGACAGACCTGCACGTCCCAAATTAATTCCCATAACTGTCGTATTATTCTCTTACGATAATTAAATTGTAATTACATATTACTTTACTCACTAAGTAATATTCAACATAATTTGCATCAATAACTACTAACTGTCATTGAGATAGTAATTATTTAATTTAATCCGGATTAATTATAAATAATTTCCAATTTTCTCAGTCAATTGATCTCATAATTAAAAATCATTAAAAATACGGGGTATTAGAATATACTTTTGAGATTGCATCGCAACCGTTACAATGGGATGTCAACTCCCTATTTAGTTTGACAATGTTTTAATACTTCTACAAGCGGAATCTCGATCCCCTAGTGATCCACTCGAAGCCGACTCACCCGAATTCCTACTAACCTCTATTGACCAACATGTCTTTAATATATTTAAAAAAAAATATAAGTCATTCTCATAAACATGATTCTTATTTTAAAATGAGTTGACAAATGTTTACTCAAAAGTAAATGTTATACATGATTTTAAGAATAAAACAATAATCTCCAATTTAGACATAAATCCATGTATCCAACTCTCAACCCATTTACACGATAGTTTGATTCTTATAAGTTGCGAGGAAAACTTTCCAATATAGTCAATTTTTATATAATTAGCATTATTCCGATCAAAATATTTGTGTCATAGGATAAACTGTGAGTTGATGATGATGAAGACGTATCGATCAAGCTTCAAAGACTATATATGTTGTGACATGTTTATTGTCTCATGTTTTTTTCACATATGCTGAGGATCTCACAAGTATGAATGCATATAGTTTATGAGTCCTTAGAATTTTTACTAAGGGTGTTTGTTTTATTTACAAACATTTGAAACTTAATTTTAAAAAAATATTGTTACTAAGTTTATCTGAAGGTAGAATTTTAAGTTTCGTTGATCTCATTCAAACGAGATTCCAGTCTCATTCGAATGACTGTCTAACTCATTCAAAGCATTGATCAAACGAGGTTCAAACAAGAGCGTGTTGCATTAAGTTATTGTGTAGATCCCGTTCAGTGTTATTTTGGGTGGTTATTTTGTTTCCTCTCTTTTGTTTAGTTTCTCGACGGATTTCCATGATAATAAAGTTATTTATAATCGAGATGAGATTAAAAAGCTTGTTGACCATACTGAAAAGTTAAATTTTGTGAATTTGAAGTTTGTAAAAAGAATTGAAATTCTTGAAAAATGAAATAATTATTTTAAATCCTTTGTGGAACATTTGTAAACAGTTCAAAATCTAAAATATTTTTATCGTGAAAATCTTATGGACATGGATTGCGATTTTAAATATTTAGATTTGTCCAAAGAGGAGAGTGATGATAAAGTTTGAATTTCAGAGAAAGAATTATAAGACTCCAAATTATTTAGGATTTGTTTACATGCCGACGAGGAAAATAATGTTTTGATTACTGATTTTAAGGCACGAGAGAAGACTTTTAGGGATAAGTTTTCTCACACAGAGGGAAGAGCGAGATAACCTTCTAAGAATGATTGATAATATGAAGAAGGAGTCCCTGAAGTGGGAATAGACAAATCCTTTGCTTGAGTTAAATGTTTTGAAGTTAAAAAATGATTTAAAAGACTCAAGTAGTGATGGTAGTGGATTATATGTTTCCAATGCTTCTGTTGCCAAAGACAAGACCATTGTTTGTTTTAAAGGGTCAACCAAATCCAAGGACTTTAGAAAAGTTCAAACGTTAGGTTGCATTCCCCGAGTTTACATATGTTTGCATTGTGGTAGGAAAGGTCACCTTAGGTCGTTTTGTTATGATCTTGGAAGAGGTCCCAAGAAGTTGAAACTCTAGTTTTGCTTCATGATATATGTTTGCCAGTGTTATGACATGTGTACTTTTTGAATTATATTTTTCTTTTATTGAGTTGTATTGAAAAAGATACCAAAAGATTTTGTTCTGCTAAATTTTTAAAAAATTCAAAAAGATTTTTGATTTTTGTGTAGTTTAGTTTCACACATTTTGTGTGGCATATTGATGTTTTTGAATCCAATTCACTCCGTACTTTCCATGTGGCTAGGACATTTGGTTATGATTATAAATACCTATATTATTCTTAACCATTTTTATGAAGTTGATTCTAACTTGATTAGATTTTTGGATTCTACTTTGCATATGCCTCCGCACACACATGCACGATCTTTTTGGATTTTAACTTAACATGTATATTTGAGTTTGATGATATGTTCTATCTTCAATCCTTTCATCTAAATCTTTTTTTAATATGGGGGATTTGTGCATGTAACAAACGTTGCCCATGAGCATTTATTTGATTAGTTTTTGAGTGTGCACGAGAAAGGGCTACGAAAGGAGCATATATCCTTTGTTGGAAAGCCACCATGGGCAAGATCCCAATAAAAATATTAAAGGAAATAAAAATAGAAAAATTGCCAAAAGTGAGGCTAACTTAGTTTTGTTAATTGATCTTCAAAAAGCAATCGCTTCAAAAGAATTGAAATAGAAAATTAGGCTTTATTATTTATCTTTTGAGGATGTTTAGTTAAAGATCAACGGGTTTGCAAAATGAATCCTAGTTATGCTTATTTTGTCATGACACTGTTGATTTGCAGAATTATTAATATTCTAGGCTTTTGTGCATTGGGATTATTTTTTCATTAAGTTCACTTTATCTTGTCATTTTAGGCTAAATCTCCATTTGATAAAGTTTTGCAGCCAATTAGAAATTTTTGAACATATCTGAGTGTTTGGGTCATAATTCACTCATTTTTAGTTCTCACCTCTTCATTCCATTCCACATGTTTAGACACATCGATATTGTGCTAGTATGTAAAGCTTATGTGTTTTGTGTCATGTTTTGAGGTCGTTTATATCTATATATATGTGTTGGATTTTCATTCATATATTCGACATATATTATATATGATATTGTGTTTTGAGTCTTTGTAGTTTACATTTAGTCTATATTTATCACATGCTTGATCTTTTGGATTACTTGTGCTTGAATTGTCATGTTGCATGTTTGATACACTTTACACCGTTGCATGATTTATTCACATATCCATTGATTATTATTGGTATCTAATGATCACATATTAGGGGGAGATTTGATTTTAGGGGAGTAATTATTTATGGTATCTTATTTTATCTACTCCTGAAAAAAGGGGGAGAAATGGTATCTTTCTTTTGCATGATTAGGACATCTTTATCTTAGGGGAAGACGTCTTACCTAGGTTGAGATTGTTTAGACATTGTTAGATGTTTATTCATTTGTGGATTTATACTTGTTATTTTATCTTTTCATTTTAAGGTGTGTTTAAGTGTGCAGGATTATAGGATGCGACAAAGTTTTTCAAGCAAAGCAAAGTTACTCATACTTGTGTGTCTGTCGAGCATCTGTAATTTTTGCTTTTGGGGGTCCGGGAATGAAACTTTTTAGAGAAATTTACATCCCATAGGATTTTTGTTTGGTTTTGTCCTGGAATAGCCAAAGGGGGAGATTTGTAAGGATAAATTTCCAACAAAGTCCATGTGTATGTAATTCGCATTATTCTGGTCAAAACGTTTAAGTTATAAGATAAACTTTGAGTTTATGATCCCATATGCCTATGCCGTCGTTTGATGAAGATGTAGCAGCCAAGCTTCAAAGACTAGATATGTCGTGCCGTGTTTACCATTCCATATTTGTCTTCACATATGCCGAGGATCTCGCAAGTATGAATGCATCTAGTTTATGAGTCCTTGGAATTTTTATTAAGGGTGTTTGTTTTATTTAAAAACGTTTGGAACTTAATTTTTTTGAAAAAATATTTTTTTGAGTTTATCTGGAGGCAGAGTTTTAAGTTTCGCTGACCTCGTTGAAATGAGATTTTAGTCTCGTTCAAATGACTTTCTCAGTCGTTTAAAGCATTGATCAAAGAACGTTCGAATAAGGGCGTACTGTACTGGTTTTTTAGAGGCCGCTAGAAGCGAGATTAACTTTGTTCGAGCGAGATCATGATATCGTTAGAACGATAGTGCATTATTGATCGAATGATCCTATGCACCTTGAAAATTGTATTGTCCTATTTAAGGCGTTTAAGACTGAGATTTCATAAGAATTCTTTTGCAAAAATGATTCCTCTTCTGTTTAGAGTTCCAACTCCCAAAAGTTTCACCCTTTTGTTTATAAGATCCAAGATTCACAATACCTATACTTTGAGATCTTGTTTAGGCATATAGTTTTTTTTCTACCATCATTTGAAGAACCTATTTTCATTCGATGGGATCCATACGAGCTAATTTCAGTTAAAAAGAATGGGTTTTTTTGTTTTGAATCATACACAGTTACTGAACTGCATCGGTGGATACTAAGGTGCACGGGGACTCACGTGTTGTGGATTTGGCATAGTTGTACTCATGCGATGCACTGTGGAGGAGTGGTTGAAGATAGAAAAGCATCAAGGATGGTGGGGGATCGACTCATTGTGTAAGTCTACTATTTATGCTTTGTAAAACCAAATCATAGTGATTGTCTGCCTGGGTCGTCTGAGGTTTTTACCCTTAGTGGTTTCCTCGTACATCGGTGTCTTGTGGTTTGATTTAATTTATTTTATATGTTATAACATAGATGTATGTTTAGGATAAATAGATAAAATTTGATAAATCGGTTTTCACAAGAATGGTTTAATTGGGAAAATTTAGTTTAAAAGTTCAATCTTTAAAATTGGGAAAAGTGAAATTAATTGGACTTGTGTTTATTCACACCCGTCGCTATTTCTTTTACACAAGTAGGAGATTAACCGAATGTTATCCGATACAACCTTGGTCATCACCCACATCGTTTGAACTCTCTAACTAAGTGAAACCGAACCCAATGTGCTTAACCCTTTTATGGGTTAAAGGTTTTCTCTAACATACAATGATACCGCTATGAACCCTAAAAGTATAATACACCATTGGACTTGAAGTAACTTCACTCGAGTTAATTAGGAATTAACCAAGACATATATCCTTTTTAGTTGTCTATAAAGTGACAACTTTGGCCTCCCTGGTAGAGTCATCAATCCAAGACTGCTTCACACTCCTCTAACTTAGATCAACCCTCCTTAGGTAAACACATATTCTGAGGAAGAAAACTTAGAATCCTTATCTCATAGAAAAACATAGTCTTTTTTACTATTTGATTTAAATATGTCGACCATGCTAAAGGAATAATAAAATTTGGTATAGTACACATTATCATGCATCAGGATGCTCACCGCCAAAGCCTCAGGAATATTCCTCATTTTTTCCATCTAATCAAATTTCCTAAGATATTGATTCCCAGACACAGTAATTCCATACTTAAAAATAACTATTTTCATGGGATCCAGATGTTAATCATATTTATAAAGCATGGACACTATTGACTTGGGATAAGCCCAACATCGTTTTCAACCAATTTAGCAAAAACTTGATCATAAAGATGTGTATGTCTTCTCCTAAGTAGTTTATATCAAATATTCGAATAACTGCACTCCAATGTAAAATAATACTCCCGCCTCGTTCCCGATTAGACAAGCATTATCCACAAATTGTACTAGAAATACCAACACATTTCTGTCATACTTCTATTAAAATAAAGTACTTTGATATCTATTTGCTTTTACCGACTTCTTACTATGTACTTGTCAAGACAATCGTTTAAGAACGCATTCTTGACATTAAGGAAATCTGAATAGACTTTAGCATGCTATCGCGAGAAGGTTTTCTCATATTCAATTCCTATCCTTCTAAGAAATTTTTTTCGCAATCTTTGCCTTGAAGGTTTTCACATTCCCATCCATCTATTTGTTAACTTCTTGTAGGTTAACTTATGAATTGAATCCCTTTTGGTATCCATTCTAATAAGACAAATCAATAGCCTTTATCTTGGAATGCCTTGTTATAGTTCCTGGGACCTAATTTTTGTTTTCCTAGGATCTCATTGAAACGATCACCCAAAACACAAACCATTTAGTATGACTCATGATGGTCCCACTAGGATATGACACCACTTGCTATTTAGTTTAAGTGGCATGTGTACCCTGATCATTGGTAGTGTATTATCGATATCAATTTGTATTTCATCACGCACAAGTAGTTTAGAAACATTGGTAACATAATATTCCTTCTATATCGCGTGTGTCCAATTTACACGTGCGCCCATGGTTTATTACATAACCCTCTTACAAGAAGCGACCCTTGATGCAATCATTGTGCTTCTTGTGCTTATGAATATGATATTTACTACCTTCATAAGCTTTGAAATAACCAACTAAAATACATACATTTATATTAACTTCAACTTCTTCCCTTGTTCCACATCACGAATGCAAGGAACCCCCAAATCCGAACATGCCCTTGAATGATCTTGCGCCCACTTTAATGTTTAAGTGGAGTTTGAAGAGACTGATTGAGAAGAAATTAAAATACAAATGTATACACCCATCTCTTAAGTAAAAATATTACATTCTTCAATAAATACCCATGGACCCTATCATTTCCAAATAAGTCTTATTCCTTCCTATTCTCTACACTATTATAAAGTGGAATCCATGGTCTAGACTGCTGGGATAAAATCCCCACACCTTCGCTAAATGATCCTTAACTATCCCAAGAGGTAAACACCTCTACAATCAGATCATAGAATTTTGGATTAGTTTACCTTTCCATATTCCATCTGAGTCTTGCATACTTTGAACTAATCAAAGGTTTCGGACTTGTGGTGCACGATATAAACATATCCATACCTTTAAGGGATCATCAATGAAATCGATGAAGCACTCAAAACCTCCTCTTTCACAGATGGATACTAAATCACATTAATCGAAGTGAACCATTACCAACCACATCTTCGGACTTTTAGTTTTGGACTTTGAAGCCCCCTTGGTTATTTTACCTTTACAATGGGATTCAAGACTAGAAGTGCATCCACTTCCAATGAAGTTTATTGTGCATTTTAAATGAGTCTTCAAATTCCTTTTAGGACAAACTAACTAAGCGCAAGTGCCAAAATTGTGTTGGGTTGGAGAAAGGAAATTTTCTCTTTAATGATTTATCAGTAACTTTATTCAATTCAGTATTTAGCAGTAGTGGTAAAACAAACATTATAATGCATAAATTATTTTTCAATGTCCCGAAACAAATAAAAGACATGCAATTTTGATAAAACAATTTTATAAAATTAATCAAATATTAGTTTAAGACCTATTGACAAAATCGAAACCAACTTTTCTAAAATTGGGGTACAATAAACAATTTACCTATATTAATTTTGTGTCTACACCAAAATTCGTAAGAATATCCCATTACTAATACTGCTTCCTTATTCTAATTTCCCATAATAAGTAACATTTTTCTTTAAAGTAATTTCTCAGTTACCTAGAACCTTTGCATCAAGTTGTCGTCCTGGTTTATGGTTCCCGGGTCTTTGTACTAGGTGACCCATGATCGGACCATAAATTATGCAATTAATTTTAAGAGATAAATCATTACCTTATCATTTTCCTTACAATCCAAGGAAGAACTGAACACGTCGATATAAAATTTCTAACTACTTATATTGAGAATAGCTCATTCTCGGCTATTCCACTACTATTGAGGACTATGAACTTTACTTAACCCCAAACAATTGTACATGAGATTTATCCTTATCATCCCAATTCTCTTTAGAGAAAGAAGTAAACTTCCTCTCAAACAACCAACACCAATCTTTGGCTACCAATGATCCTTACTCTCGAATTACTGAATGTATTGGATTTATCCACTAAATGTAATCCAAAGAATCCTTTGGTCAACCAATGATGAAATTCTTATAAGAACATGATTCTTGCTTGAGTGTCATCAACCAACCATAGGTGTCTAAAAATTCCAATCGATCAATTATTTAAAAATAATATGTTCATATAGAACTTCCCCGATGGGGGGACCTAACAAAATTAACACTTAATTTAAAAGGATTATCATGTATTTTAAAATGTCGTGATTCTTCGATTAAAACCATCCAATGGGGGCCCGGAACAAGATAACACAAGGAATCAATCGCATCATAATTTTAAAACATGGATTGGAACTGTGGTTTAAATTATTTTCTTATTCCCTTAAGTTAGAACAATGTTCACTTACGTTTTTGTTCCTTGAAGTTAATTCCAATTAAACCTTTAAGAAATATATTGTGAGAAAATGTTGAATTCATTTTCCAAATATTATAGTCACGTAATTTTAAAATTAATTTCCACTTAACAAATGGGATTAATTTGATTAAATTTGAAAGTGGCATCGCTCAATTGCTAATTTTTAATCTTAATCCGTCAGACATCCTACTAATCCTATGATGTGAGATTTATTGATGGGTGCTTAAATCAGGTCACCGAGAAAAAGAAAACTTTTCATATTTTATTATGCTATCTAGACACTATTGGTCCCACTCCTAATGACACTGAATCTGATGCAGAGGATATCAAAAGTTGTGTATAAGCGTATATCATCAGTCCATTCATTAAAATTAAACTTGATCGTGTAGAACTTACTCAATGGGAGGAATTAAATCACCAACATTTAATTTCAATAAACTATCACTTAAGAGTTATAAAATTTCCATGATACCGAGATTAAAACCAACCGATGAGGGTCAAATGAGGCTGACACGAGGAATTAATTGCATAACAATTTCAAAAAAATCGATGGAGACCATGTGGTTTATGTTAAAACCCCTCTCCCACTTAGTATTTTAAAACTTGAGGGTTTAAAAAGAATATTAATTTAATTCTAAACATACCAATTTAAATCCTTTGTAATTTCCAATTTACTTGTACACATTATTTTACCTAATATCACTATATTACTATTCAAAAATAAAATAATTTTAAATTAAAATAAACCACGGAGATCAAAATTCTAGTTATACCTTAAAATTGATTATACTAATCATATTCAGTTTATAAAAGAATAAATAAAATGGGTTTTCCAAATAAAATTGTGATTTAGGTCGGTCTCAAAATTAAATCCATGTTCTCCATAAAAACATGTATTCCTAATTAATCCCATTAGTACACTGAATAAACCTAGCGGACCAAGCCAAGAGGCCCAAATAGTTTGAACTTACCGAAAGGCTAACCCAATACTAAAGCGTAAAGATCATTATAAGAGATAACCCCTAAACATAAGATCCATGTGCATGGATCCTAGAGAGATGAGCATGAATCAAGAAACTACCTAATTAGCAGAAGGAAAGTGTTCCACACGACTCCATATCTCCCGTATCTATAAATGTAACCCTCACCCCAGGGAAAAGGTGACATGTAGTTCTTGTTATTAAATCATAAAAGAGAATGATAAAAGATGAACACCGCGTGTACATAAGCCATTGAAGAACCACATAAATCTTTATCTTGTGAGATTATTTACTTTTGGCTCAATATTAACCACTTAGGATAATCGTTTGTAAATTAATTATTCTCATAATTAGTACTGTCAGTGAGAATCGAGTTCTCCCCCGAAGTCAATTAAAGATGAAAAATAAGTAATGTCTCACCCTCATAGTGCACCCCTTCTAGACAATCAATAAGGTGGACTGCTGCCACGCAGAACTAGGTTTGAGATCCAACTAAATAAGAAATAGGGAGCCCGTCACCCACATTATTGCCAAGGGGAGAAATACTCTAAGAAAAGTAATGGGTAGCGTAGATCCACTTGAATCTCATGGAAGGTCGATGCATATGAACAACGGCTCCATCATCAAGAGGAGGCAATACACCTTGAAATTGAGGAAAACATGCATCTCCAATGAAGCCTAGAAAATTAAAGCAGGAGCTCTGCAGAGATAAAAGAAAGCATCACTTTCGGATGCCTAGTCCTTAGGAGATAAAAACATGAAATCAAGGAAGGAGTTTTCATCGCGTCCAGGAATATTGTGAGAATGAAAGTGGCCTGACAGTGCAGAATCAAGAAGAAGGACATTGTAGACATGATATTTGATGTCTGGTGTGAAAGTAGATGGATCAACACCCTGCCAATCGTAGCTCTAAATCCACCAAAGAACTAACTAGGAGGGCCCTCATCACTCAGATGGAATCACATTTTAAGGGAAATTGCGAATAAAGAGGCCCCGAAGAAGTTTGTAACCCCAAGGTTCAAATAGTATGACGGAAGGATTGACCCCATTGATCATGTGAGCCAATACAAGAAAGCCGTGACCCTGTGGAATCACAATGACTCCCTTATGTGCCGCATATTCTCCCCAACTTAGGGGATGTCGCACACAAAATAGTTTGATAGGTTTCCACATAGGTTAATCAAAGATTTTAACTCACTCGCAAAAGAATTCATTGTTCGGTTCATTACGAGCAGATCTTATTCGTAGAGAATTATTTATCTCCTCATGATGTGGAAGAAATCCCAAGCGATCTTGCGGGATTATTCCAGGAAGTACTGGGAAACCTATAAAGAAGTTAAAAATTTCTCAAAGTAGGTTGCCATGGCATAATTCAAGATAGGGTTGCCCCACATCTCCATGTTGCACTAGTCCCTAACCAAAATGGAGGAAGATACCATTGGCGACCTTATGTAATGAATAGAAAATTATGCCAAGGTGGAAGATGTGATCTCCCTCAGTAAAGGTGGCAATGGGCCCGTGAAGGCGACCAAAGGGAATGACAAATAAGGTACCCCCAAGAAGGGGAAAGAAACACAATGGAGGTCCAATGAAAGGGGATAAGGCAGACCCATAAAAATATTTTCAACTAATAAATGTCATGTTCAAGTAATTGATTTACAAGATCTTGAGTAAGATCAAAGACCAACAATTTCTCAAGTGCCCATAGATGGAAGAAGGAGATTCGAAAAAAGTAACAATGCACTCAGATGCGTCCACCACAATGAGAACGGGCATAAAATTGAGAACTATAAAGTCCTAAAATATCATCTAGAATATATAGCCCAGGAAATCTAAACAAGTACGTGGATAAAAAAAGTAATAAAGTTGCCTCCAGCACAAACTAAAAATCTTACAATGTCTTGGAAGATGATTTGGGACATGAGTTCACTGTCATTCATGGTGCTTCAAGTTAAAAATTAGATCCAAGGAAACTCAGTCCGAAATGATCTTAAGAAAGTCACTTCAGTAGTGGAGGCCTTCTAAATTGACACTTCTAAAAGTCTGACAGGCAAGTGCAAGGGCCAGAAGATATAAACTATAACAAACATATAGTCTTCATAGAAGACCACTTGATTAAGGTTTGGATCCTACACCAAGATGACCTAGTAATTACCTTTAGGATTGAAAACTTGGATGTGGATAAGCTACTAGTAGATCAAGGAGGCTCTTATGAATTTATCTATTTAGAGTTGCTTAACAAGATCAACCTAAATATGGAAGACTTGAAATAAGAGACCATACCTCTCGTCGGATTTGTCCAAAGATAATGCCACACCGTACAAATAGCAACAAAAGTACTAAAGGACAAGGATGGAGGAAATAAGGTTGGACCCCGTAGATAAGGTCAAGGAGTAGTAAGAAGAGATAACTTTCGACAAGTCTCAGCTATGAAGGGAATTCTTGATCAACACCAAACTATCCGAACAAGAAAGGGAAGATTTGATATCTCTGTTAAAGAAGAATAAAGAAGTATTTTCCAGGAAGTAATACAGTATGCCTCAGATTGACCCTGAAGTTATGTGTCAAAGGATTCATGTGGATCTCGCTTATCCGTCGATCACACAGAAGGCTCGTTGAACTTCCCTAGAGAAAGCAAAGGCTGTGAAAATGGAGGTAGGGAAACTTCTAGAGGCAAGGTCCATTAGATAAGTTCAATTCCTGAAATTGATCTCATAATCGATGGTGGTAAAGAAGAGTAATTAGAGTTTGGGAGTGTGCATAGACTTTATGGACCTCATCAAAGCATGTCTCAAATACAACTTCCCTCATTCAAAGATCGATCAGTTGGTCGAGGCCATAGCTAGTCATATGCAAATAAGCTTCTTGGATACATACTTAGGATATGATAAGATACATTTTTTGATCCCCGATAAAGATAAAACATCATTGATAACTACCCTTGGCATGTATTATTATAAGTTCATACCCTTTGGCCTTAAAAATGCAGGAGCCATGTACCATCAATTGATCATAAAGATGTTTAATCAACAGTCGGGGGTATGATAAAAGTATACATTAACGAAATGTCTATCAAAAGCAATCACAAATACGACCAATGAGATGATTTGGAAAAACCCTTTAAGATCATCAAGCACTACTAGATTAAGCTCAATGTGGCCAAATGCTCCTTCGATGTTCAGTCCTAAAAGTTCCTTGGGTACTTAGTCAGTAAAAGGGTTATTGAGTCTAACCTCAACTAGACAGTAGCGATCAATAACGTTAATGCTCAAAAGATGATACACGAGATGTAAAAGTTAATAGGGATGTTGGAAACCCTCAATCATTTCATCTTCAAGTCTTTTGAATGATGTCAACCATTCTTTCAGATATTGAAGAAAGAAAAATGAATCATTTGGAATGAGGAATGCTCAAATTGCCTTGAAGAGATCAAATCCTACATGATAAATACTCCTTTATTATTTATTCCCAGTATAAGAGACCATCTTTACCACTATATAGAGATTTTTGACTATGCAGTCAGTTTGGCCTTAATGCACAAAAAGTAAGGACATTAAGCCCCCATTTATAATGTCAAAAAAAAATTCTCATTGACACCGAGAAATGCTACCTCCCACTTGAAAAAGTATCCTACTCTCAGGTCATCACATCGCCCAAGTTAAAACACTAGTTTTAGGCCCACTTAATCATAGTCATCACATACTTCCCCTTTAAATTCGTTCTTCAAAAGGTTAAACTACTTGGACAGTGTCCAAATGGTCGATTGAACTTAGGATAATTGATATACATAATCAACCAAGAATGGAGATCAAGGTGAAAGTATTGATGGACTTCATAGTTGAATTATATAGGGAAATGAGGATCCAACGATCAGGGCATAGACGATCAGTTAATGACCCGATAGGTTGGTTAGTCTAAAATTGAATCCTATATATATATATCGTGCATCCAAATCAAAGGGGAACTAGTAGGACTCATACTTATTTCCCTAAAGAATACCATGGTTGAAAAAGGAATTATACATCGATTTGAAGATTCTAAAAATAAGGCCGAGTACCAAGCTCTCATCGCCAGATTGAGCAAGGCTTCCCCTATGGGGGAAAACCAACTTAACATGTACTGTAATTCAAAGATAATATCCAACCAATTTAGATGAGACTTCAACTCTAAAGACAAACAAATGTCGACATACTTGTAGGTGGATCAAGACTTAATGGACAAAATTAAGAAAGTTAGCATTTAGATATTCCCCTGGGGCCTAATAGTCATGTTGATGCCTTTGTAGCTTTGGGGTCAACAATGAACTCTGATATAAAGAGAATCATTAAGGTGGAGTTCCTTGCCAATCCTAGCATTGCAAAGCCTGTGGTAGCAGAATAAGTCCCCGTTGTGCAAAAAAGTCCTATATGGATGGATTCTATAGTCACTTATCTGCAAGAGGACATCCTACCATTTGACAAGAAGCAAGCCGATCAGGAAAAAATGCACGCTTTTACCTATCAACTAACGTTAAACTCTACAAGATATTTTTCACCGATAACTACCTCCAATGCGACCAAGTTTTATATGAAAATCATGATGAAATTTTCAAAAACCACGCTGGAGGAAGTTCTTTGGCTTTTAGGGAGATCAATGAGGGATATTATTGGTCGAACATGTAGAAAAATGTGATCTACTACGTGAGAAAGTGTGCGAAATGTCAGATGTTCTCTTTCATGATACATCAATCGACCAACGATTTGAAGTCACTCACTAGTCCATGGACATTGGATATAGTAAGTACGCTACCAATAGAACTTGGAAATCGCAAATACCTCTTGGTTGGTACACATTACTTCACAAAGTGGATCGAAGCAAAGCCATCAAAAAACATCAAAGACACTAACATGATCAAATTCATGTGGAGGAACATTGTGACTCGCTTTATTATACCTAGGGAGATCATCACAGATAACGGAATGCAATTTAAAAGTAGGCCACGGTAAATTGGTCATAGTAAATTGGTCACGGTTATCGTGACCAATTACTTGACCAGGGTTTTAGGTGAGCACATATAAGGGATGGTCATGATCAAGAGCCGTGACCCATCATGGTCCAAAACTGTGATCGAGTTGTGACCCATTATAGTGCCAAACTTCCCTCCCCTTTGGTCACAATGGTGGTCACGGTACAAAACCATGACCCATCTGTGACTATTTATACTGAACTGTGATCACGGTTTAAAACCCTAACCCCAAAACCCTACTTAAAATTATCATGTAAACGTGGCCACGGTGACCATTTCTTGAGAATTAATTAGTCACCAATGAGGTCACGGTCAGGAATCATGAACATTTTTAGCTGTTTAATTGGCCATGGAGGTGGTCAGGGTTTTGGACTGTGACCCCATTTTGGCTATAAATGATAGAAAAACCTCCTTATTTCATATTTCTCTCTCTCTCTCTCTCTCTCTCTCTAAACATAGGTACATTTTTTAACTATCTCTCTCTCCATTTATTTATTTCATTGTGTGTGTGTGTTTCAGTGTACGTGTGTGTTTCTCAGTATGTGTGTGTGTGTAATAATTATATATCTATATAATAAAGGAGGAGGGTTTTTTGGTCTCCCCCAACTAACGGTTACAATTATATCTTGAGGAATTTGGTGTTTGTCAACTTAGGGCTGAGATTGAATGTTGAAAGTTTCGTCTTATACCACGTGAATGCTTACTTTCTGATTCGGAACCCACAAAAATAATTGTCTTTCCCACGCTCAAAAAAGAATTTGAGAATTGTGAGTAACTCGAGCCACCCACCCGTCATTACTTTATCCTTTTCCACATGTCAGTATCCTTGCTGTTAGTTTATACTTTCCCACACGTCAATATCCTCTCCCACTCCCACATGTCTTTTGGGGAGAAAATACTTCCACTTTCTCTCCTTATGTTAAACTAATTGCATCTCCTCTTTTCGACGTTATATCGTAGTTGAAGAAAGACTCCAGTGTATGCTTATCTACACAGTTTCTCACAATCACATGTTCTCTATGTTGAATCAGTCAGTTCCCTCATTTGCATTGGGTTTTGTCTTTTGTTTTGACCGGATCTGTGTTCTTTTAATCGTTATGTTTTGATTTGTTTTGGTTTTGGTTTTGTGGTTATGAAAATAAAAACAAATCTACAGGTAGTGCAAGAGGTTCTTCCCAAGGTAATAGTGGCGGTGGCTGCTTCTACTCTCATATTCGGTGTTTGCATGTTTATTTTGCAGATCTAAAAGTTTTTGGTTAAGATCTTGCAGGTACTAACTTCGTAAAAGTTTTTGGTTAAGTATACTAACTACGTTTTGCTCTTATATATAGATGCTTAATTTTTGCAGGTACTATAGGTTTTTGGTTTAACCTATCTAACTCGTGCCCTTTCTCTTCTCCGAACTCATTCCATTCTCTACTCTGGCCTTTAGAGATTTCAGGTATACTCTCTCTCTCACCATTTTCTTATGGGTTAACATTTTTTATTAAACATTACGGGTTTTGGTTGAGATCTCCCAGAGTTCAAAACATTGGGTTTCAAGATTTGTCTTTGGATTTAATTATGTTGTGTTCAATTTTGGGAATCTTAGATCTTAGGTGAAATTCTTTCTCCAATTTGTATTTTAGATTCTAGGGTCTAAATATTTGGGGTTCATAGATGTATTTATATTATTTCGTTTCCAGATAAGTTATATATGTATTCATTTTTAGCTAGTTATTTTCCAACATGTACTTACAGGAGTGCTTCTTGGGTATTGAAGAATTTTAAAATGGGGATTGGTTGGTAGGGGATCAAAAGAGTTTTGTGTTTGAATCTTCAAGCAGTGCGTGTGTGTCAAAATGATGCCGGGTCAACTCTCTCTCTCTCTCTCTCTACTGTGTGTGTGTGTGTGTGTGTGTGTGTGTGTGTGTCAAAATGAATCGATTTGTGCTTAAATCGAAGTTCAAGTGTTGTGAGAATTAATTTGTTGATTTTAATGTTTGAGGATCACAGATGCATTTACCTGTAGTGGATCCCTATAGAAAGGGATCTGTTTCAGCAGTGGTTTAGGGAACTTATGGGATTCATTTTTTTACAGTACAAGATGTCTTTCAACTAAAAAAATTTATTCATGTAGACAAGGTGTGATGGTAACTATATTTAGAGATGGAAGTTACTGTGTTGTGCTGTAGTGTATTTGAGTTTGCTGTGTATCTTAGGGGTGTTGTTTATTTGAGCTACTGTGTGCGTGATCTTTCATGATTTAGTCTTGAGTGTTTATTTATGGGTATCCGAGTGTGTATTTACTCGGAGTGTTTATTTCAAAACTTGTGTGTTTAGTTGAGCTACTGAATGTGTATTCTTGCTTAAATTTTTTTCAAGGAGGAATTTTTTTCACTAACACTTGATTAGTAAAAAGGAAAAGTTCTTACCTAAACAACAATGGCTTATGCCAAAGGAAGACCGCCAAAGCAAGAGAATCCAATGTAAAAAATGAATTTGAGTTTTGTAAAAATCAACTATAGGAAACTGACTTTTGGGGGTTTACGACATGTGTTTTGGTTACAGATCTATTGTTTTGGGTAACAACTATAATTTAATGAGTGTCATTTTATCGTCCCAAATGTGACAGGTCTCAAACAATAACAATTGCACTGCTATCTGCATCTTTTTTAAAGGAAGAACAGTTTTTGTTGAAAGGAAGAACAATTGCACTATTAATTTTAAGGGGCTTTGTAAATTTTGGACCTATTGTAATATGTATTTTGAAAATAGGACAACAAACATTTTTTTATAGTTTTAGTCCCTATTTTTGAATAAAGTGACTGGCGCGGACCCATATTCATAAAACGTCAACCAATCATCGTATGCCATGTGTCCCTTTAATTTGAAAATAGGGACTAAAAATGGAAACGAAATGTTTGTTGTCTATATCCATAATCAATATTATTTTAAGTCCTAAAAATACATAATCTACAATTTTAAAGAGCTTTAACATCTTTTCTATATTTTTCATTATCAGTGTTATCCCCCTTTCATAAGAATTATTAATGCGTTTATTGAAGGATTTTAGTTTAGGGGGTGATGTGTAACCCAACCTAATGTAATTTACCCGTGAGAAATTATAAATAACACCGTAAGTATAATATGACTTGGAATGACTCGATGGATGTGTCAAAGACATTGGAGCAAGTAATATCTAAGATCTGTCAACTTCTATTTATAATAAACGTCATTTTTATTGGAAGAAGCTGAAAAGATTTGTAAAACTAATTTTAATTGCATATTTTACTTTTGATCATTTAGTTAGCACCGGGTAGGCCTAACATAGAGCATAATTTACACACGTAGCATTGGTGTGCATAATTTACACACGTAGCATTGGTGTGTTGTTGCGCATCAATACATTGTAATAGAACTAAACGAAAATAATTATTTGAATAATAAAACAAGAACACAACCTGATTAAAATGTGACCCAACACAATATTTTTTGTCTAAAGCACCCCAAAATAAAGCGGTTTCACGTCGTGCGTGAGAAATTATTGTGGCGTGCCATGTTTTAATTGTGAGGTGGTAATGTTGGGTACAAAAAAATATTTCATGTCGTGTTATGGTTTAATTGGGTCGTGTTTAGGTTAAGTAAAAGGATGATTTCATGTTACGCATTTTAATTTAGTATTGTTCGTGTTAAATAAAAAAAAATATTTTGTTTTGTATCGGATTTATTCGGGTCGTGTTAATGTTGGGTAAAAATATACGATTCCATTCGCTTTTGTATGTTAGTTGGGCCATATTTTTGTTAGGGTAAAAAATATAATATGTCGCGTTTTATTTGAGTTATGTTCAGTTAGAATTAAAAAAAGAATTTGTGTTGTGCAGTTATTAAATGGGTTGTATTTGTGTTAGGTAAATAAATATAATTTTATATTGCGTGTCTTTTTGGGTTCATGCTATCTTTAAGAAGGATTTCATGTCGTGTTGTGTTTTTACTTGATTCGTGTTGGGTAGAAAAATAAGAACGTACATTGGTAAAGACATTATGTGTAAGCACCATTTAATAGTTGGACGTATTAAATTATGAAAATATTACTTGGATTTTTTTTAATGTTGGGTTCATTTATTATTTTCACCGTGCTATCATCATGCCATCGGCACGGGTACAAAATAACATGGGAACAAATTTATGCCTGTGCCGTTGACACGGTTATAAGTGTGCTATAATCACCAATATTTGGTAGCAAATTTATTACCGTGCCATCGGCACGGGTACATCCTAGTATATTTATATTTGTCAAGGGTGTCCAATGTATGTTGTTCAAATTTGATTATTTATTTTTGGGAATTTCTCCTATTTATTGGGTCTTGTTATGAAATTACTATTGAATTTATGATTAATAACATTTAATGTACTATTTTTTCACACAACTAATTTTTAGCAATATTAGGCCTAGGTTGATAAGGAGGTCTCTGTATGATCCTTAATCTATGACTAAGGCTGTTGAGGTGGCAGGTGTACAGTATTCACAATGGTGTGTATCCCCCTCTTTGTCATTACGAGGTGGGTTTTGCACATTCCGAGGATTGGGTATCGGATCTTGAGGATTAAGTCTATTAGGTTATCTTTTGGTGTTAACATTAGCAATTCAAAAAAAATATTGTTTAGCATAGTCAAAGAAAGTATTTGATTGTCAAGATGTCTCTTCAAAACCCTATAATATTTAATTATATATTTTAATCCTTATAATGGGGGTATGTTCTCATTAAAGATCGTAGTTCTTAATATTTTGGTCCAAGTGGAAAATTTATCCTGTTTGGCCCTCTTTGATGGAAAAACGAGTTTATAAGAATCGGGGTGAAAATTTATCTTAGAGTCAGTAACACCTTTGAGATTGTTAGCGTAGGAATCAAATTGTCTTTCAGGATGTCCAACTAGTATTTCTAGATGAATTAGTGATGTAATGATAAATAGGAGTCTTGAATGTCACATTTGTAGGTTTGAATGGATATTCACTTGGAAATGTTATGTCAACAAAAAATTCCCCACGCTGATTTGGTGTTCCTTAGAGGCCAATGAGGGTGGCGACCCAGCCGTAAAGATTATCACCTTTATGAGTCAAAGTTTGAAATGGATGAAAAATAATTTCTAAAAAACCTTTAACTTAGTTAAAAATATTATATTTAAACGGCTAAAAAATCACATTTTCAAATATAAAAATCCATAACAAATGTGTGTATGTTTAAGTGTGTGAGTGTGTGTGTATTTTTATGTGTGTGTGTTTGATTATTATCACATGTTATATATTTAAATATGGACCTATTTATCATTAGAAAGTGTATATGAAACGCTTGATGTGGACTTCTATATGAAATCTCATGTTTTATAATTATGTATTTGAAATTAATCTAGTAGACAATTTAGAAGGAGTAGGAAATAAACTTTTGTTAGCTTTTTAGGTTGGTGGTTGTTGTGGATTGTGTTTAATGATCATGGTTTGATATAGATGATGGATACTTAAAAATATCACTCTATTAATTCTTCATAACAAACCTTTAACTAATGATTTGTCTTAATGGATACCCTATCTTAATGACTACACACATGCACACATAAACATCCACACAGACTCACACGCGCACATATATACATTAAATGATTATAATATAGTCATTTGATTAACTTGTTTTGGATGTGTTCACTCCTTTCTTAAATAGTTATTATTTTGGTGAACACAAATTGGTGGGGACAAATAGTAATTTAGGCTTAATTAAATTATAATGACCTTAAATTGCACTTGTTGTGTCTGATTCATCAGATGAAAAAATATAACTTTTTGAATTAATTTGAAAATTACCTCTATGACTCATATTCACACCCTTCTATATATTTTCTCAGGAAAAATGAGTCACGGTAGTAATTATTGGAAACAAGAGTGCAAGAAGGTACAATTTGATCGCACTCAAACATCTTTCAATAGTGCGCGCCATATAAAGGGAACTCTTATTTACATGTATGGTAATAGGAAAATTAAATAACTTAATTACCTTAGAAATCGTGGAGTTGATATCTTTTAAGACTACCTATTCAATCGTACTTAGTTTTCCCTTCCATAATATTGGGATGAGGCGGTAGAGAAAATAGTTCTCCTCTATAATTCCGACAAGGAACTTAAGCTGGTGACACTATTAGAAAAGGCTCAAAAAATATTTATCCTTTGTGGATACAATTCCTTAAAGAGATCATTCACCCATATTGTGATATCTCAAGACATGTATATATTAAAACGATCTTGCAAGTAAGTTGAAATATAAAGGATTCCAATTCAAGTCACGGGCTTTATTCGCAAGTCATAGACACACTTCCGCCCAGTCGGACGTGGGTAAAATTTTTAGAATTTTAAAAAGTAATACTGATTTGATAGAAATCAGACATATATATAGTCGTAAATCGTAATTTCTTATATACGTCGCTCATTTTTTAATTGTTGGAATGCCAAAGAAAAATGACAATCATCAACCAAATAACGAGACACCGCCAACCAGGTTCTCTCATACACCCCAACCTCAATTCTCATCTCCTCTGGGTTATTAATATTATGCTATGCCAGAGATTCTTTCTACTCCACCTCTGAGTCGTCAAACTCAAGAAACCATCACCCCCAACTACTTCTGCAGAGGAATCCCAAGCTAACCCTAAGAAGTGCATTGGGTTTTCTAGCAACATGGCACTCCTGATGAATAAAATCCATGGGTTAGTCTGACTCTAAAGTCAACAATAGGGGTTACCCCACTCAGATTCCTCAAACATTTCACTATCCTCCTCTTAGAACATTCCCCTCCCAAATTCCTCCTGCTGGAACATTTCCCTCCCAAATACCTCCTCCTAAAATATTCCCCTCGCAAATGCCTACACCTGGACCATTTCATGAATCATCGTCATCCACTTACCTGCCTACGTATACATATAATATTTATTATGACCAAGTCGATGAACAAGTGGATGTTGAATTATCCTGAGATCGGGAATACGTATGGTTGAAAGCCGATGAGGCTAAACCGTTGAATAAAAATTCCAACGAAGATCACTCGGTATTGTACGCAATGATCAGTTTTCATAATTTGAAGAGTCAATTTGGTTTGTCATCCAATAACATAATCAAAATTTTTAAGTGTGTTAAAGGAATTCTCCCAAACGAGAACACATTAGTAGACTATTATCCTAGCATGAAAAAGATATTGAAGGTTTTGGGTTTAAAGTACAAATCTATTCATACATGCAAGTATGATTGCATATTATAGCGCAAGAACTCTTTTTTTTTATAAAAAGTGTCATAAAAAGCCTTTTATGACTCTTTTTTATAGTCAAAATAAATCATAAGTTTGGGTGTCATATCTGATTCGAGTAAAAACTATCAATTCGATATGTAATATCTATGAGTGTTTTTTCGAAGCCATTATTAAACCACCAAAAAACTGTCATATATGGTATAAAAACTGGTATATATGATATAAAAAGTGTCATGACAAATCACTTTATACATTAGAAATTGTCATGTATGATTTCAAAATCAGTCATAAAAACTATTTATACATATTAAAAACTTTCATGTAAAATATTTCATATCATGATGGTTTAATATAAACTGTTATTAAAGATCGTATAATGTAAAAAAAATTCAAATCATGGTTGAGAAATAAACCAAAATACAAATCAAAAGGTGTAGATTCATTTATTCCACATTCAATGTTACAATAGATACATTATAACAAACTAAGTTCCTCCATATTAATAATCATACAAAAAACTACACTGAATAAAATTGAGCTAACACATCAACCAAATTTAATTCTTCAAAAAAAAGTAAGTGTTCCTCCGTAGTAATAATCACTTCATAGTTTTAGACAATAATGCGTCGAATTCCTCTTCCAACATTCACGATCGTGTTTTCCTACAATGATACTCCTTTTGACATGACTTACCCCTCCATAAGTTCAAAACGACATATATAAATCTCTAGTGCAATGTAAAACACAACATATATGAATTCGAGTTTTTCCCATGTATGAAGTCGTGTGTAATTCAAGTTGAAAAGATTTTTTATATAACACAAATATTTGTAAATAATTTGGACAGATTTTCCTTTATTTATAGGATTATCCCCCCTATTTGAAAAATAAAAACACACTCTAATTTATCAAACAAATTTAGATATTATTTTATTCACAAAAGGGAAAATCAACCATTGAGTCATTGCTATGTCTGTTGCGTTTCACATAAAAATAGCCCAATAAGACTATCCCCACCTTCAGGTAATTGATGCTCACTCCTGGAAATTATTTTGAACATCGTTGTTGTGAACTTCATTGTTATTAACATCATTGATGTCTTGAACACCAACATTGTGAACATCATTGTTGTGAACTTCACCTAACTTTGATGATAATGAGGCATTGAGAGAAACTAAAATCGAAGAATATACTTCTTAAACCAATATTATTCTTGAAATAAAAGGAAACAAAAAACATGAAATGTCAGCGACACAGATTACAAATGCCTATCTAGGGTGGCGTACTGCTGCTAGTGCATCTCATAGAAGACTACCTCCGTAAGTAATGGGATAAGTGGATGTAGCATGTCTAACTCATCTCACCTATGCCCTAACTAACTGTGTCGGGATGTCAGGACCCCCAAAGCCCATCCTACCCCTATGGCCTCAGACCAGTCATTTTTTCTAGTGTTAACACATAAACATCTATCATACCTGACTGTATCTATGTACGAGCGTCTATCAGACCTGTCTATATCCACACACCAACTATCACGAAAATCATATAAAGGGTCAAATCAAATTAACTACGTATACAATTGATATTTGCACACATCCCTTATCGAAAATTCAATTCCCCACTTTTCCCATCCCATCCCAGTAGCATTTGCAAAGATATCACTTAATATGGATTACAAGCTTTTTACTGAAGATTTATTTCAATGCCATTGGAAATATAAGCAATTTAGCTTATAAATCCACGTATGATTCCTTTTCATGTGAACTAATCAATAAAATCTAAGCTCTTTGATATACACAAAATAGAAGATGATGATAAATTCTCCAGATGACACAAAATCCATTAGCTATAGTCATTAAATATCTACAATGCAATTCAAATAAATAAATCAATACAGATTAGCTACTTTTGTAAACGAACAACATAGTAATTTAATCAAATGTGTTACTTCATAAAAAAAATCAAACACGTTGATCTATTTCATTGTTCGTAGCAGCTTGCAGGCCTGTCAATCGGGCTCTATGAGTCGAGCTTGGGGTTAATCAGGCTCGGACCGATTTTGATTTACTCGGCTAAAGCTCAAGCTCGGCCAGAATGAGCCTGAGAGTGTTTGGCTCAAGCTCAGCTCACAAAGTATAATGGGCTTCGGGCCCGATTTGAGCAGGCCCGAATTGAATATTCCAATATGTATTTATTTATTTTAATAATAAATATTCATATGTTCCAGTACGTATTTATTTATTTTAATAATAAATATTCACATTTTAGCAATAAAAAAACACATTTTAGCAACAAAATATGAATTTCAGCATTAAAAATTTATATTTCAGCACTAAAAAAACACATTTCAGAACCAAAAAAACACATTTCAACATTAAAAAAACACATTTCGTATCATAGAAAATAAAGTAATTTTGTATATATATATATATATATATATATATATATATATATACTATATCGGGTTGAGCCTAGTTCAGGCTTGAAAGTGCTGCGCTCGCGCTCGGCTCAAATTGAATTCGGGCTTAATATCTCGGCTCAAGCTCGACTTGGATCAAACTCAATTAAAGCTCGGCGCAAATTTAGCGGGTCGAGCGAGCGGGCTTCGGGCCTGCTCGGCTCAATTAACAGGCCTAGCAGCTTGTAGTGACTATAGTATTATATTTATGTCTAAAAAAGGATTAGATCGATAAGATTACAAGTGTAAGAACCTAAAATAATTTTCTACAATTTTTGGGATACTTTGAATAATTTCTATGAGTTTTAAACAATTTTTAGAAATTTAAAATTGGTTTTTAAAAACCTTGTGGGCTATTGTGTAAATTCCATAAGCTGTTAAATATATGCTTGGGTAGAAATCGAAAGCGCTTGAAAATTATATGGGTATAATTTGTATTTTTAGAAGTTTAAAAACACGCATTTTTTCAAGCCATCTTAGCCTTACACGTGATGTTTCCACAACGGCTAGATTTGTGTTTCTATGTTCTCACATACCTATGCTTAACTATGAACCATTTGATCTTTTTAATCAACGTCCTGGATGTTATCTAAGATGATGTTGTAATATATGGATCAACTAATGAGGGTTAACTTTCATGCGGTGCAACCTTAACCCTTGGATTTGCTTCGATCTTTTAAAATCAATCCTGAGCGTTGATTTGCCTCAAGGTTCTAGAGCCATCCATCTCTTTCTATAAATACAAGCCATATGTTATACGTTTATAATCTTTTGCCAACCTCATTTTTTTAGAGAAAAATGAGAGAAGAGAGGGAAATAAAGAAAATAATAAGAGAGAGAATCCAAACCGTAAACTAAACTCCGGAAAAATATTACCGAAAAACCCTTTTTCAGAGTGAGTTAGTTTGGCATTCAAGAAGATCTACTCTCTTTTCTCCTTTATCTCTTTCCCAATTTAATCAAGTTGGTTAAATCTCATTTTATTTCATAGAACTTTGAGATTTGATCTCTATGATACATCTCACTTAGATATTGTGTAGTTTTTATTTCTTCTTTTGAGAAATATTATTTTGTTGGTTGTTTTCTAACTGATATGTTATTTTCATTCCCAAAACCAACAAAACCTTTTCTAATTTCAGTTTCTTTGAACATTCAGACTTAGATCTAGTTGAGATCTTGATTGGGGATTTGCACTTTCAAATATTTCACATTTTGTGAAATAAATGTACATATTTTTAAACAAACAATGCATAGGATCTTGGCTCATGTATATAGAAATATTCCCTCTTGATCTGTGGATATTTTAAAGATCCAAAATCTAATAAGTTTGATTAAACTATTTTTGGAAATATTTGCATATTTGTGACCTGTTTTGCGTATTGTTTGTAATTAAGTGTGTGTGAGTTGCATGCATGTGATTTAGAGCACATCACCACTTACACATTCACACTACCACATTGAAAAGTATTGGTAATGCGATCTTGGACATTTTGAGTCGACGTAAAGCTAAAAGGAGTGGAGTTACAAAGCTGAGAGCATATTAACAACACCAGTGCCTTTGGAGAAGTAAGAAAATCCAAAGGAGTTAGTATATTTCTGAACTTAGAAGTAGGTCTGATTGTTTTTCTTGATTGTTATATAGTTTGTAAATTGTTACTCTAGTTTAGTGGATTTTTACTTTTGAGGTGTAGAGACCTCCTTGTATGTTTCCCCAATTGGGTGGGGTTTTACCACGTTAAAATTTCTCGTGTATATTTCCTCTTCCTCTCATACCCTTCTTCAGGTTGTGCTGTGTTGGTTTAATTTTCTTAAGTTTTATTTTTCAAAACTGGTAAACCTATACCTTAAATAAGTTGTTCATACTGTTTTACACATCTTGTGTCTGAAATTTGTTTTAAGAAAAGGGTTTCTTCAACAAACTCTTCGGAGCCATTTAGATATTTTAATCTTGAATTAAACGAGTTAAGTGGTACTTTTTCAACTGGTATGAGAGCTTTGGTTTTTCAAAAATTTCTTTAGATATTGATTTTTTGAAATTGTTTTTTCAAAACAAATTATGGACGAGAAATTTGAGACACTAGGTAACAAGTCCAGGCCCCCTGTCTTTAATGGAACCAACTTTCCTTACCGGCAGGTATGGATGGTTGCCTTCATCTAAGGGACAGTGGGAGATGATGTCTGGGATGTTATTGAAAATGGTTACACTTTTCATACTAAACCAACTGCTGAAGGAAGTACTATGAGGATTAGAAAGTTACTAAGTGAAATCTCGAAAGAAGAGAAACAGATTTCACTTAATAATAGTAAAGGAAAAAATGCCATATTCATGTGTATTAATGAACATAAATTTAAGACGATATCATTTTGTTCTACCTCTAAAGAAGCATGGGACACCCTAGTGACTGCATATGAGGGTGATACAAGAGTTAAAGCTACTAAAACATAAATGTTAATTCATCAGTACAACTCCTTGATCATGACTGAGGCTGAGTCATTTGATGACTTCTGTATTAGACTGACAAACATTGTGACCAAATTGCATGCTAATGGGATTATTTATGATAGAAAGGAAATTATCTCTAAAATACTAAGATCACATCAATAAAAAATTGATAATAAGAGATATGCAATTGAGGAGATAGATGATCAAAATATTACACATCAACTCCTCAGTAGCAAATTGAGAATTGTGAAAATGGAATTAGAATTTAAGAAACAACTAACCCAGTCCCAAAAGAGACAGTCTGCCTCCAATCTTATTTTTTCATCTAACTTGACCACACCTGAACTTAGCATACCTAATATTGACTTAAAATTTGATGAGGATTGTAATTTAGATACTTTGGATAATCATATTGCCTTAATGTCTAAGAAATTTAAGAAAATTGTGAACTTTCAAAATAAAATAGCAAAAAGATAAGGAAAATGTACTTATCCACACCAATCTAAAAACAGACCTCATGAGAGAAGACAAGACATACACCAGACTGCCAATCACAAGAGACCTGAGAAAGACCTTAAAAATGTTGAATGTTATACATGTGGGAAGCTAGGACACACGGCTAGTGACTGTAGAGTTAACATAGAAATTATTCACAAACATAATAGGGCTCATTTAAGAAAGACTTGGAATGGCTCAAGTGACTCTAAAAATGATGAACTTGAGTCATCTAAAGCTTTTGACCATTGTATTTCATTCTTTGCTAAGATAATCTACAATGACGATGAGGAATCTGATCATGCTATGTTAACTGATACTATGCCTATTGGTTTATATGATTTATTGCTTGAGAATGTTGATAATTCTTCAAATGTTGTGCATGTGAGTCAAACAGAACACTCTATTATTGATGTCAATGGGTGTGTAACTCCTAAAAATGAACCACTAGGGGACACTGCACACTGCACACTTAGTGACTCCGATAATGATGACCTTCCTAAGATTCACACATTATACACAAAAACTCTTAAGAAAAGCACTAGGCTTGAAAATTTTGTCAAGGATTTTACTCAGAAGATGTAAGATGATCAAACAAAATGCTGAAGAGTACACAACTCAGTATCTAAATCATGAGAATGAAACCAAAAAAATTTGAACAAAAACTAAAAGAGTTATCTAACTTAAATGAAATTATGGAAAAAAAATTCAAAGGAACATTGTTGGAAATGGAAAAAACAAAAGAAAAGACATCCACAGTCTTCAAAAAGTTTGCTAAATTTGAAAATAATTCCAAATGTTCTAAAGATTGTGTTGTTGAATGTAAAACCAATTCTGATGATAGAACTGGAATAGGATTTTGTCCCAACTCTAAGACACAAACTAAAAATGTTGAAGTTATAAAGTTTGTGTTTGGAGGCAAAAGACCTATTGAATCTTTTTCAGATTTTTAAGGTTTAAAAAAGGAGTTTCATAAAATACAACTGAAGTTAGACATTGGTGAATCAAGAAACTCTAAGCATAATTTTGAACAAAAGACTAAATATGTCGGCCCCTTATTCGACAAGTAGATTCGACGTTTCATCATGTGTCTTCTAGGAACAAGACTAGAGCTCAAAACCTTGAAAAGCATTGAATAATAATTTTCCTGACATTGTGAGTTCTACGTGCCATCTTTACTTCTCATATTGTGATGTCTATGGACATTCCCTTGATGGTTTCTATTCTAACGTCTATATAATCATGTCTATAAATCTCCTATTTACCATAACTTCAACTATTCTAGGAGAAGCTGAAATAATTATGTCCTTTGACAGCCAGACAAGAATTCTAACTATCATAATAGAAGGAAAATGACTAATACTAAAAGTCCATCAACAAGAAGGAATCCTAGATTCTATTCTAGATGAATTGCCCCAACTATTTTTATAACAACAATAAAAATGCGCAAAAATCTTTTGAGGAAAAGACAGAAGCTCGCAATTTTTATCAAATACGATCTAATAAGCGTAAATTGAAAACAAGAGAAATTTGGGTTGGAAAAGATGATCTATTACCCCAGTTAAAATGCAATATTGTGATCAGTGCTTTTAGAGTTGAACATACAACAACTGAATGGTATTTAGACTTTGGTTGTTCCAAACATATGACCAGAGATAATTCCAAACTTTCAAATAAAACTAACTTCTCCTTAGGAAAAGTCTTATTTGGAGATGGTGTATCAACCCAGATCATTGGTAAAGGAAAACTCCATAGAGAAGGATTACCCATTATTAGATATGTTCTCTTCGTAAAAGGACTTAAAGCCAATTTACTAATTATATCACACTTTTGTGACTCAAACCATACTGTCACATTTTCAAAGAATAATTGAAAATTTTTAAATGAAAAAGGTGATTGCATTATCACAGGACTCTGTACTCCAGATAACTGTTATACAGTCAATCCAAGTACAGAGGTTTGTAACATTGCCAGAATGGATGAGAATGAGATATGGCATAATAGGTTGTATCACATTAATTATTATAGTCTTGGCAAATTGTGCTCCCAAGAGATAGTTAGAGGTCTTCATAAGATAAAACCAATTTCAAATATTATTTATGGTCCATGTCAAGAAGGGAAAATTGTTAAGGCTCCCCATAAGAAAGTTAAAGAAGTTATATCCACTAAACCTCTAAAACTCATCCATATGGACCAAATGGGCCCTTCTCGTACTGTTAGTCTTTGTGGTAACAGTTACATCATTGTTATAGTTGATGATTTGACTCGACTTACCTGGGTTGCCCAACTAAAACAAAAATCATAAACCATTCGTAAGTTTTTGAAAATCTTAGTTCGTATACAAAACAAAAAGGACTCCCAAGAAGATATAATTTGTAATGATGGAGGAGGAGAATTCATAGATTCCGACGTCGTAGAATGTTGTCACTATAATGGTTACAAACATGAATTTAGTGCTCCTAAGACACCTCAACAAAATGGGATTGTTGAGCTTAAAAATGGCACTGTTAAAAAATGGCCCATGTGATGATTCATGCAAAAAACCTACCAAAATATTTTTGGGTAGAATCCATTCGTACCACCTGCCATATAATCAATCGAGTCTATTTAAGGAAAAATAGGAAACAAACATCCTATGAGATTTGGTATGGGAAGAAACCTAACCTAAAATAATTTAGAACCTTTGGTAGCACCTGTTATGTCTGTAAGGACAGAGAACATCTGTCTAAATTCGAAACCAAAGGAGATAAAGCCATCTGTTTAGGATATTCTCCAAATAGTAGAGCCTATTTTGTCTAAAATCTTCGTACCAAAACCATGATGGAATCCATTAATGTAGTTTTAAGTGACACTAATGTAGAAAGTAAGATCAAATAACCAATTATTGTGGATGAGTCTGAATTTTTTTTAAATTATGACTCTCCAAAAATAGTTGAATCTTTACCAACTTAGACCCCTGAAGTACCTAACTGGGTTTCCAAAGATCATCCTTTAGATAGTATAGTTGGTAATCCTACTGAGCATGTTTCCACAAGATCTCAACTTCGTAACATATCTCACTGTGCATATTTTATCTCTCTTATTGAGCCAAAAATTATAAATGAAGCCTTAAATGACACTTTGTGGATAAGTGCTATACAAGAGGAACTTCTTCCATTTGTTATTCATGATATTTTGTATCTTGTACCTAGGCCTGAAAATAAAAAGATTATTGGCACAAGTTGGATTTTTAAAAGTAACATTGATGAATCTGGTATGATTATTCAAAATAAATCTAGATTAGTTGCCCAGGGCTACTCTCAGATTGAAGGAATGGATTTCGAGGAAACTTTTTATCCTATCATTCGCCTCGAATCTGTTTGCTTACTTTTTTCCATAGCTTGTCATTTGCACTTCACTCTATATCAAATGGATGCTAAGTCAACCATCCTTGATGGAGTTTAAGTGATGAGACCTATGTAGAACAACCCAAAGGGTTTACTGACCCTCATCACCCAAATTATGTCTATCGTCTTAAAAAAGATCTTTATGGGTTACAACAAGTTCCTAAATCTTGGTATGAGTATCTATCCACCTTTCTTTTAGACAATGAATTTAGGAGAGGAGGGAATGAACAAACCTTATTTATCAAACATTTTGACAACCACATTACTATTGCTCAAGTTTATGTTGACGATATCATTTTTGGATCCACCTCCCCTTTAGAAGTTAAGACCTTCTCGAACATTATGCACAAAGAATTTCAAATGTCACTTATGGGGGAGTTACAATTCTTCTTAGGTCTCCAAGTTAAACAGAATTCAGAAGGATTATTTATATCGCAATCTAAATATGCTTTAGAGATTATCAAGAAGTTTAGCCTAGAAACAACTAAAGAAGCTAGGACTCCAATGAGTACCTCTGTCAAAATTTCTAAATATTAGAATGGGAAATCCATTGATTCTACCTTATACCGTAGTATTATAGTAAGCTTATTTTACCTTAATGCCTCCCGTCCTGATATCATATACTCTATCTGTGTGTGTCCGATATTAAAATAATCCTAACGAGAGTCACCTATTGTGCGTTAAAAGAATTATAAAATACATTAAAGGCACTCTAGACTTAGGACTTTGGTATACTAAAGACACTTTTAGTACTATAGTAAGTTACACCGATGCTGATTGGGCCAGTTGTACCAATGATAGTAAGAGTACTTCCAGAGCGTGTTACTACATTGGAAATAATTTGGCAGGATAGAGTAGTAAGAAACAAAACTGCATTTCCTTGTCTACTACCGAATCCAAATATATTGCAGCAAGTTGTTGCCCTCAATTACTTTAGCTAAAACAAATGATGAAAGATTATGGTATAACTCAAGATAAGCTCCATCTCTATTATGACAATCAAAGCGTGAGTAATATTTCTAAAAATACAGTTCAGTATTCTCGTACTAAACATATTAAAATCATATATTATTTCATACGCGAGTTAGTTGAATATAAGGATTTAGAAATAAATTACCTTCCTACTGAATTTCAATTAGCACACCTATTTACCAAACCTTTAGACTTTCTTCGATTTGAATCTTTGTACAAATCTATTGGTATGGTCATGCCAGAACAATGATTTATTATTTCTACTAGTTTTCTTTGCCCTTTGTCCATTTGAGACAAAATGGGGGAGAAATTTGAGTCCCTTTGGACATTTTGGTGTATTCTAAACTAAAAAAATTGATCTTAGTTATCTTATTTTTAGGAATCATTACCCTCATTTGCAACATATTTTGTTAGGGTATTCGTCTATATCAAGTTCAGCTATGTAATTTTCTCTTTCTAGGATATTGGGTAGATAGAATTTTTGTATAGGAATATAATTTTCTTATTTCTTTTGTATCCCTATGAGTCCTAGATGACTCAAAGGAGATTTTGTCTCATATTTCCAAATTGGGAGATTGAATCACCCTATATCTTTGACTCATTTGAGTCTATATTATATAGGTTCTCATCAAGTTTGGAAATAGTGACAAAATTGAGTCATACCCTTTCAAACCAAAGAACCTTCAGATTCTTCATCTTGACTTCCTCTATTAGTCCAAAAGGTAGTACACCGACACTTCACCTAGGATACATTCATGTGTTTCATTTATGTTTTCCTTAATTCATTATATGGTTGTGTGCGAGTTAAATCCCTCTAAAATAAATTTCTATAATTTTTGGGATACTCCAAATAATTTCTATGATTTTTTAAACAATTTTTAGAAATTTAAAATTGGTTTTTAATAATCTTGTGGACTGTTGTGTAAATTCCATAAGCTATTAAATATATGCTTGGGTAGAAACCAAAAGCAGTTGAAAACAATGTGGTTACAATTTGTATATGTAGAAGTTCAAAAACTCGTGTTTTTTCCAGCCATCTTAGCCTTACACATGTTGTTTCCACAACGGCTAGATTTGTGTTTCTACGCTCTCATATACCTGCGATTAATTGTGAACCATTGGATCTTTTTAATCAACGTTCTGCATGTTATCTGAGATGATCCTTGTAACATTTCGATCAACCAATGCGGGTTAACATTCAAGCGGTGCAACCTTAACCCATGGATTTGCTTCGATCTTTTAAAATTAATCCTGAGCTTTGATTTTCCTTAAGGTTCCAGAGCCTTCCATCTCTTACTATAAATACAACCATATGTTATACATTTCCAATATTTTGTGAACCTCATTTTTTGAGAGAGAAGAGAGAAGAGAGAAGAGAGAAAATAAGAAGAGAGAGAATCCAAACCCTAAACTAAACTCCGGAAAATTGTACCAGAAAGCCCTTTCTGAGAGTGAGTTAGTTTGAAATTCACGAATATCTATCCTCTTCTATCCTTTATCTCTTTCCCAACTTAATCTCGTTGGTTAAATCTCATTTTTTTCATAGAACTTTGAGATTTAATCTATGTGATACATTTCACTTAGATATTGCGTAGTTTTGATTTCTTGTTTCGAGAAATCATTTTTTGTTGGTTGTTTTGAAACTGATATGTTATTTTCAAACCCTAAACCAACAAAACCTTTTCTGATTTTAGTTTCTATGAACATGACTTAGATCTAGTTGCAATCTTGGTTAGGTATTTATACTTTCAAATATTTTATCTAAGTTAACTCTGTGTTGCCACTTATCAAAATCTCCTCTTGGTCACTGAATATTGTGACACCCCGCCCAATTAAATATCGGGTGATCAGTGCTTTATAAAATTTAAAACAAAATGTTCGGTTGGTTCATTCTTAGCATCACTATCGAAAACACAATAACTTATTTAATCACCTAATATAATTAAGTTAAGTGTAAAAATATTTTTTCTTATTAATTCAAAACCATTTAATTACCAAACCAAGTAATTTAATATAAAACATCCACGCACAATTAATTAATTAATACAAATACTGAATTAGAATCGCATGCTGAAATAAATAAGACTGGGTAAAACATCCCAGTTCAAAACTATAAACCAAAACAATAGTAGCCATCAATCCACATGAAAATGAACGAGAAATAGAGTAAACATAATCTTTGAAACTGTCTAAGGAAGGGGGCGACACATGCCCTAAAGAAAATGTCATAAGGAAAAAGGAATGAAACAATTGAGGCGTCTAAACAAAACCCTGTAGCTCCCACAACAACTACAGCATGCCACGCAATCCAAAACTCTAAGCCTGATGTCCCTGTGGCTGAGCACCTGATATAATACATATATATAGCAAGAGAGAAGAGATGCAAGAAATGGCTCAGAGCCCGATGTGTAAGAATATTTGTTTAAGCAAGTATTTGAAATCTGCAGTAAAGCAAGTATCAAGTACATGTTTCTTTGAACTCTCTCTTGAGATTCTCACCCCTCTTTTATTGTGCACGCCTAACGCGTATCTAAATTTTCTCCTTAGCTATACCTCCCAATATAACTAGTCTGAATCCATCCTAATAGTATTTACCCTCACTATTAGTAAGCCCGTATCGCCCATACAATACATTATCCAAATAACCTATGACGAAAAGCTAATTAATACATTTTCCATTTTCATAATAATTCAAGTATTCGATTAGAATTTCTTAACAAATTTTCATGCTTATATTCATTACTATACACATTAGATTGATTCACAACTCTCATACATATATACATAGAGTCACATCTGCCCTATATATATATATATAACATGATACTGCACCCCCGGGCTATATCCCATTAGTGCACCTAATCAACATACTGTACCCCCGGGTTATCACTCTTTAGTACCCTTATTTAAATAATCTTGTACCCCCGGGTTTTCACCCATTAGTACACTTACAATACATTTTTATACCCCCGGTTTATCACCCATTAGTACACTTATAATAATAAGATTCTCACACCCCCGGGTTATTACCTTTGGTGACTTTAATAATAATAAGACATAATAGGCATACACACGTCCTATTATAATAAATAGGTATTTCCCTCACCTACATATATGCTTCTCTTGCGCATTTTGATTTCAACATTTCGTAATAGTTATCGGGTTATTCTCCCTCTCGTAATCTCTACGGTTTATTCTCTCAGTACCTAATTCATTAAAGTATTTAGTCCCTCATACTTCTTCAGAAATTCTGCCTTACTTAAGTTTATTATTAGAAAATATATTTCTCATTTCTGAACTAATAAACTCAAAACTGGACCCTAAAAAAAATTATCAAAATTTCTCTTTGTCGCTCGAACGATATGGCAAGTCGTTTGAACGACTGCCACATGTCACTCGAACGACTTCGTACGAGATGGAAATCTCGCTCGAACAACTTCGAGTGACTTCGCACGAGATTTCGTTGTTCGTCCTCTACCCAGATTTTCCAACGTTTTCCACCATTTTTAACCTCAAATCTTCTCTTTCAAGACCCCAAGCTCCAAATAAACAGTTCTACATCGAACCCCATCAATAACATATGAATTCTAACATCCTAGAATCATTAATTCATTACGAATCATTCATAAAATGTGAAATCCCCAATTTAGATTTATCAAAACCCTAGTTCTTCCAATACATGTTCAAGAAGCCATAATTTCCAGATTTGTTCTACATATAAATTCCTCAAAACGAGATTTCCAGTCTACACACATTAATGGTTTCAATCTAATAAATCACAGAATTAATTTACACCTTCAAAATCATCAATTTCACCATTTTTATAACCTATAACATATTCCTAACAATTCTACACTAACATGAATATAATCAATACCTAAATATAACAAGTTATAAACACTTGCCTTCAGTGAGTAGTCTGATTTCTTGATGATGTTGGTATGGGTGTGTTCCCCTTGTCCCGATCTACACGGTGGTGGTGGTAGTTGTGCAAGGTGATGTCGATTTAGCCCTCTTCTCTTGGCAAAAGCTCTCCCTCACACTTCTTATGGCCATTCTTACTTTCTGAAGCTTTCTAACCCTAATGCAATTGTTTTGGCTAATAAATTAACTCCTAATTTTCTTCCATTAATTAGGCCTAAAAATCTAATTTACCATAATGCCCTTTTGGGGTGCTGGTTAGGCCTAAAATTGCCCCGGGACCCAACCTAAACACCCAAGTATACTATTTTAACTATTTGGACCCTGTCGGACTCAACGGTACACTCAAAATCATCATACGAGTTACTAAAGATAATTGATATATTTATTCCACCAATTTAGTCCCGACATGACTCACATGCGCGTCTGACTTAATTCACTAAACTGTCGTATTATTATCTCTCGACAATTTATCAAAGTATATAGTTCCATATTACATATCGCACAGTAATATTAAACTAATAAGTATTAACCCTTAGCACACTAGTTAATATTTATTTTTATTAGATTCAGATTAATTAACAATTTAATTCTCACATATAAATTCAATTAATCCCTCTGTAATAAATAATCCCATAATTATTTAAATCATAAAAAATGTGGGGTAATACATCCTTCCCCTCTAATAAAGGAATTTCGTCCCGAAATTCGAAAAAAAATAAGGTATACGTGGTATGAATAAATCTGGATATTTCTCACGCATATGTGCCTCACGCTCCCAAGTAGACTCCTCCACATTGTGATGCTGCCACTGCACCCGAACAAGTGGAACTACCTTTGACCTTAGCCTCCTCTCACTATAATCTACAATGGCTACCAGTCTCTCCTCATATGAACTATCTGGCTGTAGTTCAATCTCCTCAATTGCAATGTGAGTGTGTGCTAACTCACCTCGAAGGTATCGCCTCCGTGATAAAATGTGGAACACATCTTGGATACGATGCAAGTGCTTCGGTAATCCCAATCTGTATGCCACTGGTCTGAACCTCTCTATAATAGGAAATGGTCCCCCATATCTCGGAGCCAACTTCCCTTTCTTCCCAAATCTCATTACCCCCTTCATCGGAGATACTCTCAACAAAACCTGGTCCCCCACTGCGAACTCTCTAAAGAAGCTTTTTGCATCGACGTAGCTTTTCTATCTATCCTGGGCTAACCGTATGCGATTTCGAATCATTTCGATCCTGCTCGACGTATCCTGAATTATTTCTGGCCCGAGTAGTTTGTTGTCTCCCACCTCTAGCCAACAAACTGGGGAACGACAAGGTCTTTCATACAATGCTTCGAACGGGGCCATGCCAATCGTAAATTGATAGGAGTTGTTATAAGCAAACTCTACGAGTGGAAGATACTGCTCCCAACCTCCCCCGAAATCAAGGATATACATGCATAACATGTCCTCGAGCATCTGATTAGTGCGTTCAGTTTGCCCATTGGTCTGTGGGTGATACGTTGTACTCAACCGCAACTCGGTACCTATAGATTCCTAGAAGCTTTCCTAAAAATGAGATACAAATGTCTTGTCTCTATCTGACACGATGTTAACAGGGTACACCATGCAGTCTCACTATCTCTGCAATAAATAGCTGAGCATATTGTCCCGTTGTGTAGTCTGTCCTGACGGGCTAGAAGTGGGCTACCTTTGTCAATCGATCTACAATAACCCATATAGAATCATTCCCCCTCTGCGAAGTGGGCAACCCGGTGATAAAATCCATGGAAATGCCTTCCCATTTCCAGGTAGGAATCTCCAACGGATGAAGTAAACCTGGTGGTCTCTGATGGTCCACTTTCACTAGCTGACAAGTGGTACACTTGGATACGAACTCTGCGATATCCTTTTTCATCCCGCTCCACCAATACTTCCGCCTCATATCCTGGTACATTTTGTCCCCACCTGTATGTACCACAAATCGGGACCCATGCGACTCCGTCATTACTGTGTATCGAAGGTCCTCCCCCTCTGGAACAATGAGCCTCCCATTGAAGTGAAAACCACCCTCAGACCTTACTAAATAAGACTCGGCTCCCGCGGCTAAAAGATGCCTAATCCGATCTTGACAGAATGAATCCGCTGCATGTGCCTGTACTATTTGCGTAATGATCTGAGGTGTAACTGTCATCGTAGACATGAATGACCGGGCCATAGCATCCTGATGTCCCAATTCCTTCCATTTTTCTTTCCACACCTCGGTCGTCTCATCGATCGGCCAGCGGCTCAATGCATCAACAACCACATTAGCCTTTCCCGGGTGATAGTGTATTTCGAACTGATAATCTTTTACAAACTCAAGCCATCGGCGTTGACACATATTCAACTCCTTCTGCATGAACAAGTACTATAGTGACTTGTGGTTTGTAAATAAGCGAAACTGTTCTCCCAGTCAGTAATACCTCCAAATTCGAAGTCCAAACACAACTGCTGCCAGCTCTAAGTCGTGGGTGGGGTAATTCTTTTCATGAGGCTTAAGCTTTTGGGAGGCAAAAGTTATGGCCTTCTCCTTTTGCTGGAGTACTCCCCCAAGCCCCTGTAATGATGCGTCAGTATAAACCAGGTATTCCACTCCTGCTCTAGGAAGTGCTAGAACAGGTGCTGAAGTTAACTTGTCCTTCAGCTCATCAAATGCCAACTGACATGCATCGTCCCAAACAAACGATACGCCCTTACGAGTCAACTTTGTCATATGACCCGTAATCTTCGATAATCCCCGAATAAATCGCCTGTAGTATCCGTCTAATCCCAAAAAACTCTGCACCTCCTTCGGTGTCGTGGGTTGTACCCACTCTCTCACCGCTGACACCTTATTAGGGTCCATAAATATCCTTTTCTCTGATACAACGTGTCTTAAAAATTGTACCTCTCGCAGCCAAAACTTACACTTCTCATATTTGGCATACAACTCATGCTCTCGTAGGGTCTGTAGAACCATACGTAAATGCTCGGCATGTTCTTCTTCAGTGCGGGAATAAATCAAGATGTCATCAATGAAGACAATTACAAACTGATCTAGGAACTCTCTGAATACTCTGTTCATTAAGTCCATAAATACTGCTGGGGCATTGGTTAGCCCAAATGGCATAACCCTGAATTCGTACGATCCATATCTCGTTAGAAAAGCACTCTTGGCCACGTCCTACTCCCTGATGCATAGCTGATGGTACTCGGATCTCAAATCTATCTTCGAGAAGTGGGACGCTCCTCTCAGCTGATCAAACAAGTCATCGATCCGAGGCAACGGATACTTATTTTGTATCGTTACTTTGTTAAACTCCCGATAATCAATACAAAGCCGTAGGGACCCATCCCTTTTCTTTACAAACATAACTGGGCACCCCAAGGCGAGGTACTCCTACGGATGAAGCCCTGTCCCAACAACTGTTCTATCTGAACCCATAGCTCCCTCATCTCTGCCGGAGCCATACGGTAAGGTGTACGTGCTATCGGACGAGTGCCTGGTGCTAAGTCTATCACAAACTCGATCTCCCTACTCGGAGGCAACCCCGGTGTATCCTGAAATACATCAGCAAACTCGCAGATGACCGAAATAGAATCGAGTGGAACTACGACTGTAGAGGTCTCATCCTCTATATAAAATAAGTGGGTGGATGACCCCCCTCCGAGTGAGGCATCGCCACTAAGAACATCTCCTGGCCCGGAATGGCGAACACAATACTCCTACTGAAGCAATCAATCATGTCCCTATACTCGACTAGCCAATCCATACCAATAATGGCGTCGTACTCTAACATCTGTAATACTAGCATATCAGTCGGTAAAATTAAATTGCCAATTTCTATGCCTACTCCCCGGCATATAAAGAAAATCAATGACCCATTACCAAGTGGTGAGTCTACACAAGTCACTGTACTCTCTGTCGTGCTTAACAAACCAGTGGCCTTTGCAAATCTAGTGGCTATAAAAGAGTGTAATGCCCCTGTGTTAAATAAGATGCGACCCTAAGTACCATGGATAGAAAACTTACCCTCCATTGCGGGTGGTGACTACGTAACTGCAGCCTGGTGGACGTTATAGACATGTCCATACTGCAACTGTCCCTTTTGCATCGGAACTACGAGTAAAGCTAGAACTGGAGCCGGCGCTGGTAGGGCGGAGGGAAAAATGGGACTCTGGGGCTCCTGGTGAGCACCCTTCTATCGAGGAACTCTGCCCCTATCCGGGCAATCCTATTTCTTATGGCCAGTCTTGCCACAAGTATAACATTTCCCAATGAAGTTTCCTCCTCTCTGCCCCTGGTAGCCTCGGCCCGGTTGGCCATTACCACCTCTGCCTTAGCCCTGCTATCCTTTTTGTCCTCCCTGCTGTTGACCCTACTGCTGATTTTGGGACTGGCCCTATGGCTGGCCCTGGTGGCCCTGTCTCCAACCCCCATGACCATGCCTGAACCGTCTAGAACGAAACCTCTTAGCAGACTCCCCCTGCTGGGAACCCTGCCTCTGACTCTGCTCAACTGGTACTCCACTGGCATTACCTCCCCCTGTCTTTCCCAACTGGTTGGGCTCTCCCCCTCGCTTGCTTCCTTTAGCATGAAAGTGGTTGTCTTGGCAATGCAATAAGGCTGCATTCAGAACATCAGTATAAGAGTGTAGCGAAAGGTTACCCAATAAATGTTGTCGTATCTTCCAAGTCACGCCATGCATGAACATCTGAATGCGCTTCTCCTCAATAGGCACCTCCTCTAGTACCATGTTTATCAGTCATGTGAACTCTTCCTCGTATTCCGCAACGGTCTTCCCTTCCTGGGTGAGGTCTAAAAGTTTCTGTCTCATCTCAGTCTTAACGGCGGAAGGGAAATACTTGCGGTCAAACCGCACCCAAAAATCACTGATAGTCATTAAATCTCGCTCCTCGATAGTAGTAGTGGACTCCCACCACTGTGAGACTGCCCCTCTCAGCTTGAAGGTAGCCAAAACTTGCCTTTGAACCTATGTGCACTCATACATGCGAAGATACCGATGTATGTCCTTCTTCCACTGACTCGCGGTAACCACATCTGAACTGCCCAAGAACTCTGGGGGACAAGCCCTCTGAAAGGACTCTCTAACTCTCTCCCATGCAGTGGGAAATGGATGCACTGGAACTGGTGCCACTGCCTGAACCTGGGGTGGGGCCTGCTGCACCACCGCTAAGGCTGCATTTACCGCTTGTGCAACTATCGCAGAAACTTCTGTTGCGTTCATTGTCCCCTGAGCCTGTATGGCCGGCTGTTCTGGCTGGGCCTGTTGGTCTCTTGGTGCACGTCGAGGAGGAATCTTGAGATGAGAAAGAATATTATTAGTCCACAGTTATTTCAAAATCTCAAATAGCTGAAGACGTAATCATAAAATATAAGATCACAACAGTCCTAAAAATTGGGCTCTATATCAAAGGACACAAAGCTGAAAACATAGTAAGCCGTACAGATCCTAATGGACACTAGAACTTGATGCTCTGATACCACCTGTGACACCCCGCCCAATTAAATAACGGGTGATCAGTTATTTATAAAATTTAAAACAAAATGTTCGGTTGGTTCATTCCTAGCATCACTGTCGAAAACACAATAACGTATTTAATCACCAAATATAATTAAGCTAAGTGTCAAAAAAAAATTTCTTCTTAATTCAAAACCATTTAATTACCAAACCAAGTAATTTAATATAAAACAATCCCGCACAATTAATTAATACAAATACTGAATCAGAATCGCATGTTGAAATAAATAAGACTGGGTAAAATATCCCAGTTCAAAACTCTAAACCAAAACAATAGTAGCCATCAATACACATGAAAATGAACGAGAAATAGAGTAAACATAATCTCTGAAACTGTCTAAGGAAGGGGGAGACACATGCCCTAAAGAAAATGTCATAAGGAAAAAGGAATGAAACAATCGAGGCGTCTAAACAAAGTCCTGTAGCTCCCACAACAGCTATAGCACGCCACGTAATCCGAAACTCTAAGCCTGATGTCCCTATGGCTTAGCACCTGATATAATACATATATATAGCAAGAAAGAGGAGATACAAGAAACGGGTCAGAGCCCGATGTGTAAAAATATTTGTTTAAGCAAGTATTTAAAATCTGCAGTAAAGCAAGTATCAATTACATGTTAGTTCGAACTCTCTCTTGGGATGCTCACCCATCTTCTATTGTGGACGCCTAACGCGTATCTCAATTTTCTCCTTAGTTGTACCTCCCAATATAACTAGTCTGAATCCATCCTAATAGTATTTACCCTCACTATTAGTAAGCCTATATCGCCCATACAATACGTTATCCAAATAGCCTATGACGAAAAGCTAATTAAAACATTTTCCATTTTCATAATAATTCAAGTATTCGATTATAATTTCTTAACAAATTTTCATTCCCATATTCATTACTATACACATTAGATTGATTCACAACTCTCATACATATATACATATAGTCACATCTGCCCTATATATATATAACATGATACAGCACCCCGGGCTATATCCCATTAGTGCACCTAATCAACATACTGTACCCCCGGGTTGTCACCCTTTAGTACCCTTATTTAAATAATCTTGTACCCTCGGGTTATCACCCATTAGTACACTTACAATACATTTTTGTACCCCCGGGTTATCACCCATTAGTACACTTATAATAATAAGATTCTCACACCCCCGGGTTATTACCCTTTGGTGACTTTAATAATAATAATAATAATAATAATACATAATAAACATACACACGTCCTATTATAATAAATAGGTATTTCTCTCACCTACATATATGCTTCTCTTGCGCATTTTGATTTCAACATTTCGTAATAGTTATTGGGTTATTCTCCCTCTCATAATCTCTACGGTATATTCTCTCCGTACCTAATTCATTAAAGTATTTAGTCCTTCATACTTCTTCCAAAATTCTGCCTTACTTAAGTTTATTATTAGAAAATATATTTCTCATTTCTGAACTAATAAACTCAAAACTGGGTCCTAAAAGAAATTATCAAAATTTCTCTCTGTCGCTCGAACGAGATGGCAAGTCGTTTGAACGGCTGCCACATGACGCTCGAATGACTTCGCGCGAGATGGAAATCTCACTTGAACGACTTCGAGCGACTTCGCACAAGATTTCGTTGTTCGTCCTCTACCCCGATTTTCCAACGTTTTCCACCATTTTTAACTTCAAATCTTCTCATTCAAGATCCGAAACTCCAAATAAACAGTTCTAAATCGAACCCCGTCAATAACATATGAATTCTAACATCCTAGAATCATTAATTAATTACGAATCATTCATAAAATGTGAAATCCCCAATTTAGATTTATCAAAACCCTATTTCTTCCAATACATGTTCAAGCCATAATTTCCAGATTTGTTCTACATATAAATTCCTCCAAACGTGATTTCCAGTCTACACACATTAATGGTTTCAATCTAATAAATCACAGAATTAATTTACACCTTCAAATTCCTCAATTTCACCATTTTTATAACCTATAACATATTCCTAACAATTCTACACTGACATGAATATAATCAATACCTAAATATAGAAAGTTATAAACACTTGCCTTGAGTGAGTAGTCTGATTTCTTGATGATGTTGGTATGGGTGTGTTCCCCTCGTCCCGATCTACACGGTGGTGGTGGTAGTTGTGCAAGGTGATGTCGATTTAGCCCTCTTCTCTTGGCAAAAGCTTTCCCTCACACTTCCTATGGACGTTCATACTTTCTGCAACTTTCTAACCCTAATGCAATTGTTTTGGCTGATAAATTAACTCCTAATTTTCGTCCATTAATTAGGCCTAAAAATCCAATTTACCATAATGCCCTTTTGGAGTGCTGGTTAGGCCCAAAATTTCCCAGAGACCCAAACTAAACACCCGAGTATACTATTTCGACTATTTCGACCCTTCTGGACTCAACGGTACACTCGAAATCATCATACGAGTTACTAAAAATAATTGATATATTTATCACACCAATTTAGTCCCGACACGACTCACATGTGCGTCTGAATTAATTCACTAAACTGTCGTATTATTATCTCTCGACAATTTATCAAAGTGTATAGTTCCATATTACATATCGAACAGTAATATTAAACTAATAAGTATTAACCCTTAGCACGCTAGTTAATATTTATTTTTATTAGATTCAGATTAATTAACAATTTAATTATCACATATAAATTCAATTAATCCCTCTGTAATAAATAATCCCATAATTATTTAAATCATAAAAAATGGTGTTATGTTTGCATATAAATTCAATTTCTCCTTCACAGCATGAACTGAAGACAGAGAGAGATACAGACAATGGTGTTATGTTTGCATCAACCATTAGGATGGGGGTTTATTGAATAGAATATAGGTTGTCTTAAAGTTGAGTGGGTTTTGATGGTGTACCACTTTGTAGCTAGGGTCGAGCACTTTGAACCGAAAGAGTGACTTGTGAAATGTGTATGGGTCCACTAAGGGATTCTTCTGGTAGCCTGATAGATATTTGTACTCATGTATTATTATTTCCTTAGTTGAGTCGATCAATAGTATTCAAGTATAATAATTAATTAACCTTATTTCATTTCCTATAATTCCTTGTTGACCAAGGATTAAGGTTAGTAAGATGTGTATATAATAAATTAACCTTATTTCGCCACTTAATGACCACTTTTAACACCAAAATAAGCCTATACTAATTAATTCTCACAACTGGGAGCCCCACGATAATGCAATCAGTTCCCAGTGTTTACTCTTGCTCCCCATAGGGTGCACGTACCTCTCTTTAGACACTCGATCTTTTTTTGAGTTTTCGCTATATAACGCCCACTTTTAACCCTAAAACGAGGAAATACTATTAAATTTCGACAATCGGGAGCCTAGAGAGGATGCGATCACTTCCCATGGTTAACTCTTATGCCACATAGAATGATTATGCCTATTGGGAGCCCAGAGAGAACGCGATCGCTATTTTGAATTTTTGCCCCATAACGCCCACTTTTAACCCCAAAATGAGCTTATACTAATTAATTTCGCCCATCGGGAGCCCAGTGAGGATGTGATCACTTCCCACGAGTTACATTTATGCCCCATAGTGTGTCCATGCCTATCACCGGGCAAATTGGTTGTTTGTTTGGGTTTTCACCCCTTAATGCACATTGTCAATCTGTATATAACCTTCGGCTACACTCAATTTGTTAACTGAAAATTTTGTAAAGGATTACAAAATTTAGTGATACACATGCTCACTAGATTATATCATGTTATGTTCGGGACATACTAAATGTTTCGAGGGCTACCCATATATGTGTTCACTTACTTTGATTATGCCAAAATTAGTTTGGCAAAATAAAACCATATACGGTAGTAAAAACCACAACCAACTTGCTTCTCTCGAATGGACAATTAGATAAAATAATTACATACAACTCAAAATGTGAGAAACTTACAACACCATGTCTTTATCCACTGGAAGTGAGAAGAAACAAATGCACCAAAAAAATAGTTCACAAATTTCTTGAGATTTATACGTTGTCGGGATTTATGGAATCCTACAAAAGCCACATCAAAATCCCAAGTTTTTAACACAAAGTTGACATTAATCCAGAATAATATTTAAAGAATCTGATATAAAAATAAGACATGCTACAAACCATGTCATTTGGAATTATATACCAAATCTCTGACGACAACATATTCTAAGCGAGATAAACATAATAAGAAACACATCATTCAAGCCTGCCGAAATGTGTGTAAATAAAAAAATATATATAATCTTTTTGACTCATTTACAAACATGTTATATGCGAAGTCAAGAACTTTCACAAAACATGTTAGGCCAACTTAAGGAAAACAATCCATATTTTATTTTTTTTTTCGATGAAGAGTAAACCCCAAATGGAGTGATACAATACCCGAAAAATAAAATGAATCACATTGATCAATCATGGAATACCCTTTTCAAAATATAATTTATTTTTAGAAATTACATTTGTATCCTTAATTTATTCATAATTACGTTTTGACAACAAAAATTTAAGAAATATTAACATGCCCAATACTTTATGTAAATTACATTTTCTCTTCTCAAATTTGTGTAATTTATAGCATATGAGAACCTAATGAGAAATTTTTATTGTAAAAAAAGAACATGTCATAGGAATCTAACACCAAACTTAGTAATTGATACTGTCATTGTGAAAAAACATACATTTTGATAACATAAGGAAGTCCAAACATCATATATATGATGTTAATGAATCGATGACTATTTTGTGACACCCCGTCTACTTAAATACCGGGTGGCCAGCCCATGATCAAAATAGGCGGGGTGTCACAGATGGTATCGGAGCATCAGGTTTTAGAGTCTTTAGGATCTGTGCGGCTTATTACGTTTTAATGTAGCATTATTTGATATTGATCCTCATTATAGGTTTGTTGTATTCCTTCATATATTTGACTTACGTTATCCTGCTATTAACTATAGTCGATTCGCTTCATATATGAGTTTAATTGGGCTTCGTACATCAAGCAATTTTTGACAACCAGCGAGGTCCATTAGAAAGACTGTTGGGGGAGAGGCTCAGTAGAAGCCATGGAATATTCTGGAATAGTGACCACGATATAAGTCACTATGAATATTCTTTAGGCAGATGATGTTGGGATAATCATTAGGGTGTAGTAGTTTCCCTATGCACCGTGGTAGAAAGCGGTGGTGCAAATTTAGACTCACCCAACGTAGTTAGTAACGGGTAGTCGGAGAAACTCTTTTGAAGATCCGTCTGTAAGGATTCAGGGGAAGATAGGGTGTGTGATGGGTTAATGGGAGGATAAAACCTAAAGGCAATTGTGTAAGGTGGAGTGTAGTGGAACCTATGATTTAATTTTGGGCGAAATTATGGCTTATAGGAGCGGAATTATAGTGATAGGAGTCAATCACCATAACTATGGAGATATACCATGAATAATGAGGAATTTGGGGTGCGGTTTGACCACAAATACTCTCATCAGTTATTTATGGAAAGAGGCAAAGGAGATTTCATTACTTGTATCAAAAGGGTCGTACAGTGGTCGGTAATGAAGGAAAGTTAACGTGTTTAGTGAACTTTGTACCCGACGAGGTGGATACGAAGAATAAAAAATGTCCATAAGTTAATAATGGACTCATGGGTAGAATATACAAGAAGTGACGGTGGACTCAGTTAGGGCCGACAAGGCCACCAACGAGTGCCATAGGGTCGACGGATCCAAAAAGGATAACGGGGATAGAAATCAGGGTCTATACCACTAGGTCTACGATAAGGACAATCCTTATATGTGTGGTGGGTCCAGAGAAATGGGAATGACACAGAGAGGTGTTTGATGTGTAAAGAGTAGGAGCACATGTGTGGATATTTTCCGTAGTGAATTAGGGGATGGGAATGGTATGCCTAGTAGGGGAAATAGTTATAAGAAGTTTTTGGCTTGGTTGGGATGAGGGTATTATGTCCAGGGACCATTTGAACTGCGAGTGCTTTTGGAAATTTAAAGTATGAGTTTTATCCCGGTATGATTGGGATATGCTTTTTATGACGCGAGTGAGTCACGGTAGTTTGTTAGTACTAGATTCTCATGTGACACTACTTTACTAGAGGTATCATTAATATTAGTATAGTGTGTATATATATATTGTTGAGTAGTGGGGATCTCTTTGGTTTCAGCTGTAGGGGGGCAGGTGTGGACACTGAGAGGATATACTTTTATGAGGTTAGATCATTTTGAGAGGTGATATTTGAGGTGTGATTTTATCTTGGGTACGAACTATTAAGCGACGGTGGCCGGTTACAGTAAGATTATCGTGTTCGCAGTTCCGAGGCATAATATATATTTTTGCGAGGTCTCACTTGAAATAGGGTCGAGCTCGTGGTGATATTTTTACGAAGTAGACTTCAGAGACAACAGTTGTCGAGTTACATTGGATCCCAATGTGTAGGGAATTTTACTGATGTGATTTAGGGTATATCGGGTTCACCATTGAGCGAAGAGTTTTTAGCTCATTGTTGGTTATGTGCTGAGAAGTTAGTGATGCTGGGAGCATTGTATCGTGTGACGCCTTGAGAGACATGGGCATAGACGATTTAATCTATGTCTCGGGAGACAAATTTATGATATCTTAGTTATTTGCTTTGGACCCAGGAATTTCGATGATCGAAAATGCTAGGGAATAGTGCATTGGGAAAAGTTCTTTAAGTTTCATTGTGGGATGTTACATGCTTGGACCTTAGTCAATGTTGGGAGTAGTGAGATGTTGTTGGATGCTAGTGCATCAGTTCTAAATGTTCAGTTATTGAACGTGTAGAATAAATACCATAAGCTGAGTGCTATTACGTTATATGTCTAGGGGAGCCTAGGAGTGCTATGAAGGAAGCACCGAGAGAACTTATGTACCACAAGTTAATGGGTGGGGCAATATCAAGAAAATTTAAATTGCAATTCGTGGGGTAATCGAGAATACCTCTATGATATAGCCACGCCGAGAGTGCGGAGCTAAGTTTGAGATAAGTAAATTACGTACGAGACGTAGTGAAAATTATGCTGGGATGCTTGGGATATAGTATACAGTATAGTAAGACTTGTGTTTGTTGTTTCGAGATATGATTTACTTATGCTAGTTATCACCTGAAAGAGGGTCCAGTCTATATAGACGTGTATATATGTTATTGTGTGTTGCATACTAGACTTATAAGAAAGTGTTTGTAATGTCATATTTGATCCCGGTGAGTAAATACGTTCACTGATAGGTCTCAGGGTGGATGGTCTTTTTATCGAGCGGGGAGATATAGATCGTGATTTATTCACGCTAAGAAACTAGTGATAGTAAGGGGCACCGTATGCATGATGTCTTTTGTAACATGAGAGTGAGAGAGTATACTTTTATGTCAGGAGGCGGGAATTTGGGGGTACGTGTTATGGACTGAGTGCATGTCATATCGAGGGGGTTCATTGTTTGGTTTTCTCTTTGCAAGACATCCCACGCATGAAACTTAGAGCAACGTTGGAAGTAGGGAGGTGTTTGGTCATTAGGACATGTGTTTGGTACCTCGGTTACTATTCACATATGAATTTATAACTGTGAGATGAAAGTTATATTACAATTTAAGTCTAGTAGAGTCAGGTAACATTTGTGCGAATAAGCACGGCTATAGGATATACGGGTGCCCTGGGTAATTTGTTTAAATTTAATATAATTCATAATTAGAAGGGGCAGAGATATGTGTAGCGATGTTAAGGGCATGTGAGTAAGGAAGTATTCGAGGCTTGGAGTACTAGACTGATGTTAATTTCGAGGACAAAATTTCTTTGTAAGGGGGGAAGTACGTAATATCCCACATTTTTGAGGATATAGAATTTAATTTTTGGGGGGATATCAAATTTAAATTATCTGGAGGATTTAATTAATTTAGTGAATTAAAATTTAATTAATCCGGGTTAATTTTTAAATTTGCATGTGTCAAAATTTGAGGACAAGATTTGAGAATTTAGTAAAGTAACTAAGATGATGATTCTGAGTGCATGATTGGTTCCGAATAGGTTGAGATAGTTAGAAAAGATTACCTGGGGTAGTAATTGGGTCTCGGGGCATTTTTAAGCATAATTGGGCTCGCACGAGGGTGTTCGGGTCATTTAGGCTTGGCCCATAGGCTTAATTTTGGGATTATAAATATAAAACATACATTAGGGAGCTTTTGGTAGGAACAAATAAATAAGAAAACCCTAGTTTTGCAGAGGAGAAAAGAGGGAGTAATTGGGAGAGTTTTTGGGAGCCAAATCATGAAGAGGGGTGTGTTCTTTGTCAAACCTTCGTCTACACCAAATGAAATCAGACCCTACGAATTTATTCAGGAAAGTAGTTAAACTTTCTTTCAATTTAAATTATAGTATTACATTTCATATCATAGTGGGTGTAATTTAAAATTTATTTTTGGGTAGGTCATTATGTGGAAAATAGGTTTCGAGGTATTAAACATGTTGTGTAGATTAATTATTAAATTGATGGATAATACAATTCATGGTTTTTAAAATCTGAACTATATTATAAACCCATCATTCAATTTCATTTCATTCGGGTTATATAATTGAAATCTAATAAGCAATCGTATGAAACCCGTAAAGAACCAATTTATAATTTTAACCGTTGGTATTATACATCGGTGATGCTTGGAGAGCAATTCCCATGTCAAGACCTATTTTAGAACTGCATTGAAGGTTAGTAATAATTGGGTGAAGTTTTGAGAAAAAACCATAAAGCTCCAGTGGTTAAAATAAATGGCAAAAAAATGGGAGTCACGGGGAAGAAGTTGCCCTGTTCGTTCGATCGATCGAACGATCTCATTGAGTGATCGACGACGCTAGAATTTTGTTAGTTTGCTCCTTTTTTCTTATATAACCTTAATTTATTTTTTGGAATTCTTTAGGGGTTGTATTCTAAGAAGATATATAGAAACTCGGAGGGTCTTCAATGGAAGCCGTGGGCATAGGAGGAAGACAACGGTCGTTTGAACGGCCGTAGCAGGAAAACTTTGACAGTTCGCTTTTTCTTAGTTACTGCCTTAGTGACATTGAGGGATTATTTAGGAGATTTTTAGTAGAGTTAACTATATAGAAACTAAGATGTAGAGTATCAAGAGATGGAGATAAGAAATTTTGAAGGTGAATAAAAATGTGAGATAAGACAACCTTTTTTCGAGTATGAGTCTCATCCTATTTGGGGCTGGTGTTTCACACCACCCAATGCTTTACCATATTTATAGACTTGTATAATTTTGTTATCTCACTACTTGTAAGGACACAAATTTCCAATTGATTCCTTTATTATTTTGGATCAATTCCGAACAAAAACATTTGAGTCATATGATAGTGTTCATGTATATCCTTCAAACCTATGACACATAAAGTTGAAGACATAGCGACAAGCATTTCAAGTGGACATAGTTTACCGGTTAATGTGCCTCATTTATGCGTCATCAACATCACATTGTTCCAAGGTCTCCAAATGGTATGAATGCAATTATGTATATTTAGAACATTGGATGTTTTAATTGGGTGTATTTTATTAAATATATTAAAAAGTTTTAACGACTTTACTTTACTCAGAAAATATTATTTTAGAACTTTACATAAAAGTTTTTGGCTTAAAATGAAGTTTTATATTTTTTGCAAAGTCCTCCAAACAAATCTGGGAACTAATGAGATTCCCAGGTCATTCAAATGAGACTTCTAACGATATTTTCATTTTATCACTGACTTATCATTAGTAAAGTCGTTTGAAAGAGTTTTGGCGGGAACAGTTTTTTGGTAGTTTTTCCCATTTTCTCACTACTATGTCCCCGCTACTTTTTGCCAGAATTAATGATGTGCGGGAACCAACTTTTTGAAGTAACTTTTGTGAGTTTTCCAAAGCCTTTGAGAGAAAAAATTCTACAAAAAAAGGTTCAAGTTTGTGTGTTTCAATTTTGTCAAGAAATGGTCTTCTAAAACACATTCACCCATTGTTTAGTTGAAATCGTAGTATTATATATATATATATATATATATATATATATATCGTTCTTGGAATGTTTGGCACCGGGTTCTACTCTACCAATCAAAGAGTTGTTTGGGTTTTCTTCTACATCCCATAAAGAAGAAAACAAGTTTGTTTCCGCGGCATTCCCACTTGGAGAAAAGCTTCGAGTGAGGGTTGACAGAGTCCAAAAGCTTCATTGGAGGAGTCCAAGGTTCCGACGGAGTCCGAGATTGTCGGTTAAGCAGAGGTTGGTACAAGAAAGACACGTCGGGGGCTTGAAAGAGTCGAGTCGAGTTGTGTAAGTCATCTATCTTGTATTTGTAAAATCCGTACTTAGTGGATTTAAGGCTAGGGGTCGTCCGGGGTTTTCTCCATTTTGGGTTTTTCTCGTACATCGCGGCGTAATGTGATTTATTTCTCCTTATCTTGCAAAATTACCTTAGAATGCATGATTAGGTAATTCAAGATAAAATTGGGTTTTATCACACTAAAGTTTAATTTGGTGCTAAAATTAGTTTGGGTGAAATTTTAGATTAATTTAATTGAAGTCGAGATAATTTAATTTGGTAAAATTTTGTTTGGCCTAATTTGCAAAAACTAATTAATTTGTGTAGGCTAATTTTAAGTCTTGAATTGAGTTAATTTGTTTAAGTGAATATTTATTAGTTGATGAATTTCATGTCACTTTTAGTTTAGTTTAATTTTAATTTGTAAGAAATTAAAATTTTATGGTTGTGTGTGTTGTGTTTAACCATCGTATTCCGCACTTTTAGGAAATTCATATTTAATTTTAAAAGAAAAATTAAAATTGGGAGTTCCAACGATTTCACTACTTATTCAGGTCTATCTTGGATATATCTGGTCCACTTCATTAGTGGTTGATTATGGTAATCTCTTTCCTCCCCTCTGCTCTCAATTTTAAAAATAATTTAATTTAACATCGTGGACGATGTTCCTTTTTATTTGGGGTGTGGAATTTTATCAAAATCGTACCTCTTTTGAAAAAAATTCAAAAACTAATTTTTAAAATTTTCGTGTAGTTTCTTTCATCTCACTCATTGACGTGAATTTTCTAGCATCCATCTTTTGCGTCTAGGGATCAAGCTACATGTTATCTTTTTTTTTCAAAGTAGCTTGTGTGATACATATCAGGGTATTTTGCACCGCACCATGAATTTCTAGACTCAACAAAATTTGAGCACTTATCACATCACTACGGTTTAGAGTTAAAGAGTATTATAATTATCAAGAAAACCTTAAGGATAACTAGTGAAGACTTTAGCTTATGAGATTCGTATCTTTCACCATTTAGAGAGTTTTGCGAAATCTTCGAGTCACAAGTTGATTCAACTTCCTTTGGGTCCGCACTTAAATCGTTGTATGATCTATTTATTCTTCATTAAAAAAAATGGCTTGATCACTGAGAACGACATCAATTTCGAGTTGTAAGAAACATGTGTTTTGAAATTTGTCCTGATCACCAGACTTTTACCCATACATCCACATCTTTACACCTTTCATTTTCCATATCATCACCATCTACCATCCCTATTTTCATAACACCGCCGCCATCCAACATTTTGAAAAACAGAAGAGTGTTAGCATAAAAAAGAAAAAAAAAAAAATAGAAAAAAAAAAAATAGAAAAAATGAGAAAAGGAAGAAAAAAAGAAGAGAAAAAAAAGAGAGAAAATACACTAGAGTTTGCAGTCGAGTTCTTGTGAAATAAAAAAATTTATCCCTCAAGTGTGGAACACTCTTCTCCTTCATCGATCAAAACATTCATCATACCTCATCTCATCCCATCGTTCTCATTTTATTTCCCCCTCACCCATATTCATCCATGTTTTCCCCTAAGTGTTCGGGAAAATGAAAGTTAACGTGGTGAATAACTCGACGTTCTTACTATAGTGATTAACATTCCTTTATGATTTAATTATTATTTATTTTCGCATGCTGTTAATTTATGAAAGATAAAATTTGTCACCGGTCTATTTAAATTACTAGGTGGTTAGTAACTTTAAAAATATTTTCGAGAGTAATGTTAAGAACGAGCCATATGAGACCAACGTTTTATTTTGATCGCGGGCTGGCCACCTGGTATTTTAGTATGGGGGTGTCACATGTTTGATACAAAATCAAAATCGGTGAGGGTTTGATACCGAAACGAAATTGAAATATTTGCTCTGGATGACTCGTTTGTGTACAAACATGTGTGTTTATGTGTGTGAACAAACATGTGTATTTTTATGTCGGAACGAACGTGTGTGTGTGTGTGTGTGTGTTAGAAAAAGATATAGATATACAGAGCGTACCTACCAATGAGCCAAAATCGGAGGGCTAGATGATAAAAGGTGGATTTTGGTTGGAGGAGCGTGCCTGATTTTGGGTGAAGATGGTTGAGAATTTAGGTTAGGTCACTTTGGATAAAGAGTTAAGATTTGAGATGGGGGGAAATAGTCCGCCATTTTTTTCATTACTCACGTGTATAGAGGAAAAAATATGCCATAGATATAACAAAATAGTCATAACATGTACTATTAAATATGACTCTTGTAATTAAACTTTCATATACATTAATAGGAATAAATTTATAATGACAGTTTGTAAATAATATGTCATTTAAGTAATACTATTATACTTCAAATGATAGTTTTTTTAACTGTCTTAAAGTCATTTTTACAACTGTAATTTCACCCTTACTTTATTTCTCTCTCTCTCTCTCTCTCTCTCTCTCTCTCTCTCTCTCTGTCTCTCTCTCTCCACCTTACTCTCCCCCTCTCCATTTCTGGCAATCAATAATTTTCGACCATCTCCCTCTCTCTCTCTCAACACACGTACATTTATGACCTCTCTCACCTTCTCCATTTGTTTATTTCATTATGTGTTTATATATATATATATATATATATATATATATATATATATATATATATATAAGGTGTCCAATTTATGTTGTTCAAATTTGATTAACGATTTTTGGGAAATTTCTCCGTTCTATTGGGTGTTGTTATGAAATTACTATTGAATTTATGATTACTAACATTTAATGTACTATTTTTTCACACAACTAATTTTAAGCAATATTAGGCCTTCAAACAAAAATATTTTAGCTTTCTCAAAGAAAGTAATTGATTGTCTAGATTTCTCTTTAAACCCCTATAATTTTTAATTATATTTTAATCCTTATAATGGGGGTATGCTGTCATTAAAGATCATAGTTTTTAAGATTTCGGTCCAAGTGGGAAATTCATCATGTTGATCCCTGTTTGATTAGTACAAGTGGTCAACACCCGAAAAAGGGGTTTATAAGAATCGGGGTGAAAATTGGTCTCAGAGTCAGTAACACCTTTGAGATTGTAAGTGCGAAAATCTAATTATCTTTCAGGATGTCCAACTAGTATTTATAGATGAAATAACGTTGTAATGATAAATAGGATTCTACAATATCACATTTGAAGGTATGCATGCATATTCACATTGAAATTTTATGTCAAGGAAAATTACCCCGCGCTGATTTGGTGTTCCTTAGATGCCAATGAGGGTGGCAACCCAGCCATAAAGATTATCACCTTTATGAGTCGAAGTTCAAGTTAGTTAAATATATTATATATAAATGGTTAAACATCACATTTTCAAATATACATAATCCTTAATAATGTTCATAACAAATATGTGTGTGTGTGTGTGTTTGATATTCTCACATGTTATATATTGAAATATGGACCTATTTATTGTTAGAAAGTGTATATGAAACACTTGAGGTTGAATTCTATATGAACTCTCATGTTCTATAATTATGTTCTTAGAAATCAATTAAGTAGATAATGTAAAAGGAGTACGGGATAAACTTATGTTAGATTGTTTGGTTAATAGTTGTTGTGGCTTATTCTTAATTAACATGGTTTGATACGAATGATGGATACTTAAAATGCTTACTCTATTATTTTTTTGTAATAAACCTTTAACTAATGATTTGTCGTAATGGCTACCCTATATTAATTAACGTGTTGTGGATGTGTTCACTCCTTCCTTAAATGGTTATTGTTCGGGTGAATACAAATTGGTGGAAGGCCATGCACAATTGATGGACAAAGTGTAATTTTAGGTTTAATTAAATTATAATGACTTTCAATTGATGAGTCACGGTAGTAATTATAGAAAACAAGAGTGCAAAAAGGTGCAATTTGACTGCACTAAAACATTTTTCAATAGTGCACACCATATAAAGGAAACACATATTTATAAGTATGGTAATAGGAAAATTGAACAACTTATTTACCTTTAAAATCATGGAGTTGATCTCTCACAAGACCACCTGTTCGATCGTATTTAGTTTTCCCTTCCCAAATGATGGGATGAGGGAGTAGAGAATAGATTTCTCATGTATAATCTCGACAGGGCACTGATGTTAGTGACACTGTTAGAAAAGGCTGAAAAATATTATTCCTTTGTGGATACAATTCTGTAAAGAGAGCATTCACCTATAGGTTTAAGAAGAATAAAGGACTTCAATTTAAGTCATGAACCTTTATACTTCAATCATAGATACACTTCTGCATAGTTGGTCTCGTGTAAAATTTCATAGATTTTTAAAAAGTAAAACTAATTGGATGGAAATCAGAGACATCGAGCATGTTTTAAATGTTGTTTAAAAGGTATATACATGTATATAGCCGTAAACCGTAATTTCTTATATACATCGCTAATTTTTTTAATTATAGGAATTTCCAAAGAAAAATGAAAATAATGAACCAAATAGCGAAACACTGCCAACTGGGAGCTCTCCTATGCCCCAACCTCAATTCTCATCTCCTCCTGCTTATCAATACTCTACTCTGCCATAGATTCATTCTGCTCCATCTCCGAGTCATCAAACTCAAGAAACCACTAGTAATCCAACACCCCCAACTGTTTTTGCAAAGGAATCCCAAGCTAACCCTAAGAAGTGGATTGAGTTTTCCAACAACAAGGCACTCCTGATGAATGAAATCCACAGTTTGGTTCGACTCTTAAGCCAACAATAGCTGAAAAAATAATAATGAAAAGGAAATGATGTGAGGAAAATAAAAAAATTCTTTCTTTTTCTTTTTGTTTCCTAGATTATTAACAAAATGTTAAAATTTAAGCAAACTCTGAATAAACTTTTTGACCGAAACTCTTTTCAATAAATCTTGTCTTATGGATGCTAAATATGGTATTTAATAACTTTTAGGTTTTAAGTATAAAACCAAAACTATGTCCTTTGTTCAAAAGTGAGCATATAAGAGATATGAAAATTAAAGCATATGAACACCGATATTTTTAACGTGGTAAAACCCTTAAAACAAGGGAAACATCCACGGTAACCTCTACGCCACTAAATAAAAATCCATTAAATCATAAATAACAAGTACAATCACCAAGTATGGAATTATAAGATCCTAAACTAAGTTAATATATTTATACCTCCACGAGTTACTCAACTCTCAAAGGTCTCTGATTATGTTTGATCTCCTTCCCATAGGTTCCTTAATTTTCTTGTCCACTTTTATTGTAACAGCTCAACAGGCAATATATCTCCCAAGAACCACAAATTTTAAGTGTTTGTGTGATTGTGTCAAGTAATGTGAAGTATTCTAAATTCAAGAAGAATGTAACTCATATCTCTCAATCAACTATACAATAATTCCTACAAATTAAAATTCAATACTACATGAAATGGAACTTGATTTCAAGTCCAACTTGAGTAATAAACTTCACCAATTTTCAGATTTGACACATAATAATTTATATTAATTTTTTTCCCAATAAATTATTTATACTCAAACCTATTTCACTAAAATGTGAAATTACATTATGAGATAAAACGTTATTTCAAAATCTTAAAATACACACAACAAGAAGTCTAATTTCTCAAAATGTATTTTAGATCACAATCTTGGATTAAACAATACAACAACAATATCCAAGAAATCAAATAACAAAAAGAACGTAAAATTTTTCTAAGTGAACCATATGGTTCTTAAGAAATATTATGTTTGAAGAGTTATTCAATAAGCCAACAACTCAGCAACAAAACCCAATACACAAAAGTCTCAACAAGTAGTCTTCTAGGTTCTTTGGAATTTTTTCAGATGAAACCAACAAAGAAATATGTGTATGAGGTTTTGAGAAGAAAACCATAAAAAATGTAGGTTTGATTGGGTGTTCTGAAATTCCGGTGATAAGACTTTTTTGGCGAACTGTAACAAGCTTCGAACTTTCCTCTCTCTCTCTCTCTCTCTCTCTCTTTCAGTTTTCTGGCGAGATCTGACCTGCGTCGACTAGTTGCTCCGGTTGGTTTATTCTGAGCGATGAGACTCTCTTTTGGTCCTATTTTCGGTGACTTCGACTGATCGTCTAACTCTCTCAGTTTTTTTCTCTTTCTCTCTCTTGATTCTTGTCTCAATAAAAAGGAGAATATGAGATTTCTCTAGCCGATCATCTCTCGGAGATATCTCTCAAAGGAGAAGATGAGATTTCTCTCCCTATATTCTATAATAGGCGACGTTATCTCTCTTGACAAATTCTCCCTTCTCTCTCCTCTCTTCTAAAGGGTTAAAAACCCTAAAAGAGTATATATACTAAAAGGGTTGTTCCAAAAAAGAGGGTTTAGATTAACTCTCCAAGATCCAACGGTGTTTACAAAATATGGAACAAATAATTTGATTGGCTAAAAGGTATTCAGAAGGATTGAGGCTCTATTAATAAGGATGATTGATAACCTCTCAATATAGGGTCACAAATTAGTCTAGTCACCAAGACTCAAAACAAACAAAAAGAGCCTTATTAAAATATAACACACGTGTTTTTTCAAGAATTGGAAAAATTAATTTTCGACCCAAAAAATATATTCACCAAATTAAAAATTGAACTAATCAAATTTTTACCATAAAAAATAATTCTTATTTTAACCTAAAATATTTTAAAAATCAGATTCCAATTAATTGAAAAATCATTTCAAACTATTAAAAAATATTCAAATGAATTTCTTCTTAAAAATATTTGAAGCAACAAAACCACCATAAAAAATATTGTTCACACATAATAAAGATGTATATGCAGTGTGTGTGTCCTAATATGGTTCATAAGTTGTACTTACCTCTTTGTCGAGCATTGGAGCATTAAATCATTTGCGGTCATGGACTGGAATTCCATTTTTGATGAAGCTTGGATTCCTTTTTCGAGTGAGAGTAACTCATAAAAAATATAATCCTATTTTGTCTCGATATCCAAACTAGTTGAAAATCCTATATGGCATAAACTCAAGTAAGTCAACCATATAGTGTGTTCTCAATCTCCCCCTTTTGATATTGGAGACAAAATTCCCTTGAGCATCCTGTACTCGTGGGTAAAAGTTAAAAATCCTAGACTTCCTTTACAAAAATATCTATTTACCCATTCCCATCCTAGAACCGAAAATAAGGTAAGAAAATACATTACTCAACTATAATACAGACTGTGGACACCACATTCCAGGACCCTCTAAGTCTCTCCTTAGACTCATAGCACTTCCCCCTTCCTCCGCAAACCTAGGTCATACTCGGAGTACCGATATAGAGACCATCGGGTGCCCCCGAGCCCCATTTGACTCCGGTCAACTCCACCGTTAGAGCGAAATCTCTTTGAATCTTCAAAGGGCACTGCAAGCCCTTTCCAACGGTCTGCCATGCGCATGAAACAGTATAAACATTTGGACGAATGATCAGTTTTCCCTAAAACTCAATCAGGAGGCCATCGGGATCTCCCGGACTCCGTTTGACCCAAGTTAACTTTTCATCTAAAATAAGACTGAATGAATCTCCGAAGGGAACTAAATACCCTTTCTAACGATCCACCCCGTGTTCGATTCTGACCTACGGTGCGAACGAACAATCCTTTTTACTCCAAGAGGTCCCCGAGCATTTCCGAGCCCCGGTTGACCAAGATTAACTTTCCAAAACAATAGAAACTCTTTAGGATGTAGAATTAAATATTCTTACTTTTCCAACGGTCCATTGCGTGCGCGATTCTGACTTACCATGCGGACGAACGATCCGTTTGCTTCTGATGATCTCCCGTCCAAAGGACCGACATGCGCTTTCGAGCCCCATTTGATCCAAAGTCATCTCTCGAACCCAAGAGCGGTCTAAAGAAATCTCAAAGGTATCTGAAATACCTTTCAAATGGTATGCCTTGTGCACGATTTGGATCAACGTTTTGTGCTCCACAATCATTTTTCTAGAAAAGTCCGCATGAGACTGCCAATTGGCAGGTCCTGAACTCTGCCTATCGGCACAGTGTTAAGGGTGACCTCCCGATAGGTATCCCATGGGGTATGCCGATCGGCACCCCATGACCCAATAAATAAGGGCCATGATCTCATTGCTAAGGACGGTAAAAAACCATCAGCATTAGTGATCTCAACAACATTCTCTCGAAGCCAGCGAAGTTCCATATGAGAAATCCCATTCAAGCCTAAATCCCCATCCTTTTCACACACAATTTGGCAAATATCCTTCTCTCTCATCAACATCCAAAGGAGTTCATCCAAGATCCAAGTTCAAGCTCTAATAAAGGTCCGATTCTTTCTCCCTCTCTTTTAATTTCTTGTTTTATATAAGTTACCTTAGATTCATAATCTAGTTTCATTATAGTTCATACATATTAACATCTACACTTTTATTAGTATATTGCACATACTTTATTTTTCATAAAAAAATCCAAAAACAAATAAAAGAGGGTTACACCCGTAAATTCCGAACTGAATTATCCACCACACTTTTTCCAAAACTAGAAGCACATTTTCCACACTCACACACCCAATATAATTCCGTTTGAACCTATGGGATAAACCCCACCCCTATTACACATTCGAGCTATGTGGACTTTGATGCCTTTTTAGGCTACGTAGGCATCTCGGATTAAAATTCGAGACTCGAGTCCAATTTTCTAATTTTCTAAATTCGCTTATTTTCATAATCCTCAAAATTACTCATTATCATCATATATATATATATATATATATATATATATATATATAACATATTTGTTTGCTTCTCATCCCACACATATTATCGTTTCCTAATAACTATCAATATCACGATGAACGCTCATCTTCTATCTTCTACATTTATTACTATTTTGGGAATATTCCTACGGATGACATCACCCTATCTTTTACATGATATGTGTCGAACGATTACAATCTCCATTATATAAACACGTGCATACACTTCACGGGATAAAAAGGAAAATATTAACATTTACCCATGAGATATCAAAAGGTAGGGATGGGTTCCTAACACCTTCCCATTCCGTAACCTAGCCCCCAGATCTCCGATCTATTGGTTTCGCATGCATCAGTTTTGTCCTTGATGTTTCTCTCTTGAAAGTGGCAACATATTCTTTTGCCTGTTTTGAGAAAACTAGGTTGGTGACTCTATCTCTTTACATTCACCCCACACCGACGATATCCGAAGCCTCCTTTTCGAAGATAAATGTGCGAGACCACAACACAGATTCCTCCCCGGGAGATCCTCTTTCTCGTCCTTTCCCTCCCGAAACAAACGCCGCATCGACTGGGATGGCCACACTGGCGAATCTGCTAGGGACTATTTTTGAGAGGGATGGACTCTATTTGCATGGATGTTTTATTTTCTTTTATATTCCCCTACTTGCATATTCCCCCTTTATTATTCATGCGTACCTCATGCTTATGATACTATTCACACACTTGTAGAAGATTCTGTATGTACACTTCCCACCACGTGCACCTAGGATCACATATATTCACGTATTGCACACATAATTTATCCATGCTTGGTTTACTTTTGGTATTTGTACTTTGCTCCCTATTTGTCATGATTAAGAAAGATCCTCTCACCATAAGATACTAATAAGAGAATCATGCATGATTCACACGACATCACCAAAGATCATTGTTATTTACCAAATTATGTCCCGTAACTAGAGAGTCACTTCGTGATAGGCGTTTTTCCGACAGGGCGCAGTTAGCCTAAGAGATATGACTCTTACCTTCCATTGGTCAATTACCTTCGACCTATATCGAACGGTTCCCCCATATCGTACCGCTTGACCGAAGTCATGACGAGAGGTATATCGCAAGGAATTCGTTCACGTACGTCGAGTGTATCGAATTAGCTCTCACACCTACCGTCCCCACGAGGTATATAGTGAGGCAATTCACATACACTCAGGTATATCAAATGTCTTGTGCACACATATCGATTTATCTCAAAACAAAGATGTATATCGTGGAAGTCACGCCAAAGGGGGAACCCTTTCCAATTCATCCAACCAAACCGCTTACTTGAATATAGGTATCAAGCCTAGGACACACATGTTAGATTATTGATTTTGACCCGCAACTCTGCCAAAATTCTGGGTTGGCCTGTCGTCCCAATTTTTGCGCATTTTTAAAATGGGACCCTGCCTGTGAGCCTGCTTACAAGTCCAAACATAGCTTTACATATGTTACAAAGCCAACTTTTCCAGACGAGGGTCATGTCCGGTATTTTATTTCGCATTTAGGAGAATTTAATACAAGTGGAAACCTAATAAACATAATAATCATGCTAAGACCCGTCTCTAGTCTCTTCCCTTTTCTCTTTCCCAAAAATCAGCCAAAAACGCTTTTCCTCTTTTATCAAAAACACAAAAAACATTTTCATTCTCATATTTTCCAAAAACAAAAATCAAAAAATATTTTCCTCCTTTTCTAAAAATAAAAGTTTCCCTTTTTCTTTCCCGAAAATAAATTCCAATTTTTTCTACTTCTCAGGTCGATCACATACCCTTAGCCTGGCTCCCTATTGGCTTCGGTCTTCAGTAAAACCACCCCGAAGTTCTATAAGTCCATTTACTTCACTCGAGTTGGAGACTCGCCTGTCTTCCATGGAGAATAGGGATCAAGTGCCGAATGTACAGCCAGATTTGTTGACGGTTTTATCTCAGCTCATTGCCAAAATTGAAAATCTTTAAACCGTAGTTCATGAGATATAAAGAAACTGGGTCCTTATACCCGAGGATACTAAGGTCATTTTCCCTTCCGCCATGGGTCCACCTGCACCGGAGCCTATGTGGGTTCCTGAAGAATACCACCATGCTCCATGTGCTCCTCTTGCTAATGGGCCGCCACTAGCCCAGCTTGCCATGCCAAACCTTGCTCAGATCGGGGCTAATTTACCCGTAACTGTTGATTCGAAAGAGGAAGAATTAAACAAGGTCAAGGAAGACCTCAAGATGCTAACCAAGAAATTCGACCAGGTTCAAATCTCTGGAATGTACCTGGACTACACCCGCATGTCTCCCTATCGTAAAGCCAGGTTACTCGAAAAATTCAAGATGCCCAATATCAAGAAGCTTGGAGGTAGTGGACTCCCGATTATTCATCTCTGTAGCTATCACCGAGCCATGACTCTCCTAGGGGCTTCCAAAGAAATAATGGCTCAGATGTTCCAGTAGACTTCTGTTGGTTCCTGTCCCTTGAAGAATCCAGAATTCGTAATTAGCAAGACGTTACCCGTGGGTTTATGTCTCAATACAAGTACAACGAGGAGCCAGAGGTTACCCATTGTGACTTAAAACTACTTAAATAAAATCCTTGGGAATCAGTCAGTAACTTTATGGTAAGATGGAGAGAAAAATCAGCTATCATGACCAATAAGCCTTCCAAAGAAGAATAAGTCAGCATTATGATGAAAATTTTCCTACCCCATGTCCGAGAAATAATGGGAGGACATTATTACCCTCACTTTAGAGCCCTACGATAAGTATGAGTAGAAATATAAGAAGGTCTTTCCAAGACAGAAGTTGAACCAAAGAAAATCTCTGGACAGTTTACTCCTTAAAAGTTTGAAAAACCTTCTAGTACTACAGTCTCTAGTATAAAAAATATCTCTCAGCCTGCCGCTTCATAGGAACCAGAAAGTCGCCCAAACCCAATCCGAAAAGAATATACCAAGCTTCATGCTCCTCTCTCCAAAGTTTACCAGGCTCTCCTAAACTAAAACCTGATCAAACCCTTGGACCCTCGTCCATTACCAGATCCGCTTTCGAAAAAGTTCAAACCTGATGCCCATTGTGACTATCACCAAACTGCTAGCCATACCAATGACGAATGTTTCCATTTTTGAAACACAATCTAAATCCTGATTGATAGGGGTATCATCGCCCCACCAACTAATCCTAAACCAAACACTACCCATAATCCACTCCCAAGTCATACAAATGCCATCTTCCTAGAAGAAGACTCAAAACTCGACCCATCTGCCAAATCATACTGAGTAAATCACCAGTCATACCCATATACTCTCCTAAACCTCTCCAAACATGCCTATATTTCCTAGTACACCCTATCAACCTTGTCGATCAAACCTTATCACTCCTCACCAGATCATGCATCCCTATTCGTACCTATTCTGGCGGGAAAGATATGGAATTATCAAAAGTGATGAACCAACTCCTAGAGTTAGGCTGAAATTGCCCTCCCAGAAGACCATCGACTATCAGAGATTCAGTGGGTTATTCTTAGAAGCTCAAAAATGGCCCGAGATTCAGACAACTGGGTAGTGCCAGCCGACGAAGTTAGTCTAGATGACCTGGTCCAGATCATGGAAAATTTGTTTAGACAAACTCGTGCTATTTATAACATGTCCGAGCTTCTTGACACTTTGAAATTACAATGGCACCTGGTTCCCTTAGTCTTGCGTTTCCCTACAGAATGGGAGGAATTATACGAAGAGTCCATAGAAGTTATAGAGTGTATAAACTTTGCATGGAAAGATAATTTCATTTCCACTAGATGGGGATATGATTCTGATGGTTCAGATGAAGAGATATATTCAAGAAAGACTAGTATGATAGCCAACCTATGCATAATGATATCATTCAAGGAGGTGCTAGGAGAGATTAACTAGGTAGTTGAGCAACCCGACATCAATAAAGAATTAGGGTTTCTATTTTCCCCTCTTTCGTTAATCACATGACCAGGTCAAGGAGACATTACCACAATTTGAATTTACAACCATCAGCAAGCGATAAAGGGAAAGGTGTTGAGAATATCCCTGTTCCAGAAATGACCCTTGAAGAAAGAAAGGTCCTTGATCAACTGAAGAAAACTCAAGCTAACATCACTCTATGGGGACTTTTCATATCTTCCCAACTTTATCGAAATTCCCTAATCAAGCTACTCACAGGACCCACATTTCCTCCCTTAACCACACCAGAAGAAGCAGTGAACCTGGTTAGATCCTTGACCTCTACTCAAATGCTCTCCTTTTCTGAAGAGGAAATCCCTAAGAATGGTTCCAACCACAATCATGCTCTCAATATCTCTGTCGAAGTCATGGGAAAAATTGTTCCCCTCTCACTCGTCGACATCAGATCAGCTTTGAATGTTTTCCCATTAAGAGCCCTTAACTATTTGGGACTGAAAGTTAGCGACCTTTCTCCAACCTCTGCTGTCGTACGTGCCTACGATAACACTCAATGAGAAGTAATGGGATCTATAAATATTTCAATGGGGGTTGGACCTATAAATCCTATTGCTGAATTCTAAGTCATCGACATCCCAACCTGTTTTAATCTGCTGCTCGGACTATCGTGGCTCCATAACATCAAAGGGGTGTCTTCTTCCCTTCATCAAAAATTAATGTCCTTTGCCAATGGACAAGTTATCATCATCTTGGGATATAGTGACAACACCAAGAATGCAAGCACCAGTAATTCGGTACTCGAGATATAACACGGGATGAACGATATGCTACTATCAGGCTTCCAATTCGAACCACTTCTACTCCTAGTAAGGGATGACTTCAAAGATAGGGTTTGCCCAGAATATGATCCTCGTGGAAATATCAGTGTAATCCAAGTGTTCAAGAATATGCACTTCATGCCTAGACTGGGGCTAGGGCAAAGGTGACATGGGATAACTGAACCTATTCTGTTAAAGGAGGACTTTCCTCCTTATGGCTTAGGCTACCAACCCTCATAAGAATAACTCGAACTCATTCGTCAGACTCTACTAAAGAGAAAGTTAAAATGGTCCATAACTATCTCAAGAGATTCCCTAAATGGATGATTCATCAAATAGGGTGAACATTTCCTCTTCTGCAGCTTCCATGAACCTTGGTATGATCTTATAGACAAAAGGATAAAACCATGAATGGTGATCCTTTTTTAAGAAAGCTACCTGAAGACTGAGAGTTCCCAATACTGTGTGCAACCACTCACTGAGAAGACCATAACTAATATCAGGGATTATGAAGACAGCGACTTCGAGGACTTTTTGAACTTGCAGATACTAGGGCTAACACTCTACATGATCCACTTAGGGACTACATCATCTGGTCCATCCTAACTCATCAAAGATGCAGATGCACCTTTTCTCAATTGGCAAGCTGCACCTATGCCACCTACTGATATTCAACCTAACCCTGAAGTTTCTCCCCTTCCCCTGTAGTTGTTTCCTCTCACTCCAATGTAATGAAGACCTCCTTTGATGAGGTTATCAATGTTATTTTTCCTATCAATGAAATAAATTAAGATTTTTGAGTATCTTGTTGGGCCTTACACTAATTGTCTTGATTCTAATCAAACTCTTGATGATGATGACTTTGTACATGAATAATTCTCAACTGATTTAAATAAGGTTAATAATAAGCAACATAACCACGTTCAAGTTACTAAAGATGAAACTGTTATTATTAATCTCGGTTCTAGTAACCAAATGCGCAAGATTAGGATAAGGGCAACCCTTAATGTGCATGTGCGCATGTAACTCGAAGAGCTACTGAAGGAGTTCGTGGATGTTTTTGCATGGTCCTATTATAATATTCCCGTCATCAGCCCTAAAATAGCACAACATGATATTTCAGAGCTCCTGGAAAGTAAACCGGTCATACAGAAGCTGCGAAAGCTCCGCACCGAATGGTCACTTAAAGTAAAAGAAGAAGTAATCAAGTAATTGAACATGTGATTCATTCGTCTGATTGAATATCCCACATGGCTAGCTATTATAGTGCCAATGCTAAAATCAGGAGGAAAGGTTCACATGTGTGTCGACTACCGAGACTTGAACAAAGACTCTCCGATGGATGATTAATTGCTACCCAACATCGATATAATCGTGGACAACACAACAAGTCATGCACTCCAGTCATTCGTTGATGAATTTTTTGGATATAACCACATCAAGATGCACCCTGATCATCAAGGGAAAACCGCATTCATTACCCCTTGGGGAACCTTTTGCTATACAGTCATGACATTTGGTCTAAAAAATGTAGGGGCTACCTACCAAAGGGCAGCCACAACCATACTGCATGACCTAATACACAATGAAGTCGAGGTCTATGTAGATGACATGATTATCAAGTCCAAGACTAGAGAAGGTCATATTCTCGCTCTCTGGAAATTCTTTAAACAATTACGAAAGTATCAAATGTGGCTTAACCCATAAAAATATGTCTTTGACGTTACCAAAGGGAAACTCTTTGGATTTACTGTCACTAAGAAAAGGATAGAAGTAGATCCTTCCAAGATGAAATCCATACTTGAGAAGCCACATCCTCGAATGGAGAAAGAAGTCCAAGGATTCCTTGGGAAATTACACTACATCAGTCGATTCATTAGCCAATTGTCTTCCATCTGTGAACCCATCTTCAAAATCCTCCAAAAGGATTCAACCAAGGTTTAGAACAAAGCTTGCCAAGAAGCCTTCGATCGAATTAAGAAATACATGATCTGACCTCCAGTGCTCATGCCACCACAACCTGGTCTCTCCCCTTACTCATATACCTAATCGTGACCGATTCTGTAGTCGGGGCTTTTCTAGCCCAATTCCTTGAAGAAATCCACAAGGAGAAATCCATTTACTATACCAATAAAAAATTGTCCAATGATGAAGTTAACTGCACCGCCTTCAAGAAAGCATATGTCGCCCTTATCTGGGTTACCTAAAAGTTGCGGCACTATATACTTGCCTTACCCACCAGACTCATATCCCGAATGGATCCCATCAAATACCTACTTGAGAAGCCCATTATATCCCGCCGAATGGCACATTGGTTGATGCTTCTAGCTAAGTTTGAGATCACTTATGTCACACAAAAATCCATAAAAAGAAAATCCATCTCTGACTACCCTATGTAAGAGGCCGATGTTTGGATTTCAGAATTCCTAGACAAGAATATCCTTTGCACCTCCCACAAAGATCTTCGATGCCAAATGTTCTTTGACGGCACTACCAACAAAAAATGATATGGCATTGGTATTCTCCTAATTTCCCTTGATGACTCATACACTCCCACTGCCATCAAATTGGATTTCCCCTACACTAACAACATGACTGAATACGAGGCGTGCACTGTAGGCTTCAAAGTTTCCCTCGAGAAATAAATTTGATACCTCGATGTCTACGGGGATTCATCCCCTATCATTGGTCAAGTACTCAAGAAATAGAAAGTCAAGGATGAGAAACTCTTACCCTTTTATGACCACCTTGACGAACTGGCTTCCCAACTTAAAGAAATCACCTTCCATTTCCTGCCCGAGCAAAGAAAAACTTGGCTGACGCCCTTGCCACCTTAGCCTCCATGATTGACATGCCCGAAGAAATATCCATGGCTCCCTTCCTTATCCAAAAAAAGATAAACCAACCCACTGCTACAGAGGAAGAATCCGAAATAGCTGACTGCTAGTACTATGATATTTGGCACCTCTTCACACACGATAGGTACCCTCAAGGAGCCAATAGGAAAGACCGAGCAACTCTCCGCATACTTGTCACCCAGTACATTATATGTGATAAAGAACTCTTTAAGAGGAACTTTGATGGAACCCATTTGCACTGCATTGCAGGGGCTGACATTGAAAAGATGATGAAACAAATCCACAGTGAGGAATGCAGATCCCACATGAATGGCCATATGCTCACCAAAAAGATCATTCGATAGGGATAATAGTGGACTACTGTGGTACAAGACTGCACAGTCTACGTACGAAGATGTATGAAACTCCATTAATTCTCTAACTTAGAACATCTGCTTTTGCAAGAACTATACTACATGACTTCTCCCTAGCCATTTTCCATATGGGGTATCGACATCATAGGGAAAGTTATAGCGAAGGCATCCAATGGGCATGATTTCATCCTAGTTACTATTGACTACTTAACTAAATGGGTCAAAGTTGAGTCATACACAGCTCTGAATGCCAAGAAAGTGGCCAAATTCATCAAGAAAAACATCATATGTCGATATGGGGTCCCACACTAGTTGGTATCAGAAAATGTGTTACATTCTGCAGCAAATGTCACAGAAGTGGTCAATGAGTATGGAATTCAAAGACATAAATCATCTTCATACCGACCTCAAACCAACGGAGTATTTGAAGCAGTCAATAAGAATCTCAAATCCATCATCAGCAAGATGACTGATAGTTATCGTGATTGGGCTGATAGGATTCCTTACGCCCTCTGGGGCTACCACACTTCAGTGAGAACCTCTATTGGGGCTACCCCTCACTCTCTAATCTACGGTATGGAAGCAGTCCTACCTGTGGAACTGGAAATACCCTCATTGCGCGTCACGCTTAAAGGAAAGGTTAGCAAAGAAGAGTGGTACCAAATTCATCTTGACGAGCTGACCCTCATAGACGAGAAGAGATTGAAATCTCTATATCATATACAAGGGTACCATCTCCGTATAGCGCGATCATTCAATAAAAGAGTCAAGGATCGCGGTGTCCGAGAGGGGGACTTAGCCCTCAAAGATATAGTAGATCCCATCTGGCACCCTAGAGGGAAATTCAAGCCTACTTGGAGTGGCCCCTACATTATGAAGAAGATCCTGTCGAGCGGCGTTGCTATGGTCATCGACCTCGGAGGAGAAGAAATGGCGCATCCAGTCAATTTGGATCGTCTCAAGAAATTTTACCCTTTTCCCTAAATATCGAAGCGCTATTACCTTTCTCATCTCCCTTATATTCTAAAAGAAAACTCTTCATTTCCCCTACCTAGAACTACGTGAGCCTGATCCTCTAAAAAAATTCAAAAATTTCTCAAAACCCTCAGAGGTACGTAGGTAGCTCATTCTCTTGGCATGAACCTGACCCCCTTATTTTTCACAAAATGCTATTCTTTTCTTATCCCCGAGAACAACAGTTTCTTTTTAACATATAAATGAACAAAAGGACTATGTACACCTTAGCGATTAGTATAGGTAATTCAAAATGCAAAAATTCATCAAAAGGCATAACTAGATGATTAAAAACTTATTTATTTCATTATCTGAAATTTCTAGATGATTACATCGGCGTAAGGACTCAAACGACTTCCCTGGCCGAAAAAACCCAAATAATAACAAGCCCCGCTACTCCTAAAAATCACTCCAATTATTCCCACAAAACATAAAAACAACACCTATTACAAAAAGCTTCACAAAACCCTACCCACAGCTGCCCAAGGAACCAACACCATCATCACCTGCATCTTGGACTCTCCAAGGCTCCCCTGCATGGATGGAGTATCACAAACGCTCCATGGAGTGATAAGCCCGAAGCAACTTGGGGTAGACCACAATGCCTCCCTCCATGGTGTCAGATATGGCAAACCACCTTTGACTATTCTCCAAAACCAGCATCCTGGCCACTATGTTCTTCCATAACCACTTCATGTAGTTCCCAAAGATATGCTAGACTCGCCCAGTAGACTGAGAAGGATGGGTCGAGGAATGACGATTCTCCCACAGGGAACCAAGATGCATGCGCATAGGTTCTATCAGATCCTCCATAGGAAAGAAGTTTGGTGCTCGCGATGGCATAATTTTCTCCCAACCATATTGGCACAGTAGCCTCTAGGGAAAGTAGAAAGAGGTCTGCCTTAGGCAAACCAGTCTGACGTACTAGTACTCTCCAAGCTCCAGAATTGGCAAAAACTCCCCCATGAAGGCACAGACAAGTGTAAGCCACATGACCAGTGATCTACAAACCAGTTCCCCCAATTCTCAATGTCCAGGCCCATGCTAATGAATTAGTGCGAGAAAAAGTTTTGAACCGCCGGTAAGGGATACTCAGGTGGGAGCGCCATACGAAACCTCTTTGATAGCCACATAAACATCATTATAGGGATCCTTCTCAGAAAGTCAGAACGACCCTCCCTCCCGGCATCTAGGCCATTCTAGGTCTCCGCCAATATCACCGTTGTGGTATTATGATGGTACGACATCTAAGAAATAATAGTACCCAGTTGGGGGTCCATCGGCGTCTCCTCAGTCACCAACATAACTTTTGAAACAATGCATAGAATGATGGCCCCGGTATATCCAGCATCACCCACGTCCTACGAATGCACAGACTGCAACACCGCTGGGAGGGAAATCATTCCCCCCGCGACTAATGGCGTAGCCACTGAAGGCAAAATATGAAGAAGCCCAACCAACAATTCCCTAGGAGAAAAGGAAAACTCAGGCAGAGCCACAACAATGCTAGGGTTTATCCCTAGCATGGAAGAAAATTACTCGTAGGTAGGACAAATTTCATCCAACCCAAAGCGGAAGACATGATCCTAGGGATACCAAAACTCGATAGCCGCCATCAGTATGTTTCACTCAATGGGTCGGTTCTTCCATAAAGAGACTGACCATATATGAAAGGTGTCATAATCAACATTGTAAGAACACATTACTTCCAAGACTTTGAGGTAGTTTGCAAACTCAATGCTATCAAGGAGAGACATCTTGCAAGACTAAGGGAGAGTAAGCAAGAAAGAATGTGGAAATGGAAGAAAGTGAAAGTGTCAGGAGGAAAGCCCCATCCACACCCCCATTTTATACTTGGAAACTCCCAAGACAAGACAAGGAACCCTGCAGAAATTGGAGTAAAACTTGCCCCACCAAGTACCAAGCAATTGAAGAAAGTTCAATCAAAGCCTTGGATTGATTGGACTGGACTGACATGCCGATAGGCAGGACAGGGGTCATGCCGATTGGAAACCCCTCATTTTGGGAAATTTCCCTTTTTCCTCTTTTGTAAAAATAAAAAGAAAAAAGAAAAACCAACAAAAATAATATCTATCACACGGGAATTCCGAATTTCCTTTATACTTATGCTTTACTAATCCCATTTCAAATAAAATCCTTCTCAAATCCATTTTTAAAATTCTTTTTACGGTCTCAGCGGTAAAGTAGAAAGAGCATCTACAATAATCACTAAACCAATCAAATTAACAAAAAACTTCATTAATATTAACATTTTGTAGGAAAAAGCAAAAAAAACAGTGGGACTCAACCCGAACCCAATCTCTCTTTATCTATGTCTCTCTCTCTTCTCTATTCTCTCTTTCCCCCTAGGATCCCCCATCCCTGCGGTGCGCCCTCTTCTTCCTGCAGCAAGATGAAGTGTCCCCACTACCAGAGTTCGATCCTACCCCAAATGAGGGAGATGGAACCAAGCAAGAAGGAACCAAAATATCCTCATGAATATGAGTATTCATCGTGGATATCCAGTCCCTGATGTCCTTCAGCCAAGTGATCGACACTGATATGCTGCGAGGAAGAATAGAAAAGATCAAATTAGTCAAGCATGAGGAAAGAGAAAGAAATCAAGGAAATAAAAAAAGACGTATCATGGGCCAAAGGACCTCCTTCGTCAAACCCAACTCCTCTGGGTCCATCGCATGAGGGTGATGCTACAGACAGACCCCCCATCAGCACACCGAAGGATGTAACTAGGGTAATGCAGTCGCATAAAAGAAGGCCCTGAAGTCATTGCCACCGTTACTGACGTAGTCGCACCACCTGCGCCATCAGAAGACCCCACCTACCGACTCGAGCCCGCCCTAGGGAGAGGCATCATATCATAAATGCTAGGGGGACTAATCCAACTAATAAAGAAGTCCATACAATCATACATCACCTCTATGTCAGTGTACAGGGAGTATGGCTATCCTATCATCGCATCAACCCCGTCATCATAAGACATCTCCCGCATGCGCCTCATGAAGAGAGGGGGCCTCACCGGTGGCACCGAAACCTCATCCTCCATAATCTAATGGACTACCCTATCCCCAAGATACCAAGAGTAACCAAACTCATGTGCCATCAGGTGTCACATTTGTGCATGTTCCCCAGTCACCCCGGTGTGCTGAATAGACATCCCCCAAGGATAAAAGGTCACCTATAAATCCCCAGTAAAAGTAAAGGATCGGTATCAATAAAATGGCATCAAAGAAAAAGAACAGTCTCAAGGATAATAGAATGCTTACTCACTCGCTCATCAGGCCATTCAAGACCTGACGCACTGCCTCTAAAGAAAGGTTATTCTTTAACTGCCAATTGGACCTCTGCCATCAGAACATTTCAGAAAAAGTCCCCAACGGAGTCATCGTTTAAATAAATCAGTTGGGTGTTCAACCCAATTCACCTCATAGAACCACATCTACAAAGGACAAGGATCAGTATTCAAGAAATCAAAAGGAAATGCATGAATGGAAAATGCGAATGCATAAAGGAAAATATGCAAAATAAAGAATACCTCTAGACGATTTGTGGCCCCAGTAAAAGTCAGCCGGCAGCACCAGCTGAATTCATCCAAAGAATAGTAAAGGGTCGCCAAAGCCAGTCTCCCCCAATCATAGAGGCAGATGTGCAAAAACATCCTCGAAAATGGCAGAAATCATAAATGGATGACGCCGCCACTCGCCGCCACCAGAAAACCTCCCAATACTGGCAAGATAAACAAATGGGCCATCTGATGCACCTATTTCCCGTCGTTCTCGTTGATCCTCCTCCTCAATAAAAGTTCCCTTAAAGAAGACAGATGGAGGGCATCTCCAGAAACCACCCTATCTGCATCACCAAGAGCCTCCATTATCGCCTCCACCGTCACCCCCAACAGTAATTGCAAAGAATCATTTTCCCCAACAATGTCTCCAAAGGATGCTCCAAATTTTCCCCATCTGCGAAATCCCCGGATCACTCACTATTCCCCAAATCTAATATTTATCCCCAGTGGAATCCCATAATTTCCCAAAGGAAACTACACCTCTTTCAGATCTGAATTGACCTCAGTCTTGTATCATCACCTTAGTCAGGTGAGAATTGACCTCGGTCCTCGATTGTCACCCCTTTCATGTCAAAATTGACCTCGATCTTGGATCGTCACCTTAGTTAGGTCAGAATTGACCTCGATCCTCGGCCGTCACCTCTCTCAAGTGAGAATTGACCTCGATATTGGATTGTCACCTTAGTTAGGTTAGAATTGATCTCAATCCTCAGTCGTCACCTCTTTTAAGTCCGAATTGACCTCGGTCTTAGATCGTCAGCTTAGTTAGGTCAAAATTGATCTCGATCCTCTCTCATCGCCTCTTTCAGTTCAAAATTGACCTCAATCTTGGATCGTAACCTTAGTTAGGTCAGAATTGACCTTGGTCCTCGATTGTGACCTCTTTCAGGTCAAAATTGACCTCAGTCTTTGATTATCACCTTAGTTACGCCAGAATTGACCTCGGTCCTCGATTCTCACCTCTTTCAGGTTAGAATTGACCTCGATCCTCGGTCGTTACCTCTTCTAGGTCAGAATTAACCTCGGTCTTGTATCATCACCTTAGTTAGGTCAGAATTGACCTCATTCCTCGATTGCCACCTCTCTCAAGTGAGAATTGACCTCGGTCTTATATGGTCACCTTAGTTAGGTCAGAATTGACCTCAGTCCTCGGTCGTCACCTTAGTTAGGTAAGAATTGACCTTGGTCCTCAGTCATCACCTTAGTTAGGTCAAAATTGTCCTTGACCCTTGGTCATCACCTCTTTCAGGTCAGAATTGACTTCGACCCTCTGAATCGGTCATCCAGATCCATTAGGTCTGCAGAACTGACCTCCTTACATTTTGTGATGTCTATTCGATGGACATCACTTATTCCAAGCTCACCTGTCAAGGGGCTCTATAGAGTACACATTCTAGGACCCCCTAAGTCTCTCCTTAAACTCCTAGAAATTCCCCCTTCCACCGTAAACCTAGGTCATACTCCGAGTATCGATCTAGAGACCATCGGACACCCCCGGTCTCCATTTGACGCTGGTCAACTCCATTGTTAGAGAAAAATAGCTTTGAATCTTCTAAGGTCACTAAAACCCCTTTCCAATGGTCTACCCCATGCGCAAAACAGCATAACCATTCGGAAAAATGATCAGTTTTCCCCTGAAAATTGATCCGGAGGCCATCAGGCGCTCTCGAACTCTGTTTGACCCAAGTCAACTCTTCAAATCAAACGAGACTAAATTAATATCTGAAGGAAACTAAATAACCTTTCTAACGATCCGCCCTGTGCACGATTCTGACCTACGGTGTGGACGAACAATCCGTTTTACTCCGAGAGGTCATCGGGTGCTTTCGGCCCCCAATTGACCGAGGTAAACTTTCCAGACCGAGTGAAAATCTTTGGAATGCGGAAGTACATATCCTTACCTTTCCAATGGTCCACTCTGTGTTCGATTCTGACTTACCATGCGGACGAACAATCTGTTTGCGTTCGACGATCTCCCGTCCAAAAGACCGACATGCACTTCCACGCCATATTTGACCCAAAGTCAACTCTCGGACCCGAGAGTGGTCCAAAGGACTCTCAAAGGCCTCTGAAATACCTTTCAAATGGTATTACCCGTGCAAGATTTAGATCAACGATTTTTTTTCCACGTTTTTTTTTTCTAGAAAAGTCCACACGAGACTGCTAATTGGTAGGTCCTGAACCATGCCTATCGGCACAGTGTCAAGGTTGAACTTCCAATAGGCACCCCCTGACCTATAAATAAGTACCATGAACTCATTGCTAAGGACGACAAAAAACCCATCATCATCAGTGATCTTAACAACATTTTCTCGAAGCCAACGAAGTTCCATATGAGAAATCCCATTCAAGCCTAAATCCCCATCCTTTTCACACCCAATTTGGCAAATATCCTTCTCTTTCATCGACATCCAAAGGAGTTCAAGCTCCAAGAAAGGTACAATTATTTCTCCCACTCTTTTAATTTCTTGTTTTATATAAGTTACCTTAAATTCGTAATCTAGTTTCATTCTATTTCATACATATTAGCATCTACACTTTTATTAGTATATTGCACATACTTTATTTTTTATAAAAAAAATGAAAAAAAATAAAAGAGGGTTACAACCATAAATTCTGAATCGAATTATCCACCACACTTTTCCAAAACTAGAAACACATTTTCTACACACACTTAATAAAATTCCTCTCGAACCTATGGGATAAACCCCACCCATATTCCACATTCGAACTACATGGATTTTGATGCATTTATAGGGTACCTAGGCGTCTCGGATTAAAATCCGAGACTCGAGTCCAATTTTCTAATTTTCCAAATTCTCTAATTTTTCATAATCCTCAAAACTACTCATTATCATCATACATATATATAACGTATTTTTTAGCGTCTCATCCCACAAATATTATCGTTTCCAAATAATGATCAATATCACGTTGAACGCTCATATTCTATCTTCTACATTTATTACTATTTAGGGAATATTCCTACGGATGACCTCACCCTATCTTTTCCATGAAATAGGTCGAACGATTCCAATCTCCATTATATAAACACTTGAATACACTTCACGGGGATAAAAATAAAAATATTAACATTTTCCCATGAGAGACCGAAAGGGAAGGATGAGTGCCTAGCATATTCCCCTTCCATAACTTAGCCCCTGGACCTCTGATCTATTGGTTTCGCATGCATCAGTTTTGTCCTTGATGCCACTATCTTGAAAGTGGCAACATATTCTTCTGCATGTTTTGAGCAAAATAGGTTAGAGACTCTATCTCTTTACACTCACCCCACACCGATGAAGATCGAAGCCCCTTTTTCAAAGAGAAGGGTGTGAGACCGCGACACAGCTTCCATGGGGATCCTCTTTCTCATATTTCCCCCAGGAACGAACGCCGTGGCGACCGGGATGGCCACATAGACCAATACCCTAAATAAATACAATTAGCTGTAAAGTCGAGTTTGTCTGAAAAGGTGCATGAAATGATATGAACACTCAAAAGGCAATATTAGTTGAGTTAGTTCAAGATGAGACATGAATCGTAGCACAGATACTCAAGTTCTTCTCCCCCAAATTTTCTCAAATATACAAGGGGTAAAAAATATAGAGAAAAAATATGAGTATGTAACAAATAAATGCATCCTCAAATAATATTATAATTAGGGGCAGAGTCCCGGGTCTCCTATATTAAATAGCTTTAGGAGGTGTGTTTTGTCATTTGAGAAACGTCCATGCCCTAAAACCTCATAAACCAATTATTATCAAGAAACAACCTAGGATATGATAAAAATGTAGATGTTATATTCTCCAATGGTTTGGTAAAAAGATCAGCAAGTTGTTTTTCAGTTTGAAGATATTCAATAATGAGATCTTTAGATTCTACTAGATCACGAATGAAATGATGTCGAATTTTAATGTGCTTAGTCCTCGAGTGTTTTACAGGGTTTTTCAAAATATTTATAGTGCCCTGGTTATCACAATAAATGGTTAATTAATTTTCGTTGATACCATAATCGTTAAGCATTTGTCTAATCTATAATAGTTGTGAACAACAACTACCTGCTGCAATATATTCAGATTTTTCACTAGATAAAGTAATGGATTTTTTTTTTCTGACTAGACCAACCTACTAGGTTCTTTCCTACGTAATAACACGCGCCAGACGTCCGCTTTCTATCTTCTAAACAACCTTCCCAATCGGCATCAGTGTATCCAACAATAGAACAAGTGGTGTGCTTAGTGTACCAAATACCATATTTTAGAGTCCCCTTGACATATTTAACAATTCTCTTAATACACAATAAGTGAGTTTCCTTAGGGGTACTTTGATATATATCACAAACACAAATAGTGAAGGAATATCAGGTCTAGAAGCCGTAAGATATAAGAGACTCCCTATCATACTTCGATATAGAGTAGGATTAACATTTTTCCCATTTTCATCCTTAGATAATTTTGTTGAAGTACTCATAGGAGTTCTAGAAGGTCTAGCATTTTCTAATCTAAACTTTTTACAAGATCAACAACATACTTGTATTCAGTGATAAATAAGCCATTATTACATTATTTTACTTATAGACCTAAAAAGTATTGAAGTTCACCCACGAGTGACATCTGATATTCAGCATGCATAATGTTGAAAAAATTCTTAACTTGTTTACAACAAGTGGATCCAAATATTAAATCATCAACTACACTTGTGCTATTAAAACATGGTTGTCCTCTTTCCTAACGAACAAGGTTTGATCATTGCCTCCACCGACATATCCTTTAAAAACTAGAAATGTAGACAGTCGCTCATACCAAGCTCTAGGAGCTTGTTTCAACTCGTATAAGGCTTTCTTAAGCCAAAAGATGTAGTCAGACTATAATGGACCTACAAACCCCTTGAGTTGTACTACGTATACCTCCTCAGTTAAAATTCTATTTAAAAATCCGTACTTAACATACACTTGGAAAAATTTGAATGGTAGGTGACATGATATAGCAAGGAGAAGACGAACTGACTTGAGACGAGTAATAGGTGCAAAAGTTTCGTTGAAGTCAATTCCCTCTATCTGAGAATAACCTTGTTCTACCAACCTAGATTTATTTCTAATTACCTCCCCATTTTCATCTGTTTTATTTTTTTAAATCCATCGTGTGCTGATAACCTTCGAATCTTTTGGCCTAGGTACAAGATACCATACATCGTGACTCTAAAACTAGACAAGCACTTTTTTCATAGCATTGATCCAGAATGGGTCAGAAAGTGCACCATTTACATTTTTAGGTTCCTCAAGGGAAACAAAACATGCAAATTGAGCTATTTTTAGGAGTTGGGATCTTGTTCGAACTGGTTTAGAAGGATTACCAACAACTGTTTCAATGGTATGGTCATTAAAAACCCAAGTGGGTACTGAAGGATTCTCTTGTGGGAGTGAATCAGTGTCTATAGGAGGTTCAATTAAAAATGTTGGTTCATCCTCATCTAGTGGCACTGATTTACAGACACTGCTTTCTACACTCGTATCATTCCTAATTACATTAAAATATTCCATTATAGTTTGGTTCGATAGTTAAATACACGAAGGGCCCTACTGTTTTAAGAATAACAAAGAAATATTATTTTCTCACCTCGAGTGTCAAATTTTGAAAGTTTTTCTATGTCTTTACAAATATAGCAGACATTCCCGAAGGTTTTAAAATATTTCAAGTTAGGCTTTTTGTGGAACCAAAGCTCATACGATGTTTGTTTGGAATTTTTCATGAGGTATACACGATTGATAATATGACAGGCAGTTTGAACGGATTCTACCCAAAAGTATTTAGGAATATCTTTCGCATGTAACATAACCCTAACCATCTCTTGTAAAGTTCTATTCTTACGTTCAGCGATGCCATTTTACTGGGGCACTAAACACATGTTTATAACCATTGACGATGCAATATTTAGTAACACCAGAGTCCTTGAACTCTCCAACACTGTCACTCCTAATGCGGCACATTTGGTATCCTTCTCGTTCTCTATTTTCAAACAGATTTTTAATAACTCATTGAAGGTATCAAATTTGTTTTTCATAAAAGCAACCCAAGTATAATGTGTGTAGTCATCTACCATAACTAGGATGTAACTATTTCCACAAAAAACTCACAGTTCTTGACGGAACCATGTGGTCCCTACAGTTCTTGACGGAACCATGTGGTCCCTATGGATAAGTTCCAAAGGTTTTGTGGTCAAGACGTCCTTAACTTTCTTATGGGGTGATTTACTTATTTTCCGTTCCAGTCAAGGACCACATACAGGATTGAAAGAATTTTTGACTTTTGGGTAAACCTCTAACTATTTCTTGGGAGCTTAATCGTCTAAGATAATCAAAATTCGTATGTCCCAATCAATTTTGCCAAAGATCAGTATCATCTAATATGGCAACATTACAGGATTCAGACTTAGGAATTACGGTGTAACAATAATCCTGAGTTTTGTTTCCTATTAAGATACAATTTCCTTTTTCATCAATAATTTTGCAATCTATTTTAGAAAACGTAACTATATGATTGGAATCACAGAATTGAGATATACTTACAAGATTAAATTTAAGTCTTTTAAATAGGAGAACATCATTTAGACTAGGAAGCCCATCTTTACTCAATGTTCCCTTACCTATGATCTGAGAAGAAACACCATCTCCAAACATGGGATTACCTCCTAGGAAGTCTGTCTTGTTTTTCAATTTGGTTTCATCCCCGGTCATATGTTTAGAACATTCAGAGTCTATATACCATCCAGATGAAGTGCGTTGTGCCTTTAAAGCAGTAATGACAATGTTGCACTTGAGTTGGGGTAACAGGTTATCTTTTCTAATACAAATAGGCAGAGTTTTAATCTTTTTATGAACTTTTGATTTAGAAAAGATTTGTTGGGTCTGTCTAAATGGTTTCTTCTTAGTCTTAGAACCGCCCTTTTTTTATATTTAGAGTTATTTATGGTCTAGGGAGAACATAAGTATTCCTACCTTTCCTAGAATAGTTAAAGTGTCGGTGGGTGGGTATGTACATTTTTCTTTGAAAACATTCGGCAACGGTGTGACCATAAACATCACAATAAGAATATTACAAGTGATCGGAGGACTTGAATTTATTACTAAAGTCTTTAAAGATAGGCTTGGCCCTATTCGGTATGGTCATCCAATTGTCATTGGTCTTGATCTTTTGTCTTTGGTCTCTAATGGGTGGACAATCATATTTATCTTTACCATTTGAATTAAGCTGTTGATTTTGCTTACCATGTATTGCTCGAGTGCATTAGAACTACTTTCTCCTTTTTCATAATTTTGAACATTCTGGATTTTTTTGACAAATAAAACCTTTTCATGGGAGACATCTTTGCTTGTATAAACTATTTCCCCAAAACCTAAACCAGATTTATCTTCAGAATTAAATTTACTACCAACTACAATATCCTCATTGGATTTAGTTTGAGTTTCAAAATGTAAACATTTTTTAAAAACATTTGAAACCTTTTGCTTTGATTCTTCTAGTTCAACTAAAGTTGCCTTCTACTTTGCTTCCAAGCTTTGATTTTTCTGAGATAAATTTTCTATTTTTAAGGAAAATTCTCTAATTTTAGTCTCATGAGCAACACATTGGGTAGTATAATCCTCAGCAATATTTCTAATGGTTTGGTTAAGTAACTCAATACGACCAGTTAATGATTTTACCATTTTTTGAAGACGGACACTCTTATTAACCGTTTTAGTGTATATCCCATGCAAATCTGGAAGATAATCATCAGACTCTCTAAGTGTGTCGTGTGTAGTATATCCTAAAGCATTACTAGATTCAATGTGACTCACGCACACATTCGATTCATCGACAATGCTATCTATATTAGTTTCAGCAATAATGGGAGCAGAATTATCACAAATAGTGCTAACATTAATAGGAATTATAGATTCATGAGTGGCCAAACAGTCACTATCATCATTATATACAATCTTAGCAAATAAAGACATGCAATACTCATTATGTTGGGTTGACTCAATCTCATCTTATTTCGTGAATTTACTAATAATTTTCTTAACTCTTATAAGATCAGTTTCAGACAAAGGATTAGTAGAATGTTCAAAACCTAACTTCGCAAATCTTTCAACCATTATAGCAAAAATTCTAAAATAATTTTTGAAGTTTCAGGATCAAAATAATAACGAAAAGGAAATGATGTGCGGAAAATAAAAACTTTTCTTTCCTTTTCTATTTGTTTACTAGATTATTAACAAAATGTTAAAATTTAAGCAAACTCCGAATTAACTTTTTAACCGAAACTCTTTTCAATAAACCTTGTCTTATAGATGCTAAATTCGGTAGTTAATAACTTTTAGGTTTGAAGGATAAAACCAAAACTATGTCCTTTGTTCAAAAGTGAGCATAAAAGAGATATGAAAATTAAAGCAAATGAACACCGATATGTTTAACTTGGTAAAAATCCTTAAAACAATGGAAACATCCATGGTGACCTCAACGCCACAAAATAAAAATCCACTAAGTCATAAAGAACAAGTACAATCACCAAGAATGCAATTATAATATCCTAAACTAAGTTCAAATATTTATACCTACACGAGTTACTCCACTCTCAAATGTCTCTGATTCTATTTTGATCTCCTCCCCATAAATTCCTTGATTTTCTTTCCCACTTTGATTGTGGCGGCTCAACAAGTAATATATCTCCCAAGAACCACAAATTCTAAGTGTTTGTGTGATTGTGTCAACTGATGTGAATTATTCTAAATGCAAAAATAATGTAACTCAAAATCTCTGAATCAACTATATAATAATTCCTACAAATTACAATTCAATACGACATGAAATGCAACTTGATTTCAAATCCAACTTGAGTAATAAACTTCACCAATTTTCATATTTGACACACAACAATTTCTATTAAAATAAATTTCCCAACAAATTATATATATTCAAACCTATTTCACTAAAATGTGAAATTACATTATGAGACAAAAACTTATTTCAAAATCTGAAATATACACAACAAGAAGTCTAGTTTCTCAAAATGTATTTGAGATCACTATCTTGGATTGAAAATTACAACAACAATATCCAAGAATCAAACAACAAAAAGAACCTAAAATTATTATAAGTGAACTATATGGTTATGAAGAAATACTTTGCTTGAAGAGTTCTTCAATAAGCCAACAACTCAATAACAAAACCCAATACACAAAAAATCACAACAAGTAGTCTTCTAGGCTCTTTGGATTTTTTCAGATTAAACCAACAGAGAAATATGTGTATGAGGTTTTGAGAAGAAAACCCATAAATATGTAGGTCTGATTGGGTTTTCTGAAATTCCAGGGAGAGTACTTTTTCGGCGAGCTTTAATAAGCGTCGAGCTTTCCTCTCTCTCTTTCGATTTTCCGACGAGATCTGATCGGCGTCGACTGGTTGCTTCGGTCAGTTTATTCGGAGCGATGAGACTCTCTCTTGGTCGTGTTTTCGGTGACTTCGACTTATCATCGAACTCTCATAATTTTTTTTTTCTCTCTCTCTCTCTCTATATTCTCGTCTCAATGAAAAGTAGAAGATGAGATTTCTTTAGCCAGTTATTTCTCGGTGTTATCTCTCAAAGGATAAGATGAGATTTCTCTCCATATATTCTATATTAGGCGCCACTCTCTCTCTCTTGACAAATTCTCTTTTCTCTCTCCTCTCTTCTAAAGAGTTAAAAACTCCAAAAGAGTATATATATGAGGAACTAAAAGGGTTGTTACAAAATAAAGGGTCTAGATTAACTCTCCAAGATCCGACGGTGTTTAAAAAATATGGAACAAATAATTTAATTGGCTAAAAGGTATTCAGAAGGATTGAGACTCTATTACTATGGATTATTGATAACCTCTCAATCTAGGGTCACAAATTAGTCTAACCACCAATACTGTAAACAAACACAAATAGCCTTATTAAAATATAACACACATGTGTTTTTTAAAGAATTAGAAAAATTAATTTTTGACCCAAAAAAAAATTCACCAAATTAAAAACTGAACCAATCAATTTTTTTACCAAAAAACATAATTCTTATTTTAATCTCAAATATTTTAAAAATCATATTCCAATTAAACGAAAAATCATTTCAAATTATTTAAAAAAATTCAAAGGAATTTCTTAAAAATATTTGAAGCAACAAAACCACCATAAAAAATATTATGCACACATATTAAACATGTATATGCAGCGTGTGTGTCCTAATGTTGTTCAAGAGTTGTACTTACCTCTTTATCGAGCATTGGAGCATTAAATCATTTGAGTTCTTGGACTTTAATTCCTTTTTTGACGATGATTGGATTCCTCTTTCGAGTGAGAGTAACTCATAAAAAATCTAATCCTATTTTGTCTCGATATCCAAACTAGCTGGAACTCCTATATGACACATACTCAAGTAAGTGAACCATATAGTGTGTTCTCAATAGGGCTACCAGATATTCCTCTTAGAACATTCCCTGCCCAAATTCCTCCTGTTGGAGCATTACCTCCCAAATGCCTCCTCCTGAAATATTCCCCTCCCAGATGCCTACACCTGGAACATTTTGTTCATTATCTCCATCCACCCACCGGCCTATGCATATAAATAATACGTATTATTAGCAAGTCAATGAACAAGTCGATGTTGAATTACACTGAGATCAAGAATACATAGGGTTGAAAGCCAATGAGGCTAAATATTTAAATAAAAATTGCAAAGCAGATCACTCGGTATTATAAGCAATGACCGGTTTGCATAATTTGAAGAGTCAATTTGGTTTATTGGGAAACAGTATAACAAAAATTCTTAAGTGAGTTAAAGGCATTCTCACAAAAGAGAACACGTTACGAGAAAATTATCCTAGCATGAAGAAGAGTTTAAAGGTTTTGGGTTTAATGTACAAATCTGTCCATGCATGCAAGTAGGATTGGATATTGTACTGCAAGGAGCTCGAAAAGAAGGACGAGTGTCCTATATGCAATGAGCGTAGATATGTGTCTAATGAGAATGAAAAAGACAAGACTGCAAAATATTACAAGTGCTCACTACTTTTATAAAAGGTTTGAAGTATTTTTCCCTTGGGCCACAGTTAAAATAGTTTTTCACTATTCCATGGATAGCAGAGGATAAGACATGGTGTGCTGGATACGAGGTTTGTAGGAATCTCATGCGTTATCTTGTTGATTCACTCATCTAGAAAATTTTAAATGAGCGACACCAGGAATTTGAAAAGGAACTGTGCAATGTACATCTTACTGTCACACCCTTACTAATAAAATACCGGGTGATCACTCCTATATCAAATTAAAACAGGAGTCTCATATGGTTCATTCTTAGCATCACTATCGAAAACCAATTTAATTACTAATATCCTTTTAGGCCGGCGTCAAAATTTTAAATTAACAAATATTTTTAACCAAACCATTCAAATAAAATAATTACAACATTTTATATGCAACAACTGAAATGAAATAAAATAAAATAACCGAACACTAAGTACAATAATACGACCAAATCGAATGTCGTACTAAAAGGCGATAAAAGAATAAATGAGTACATTGGGCCATAAGCCCCAATGTTTCTACAATACCTCCTATCTACATCTCAATGATAGAAGCGTCTAATATAAACCTTCTTACATCCACAGCTGCTGCAGCAAACGTCTAACTCGAAAGAATCATCATCCAGGCATCCCTATATCTGGACACCTATGTATATAGATAGATATAGCAATAGGGGAAAATAGAGAAACGGGTCAGATCCCGAGTTTTGAAAACATTTTAGCAAGTGCTTAAAATCCATATTTTAAAATATGTTATTTCTCATATTTATACTGGTATCGCTCTCACATGAGATACACCTCACCTTTCTTCTAACAGTGCATAACTCTCGCATACCTTTTTAAACAACTTAGTTAAGCTACCCTCCCTAACTAATGTAATTACCCATCTTCTAATAATCCTCATCAGTTCGAGTACTAAGGACTAAACTTCTCCCCATTCCCAACATTACGTTACATTCGTGCGTGGGGTGTCTCGCGAAGCGAAATCCAAACAAGGAACCCCCCGATACACTACTACGTGATAATGTTGATCATCGGGATCCATTAGGCCTTCAGTACATACCATATTTATACCATCCCGTATTTATTATTAGTTCGCATTAGAACATAAGATTCATATTCATATAAATCCGGATATTCATTTACCGGAAGTACTATCACACTTTATTCATTCTTTTCACTTTATACAAGGTTAGGTTATATGATATCTGATCTCATACATATAAACAATATACTATACACAACAAGTATATTAATCATCCACCGAATGATAATATGAGTGGCTTAGTCATTCTCATTTACTAAGCATCCGTGGATTATCTCAAGTACACATATATGTTAATCACAATACATATATCCATATTCGTCACCCATAGGCTTAACAGCGGTGCACACATACTCTTATATCCAATCCAAGTACATCCCATACTAAAGGATCACATGTTCCACATCACTCAGGAACTGTATCAATACAAATCACACATATTGGAGGCGAACATTGTTCACATATCCATGGGGCACGAACATACCTACCCTCCCACAGTCAGCAGACTTATCGACTCACAAATAAGCCCTTCACAGTCCTATGTTCTTGAGGTACCAACTCTAAAATCCCCCGAAGGCAACACAGGATAATATTGTCCTCTTTCGAACGCCAACCTCCCGTGATAGCAAGTATGGTAGGTATGTCATACACATAATAAACAATAATATAGGTACACATTCAAGCTATATAAATATAACATCAGTGAGGTGTTCACACAACCATATAATAACGATAGGTATTTATCTCACCTATATATAATTCCCCATATTTTATTTTTGAGCTTTTCTCACCGCACAATGATAATATCAAGAACCCCGATATATTCATTCGTCTCATAATATATATATACTTTAACGACGTCGTATATGTATTATTCATATCTCTTCTCAGTATTTTATGGCTATAATCTACAAACTCTTATAACGAAATCCAATATCCTCGAATATTCTCATTCGTAATAATATAAGCCATCACACAATTAAAACACTACCCCAATACGTATTCCCTTATTTAATATTCAAATCACACCTAAATATATCTTTAAGTATTATTCCTCACGAACACCCCTATTTGGGTAAATCTTGGATTTTACTTTCAACTAACCCAAAGTACACGCCTTACTAAAACAAATATTTAGAAGTCCCCACACGTTTTTTAGGAACCCCAAATATTTATCTCCAAACAATTCTAGCCTTTATTTTTTTCAATTTTCGGTTTGATTTTCGAGTTAATGATTAACCCAGGAACTGCTTTCTTAGAAAAATCATAACAATTAAAAAAAAATCAGAGAAATACGTGGTCGGTGCCTACGTGACCGTATCGAAAAGATATACAACTTTCATGTTTTAACCAAGAGCCGAATCGACTGTCTTCCTAGCCGAAACAGCTCGGAAGTGATGCTAGTCTCTATTCATATTCTTCTCCAAAAATCCAAACCTCCATTAAAGCACCTCCAAGCTTTTTATCTCCTCTCTCATCATCAACCAACCTCAAACAACCATAAATACACATATAGAAAGGGTTCTAATCATCCTAGAATCCATTTTCAACAATTAATTTCAATAAATTCTAAGTTTCTCAAATTGGGTATTAAACGAGTTATATCCCTTTTAATCTTCCGAAAACCCGTTTGATCCACGAAATTTCAACCCAAAAATATTTAGTTTTACACGAACTATAATATGAGAAATAAACAGACTAAATCATAAAGCAAGTTAAACACTTGCCTCGTGGATTAAATCCGATGACCCCGAGTCGAATCCCGCAAATTTTGGCCAAAAATCTCTTCTTTTCTTTTCTTCTCTTTTATTTCTTCTTCTTTCTTCTCTTCTTTCTCTCTTCTATCTCTCTCTCTCTCTCTCTATCTCTATCTCTCTCTTAGGGCTGATATTTGGGGGAAATAAAGGCTTTCCCCTTATTAAACCCTAAATTAGGTGTATATCCAATTGTTAAATAACTCGTGTACTCATTTACGAGTCCCTACTAGTCCAAAAATGCCCAGAACCCAAATACTACCCCCGAGTACTCTATTTTGACTATCTCGGCCATTCCGAACCCAATGGAGGAGTTGAAATATCCATCCGAATCACTTAACTAAAATTCACTATTTTGACCCAACACGTTCAATACGCGTATTTTCCTGTTTAAAATATTTTCCTTTGTCGCTTTACCCAACTGCGACATGCAATTAAAAATAATCCACTCATATACTTAGTCTCGTAAGAAAATATAATCCATGTAAATATTAGTCCGATACTTTAAAACTAACATTTACTATTCACTTTATAACATTAAATTTATTTAATTTCACTCATTAATCCCAGAATTACTATTCACAATAATTCTTCAAATTACCAAATTACATCCACAGTGTAATTTAAATATCTTTAAAAGTACGGGGTATTACCCTTACTTTATCAACCGATGGGTTTAATACTTTTTAATAATTTAAGTACATATAAGAGTTATTGTCCCGTTCTCATTAAGCCTTTAAGTCTCCCTCTGACACTACACATGAGAAAAGATGTCACATTATTGCCTTTTTTTATTTGGACTGAAGGCTCTTAGTGACGATATTGATATAATATTTTCCCCATTAATCGAAGAACTTAAAGAGTTGTGGGATAAAGGCGTGATGTAGTTTTACTCTCATAAGGGTGAAGAGTTCACACTAAAAGCAATGGTGATGTGGGTAATCCATGACCTTCCTTCTTTTGGGAACTTGTCCGGTTGCAATAATCATGGTTAGTATGGATATCAGATTTATGGGGAGGAAACTAAAACCACTTGGCTACAACATAGTGGTAAGATGAATTATATGGGTCATCATGGATTTCTATCGACCTGTCACACTTTTAGGAATGATAATTCTAACTTCTTAGCTCTCGATCATGAGCATATGATAAAGTTTGCATGACTTTCTAGTTAGAAAATTACGGATAAGGTGAAGGTTAAGACTAACGAAAATACGTATGTGTGCCAACACCCTCAGTTTTTAAACCTGAAGGTTAAATCTTGGGGGATCTGAATGACCCTAGTAAAATGAAGGCAAGGTCCAGATGATCAATGTTTTTTAACTTTCCATATTGGAAAGATCATAGTGTAAGGTATGTAATTGATGTTATGAACATGGAAAAGAATGTTGCGGAACATTTAAAAGATAGAGAGTGGGTGCACCATGATGTACATGGTACGAAAATAAAGAAGAAATTATTGTAAAAAATGATCCAACTATAGGAAGAATTTCTATCCTCCCGTTTTCTTTCACTTTGACTACTAGTGAGAAAAATATTCTCCTCCAACTAGTTATTCCAGTAATTTGTACAACGTAGTAATCTACCAAATAAATGGTATGAAATAGTGCAAGTCTAACGACTAGCGCGTCATCATTCAATTAATCCCTCTGCTATTTAGATATTAGTTATCAAAACCCAAAGATCTCCATCGGGAAATTATGAAAATTATTCTTTGATTTACCCTACTTTGTGAAAAAGTGGGAAAAATAAAGAACATTAAAGATGCAAAATCAACTTTAACCGAGGCAATTTTTGCATTAAAGAAATATTTTCCTTTATTATTTTTCGATATCAACATCCACCTTCTTATGCATTTATGTGATGAGGCTTTATTCTGTTGTCCCGTTAGGTATAGTTGGATGCATCCTTTCAAGCGCTTGATGAAATCCTTTAAATATTCTGTAAATAATACATTGTATATTGGAGGGTCAATTACTGAAGAATACGTAATTGTGGAATAATAGTTAAAACTCAGAAACATATGCCAAAAATAAGAAATGAGGAGGTCCAATCCTCGTTCAGAACGAGTGATTAATGAACCTAACTAGTTTGAGGATGAATTGCCTTTTGGGAACCCTAAAGAGATGAGAGTCACTAATCTACAATATGAGCAAGCATCTTGTTATGTCTTTGGATCGTAAGAAGAAGTTGAAGATTGGAGAGAGTGTATAGCTACACAATTAAATGAATTATTCTCGTTTAATTATATGTGTTCTATATATTATGATATAAACTCTACAATTTGCCTTTAGAAAGTATGAGAACAAAATTTCCCAAAATTAGAGGAGAAATTGCATGTCTAATAATTTTAGGGCATGAATATCAAAAGAGGTAATTTCCACTTCTTATGTGTGTGGTTATTTTAATCATTTGGGGTAAAAACATGTTCTAATATAAATTTATTAATACATGCCGCTTCTAAACAAAGATGATGTCTATTCAAGATTTGCACGCCTAGCAAAAAGTCTCAAATTTTGTATAAAAAACTTTAAGAAATTTCGCACCATCGAGTTTCATTTCATTGCATATCCATTTGAGGAAATTTTTTTAAGGCAAAGCATAAAAATTTTAACATCTTCCTTAACTACTCGTGTCTCTAGTAAAAGTGATAAAAATTCAAAATATACGGTGGTAACCTATTATGGGATTGTCCAATAAATTCAGGAACTTGATTAAACCGTATTCTATTATGACTGGGTGAAGGTGAAGGACTCTATGAATTCTTGTAAAGTTGATCCTGCCTCCATACTTATCATGGTGGATTTATCAAAGATGAAGAGTAAAGACTGCATAGTCGGCGAACCTTTTATTTGTGTCATTCAGAACGTAAAGAATGTATTCTACTGAAAGTGCATAAATGATGGAAATTGATGTATTGTTGTACATACACCAAAGGGTATGACTACTCAAGAAGATGCATTAAAGGCCCCTAAATAGGTCTAGTTTGCTCTTGATGGCAACCCTAATTTGAAGGATCTTTTAGTTGATTTAAAGGAAGATTGAGTATTAAAATATTATTTTACCTTTGGTAGTCCTATTGGTATCCTATTATAATATTGGTCCTTGACAATCTTATTTCTATCAAAATTGTATACTATTATGATATTGGTTCTATATTGTAGCTTTAGTTTGATTTATGAATGCTTAGTTTGATTTACGAATTTTTACATTGATTTATGAATGTTTAGTTTGAATTATGAATGTTTAGGGTCACGAACACCTCACACGGGATGTCTGGTTTGATTTATGAATGTATTTATCTTGATCCCTATTTTGTAGTAAGAGGTACAGTTGGTTTTTCATGTTAATGCACGTGATTTTCTATTCGACCTCTTTTGTTTTTTCTTCAATAAAACTTGTGGGGGTTTCGTTCCACTTACCAAAGAATATCACGAGTTAATAAAATCTATAATATAAATTGAATACATGATGATCATGAGCTCATAATGTTTGTCATGTAAATTTAAACTTGTAAAAACGGTTGTTTTCATAACTAGATCTTATTTTCATTAACCGCAACATCTTTCGCGTCATTTGAGCTTTACAGTAGCTCATTTAGCCTATGACATTTTATTTGCTTCAAAGAAAAAGTAAATCTTGTTTTCATTAACCACAACACTAGATGAATCTTACAAATTAATTATTGTATGTTAAAAATTCAAAATTTTCATTGGAAGTATCTTTATGGAGAGAGAAACAAAAGAATTTACAGTTATTTCCCAAGTCGTTAAAAAAATAGTTTCTATATTTAAAATATTTATTTATTATTTTTTTTGGAGGGGAAGGGGTCTCTAAAATGCCACGACTAATTCAATTAATTAAGTAGATTAGGATGTTTTTTACATTTCTATTTGTATCAAAATTGCATCTTATCATAATATTGGCTCTATATTGGAGCTTTAGTTTGATTTATTAATGTTTAGTTTGATTTAAGTATTTTGGTTTGATTTATGAATATTTAGTTTGAATTATGAATGTTTAGGGTTATAAACACCTCGCACGAGATGTCTTCTGAATGTATTTATCTTGAGCCCTATTTTCTAGTGCGAGGTACAGTTGGTTTTCCATGTTTGCGTGGGTGAGTTTCTATTTGACCTCTTTTATTTTTTCTTCAATAAAACTTGTGGGGGTTTCGTCCCACTTGCCAAAAAATATCACGAGTTAATAAAATGTGTAATGTAAATTGTAGCCATCCTAATAATCCCATGTGGTAAAACTATGATGATCACGAGAACATAATATATGTCATGTAAATTTAAACATGATAAAAACAGTTGTTTTCATAAGTACATCTTGTTTTCATTAACTGCAATATCTTTTGCGTCATTTATGCATTACACCAGCTCATTTAGCCTATATGATGTTTGACTTGCCTCAAAGAAAAAGTAAATCTTGTTTTCATTAACCACAACACTTGATGAATCTCACAAATTATTATTGTATGTTAAAAGTTCAAAATTTATATTGGACGTATCTTTACGGAGAGAGAAACAAATGAATTTACAGTTATTTCCCAAATCTTAAAAAAATGGTATCTACATTTAAATTATATTTTTTTTTGGGGGGGGGGGGGGGGGGGGGGAGGGGGGACATAAATATTTTCAGCAATATCTAAAATGTCACAACTAATTCAATTAATTAAGCAGATTAGGATGTTTTTTACATTGGACTTTGTTTTCTTAACTAATTTTGATATACTTTAATAAATCAACATCGTTGTCTAGTTTTTCTAATAAAATAATTAACTTAGGAAGGAAATATAAGGTTAGTATTTCGTTGGCTATTGTACACATTGTTGTGTTTTTAAGTGATGCAGTTGTTTAAATTAGAAAGAGTTAGGCAATTTGTGCATTAGAAAAATATTTTCCTTTATTATTTTTCAATATCAGCATCCACCTTCGTGTGCATTTATGTGATGAGGCTTTGTTATGTGGTCCCGTTAGGCATCGTTGGATGTATCCTTTCGAGCACTTGATGAAAATCTTCAAATATTTTGTGAATAATACATCGTATATTGGAGGGTCAATTATTAAAGATTATGTAACTATGGAATCCTCATTATATGCTCAGAAACATATGCAAGAACAAGAGATGAGGAGGTTCAATCCTCTTTCAGAACCAGTGATTGATGAACCTAACGAGTTTGAGGATGAATTTCTTTTTAAGAACCCTAAAGAGATGAGAGTTACTGATCTACAATACGAGCAAGCATCTTATTATGTCTTTAGATTGCAAGAAGACTCTAAAGATTGGTGTTAGACTTAATTATTCTAGTCCAAAAGATATGTTTTTATCTTGGTGCCTACAAATGAAGAAAAGAGATCACCATATTTTCATTTTCTCCACCATTCCAATGCTTATCAACTGGGAGATCTGGAAAGCAAGAAACAAGAAATTCTTCGAAAATGATTCCATGCTGAGTTCCATCATCATTAACAGTGTCATTAAATATATGAAAGACCTAGCAACCATTCAAATATTCAAAGACAAATGCTATCAAGAGGACATGTTCTACATGCAGTGGTTCAACCTCAATATTGTTAAAAAAAAAACCTACTTTTATTGTCTCCAGCTAGATCAAACCACCATTTTCTTGGGTAAAGCTAAATATAGACGGTGCAGTATCTTCAAATTCTTCAGGTATCGGAGAAGTGTTAAGGGACTATCAAGGGACTTTCATTATTGGATTCAGTGAATATCTTCCTCATCACCCTGTTCTCCTTGTTGAAGCCTTGTCTCTCATTTCTGGGTTGAAGATGTGTATAAATCTTGGCTATTCCAAAATTGAGATTGATTCTGACTCTCTATCCCTAATTGAAATTATTCTCTACAAGAAAGAGGCTCCATGGTTTATAAAGGATACAATTTCATCTATTCTCTCAGTTCTTTCTTCCATAGAATTCAAAATCAGACACATTTGGAGACAGTCCAATGGTGTGGAAGACAGTTTGGCAAAGTTAGCTCTCTCATTATCATCTCCTATAATTTTCAATGAATTTTAAGCTCTTCCATGGATAGCTCGAGGATTCATTCATCTGGAGAAGGCAGAAATTCCATCTATTAGAAATGTTTTATAGTTAATAGGAAGTTTGTCTTTTATTTCTCTATGTTAATTCTCTTTAATTCTTGTAATAACACATAGGAAAGGTTTTTTCTTTCCTTTGTTTTATCAATAAAGTGGGGGAATTCCCTCTTCTCTAAAAAAAATAAAAATATGTAGCTACATAATCAAATGAATTATCCTTGTTTGACTATATGTATTCTATTTATTATGATATAAACTCTACAATTTACCTTTACGAAGTATGGGAACAAAATTGCCAAAAATTAGAGGAGAAATTGCATGACGGATGATATTCGAACGTGAATATCAAAAAAGGTCATTTTCACTTCTTACGTGTGTGGTTATTTTAATCACGTGTGGTAAAAATATGTTATAATACAAATTTATTAATACATGCAGTTTTTAAGCAAATATGATGTCTCTTCAATGCTTGGACGCCTAGCAAAAAGTTTCAAATTTTGTGTAAAAGAGTTTGAGAAATTCCGCAGCACCGAGTTTGATTTTATTGCATATCCATTTGAGGAAAATCTTTTGATGCAAAACACGAAAATTTAAATTTCTACCTTGACTACCCTTTTCTCTAACAAAAGTGATAAATATTCAAAATATACGGTTGTGGCACCCCGCCCAATTAAATATCGGGTGATCAGTCCTTTATAAAATTTAAAACAGAATGTTTGGTTGGTTCATTCTTAGCATCACTGCCGAAAACATAATAACCTTATTAACCACCTATTAATTAATTAAGCTAGTGTCAAAATATTTTTCCTTTTTAATATAATCTTTCAATTTTTACTCCGAGAGTACAAACATCAACCATTAACCACAACTAATTAATGTAAATACTAAATCTGAATCACAAACTGAAATACAAAAGACTGGATAAAGCATTCCAGATTTAAAACTCTAAATCAAGTACCATGAGAACTATAAATCCAAATGAAATGAAAAGAAAATAAACCGAATACAGTCTCAAATAATTGTCTAAGGAATGGGCGACACATGCCCTAAATAGAAGGTCTAAACCGAACGAAAATGAAATGATGGAGGCGTCTAATGCAAAGATCTACAGCTTCCACAATAGCTGCATCACGCCAAACAATCTGAATCTCTAAGGCTGGTGAACCTGTGGCTAAGCACCTAATATAATACATATATATAGCAAGAGAGAGAAGAGATTCAAGAAACGGGTTAGAGCCCGATGTGTAAAAATATTTGTTTTAGAAAGTATTTAAAATTTGCAATAAAGTAAGTATCAAATGCATATTAGTTCGAACTCTCACATGAGATTCTCACCTCTCGTCTATTGTGCACGCCTAACGTACATCTATTTTCACCTAGCCATCCCTAACACTTATAACTAGATAATTATTTATACTTCTCGTTATACCTCGTAATAGTGACCCGTGATTCCCAATTTTTCCACATTATTAATAACATCATTTATTAATCCATTCAAGTGTTATCAAACTAAGTTAAGTATTCATAGCTTACGTCACTTAAGACTATACTATCTCAATGACCTACAATTATCTCACAGTAGGAATAACACAGGTATATATATATACATTCACCACTATAATATACATATACTAATACAACACCCCAAGGCTAAACTTGTAGTGCATTGCATACTCTGCTATAATGTCCCTGTACATCCCGTACTCTAATAAGGAGTATCGGTTCGGAAGTCTCCCACGAACCATATACAAAAAACACACATAATGGCTGCGAACACAGTTCACATACCTATGGGTCACGCACATACCTACGCTCCCACAGTCAGCTGACCTATCAACTCATAAATAAGTCTTCACAGTACTATGTTATGAGATACGAGTCAAATATTCCCCCGAAGGTCACCCAGGATAAGACTGTCTCTACACAACCCCCCGTGATAGCAAGTAGCTAGGTATGTCATACAAATATTATTAAACAAGTAATAGGTATTCACACATTCTATTAATATTTATAGGTATTCTCCCCAACCTTCATGTATATATTCCGTATTTCATTCTCAATATTACGTATTTTATAGTATTACTAAGTTACCACAATTCTTTAGTAATCTCCAAAATATCACTTCTTTTTCGGATTAATTAAGTATAAAACTCACATACTTTCTCGTGGGCCTGCCTCCTTTCAATTCTGTTAATTGGTGATTTCCCTCACTCGTAAAAACTGGAAAATTCCAAAGCTGCACCTAAGAAATTTTCCGAAAATTCACCATGTCGCTCGAACTAGATGGCATGTTGTTCGAACGACTGCCACGTGTAGCTCGAGCGACTTCGCACAAGATGCAATCTCGCTTGAACGACTTCGCGCGAGATCTTATGTTTCGTCTCTTACCCAGAATTCCAGTGTTTTTCCACCCTTTTTAACCTTAAAACTGCTAAATTAACACCCTAAACTCCAACTAATCAATCCCCAATCAAATTATAACAATTATACATGGATTCTAACATCCTAACATCATTATATCATTTCGAATCATCACAGAATTATGAAATCGCCAAAATTTTCACTAAAGCCCTAGTTCTTTAATTTCTTATTCAAGAACACAAGTTTCCCAGATTCTTTCTTCATATAAGTTCATCAAGACGTGATTTTTATTCTACATACATGGAGGGATTCAATTAGATAAATCTTAGATTCAATTTATACATCCTAATTCTCTAATTTTCATCACTTTTATTAACCGAAACATGTCTATAACATTCCTATACTAAAATGAGTATGATAAATGCTATGGTACAACAAGTAATAAACAGTTGCCTCAAATTAGTCATTTGATTTCTTGACGTTGTTGGTATGGGTGTGTTCCCCTCGTCCCTATCTACAAGGTGGTGGTGGTGGTGGTTGCGCAAGATGGTGCTAATCGAGCCTTCCCACTTGGAAAATGGTTCTTCCTCACACTTTTCTATGTCCGTTCTCACTTTCTGTATTTCTTAACCCTAATGGACTTCTTTTGGCTGATAAAAATAACTCCTAATTTTCTTCCATTAATTAAGCCCAAAAATACAATTTACCATAATGCCCTCTCGGGGTGTCGGTTAGGCCGAAAATTGCTCCGGGACCCAAACTAAACACCCAGGTATACTATTTTGAGTTTTTCGATCCTTTCGGACTCAAAGGTGTACTTGAAATGACCATACGAGTTCCTAAAACAATTAATATATTTATTCCATTAATTTAGTCCCGACATGACTCACATGCGCGTCTGACTTAAATTACTAAACTGTCGTATTTCTTATTCTTGATAATTTCCCGAAGTGTATAGTTTCATATTACATATCACACAGTAATATTCAATCAATAAGTATTAACCCTGGCACGTTAGTTAATATTTATTTTAAATCCGGATTAATCAACAATTAAATTCTCACATTTTAATTCAATTAATCTCACAATAATAGTTAATCTCACAATTATTTAAATCATAAAAATATGGGGTATAACAACGGCGTTAACCTATTATGGGATTGTCCAATAAATCCAGAAACTCAATTATTTAGATTTCACATAAACCCTATTCTATTGTGACTGGGTGAAGGCGGAGGACTCTGTGAATGCTTGTAAAGTTGATCCTGACTCCAAACATGGTCGACGCGCCTTTTATTTGTGTTATTTAGAACGTTAAGAATGCATTCTACTGGAAGTGCATAAATGATGGAAATTGGTGTACTGTTGTGTATACACCAAAGGGTTTGACTACTCAAGCAAATGCATTAAAGGCTTCTAAATAGTTCCAATCTGCTCTTGATGAAAACCCTAATTTGAAGGATATTTCAGTTGATGTAGAGGAAGACCGAGTATTAATATATTATTTTTTGGTAATCCTTTTTTTTCGATAATTAAATCAATCTATTGCATGGCGTTGCCCCATTTTTTTTTTGGTAATCATATTTGGATCCTATTATTAAATTGGCTCTTGACAATCCTATTTGTATCAAAATTGCATAATATTATGATATTCGAGCTATATTGTAGCTTTAGTTTGATTTATGAATATTTGGATCGAATTACGAATGTTTAGGGTCACGAACACCTCAGAAGAGATGTCTTACGAGTGTATTTATCTTGAGCCCTATTTTCTAGTACGAGGTATAGTTGGTTTTCCATGTTATCGCGGGTGAGTTTCTGTTCGACCTCTTTTATTTTTTCTTCAATAAAACTTGTGGGGGGTTCGTCCCACTTGCCAAAGAATATCACGAGTTAATAAAATTTGTCATGTAAATTGAAGACATTCTAATCATCCCATATGGTAAAACTATGATGATCACGAGCTCATAATATTTGTCATGTAAATTTAAACTTGATAAAAACGGTGGTTTTCATAAGTAATTCTTGTTTTCATTAACCGCAACATCTTTTGTGTCATTTCTGCATTACACTCGCTCGTTTAGCCTATACGACATTTGACTTGCCTCAAAGAAAAAGTAAATCTTGTTTTCATTAACCACGACACTAGATGAATCTTACAAATTAATTATTGTATGTTAAAAATTCAAAATTTACGTTGGAAGTATCTTTATGGAGAGAGAAACAAATGAATTTACAATTATTTCCCAAGTCTTTAAAAAAATGGTTTCTATATTTAAAATATATAATTTTTTTTTGGGGGGAGGGGGTCTCTAAAATGTCACGACTAATTCAATTAATTAAGTAGTTAGGATGTTTTTTACATTGGACTTTGTTTTCTTAACTAATTTTGATATACTTTAATACATCAACATCGTTGTCTAGTTTGGCTAATAAAATAATTAACTTAACAAGGAAATTATAAGGTTAGTATTTCGTTGGCTATTGTACACATTGTTGTGTATTCAAGTGATGCGGTTGTTTAAATTAGAAAGAGTTATAATAAATGAAATTCACACAAGCTTTTATACAAGTAACGGATCATGGATTAAATTATAGGAAAGAAACTTATGCTTTGCACTTATATATTATTGAAACTGATGTTCAAAACAAGGGTTGGGACTAGTAATTATTTAAACACAAACACTAATTGGAGAGATGTCTCCAAAATCGTCTTTTATTCTAGATATAGACATTGGCATTGATGCAGTAGCCAACTTATTAGTAACATCCATGTATATGTCAGTTAAAGTACAGGGATGAGAGTAAATGGGCGGACAATTATGTCGACAATACGAACAAGGCCGCCGATGGTAGTTCCGAGTAGCTGTAATGGGGCGCTCAGAATTCCACTGGTGGGCAGAGTTGCGTTGCAGGAAGCGAGTGGTGTGTTGACGACAATGTTGCAGCCCGAGAGTACACCCGGGACAATGAGCGGAAGAGGGCCCAAAATTATGGAAAATACTCCAGATGCATTGGTTGTTGCATTCGCCACATTTCTACCTCCACACTGCAATTGCACTTGGGCATCTGCAACAACAACAAGATGTGGTTAGAAATTCTGATATATATATATATATATATATATATATATATATATATACATATATTGTTCATGCATGTTAACCATGCATCAACAACTCTAAAAGCTTAACCCGTAAGATAGAGAGGGTAAGTAACATACTAGCGAAAACTGGGGTTGACGCGCCATTCACACCAATATTGCCATTGACAGTACAGAAAACAGTTCCATTGATACGTATGAGACTGAGAATAGGCGGTATTCCAACCTGGGCTCCAACTTGTGAGGACGCCATTGCACAAACCAACAGAGAAATGAAGAGAACCGATTTCATGGCCATTGGCTCTAGTGATTGATTGATATGACTCAGTCAAGTGGTTGCAAAGCTAACTGTGCGTGGCCTTGGAAACTTGTACATTCAACGCTCTCCTTGTAAGGCCTTTTATAGCAAGAGCTTGGCCATGCACGATGCTCTCTCTCTCTCTCTCATTTACTTAAGTGTGGGCTTCAACCTATTGCACCCCTAAGCTTCAACTACGCTTATTTATTAATTGGAACCTATAGGGTTTGCCCTTTTTGGTAGGTTTAGAGAAGGCCTCAAGGATTCTTTAATTCTTACCTTTTTTTTTTTTGAAAAAAAAGAAAGCCATGACATTGTAACATAAAAAGAAAAATGCGAAATTAATGTGAAATGAACCTCAATAGTGGAAAAATAAAAAGATTGAGCTTACGGAATCCTTTTTTATAAATAAACAATATATTAAGATCAAACTGCTAAGGAAGCGAAACACGTATACAGTAGTATTCATTACATCTAAAAAAAAGAGAAGAGACCAAACAATGGTCTCAACCCGAAAACAACCAGAATTACAAGTCTTCTTGCAAATCATTCACAAGCTCTAAAATGCTAGGAAGAGATGTGTTATGTCCCTCCTTAATTCAACGCAAAAAGGTACTCAGAAAAGTGTAGCGAATTTTAGATGGTGTCGTCTCCCTACCTTCAAAGAACGCAATCCATTCAAATGTATTAAGAATGAAATAATTATAATTCAGACAAACAATGCATTTTAAACTAAATTCAAATATCATTTTTTAGCACAAAACAACTCCATCGGAACGCAATCAATTAATTCCCTCTCTCCTCATATCAGTGTACCATTGATATAGTGTTATAGAGACAATATATAAATTGATACAAAACCTATTGAATAAAACAAACTTTGAACGCCCCATATGTCTTTTAATTACTTCTTTTCTGCAAACACAATTACAACACATAATGGAAAATTGATACAAGTAATTATGGGTTAATTTCACTTTTTCCTTGAACTTTATCGCATTTTTCACTTTGTTTGTCACTATAGGTGAGAAGTAGGCAAAGTGAAAAATGGGGCAAAGTTTAGTGGAAAAAGTGCAGTCAACCTAATATTTTTTGTTATGACAGAGTCTAGAAAACTGTAATAACCCTCTCTTCTGATAGCCCACTTTATATTTATTTACAATGTGTAGTAATTAATTTTAAAATGATAGATGTTGAGTAAATATTAATTTGTTATGACAAGGACAATATTTACTAATATGTTGTGTAGTTACCTCGTGAGTAGATAAAATGTTCATGTGGTAATTTATTATGTCATAAGGATTTGAAATGACATTTTGGTTTATTATAAAACCGGAAGTAAAATGAGTTATAAAACTTTCGAATGATAATTCGGATAGTGTAGTTAGTCCCGGTAGGTGTGTGACAGTCAAAATAAGTGCCATATTGTATTTTGGCATTTTGGGGACTTTTGACTGGTTTTGGCTTAAATAGTGTAGTCGCGTATTAGCATATCGCATATTAGAATTTTAAGTTGGGCTGTTAGACTTAAGCCCCGTTTTAATTCCCCACCCCTATTCCCATTCTTCCATTTTACACAAATTGAGCCCTAGAGAGAGTAGGGAGAGGAAGAGAACTTGGGAGAAAGAGAGAGATTGGAGCTTGGATTGTTGCCTGCTTCTTCATCAAAGCAGATTCTTACCTTGAGGCAAGTAATCTACTTGCAAATTTATGGTTTAAGTAGAATAATTAGTCTTGATATTTATGAATTGTTATGATTTAGAAATGTTAGGGTTTTTGTTGGATTTTTGGGTATTAACCCTTGGGAATGGATTTGGATGATAAATGATGTTAAGGGTGATATTAGAATGTGTTTAGGATGTAGAAATTGCAGTAAATGACTTCGGTTGGGGTTGGTTTTGGTGTTGGACCAATTTTGGAGTTCAAGACTCCATAGCCATTCTTGGCATTTTCGCAGGGGCGAATCGATTCGGCCCCTTGGGCGAATCGATTCGCATAGATGCAGAATCCCAGGTCTTATTGTCCGAATCGATTCGGATTAAGACCGAATCGATTCGGCATTTGCAGAAACCAAATTTTGTTGTCCGAACCGATTCGTTTTCAGAACGAATCGATTCGCTGGGGCGAATCGATTCGGCCCTTAGGGCGAATCGATTCGGTTCCAGCAGATTTTGGGGGTCTTTTTCTTTTAATTTTCCTCCTTATTCCTTAGGATTAGGGCCTAGGAAACTTCTTTAAAGAAGTAAACTTAGAGTCCTAGAGTAGCTATGGAGTTTGGTCGTTACCCTGGACTAGAAATGGGTTCATCTGGGGTTTGTTTCGGGGAGGTTTAAAGTAATGCTAAGGCATTACTTCTTTTATTCAAACTCTTAGAAGTTTGGAAGTTAGGTACCCTAACTTGGAGACTAGAAGGGCTTGTCAAGTTACATAGGCCTTGGAGATTTGTAGGATCATAATGATCATTTGGAGAGAGTTAATCGGGGATTGTAATTTGAGGAATAAATGATAATATTCGATGGGAATTAGGTTCGCATAAAATGAACCCATATGAGTTTAATGATAATAGGTTCAACTAGAACGAACCCCGTTGTTTAATGATATTAGGTTTAATAAAAAGAACCAATCACATGATTAATGGAAATGGATTTTTGGAAATAAAATGATGATAAATGTAAATGTTAATTTACTGTTACACACCTCTCTAAATGACATCATAAGGGAAGTTCGCTCGTGAGGTGAAGCCCCCTGGCTAATGAATGCAGGGTGGATATAGTCCTAGGCCATGGGAGCGCTTATTGTTATATTTTTCTGCGATGGGTAGGAGATTCCGGGTGTGGTCTTGACTACCCCGCAGGCTCATGGCCGCTTCCCGACGTGTTCCGATAGGTGCCCAGGTTGTCTTATGTTAGGCCCTGGAAGATGATGGTCATTTAGGGGCGCGCACTGTGGGGAAACCCGGACGGGCGGTCTTAGATATCGTTATATGTATATGAATACAACTATATTTTCATCAAGTTGGACTTGATGGTTGTTAAACGCCACAAAGAGCGTATGAAATGCCATAAAGAGAATGAATATGTGACAGGAAGAGCACGGGAATAATATGTGTGCCATAAAGAGCACTTGATGTAAACGATATTCCTAATAAGGAATGGAAAGATAAAATGGGATGTTTTAATTAATGAATAGAAATTATAACTTCTTGACTTAACCAAATATATGGTTTTATTCCTAATAACGAATGTCTGAAGGAAATGGAAATTGTATTAATAAGGAAGGGTTTTAAATTAAAATGCTTTACCTTCTATCCTTGCTTGTAATTGTAGATAGCATGTCATGTGATCATCCTCATTATTCATGTAGAACTGTTCATATCTATCATGCTTTTTATTCTTCTAGAAATCATATAGAACCCGGCCCTGACCGGTTTACTTCCTTGTTGTATATATATTATTGTATCCGCTCAGGTGCTCCACCGCAAGGACGCCCGACTTGACTTTTCCAAGTTCCTTGCACCTTCGACGAGCTGTAAGACTTTGCGGGTTATTACAGGATGTGTATTAGACGCTTTCATTCTTGTTATTCTAGATATGATCGGGTCTTGTCCCTCGGGCGTGTGGCCCAAATAATTGTATTTGATTAATGGTTATACTATGTAAGACCTTTTATATTGTTGTGCGTTGTCTTATGTAGCTGTGGACCGACAGCTTATTCGGTCCATTTGTGTACCTTCATTTTAGTTATATTATATGTTATCTTTTGGAATTCCACTTGCTCGTCAGACTGGGTTGTTAGTTTAAATTTTCATAACCGCATTTTTAAAATTTTACACTTTTTGGCAACCCGTTTTCTGATTTATTGGGTGGTTTTCCCGTATACTCAGTTTATATTTGTGATGCTGAGAATGATATCCATCCATGATTCTTGTTATGTGTGAGTATCGGGCTGGCCACCCCTTATCTCGGATTGCGGGTTGTCACAGATGGTATCAGAGCATCAGGTTCTAGAGTACTAGGATCTGTGTGGACTTGTCTCGTTCTACCGTAGCGTTCTTTGATGTAGAGCCTAATGTTAGGATTTCTTTGATGCTTATGTTTACGATCTTCTGCAAGATAGATTGTTTTAATTAGCATTCTAATACTATTGTTCTTCCATCTCAGATGCCGTCTAAGAGAGGTCGCCCGGCGAGACGTGTTAAGGTCGTAGAGAAGGAAGTAGGTCCTCCACCGCCACTACAAGGAACGGTTAATGTTGCGGATGTAGCAAGCATAGTGGCTGGAGCGGTTCATGCCGCCATGTCCGTAGTGTTCCAACAATTGCCATGGGCTCCAGGTGTTCAAGCTCCTACGGGACTTACTCCGTGGGAAAGGGTTAGGGAGTCCTTTCTAAGGGGTAATCCCCCGGAATTCGAGGGAGGTGGGGATGTTATTAAAGCCAATCAATGGAAGAAAGACATGCAACGCCACCTTCGAATGATAGAATGTAGTGAGGATAAGAAACAAGTCCTTACCACCTTTAAGCTTATCGGATCTGCGTTATATTGGTGGGAGACGATGACCACCCCAGAGCAAAGAGACACCATGTCAATCACTGAGTTCTGGGCTTTGTTTGATCTTAAGTATTTTCCTCCCGCTGTTCAGAGGGAGATGAAGAGGAAGTTGCAAGATGTAGTGCAAGGGGAGAGGTCTGTAGCGGAATATGAAGAGGAGTTCACCTGTTTAGCAAATTTTGTACCAGATGAGGTGACTCCGGAAGAGAGGAAGATCTCGAAGTTTATGGGAGGTCTAAATTGTGGAATCCGAAAACACTTATTGGGTAACCCAGCTTTCCAGACTTTTGGAGAGGTTATGAATCCAGCCTTACTCCATTGCCAGGAGCATCGAGTATATATGCAGGGTAGCAAGAAAGCTACTGAGATGAGGAAAGTAAGGAAGCTTGGAGAGTTTATTGCGAGGGGCAATAATAGGCACGAACAAGGTGTTTTACATCAGGCAGATCGGGGTGGCCCCGGAGGTAGAGGTCGTCCGGGCCGAGGCTTTTCCCAGTTTAGGAATATCGGAGGTCGTAGTCGGGAGGACATGGAGGGACGGTGCTTCCAATGTGGGGTGGCAGGTCATATCAAGAGAGAGTGTCCTCAGATGATTGGGGGTCAGTTTCCTCGGGTTCCGCAGCAGCCATGTGTTTTGTTTCCACCTCCGGTACCTATTATGGTTGTTCCTCCGCAGCAGGGGCAACTACAGTATGGGCGTGGTTGTCATGATCGGGAGGCGGTGTTTCCTCCAGCCCTGCCGGCACCGCCCGTTAATGAGGGTAAGTTTTTTTTTCTCGGAGATACGTGAGTTAAATGTTATTCGATGCGGGTGTTACGCGCTCATTTGTTTTACGAGCTTTTCTCAGATCACAGATTTCATAATATCTGATGAGAGTATCTTCATTAGTATCGAGTTCTATGGGTAATGGTTCGCTCATTTCTTTTGTTTGTAGGTATGTAGAAATTTCTCTTATTAAATTGTGCTTGAGGCCGATTTACTTGTCCTTAACATGGTCGAGTATGATGTGATATTGGTATGTAATTGCTATGCCTTATCTCCACGACCAACAAGTTGAGTGGTAGCGTATAGGAGGGGTTCCTTGTTTGGATTCCGCTTCTGCGGGACGCTCCATGCGCGAACCTTAACGACGTTGGGAGTGGGGATATACCACCTTTCCTTTCTCTTATTTATGTGTATTACACTCTATCTCCATGATCAACGAGTTAAGTGGGCATGTGTCGGAGGGGTTCCTTGTTTGGATTTCGCTTTGCGAGACACTCCGCCGCATGAACACTTAACGATGTTGTGAGTGAAGATATGCTATTCTTCCCTTTGTTTTATTTTGTTTTATTAAATTATTGTTGAATGTGGGATTGGAAAGTTTAGCCGAGAATCACGTAGAAGGGTGATTAATGGCTATTAAAGTGCGACATAGAAGCGCTGCATGTAGTTTTCTCCTCTGATCGATGTGAGGGAGACCGAGGTACGAAGTCGAATTGAGACTTCGGGTTACGCCTTGATAAGAAGGCTATTTAATGAGATGTATATATGTTATAGGACATATAACCCTAGGGTTTCACGAAGGGTGAGCGTTGGGTTGTTATAGATTTATTTTTATTTAATTGATAGTGTGTAGCTGTAGAATCTTTTCGGTCCCGAACATGTGTCTTAGACCTGTACCCCTCGATGACTGACAACGCGAGGTAGTAGTGTAACGGGAGGGTTCCTTGTTTGGATTTCGCTTCGGCGAGACGTCCCACGCACGAAACCGAGCAAATGTCGGTAGTTGAGAAAGGTCTTGGGCACTAGGGATATACTTAGCAATAGGTGTACGACTTAGATAGGGTATAGGTAAATAGACTTTAGGATTGTTTGGACGTAGGGTCTTTTGGTATGGGACGTAAGATTAGGAGGGTTGTTGGGAGTTGACCATGACTAAGCCATGCGTAAACTCATATCAAGGGATTGGTTCCATGTTATGTGAAGTGGGAGGATTTCGAGAATTTGGGGGTTAAGGGCGAAGGTGATGAGGCCTCACGTAATGGAGTGTTACGGAGGTAATGAAAGGGTGAATTGACTCGTACCCCCGAGACACGTGGTTAAGCTCGAAGGTAGATTCCATTAGTAAGTCTCTGCCATGATGGGGAGTGATAATACTGGAGTATCGACCTATTGTAACTGCGCCTCACAAGTTTAAACTTGTAAGGAGCATTATCCCCTATTTAAGTTGAAGTCCATCTTGAGGGTGGGGTGCGTTCCCTTAAGAGAATTTTGTTCCGAACGGAAGGGACTTAAGTTAAGCAGATATGGAGAAATCACGCGGTTCTAACGTTTCGGTTCATCAAGGTAATGACGAAATGTGCTAAGTTGTACGTCGCTAGTATTATTGGCTGGGCATAGTAAGGTTGTTGTGCTACGAGGGGTGCCCTTGATTATAGTCCTGACTAGAATAAGACTTCCGTTTCTCATTCTTGGCGAGTTCCCAAGAAGTCATGGGAATCGAATTATGGTTAATCACTTCTTGTCATTTTTCCAGATGGCCAGACCAATAGAATAACCGTATGTTGGGGCATATACTCCTTATATGCGTGCCTAACTTTAAGAGTAGTTGGGAACAATGCTTTCCACTCGTCGAATTCGCCTATATAGAATTTGTGTCGATTCACTATTAGGAAGGCGCTTTAGAAGAAGCCTTGTATGGTAGGCCTTATCGATTCCCCACTTGTTGGTTAGAAGTGCGAGATGATGAGTCTCTCGTAGAACCAAGACCGACGAAAGAGCTCAGTCGATGCGAGAAGAAGGCATCTGGAGTTTGAGGTCATTAGACCAAATGTTGTGGTGAGTATCGCCTGTGAAGGGCGTTATACGTTTCGAGGAGAAAAGAAAAACTTGCACCGCATGATGTTGTACCTTTCTTAGAAATGTTGTCGTGGGTCCGGTGACCTATTAGCTCGTTTTATCGAAACATTTTGCGGCAAGTTCATAATTTTTTCCTTGTCTCTCATGCAAGGGAGTACGAGAGATACGACGGTGCCTTTACGCACATTCCTTTTTTAAGAAGGTGCAACGTGACGGTTCTTATTAGATGTAGTCGGTTGCTATCTTAGAGCGTAGAGTTACGTTTGGGATCGCTGGTAGTACCTTGGGGGATGAGTTCTATATAGTCAGCGTAGTGTCGAGAAATCGACATAGGGTCGCAAGGATGACTTGCAGGAATAGCATCCGCACTTCTTCTTGTGAGGTATGCCTGAATTTTGGGGGCAAAATTCCCTCTTAAGGGGGGGAGTATGTAATAACCCTCTCTTCTGATAGCCCACTTTATATTTATTTACAATGTGTAGTAATTAATTTTAAAATGATAGATGTTGAGTAAATATTAATTTGTTATGACAAGGACAATATTTACTAATATGTTGTGTAGTTACCTCGTGAGTAGATAAAATGTTCATGTGGTAATTTATTATGTCATAAGGATTTGAAATGACATTTTGGTTTATTATAAAACCGGAAGTAAAATGAGTTATAAAACTTTCGAATGATAATTCGGATAGTGTAGTTAGTCCCGGTAGGTGTGTGACAGTCAAAATAAGTGCCATATTGTATTTTGGCATTTTGGGGACTTTTGACTGGTTTTGGCTTAAATAGTGTAGTCGCGTATTAGCATATCGCGTATTAGAATTTTAAGTTGGGCTGTTAGACTTAAGCCCCGTTTTAATTCCCCACCCCTATTCCCATTCTTCCATTTTACACAAATTGAGCCCTAGAGAGAGTAGGGAGAGGAAGAGAACTTGGGAGAAAGAGAGAGATTGGAGCTTGGATTGTTGCCTCCTTCTTCATCAAAGCAGATTCTTACCTTGAGGCAAGTAATCTACTTGCAAATTTATGGTTTAAGTAGAATAATTAGTCTTGATATTTATGAATTGTTATGATTTAGAAATGTTAGGGTTTTTGTTGGATTTTTGGGTATTAACCCTTGGGAATGGATTTGGATGATAAATGATGTTGAGGGTGATATTAGAATGTGTTTAGGATGTAGAAATTGCAGTAAATGACTTCGGTTGGGGTTGGTTTTGGTGTTGGACCAATTTTGGAGTTCAAGACTCCATAGCCATTCTTGTCATTTTCGCAGGGGCGAATCGATTCGGCCCCTTGGGCGAATCGATTCGCATAGATGCAGAATCCCAGGTCTTATTGTCCGAATCGATTCGGATTAAGACCGAATCGATTCGGCATTTGCAGAAACCAAATTTTGTTGTCCGAACCGATTCGTTTTCAGAACGAATCGATTCGCTGGGGCGAATCGATTCGGCCCTTAGGGCGAATCGATTCGGTTCCAGCAGATTTTGGGGGTCTTTTTCTTTTAATTTTCCTCCTTATTCCTTAGGATTAGGGCCTAGGAAACTTCTTTAAAGAAGTAAACTTAGAGTCCTAGAGTAGCTATGGAGTTTGGTCGTTACCCTGGACTAGAAATGGGTTCATCTGGGGTTTGTTTCGGGGAGGTTTAAAGTAATGCTAAGGCATTACTTCTTTTATTCAAACTCTTAGAAGTTTGGAAGTTAGGTACCCTAACTTGGAGACTAGAAGGGCTTGTCAAGTTACATAGGCCTTGGAGATTTGTAGGATCATAATGATCATTTGGAGAGAGTTAATCGGGGATTGTAATTTGAGGAATAAATGATAATATTCGATGGGAATTAGGTTCGCATAAAATGAACCCATATGAGTTTAATGATAATAGGTTCAACTAGAACGAACCCCGTTGTTTAATGATATTAGGTTTAATAAAAAGAACCAATCACATGATTAATGGAAATGGATTTTTGGAAATAAAATGATGATAAATGTAAATGTTAATTTACTGTTACACACCTCTCTAAATGACATCATAAGGGAAGTTCGCTCGTGAGGTGAAGCCCCCTGGCTAATGAATGCAGGGTGGATATAGTCCTAGGCCATGGGAGCGCTTATTGTTATATTTTTCTGCGATGGGTAGGAGATTTCGGGTGTGGTCTTGACTACCCCGCAGGCTCATGGCCGCTTCCCGACGTGTTCCGATAGGTGCCCAGGTTGTCTTATGTTAGGCCCTGGAAGATGATGGTCATTTAGGGGCGCGCACTGTGGGGAAACCCGGACGGGCGGTCTTAGATATCGTTATATGTATATGAATACAACTATATTTTCATCAAGTTGGACTTGATGGTTGTTAAACGCCACAAAGAGCGTATGAAATGCCATAAAGAGAATGAATATGTGACAGGAAGAGCACGGGAATAATATGTGTGCCATAAAGAGCACTTGATGTAAACGATATTCCTAATAAGGAATGGAAAGATAAAATGGGATGTTTTAATTAATGAATAGAAATTATAACTTCTTGACTTAACCAAATATATGGTTTTATTCCTAATAACGAATGTCTGAAGGAAATGGAAATTGTATTAATAAGGAAGGGTTTTAAATTAAAATGCTTTACCTTCTATCCTTGCTTGTAATTGTAGATAGCATGTCATGTGATCATCCTCATTATTCATGTAGAACTGTTCATATCTATCATGCTTTTTATTCTTCTAGAAATCATATAGAACCCGGCCCTGACCGGTTTACTTCCTTGTTGTATATATATTATTGTATCCGCTCAGGTGCTCCACCGCAAGGACGCCCGACTTGACTTTTCCAAGTTCCTTGCACCTTCGACGAGCTGTAAGACTTTGCGGGTTATTACAGGATGTGTATTAGACGCTTTCATTCTTGTTATTCTAGATATGATCGGGTCTTGTCCCTCGGGCGTGTGGCCCAAATAATTGTATTTGATTAATGGTTGTACTATGTAAGACCTTTTATATTGTTGTGCGTTGTCTTATGTAGCTGTGGACCGACAGCTTATTCGGTCCATTTGTGTACCTTCATTTTAGTTATATTATATGTTATCTTTTGGAATTCCACTTGCTCGTCAGACTGGGTTGTTAGTTTAAATTTTCATAACCGCATTTTTAAAATTTTACACTTTTTGGCAACCCGTTTTCTGATTTATTGGGTGGTTTTCCCGTATACTCAGTTTATATTTGTGATGCTGAGAATGATATCCATCCATGATTCTTGTTACGTGTGAGTATCGGGCTGGCCACCCCTTATCTCGGATTGCGGGTTGTCACAAAAACATATAGACGTTTGATAATTCAACCTTCTTTGGCACTATATGTGAGAAGTAACCGTTGAATCATAACCTTTGTCATAAAGTCCACAACTAACCTCCATAAATGTCACCCTCACAAGCCCCCTTGTAAAATCTACCTCCACCAGAAGGCACCTAACAAAAAATAATTTCACCACATAACAAAACTAAAAAGAAAACACTTCAATAAAATGTTCCGTGGGATAATTTTCATGTTAGGGGAACACCCTTTGTACTCACTTTCATTTTAATGAACGGCGTAAAAACAAAATACAAAACAATGGTACTACATGTGTTGTATTTCAATTTCTACGAATATGATTTCTCAATTTCTAATGTAAATTCGTGCCCAATTCACTACTGTAGTTTTTGCTTGGGTGATATTATACCAACAACACACTTCATATTCATGTTACCAATAGGCATATAATAGTATAAATTTTTTAGTTGCTTTTTAACCACATCCAATAGTTAAGGAATCACAATATCAAAACAAGTTAAACCAAACATAAGCACATCTTCGCAAATATATAGTTATTTATCGACAATGGCTTATCACATTAAACCCTCTTGTAATCATTCAAATAAATACACATGTAAATAATATAAAATGACAATCAGATAAATAATATTCATATGAGTTCCAAATACATCCTTAATAATTCACTAAGTGATGTGACAACTAGAAAATGGGGAATTGTAGAGGACAATACAAAAACCCATGTCATATTTCCATCATCTATGTCAGAGTGACATAAATCATAAAACATGTCTAAAAACCGTATTTAATCATTACAAGAATAAAAATCATGTAGATGAGGTAGTAAAGAAAACAACGTAAAACTTTAAAATAATCCTTAGAATAATCCAGTAAGAGGTCAATAATACAAATTAATAACAAATAAAAAGGTGAGAAAGCCTTTATTCGAAACTCCATCCGAAGAGATTGCAACCCTTAATTTTTTTCAATTGTGGAAGGGTCACATCCCATAATTTTCGTACGTAGCAATGGTAACTACATTAATACGATAATAGTACATCACCTATAATAATTGTTTATTTGAAACTCAAGTTTACTTAAACATGGCTCGTAAGCACCTTGTTTTTTACATTCATAAGTCTGCTGCAAAAAAAAAATAAAAAAATAAAAGGAAATTACACGTAATCTTTACATTCGCCGATATGCAATGGTACATATTATTGATGTGATTTTTTCCTGCCTTGTTAATGATTTTCCATACGTACGTAACTGATAGGGACATGCGTGACGATGTGAAAAAGTTCTCGGGGTCGGGGAACATATCGCCTTCCTTATGCTCGGGGTCCATCTGGAATGGGAAAGAATATGAAATTTTTTGCTATGTGGATACTTCTAATTCTAAATAATTTGTAAAATTTAACTTTTGAGTACAAGCATAATAAATTGAATATAGTAATGGTAAAAGAAAGTGATATTTGAAGTAATAATAATTTGAATGAAGCACTGTAAATAAGTAGTACGATGATATAACTACTATTTATAAATATCAAGTTTAGATGGTTTAATGTTGTACATAGTTTCTAAAACATGATAATCCGCAAATTATATCTTAATAGTCTTAGGGTTAATAGAAAATATAAATAACAATCATCCAAAACCTTTGGAGATAAAGTAACAATAATCACTGTAACATTGATGAACCCAAACTCATAAGAGCAACATCCATACGGTAAGCAAAACTACTCAATACCCTGAGTCCAACATACCAAATAACACTGTCGTGGGTAGAACGATAGTTTATTCCGTAGTTATAATGTATGTTATTTAAAAACATGTTCAATGAAATCAGATTAATCTGTAATCATTGGTTCAAAATCAACATAAGGTTTTTAAAATCGAATAAAGTTTAACTTATTGTGAACTACACAATTGAGTTAAAAATGAGAATAAAATATATGGGGCAATCAGTTTGTAATATGAATAATTGGCATATTCAAGGTAATTGTCTGAAATAATACCGAAATAGAAGTTACATACTTGGATAAGGGCTTTGATTTTTAATTTGACTTGTCTTGTTATGGTTGAGGATCGAGATTAAGTGAAATTTAGAAAAGTAATAAGTAAGGCCTTTTGGTTTAGAATTAATAGAATTATACAATGTTTAATTGCATAATAAAAATAACTTTTGGGTTTTATTTGTAATATTCTATTTCATTTAATTAGTTAGGTTTCTCTAAGTATATTTGAAAATGGGTGTAATAGACTTTTTTGTCCATAATATCAGCAGAAACATATATATGAAGTTTAGTGTCAAAGTTCACAAGTTGAAAAAGTTCTGGGGTTTATGTGCAAAGTAACTTTTCTGTTTTTAAATCCCATTTCTAAGGTTTCAACGAAAATGGTTTCTGGTTGGACAAACAGTGTGATGTAATATACCATTATGACTATAAAACTAAAATAATTTTTTTGAAAAACATTTCAAAACTTTTTTGATTTGTCATGCACCCTAATATTCCAACACACGCATGTTAAGTTCACTCGCGCGCATGTGGACCACTTTATCTTCAACTTCTTAATTTTTTACTTTAGGTTTCCAAACACTAACGTTTGATTATATCATGTATCGAATACAATTTTAAATCATTCAACAGTCATTCTTCCTAATTTTTCACGAGGAATCCAAATATATAACTTTTATGGATTGGCGTTGACGGTAGCCTCATATCCAGTTTCTGTAAAAGGTTCAAAATTTTGACTTGATATTCGTGATTTTCTGGGTAAATTCGAACTACAGATTATACATGATTTTATTTTTGGGTAATTTTAGAACAACAAGGTTTTGATTTGAGTTTTTAATTAATAGTTTAGAAGGAGAATTTTAACTTTAAAAGTTTTCAAATTGGTCAAGGTCAGCAACACAGAATTCACAATTGAAGCTCAAGCTTTAAAGGAGTCTTCTAATTATTAATCTAGTTCAGTGCCAAACTAATGTGAATTCTTACATGTAAAGGTTAAAAACAATCCAAGGTTAGTGTAGAAACATAATGAAATCAAGAAAACTAAGTTTGATACATAAATTGTTAAGATACCAAAACTTTCAAATTTTGCTCTTGAATTTTGAATGGTAATTGGGTACATTTTTGTGGTGGAAATTAGGGCCTTCTATAGGGTTGAATATGGTGAGTTGATTGGTTGTTTGAGGGGTGGATTTTAGATGTTTATTGTAAGAGTTTTATTATAGGATCATGGCTACCATGTGGTTTCATATGGTTTTCCACGTGCTAAGGTCTAGTGGATGTCTATGTGTATTATAAATCAACAAGGGGGGTTGTGTAATAATTTTGCTTAAGTATTAGATCCCTAAGAACTTTAGGTTTAAGTAAATAGTCATTTTTCTACATTTTTAAAAGTTTTAGGTATTAAAATGAAAATGTACAAACTTATGAATGTATATCAGGGTACATGTAGTTAATATTTATTTATTTATAGGATGTGTGCATAAATAAGTTTAGGGTTTGGAATTGGTTTATAGGTTTAAACAATGTTTTGAAATTTTTAGAGTCACTTTTGAAATTATTATAATTTAAGGTCCTTCTATGTAATTTGTGTTTTCCTTTCTATATAGTTGGACGATAAATAAAATTATTACTTTTTATCGTTCACATATTAGTATAAGATATTTCTAATTTGTTATCGATGAGTAGTCATGGTTCCTATACAAAAGTAAACTATCGATGTCATAGTTTATTCGTATGTTCGGGTTGCTACAATTTTCTAAGAAAAAACAAATCTTCCTCCAGATTACCTTCAAAGAGTTCAGGGTAGTGTTGTTTCATTGTAACTTTTATTTCCAAGGTGGTTTCTTCGGCTCCATGATGCTGCCAAAGTACTTTGACTAACGAAATGGTTTTGTCACGAAGAACCTTTTCTTGAAAGTTTAATATCCTAATAAGTTTTTCCGCAAAGTCATGATTAGATTGTATGGACATTTCTTTCCAGGTGATGATATGTCTTGGATCTAGTATGTATTTTCATAATTGTGATACATGAAATATGTCTTGTATTTTTTTCTAATTCAATGGGTAGTTTTAAATGATAAGCTACTGCCCCTATTCGTTCTGTGATTTCAAAGCGTCCCACTTATTGTGGTGATAGTTTTCCTTTTCTGATGAATCGTATGATCGCCTTGCTTGGTGATATTTTTAGAAATACTTAATCCTTTACCTGAAATTCCAAGGGTTTCATTCTGTGATCTGCGTAACTCTTCTGTCTATTTTGGGCTTGCTACAATCTTTCCTTATTTAAACGTATCTTTTTGGTGGTCTCTTTTATTATCTCTGGTACAAAGATACTACTTTCTCTGGATTCATTTCATCATAATGGAGAGTGACACAGTCTCCTATAGAGTTCTTCATAAGGAGCAGTCTCGATGCTGGCTTGGTAACTGTTGCTTTAGGAGAAATCAATTTGTGCTAAGTGATGTCTCTAATTTCTGGCCAAATCTATAGCACATGCGCGTAGCATATCCTCAAGTGTTTGGAATTGCCTTTTTGATTCCCCATCAGTTTGAGGATAGAAGGTGGTACTTAAATGTAACTTGGTGCCCATGGCGTGTTGTAATGCTTGCCGAAAATGTCCCACAAATTGAGAGTTACAGTCCGATACTATGGATAAAGGTACCCAATGGAGTCTGATGATTTCTTGAATATACAACTCAGTAGGCCTTTGGAGAGAATAAGTGGTTCTGACTCGTAGAAAATGTAATGACTTGGTTAAATGATCTACGATTACCCAGACTGAGTTATAACCATGTAATGTCGTGGGTAGTCTAGTGACAAAGTCCATGATAATATGATCCCATTTCCATACTAGAATTGGGAGAATTTTTGCAATCCTCCTTGTGATACATCTTTGTACTCCCTAGATGTATGATGAATTTACAATGTTGTTCTTCTTCTGAAATTTCATCTTTTAGCGCGAGGTTGGAAGATATGCATATTCAGTTTTTATATCGTAATCCACTTTTCTAGTTATAAGTCTAATCTTTCTTTCATTTTCCATTTTTATTTCTTGTTGTTGGGTTTTAAGGAAACTATCAGTAGATTGTTTCTCTATTATCCTTTTTCGACGAGTTGGGGGTGTCTTAATACTTCGGAGAATAATGGGAATTCCTGCGATTTCCCTTTGTAGATTATATTCCTCCAATAGAGTCATAACTTCGTATGAAAACATTCCTATTAATTTTCCACTTGTTTTTCGACTGAGTGCATTTGGTACAATATTTCATTTATCGGAGTGATATTGTAATAGAAATTTGTAATCTTCTAATAATTTAATCCATCAATGTTGCCGAAGATTTAGGTCTTTTTGGGTAAATATAAACTAAAGATTTTTATGATCTCAAAATACTTGAAACTCTTCTCTGTAAAAAGTAACATATCCAAATTTTTAATGCAAAATCTATTGTTGGTAGTTCTAAATCGTGAACTGGATAGTTTCGTTCATGAGTCTTTAATTGATGGGAACTATATACGATTACCTTCCCTAATTGCATAAGTACACATCCTAATACTTTCAAAGAGTCATTAATCTATACTTCGTAACCAACATCATTAGAAGGTATTATAAGCACAGGGGTAGTAGTTAATTAATCCTTCAAGGTCTAGAATGCTTGTTTGCATTTGTTTGTCCATTAGAATCAAACATCCTTACGATTTAACTTCTTTAAGGGTAACTCAATTGTTGAGAATCCTTCCACAAAATGTCTGTAATAACCTGTGAGTCCTAAAAAACTTTGAATTTTTACAATGGTAGAAAGATGTGGTCACTCAATTACGGTTGTGGTTTTTTATTGATCAACCTTTATTCTTAATTTGGTAATTACTTGTCCTAGAAATTTTACTATTAGAAAATTGCATTTATTTTTCTTTGCATAGAGGTGGTGTTACCATAAAGTTTCTTGCATAATCTGTAAATGTTGTTCGTGATCTTGCTTGGTTTTAAAATATCCTACAATATCATCTATATATATGATCTAAAAATGATTGAAATACTCAATGCATTAAATTCATAAAATTTATAGGTTGGTTTGTCAATCCAAAAGACATAACCAAAAATTCAAAATGTCCATAAAGAATTCAAAATGTAGTCTTTGGTATATTTTCTTCTCTCACTCGTAAGTGATGATATCTGAACCTTAAATCTAATTTTAAAAATACCTTTGCGTCTCGTAATTGGTCAAACAAATCACCTATTTTAGGTAATAGGTACTTATTTATTTTTGTGACTTGGTTTAATTTGTAGTAATCAATGCACAATCAGAATGTTCCATCTTTCTTCTCGATGAATAATATTGGTTCTCTCTAAGGGGTGGTACTCAATTGGCTAAATTCTTTTGCTAATAATTCATCCAACTGGGTTCTTAGTTATCGTAATTTTAATGGTGCCATTATATTTGGAAGTATAGAGATAGGGAAAGTATTTGGTATGAGGTTGATTACGAACTCTATTTCTTTTGGTGGGGGAATACCGGGTAATTCTTATGGAAAACGTCCTCATACTTATCTAAAATTGAAAGAGAGTAGGATGCCATGCCACATGTATTTTCAAATTGTTGTCCCTGAAAAGAAAATACATTAGTTTGAGGATTTCTAAAAATTACTTTCTTTGTATAACAATCAATATAAGAAAAATTTACTGACAGAGAGTCCATTCAATTGATAAGAACAAATCCCTTGATATCGAGTACTACCAAATCAACCGTAATAACTCATATTTCTAGTTCTACCCTATAGTTTTTATAAACCTGATTGACCAGTACTATATCACCGGTTGACATGCTTATAGATAAGGGATAGTCTAAAGGACATGGAATTAATTTTAATAAATCCATGAAGTTATTACTAATAATTGAGTCTGAAGATCAAGAATCAATTAATACATGTGTCGTAAGATTTTTGAAAAGAAATATTACCTTCAGCGACATCATGATTATTTGAGTTTGTTGCGTCCTATTTCTTGGTACTAGTTTCCATTCCCACATAAATATGGGTGGTCAGGAATAAGTAACATTTTCCATCGGGACTGAGAACCTTCCTTTGGAACTAGATCATGGCTATCTGAAATTAAAGAGATATACCTAGGTTTCCTAGGGATGACTGGATTGGGTTGGGATTGCGCTTAAGAAATCTTAGCCATTGGGGCCTAATATGTCCCGGTTCATTGCATTCATGACAATGGATCATAATCCCACTTTCTTTATAGTGTATTTGGTTGTACGTATGACCATCTTTAGGTTTGAAATAGGGGCGATCCCCGACTCCAATATTTGAAAGGAAGTTTTGGAATTATTTTGGGGAATTGGGGTTGGCTTATGGAAATTACTGCTTGATGCCGAGTTTTGTTCAATAAGGGTGGATATTTCTATGATCTTACCAAAGTCTAGAATTTGTAAGGCAATAAGAAAGGTCTTAATACTAGTCTTTAGTCATCTTTCAAAATGCTTGTATTTCTTAGTGTCTGAGTTTTCATATTCCTTTGCATATTGGGACAATTTTGTGGAATGTGCCTCATACTGAGTTATAATCATCTGTTATTGTTATAATCCTAGAAATTCTACCATTAATTTTCTCGTGTTTCTTATCAGAAATACTTTTTGAAAAATATCTCCTCGAATTGATCTCGAGTTAATCTTTTGATATGTTGAGTACGTCCTACTAGCTTCCACCAGTAATCAGCTTCTCCTTCAAATAGATTTTTTTATAAACATACCCCTAAGTTCAATTACTATATCTACTCCATTTAGTATCTTCAGAGTTTATATAAACCATTTCTCTGCCTTATGAGCCTCAATTTTTTCATAAAATATTGGGGGTCTCTATCAGAGAAATTCCTTTAGGGCATTAATTCTGTGAGCCTTAGTAAATATTTTGGTACCTGCTTCACATGGAGTATTTAGTTGCACGTGGTTTAATATTGTTAGTTCTTGTAAACATTGGATTATGTTTTCTGTAACGGTGGGAGGAGTTGGTAAAACATGTTGCTCTTGTTGTGCTCTTTTTGCTGGGGCATTTGAGGTTCATGTTTTCATCATCATATATTATAAACAACTAAAAAAAATAAAATAACAAAAAGTATTATACATAAATAAAACCAGTTAGATTATCCAGGATACGATAGAGTACATGAACTTCCTAGGAGATACAAAAGTTAGGAACTATGATCAATATACACGTATAATTGATGCATTAACTACTTCTACATATGACGTAATGTCATCTTGTCATACTAATTACCATTACATATAACATAACTTCATCTTGCCACTTCATCATACCATGCTGGATAAAAGATAACACACCTTTTTTCATGGGTTATTAATCTACATTCTGCCTTTATATCTTTCTCTTTCTTATGGTTTCAACCTATCTGAGGTATTACCTTGTCCGTTTCCACCCTTGAGCCTCTAGTACTTGAACTTGATAAATATGTGGAAATTTTTATATATGGTATATCCCATCTATAGTTATCAGGGGATACGGGAGGAGTCATGTGTAGTTATTTTTTTGGAGCTACACTCTAGGTTAAATGAATGGCTTGTTGTAGAACTCATGATCTTACAAAAACCTACGAGCTTGTTTGGATGCCTGATCCTCGCCCACCAGTCGACACAAAGCCAGGTTATGCTTTATGATGGATGTTACTATCATCCACTCCCCATCTACATCTCGGATAATTTCGCATAACTTTTTATAACCCTCGTCCCTTATGTTTTGCCTTAGATGTGAATGGTTAATGCCTTCAATATTGAAATAGATGTTGTCCTAGACATTCATAACTACAAGAAAAAATTTCAGTAACGTAACATTATAAAGAAGTTACGAAATTAAAATAGCTACATATATCCTAAAGTTCCGCCTAGGAATAATAAACTTAACGCTCACTCTGATACCAACTTGTCACATCCCAAAATATCCTTATGTACCAATGGTAACCACATTAATATGATAATAATACATCACATATAACAATTGCTTATTTGAAATGAACTTTATTTAAACATGCCGCCTAAGGACCTTATTTATTACATTCATAAGTCTGCTGCGAATTTTTTTAAAATAAAAGGAAGTTACACATAATCATTACCTCAGCCGATAAGTGATAGTATATATTATCCATGTGATTTATCCTTCATTCTTAACATTTCCCCATACTTACGTAACTGATAGAGACATGCATGACGATGCTAAAAAGTTCTCGGGGTCGGGGGGAATTCGCCTTCCGTATGCTCGAGGTCCATCTGGATGGGGAAAGAATGAGCAAAATATTTTCAAGTAGATAATTCTAAATGTATTCAATTTATAAAACTTTATGTTTGAGTATAAGTAGAATCAACTGAATATATTGATGGTAAAAGAAAGTAAGATTTGAAGTGATATTGATCTGAAAGAAGCAGTGTAAATAAGCAATATGATGATATAACTAAAATTTAGAAACATCAAGTTTAGATGGTTTAAGGTTGTGGATAGTTTCTACAATAAGATAAACCATAATTATCTGTTAAAGGGGCTTAGGGTTAATAGAAAATATATATAACAATCATCCAAAACCTTTGGAGATAAATTAACAATAATTACAATAACATTTTTTATGCAAATTCATAAGAGTAAAATCCATATTATAAGAAAAATTAGGCACTCAATACCCTGAGTCCTATAGGCTAAATAACACTATGGTGTGTAGAATGGTAGTTTATTCCACGATTATATTGTATGCTATATTAAAATAGGTTCAATGAAATCAGATTAAATTGAAATCATTAGTTCAAAATAAACAAAGTGTTTTTAAAATCAAATCAAGTTAACGTATTGTGAACTACACAAATGAGAATAAGATATCTGAGGCTATCACATAGTATTACGAACAATTGGTGTAATCAAGGTAATTGCATGAAATTTTAACGAAATAGATTTTACCTACTTGTATAATGTCTTTGGTTTTTAATTTGACTTGTCTTGTTAAGGATGAGAACCGAGATTGTCTAAAATTTAGAAAGGGAATAAGTAAGGCATTTTTGTTTAGAATTAATAGTATAAAGCAATTTTTTTTTCATAATTAAAATGACTCCAGGGTTTAATTTTTAATTTTCTATTTTGTTTAATTGGTTAGGTTTCTAAGTACATTTGAAAATGGGTGTAATAATTTTTTTCCCTAATATCATCATAAACCTATATATGAAGTTTAAGGTTAAAATTCATATGTTGGAAAAGTTCAGGGGTTTATATGCAAACTAACTTTCGTAAAGTACCATTTCTAAGGTTTCAATAAAAAGGATTTTTGGTTGACCAAATACTGTAATGTAAAGTACCATTTTGACAAGAAAATTAGAATAAAATATTTGAATAAAATTGTAGAATTTTTTTATTTGTCAAGCGCCCTCACGTGCAAAGTCAAACTTCTTACGCGCTTCTGTTTACTTCACACGTGCTCGAGTTGACCGCTTCATCTTCAATCTCTCAGTTATTAACTTTAGGGTTTCAATCTTTGACCAATGATTATATCCTGTATAGAATACCATTTTAACTCATTCAAATGTCATTCTTCTTGATTTTTTAGGAGGAATCCAAATAAAATTTTATGGATTGAGGTTGACAGTAGACTCATATCTAGTTTCTGTAAAAAGTTCAAATTTTGACTTAATATTTTTGGTGTTTTGGGTAAATTAAAACTACGACTTATACATGCTTTTGTTTCTGGGTGATTTTAGAACAAAAAGATTTTGATTTGAGGTTTTAATTCATAGTTTAGCAGGAGAATTTTAACTCTGAAATTTTTCAAGGGCATCTACGCTATACTACACTCAAATTGACTATTGCACCTAGGTTCGTAAAAACCAGTGATCAAACTTTCCCACCTAAAAACTGATTCAAGGTTGGGAACACAAAATCCACCATTGAAGCTCAAACATTAATGGGGTTTTCTAATTTTTTATTAGTTCAGTGCCAAACTAACGTGAATTCTTACATATAAAGGTTAAAAATAATCCTAGTTAGTGCAGAGATATAATGAAATCAAGAAAACTAAATTTGATACATAAATCTTTAAGATAACAAAACTTCCAAATTTTGAGCTTGAATTTTGTATGGTAATTGGGTACATTTTTACAGTGGTAATAAGAACCTTTTACTGGGTTAAATATGGGGAGTTGGTGGGTTGTTTCGGGGTTGATTCCATGTGGTTTCATATGGTTTTCTATCTTCTGAGGTCTAGGTAGCCTCCTAGGTATCTTACAAATCAGTAAGGCATTTTGTGTAATAATTTTGGTTTAAGTCTTAGGTCCTCAGGTAGTTTAGGATTAAGTACATAGTCCTTTTTCTATATTTTTTAAAGTTTATGGGATTAAAATGAAATTTTACAAACTTGTAAAGGTATATCAGGGTGCTTGTAGTATTGTTTATGTTTATAGGTTGCGTGTATAAACAAGTTTAGGATTTGTAATTGGTTTATAGGCGTAAACAATGTTCTCAAAATTTCTAGGGTCACTTTTTAAATTAATATAACTTAAGGGTATTCTATGTAATTTTTCGTTTCCTTGGTATATATTTGGACAATAAATAAAACTATTACTTTTAATCGTTCACGTATCGGTATAAGATATTTCTAATTTGTTATCGGTGAGCAGTCGTGGTTCCTACACAAAAGTAAACTAGCGATATCATAGTCTATTCGTATGTTCATATTATTACAGGAAGGTTCATTAATTCGATTGAGCAATGGGCATCCAAAATTATCATAAATAAACCATCAACATATCATTCACATATATGTTTTGTTATAACAATTTTTTTTAAATAGATAGATTGTCCCTCACTTCGTGAGTTTTTCTAATACAATTGTGTTTAATCATAAAACACAAACTGAATACGAGAAATTGTATAAATAAATTTAACCAAAAAAATACTTTAAAAGATGAAGTAATTATAAAATAAATAAACATGCACTACGCCAAAAACTAAAAATCGTCACGATATGCTGGTCAAAGTTTTGGACTGTGGTCAAGTTCCAAAACTAGGACCAAGTTTGAAACCTCAATTAGGGGTGATCTATACCGCCAGTTGGTCACGTGTTAATGTGACCCTCATGGATGTGGTTTACAACTATTACCCAACCAAGACCCTAATGGTTATGAAATATCTCTAGGATGGTCGCGTAATGGGTCAAAGTTTTTGACCGTGACCATTTAGTGTAAAATGTCATTAAGGTTCACAACTATAACCCAATGTCACGACAACCCTTGAAATCAAAATCATCACATAAATAGGGTCATTATTGGGGATCGTGACCCGTTGTCGATGATTTTTTAGGCTTACTATCCAGAACATTGACCAAATTGACAAAACTGTGAGCATTCAAATTAATTCAAATTGTCCGTGATCCATGATGTCTAGGACAAAGTTAAAACACATCGTGCATCTATTGAATGGGATCTCTTCAGTGATGAGTCGCATGTCGGGCCAGACAAAAGAACATACTAATATGAAAGAGGACATGCCAACTCTTAAGATGGGCGTGAGCTATGTTGCCAATACCTTGGGAATACTGACAAATGAAATCAAGGGATTATGGAAATATCTTAGTCAATAAGAAGGCGAATCTTAGTTCATGCGATAAGGGTTTCCCTATTCTCTACCTCATGATTTCCCATCCCAAATGCCTCATCCAACATTCCCCTCTCAACCACCTATTTCACCCTCTTTTCGAGCATCATCATCGCCCATGAACAGTGACTATGCCGAGGAGTATTATAAGAGGGATTTGTTCAATACTGTCATCATTGGCAAATGCATTATCATTTCTACGATTCCGAGAACACTTCTGCATAGTCACTCTTTGAAAATAGGCGAGGTTAAGTTATTGGTGGATCTAATCTACTCGAGTTGTGAATAGGTACCCATTCATGTTGACCTCTTCGGTGAGTGGGCTCCATTTATTCAGTATAAGAGGGAATATATATCCTAGATAATTTATTTGTTAGTCAAGATCATGCAATGAATAGTGTTTTATTTTTCACTTACTTCCTCGTCACTCACATTTTGTAATATCCTTTATGTTTTACTTGTCACATAAATGCAATTTTACATATTTTACTATTATTATTCTATTTGTAGTTTGTTTATTATACTTCTATCACTAATACCACTCTTTTATTATCATATATGCATTCACATTTATTTTTATAAATTGTAAACCCAAAAAAGGGGGTTGATACTACAATTACCAATTTAGAGCATTCTCACAATTTCTACAGTTTCAACACCTTTTACATCTATTTTTATTAATCAAAAGAGACATCCTAGATTCGGATTATAGCTTAGGCCCCAACCTTGTTCATCTTATGAACTACGTGGACTTTAATGCCATTTTTGGCTAAATAGGTGACCCGAAGTCATTTGGGATTCAAGTCCTTTCTTACCATTTGGAACATTTGGAAATATTTAGAGGTCTAGTTGAGAAATGAACACTTTTAACATTTCACATATACTTCGGGGAAGGAACACTTTGAAGATTTTAATGATTATTTGTGTTGGATTAATGTAATTAATTTGATGGCTTAATAATTTTTGTATTATTGCTTTTTGATTAACGTATTAGTTCTTTCTATAATGGAATTGTATACAAGCTTGAAAACATGCACAAAATTTTCTTTTAATGAAAATAAATAAAAGTTAATTTTTTAAATTAATTCATTATTGGTGATGGTCTAAGGCCCTGACCATATCTATGACAAGATTTCAATGGGTTAGAAGGTGGTCAGGGTCAGGAACTGGGACCGCTATACATGTGGTTAAAAGTGGGGGTCACGGTTCCAGACTGTTACCAACCAATAAATTTTTTTATTAGGTTATCATGGTCAGAAACTACGACCATTTAACCTATATTCATGGAAATGGCCACAGTTGGAAACTGTGAGTAGCGAAAAATAGTCACAGTTGGGGTCATGACTTACGACCGTCACCACTTGTTTTGGTCCGTAACCGTGACCATTCCCCAAATATTAGGATTATAAAAGAGATCGCAACCCTATACTTTGGGGACTATTTTGGATCACGACCCACCAAAATGGTTACCCTTAAACTTTTCATGATCAAGAATCGCAATTTGAGTAATTGGTCACGATTCAAAACCGTGAACATTTCCACTTTTTGGCGTAGTGTAAGACAAGGTTATAATTATTTTTAATTTCATGGGACATGTACTTATTAGGAAAAATTTCTTGGGATTGACATTTAAATGTGAAATGTTTTTAGCCTTAAATATCTTTGAATAATCATGCATCGAAAATAAAATCAAGAACTGGGTTTAAAGATTAAACATACGGTTTCAACAATCCATGCCATTGCAAATCTTGTTTTGATTTATAGGAGGAGAAGAAGGTGGATGTCGATGAAATCCTTGTAGCCCTTCAAGGTATACAAAAACCTTGAATAAACCTTACGTACGCTAGGATCTTCTAGTGTATCATCCTTCCTATAGTCAAGTAGGTGGATTGACACCTTTTTCGATGAAAACCCTTCATTGTGAGTGAGATAATGATATGTATTTATAGAACAACTAAGAAAAACCCTAAAAGTTTTTTGTCTTTACCCTCTTAGGCCTTAATGATCAATAGTAAATAGTTGAAACACATTACCATCCCTTTATATACAAGTACAAAAGGTGGCCTGGGCTTAAGTTGGTTTCTTGAGAATATAGGCATGATTACTTGGGTATATGGACTACCCAGGTACCCAAGACAAATAATTAAATTAGATCCAAATAAATAATCAGAGATCCCAAATTACATTTATCCTAATTTATTTTCTTTATTTATTTATTTAATCATGAATTAACTCCATCAAATAATCACGATTGCACTCCAATTTAATTATCTCATAAATCACTCGAATATAATGAGGAATTATTTACATGTTGAGTATGACACATAATATAATTCCCCACATTTACTTATAATTCGATTTAACCAACATTTATTCAATTTCATTAATTCTCAGACTTACAATTGTGCTACTCCACCTGGAGTATAAAAGAATCCACTGGCTAGGTTTAGTTGATGGAAAAACATATAAGTTTATCAAGAGGGTATCACAATCCACGGTACCCACTAAACGTGGAATTCCTTGAATTATGATATCATACGTACAATTGTTACACAATATGAGCGGATTATTTAACCGAACATTAAATTAGATCCCATCCATAGCAATCAAGGTGACATTTGCGCATGCATTCCACTCCTCATAATTCTGGGGATTAAGAATCTATACACCCTTTAAAAAGGTGTTAGATTAGGTGAGTCTAATCAATAAAACCCTTAAACTCAAATCTCACAAGTGGTAGTGTTCAATACATTCCTAGGATGTACCAATGACAATCCTCTGTTGGACTATCAAACAAGTTCTCAAACCATCAAAGAAGTATCCACAGTTTGAGATATATCTGACACCCCGATTAATTAAATGTCGGATGATAAGTTCTTTATTAATTTAAACATAATATCCAATTGGAATCAGTCGTAGCATCACTGTCGAAATTGTTTATTAAATACTGGCCACCTAGTATTTAAAAAAAATCAGATGTCAATTGTTTTTATTTTATTCTATTAAAGCATGCAAGAAGTTAAAAGATGAACTAAACATTCACCATCCAATAATAGATCATGGGAATCAAAATGACATAAGGAAATAAACTGAGTTTGGAGTAAACACTTCCAGAATAAAATCCTAATACAGTAATCCGAAATGAAATAAATCCAACAACTGAAATGTAAATGACTGTCCAAAAACTGCTATCTCTAAATAAGAATAGGTAACCTGCCCTAACTGAAATGAATCTCGTTGAATGTATCAAAGATGAATGTGGAGGCGTCTAATAATGAGGTCATGTAACTTCCACAGCAGCTACATCACGTTAACTGAATGAATATCCTATCCTTGGTGTCCCTATGGGTGGGCACCTAAAAGGTTTTTACAAAATCAAAATAGATTTAACAAAAAATGGGTCAGAGCTCGAGTTGAAAATATTTTAAAAACAACAAGTATTTGTACGCATAATTACCAGATAATTATATACATGTTAGTCATGTTCTCTCACATGAGATTCTCACCCCTCAACTATTGTGCACACAGAACGCACATATATTACCCCTCCTAGTGACGCTACCCCACCTAACTAGATAATAACAACTTCCCATCATGCCAAACTAACCTCCTTTACAACTCATATAATTGAAATATTCATTATTTAGTTTCTCATATTTTATTACTTAATTTCAGGGTTTCATTAATCTATTAAGTTCTGACACGCTTAATACACTTTTGGCATTATCATTCGGTTCTACTAAATAACATAGTAGCATAAACACGAGAGTATATATATTTATATTTCACTACTATAATATATATACTATTATTGCACCCCACATAGGCGAAACTAACGGTGTTCACATACTCTGTTATCAAGTTTCGGTACCTCACGTACATAATAAGGACTATCGACTCCGAATCTCTCATGAATTGTAATAAATCAAATCACATACAAATCGGAGGCGAACATGGATCACGGTGTAATGGGTCACGCACATAACTACGCACCCATATAACCAAAACTTATCCACTCACAGATAAATCCTCCTTAGATCCCATGCTATGAGGTACCAATCTATAATCCCCCTTGAAGGGTTCCTCAAGAGAAGACTGTATCCTTCAAGACCTCCCAATAATAAATAGTATGGTAGGTATGTCATATACATAAAAATCCATACAATAGGTATTCACACAACCTTAGTATTTATAGGTTCAATATCGGTATACACAAAACCCATATAACTCGTCTTATACGTTGGATTTATATCCCGAATATCAAACGTAATTTAATTAATGTAATTACTCAGGTTGTATAATTTCAAGTACCTTTCCTATCCTGAAAGATTTCGTAGTCACCCCTTTATTACTTAGGTTATTTCAGTACTATAGGTTCCCCCCTATTGTTGGTACTAACCCCAAGCTGTCACTGAACCGAATTAAACCCCAATTCATCAAATCTCCAATAATCTCTCTTATTTTAACACTCGCCAATCCCCCTTTCGATACCATACCCAATGATACTTTTCGGACATTAAAATACAACCCTACTGACCTTCCCTAAGATCCATTATATTCAATTAGTCAACATCAAGGGTTATTAAGAGTTAGGGTTGGATCAAAATAAAAAAGGGAAACAAATGACCAATTTCAGAGGGGTCGATCAATTGAAGAAATGGGTCGATCGATCGATCTGTTCGATCGATTGACATTCTTGAGTTGATCGATCAATCGTACAGATATTGGCCCGGTTTTTGCAATTTAAGTCTACAGGTTTCATCAACTAAAATTCTGAATAACCTTCTTAAATCATTCCCAAACTCCAAAACAAAGATACTAAAGCTTAAATTAACACAGATAGAAAATTTTCAATGTACACGAATTATTTAGACATCAAGATTCATTGGCTTTTCAATTTGATTCTAAGTTAACCCCCAAGAACCCTAACTATGGCTTTTCTTCAAGAACATGATTAAAACTCTTAATCCTCTACATGATTATTCTCAAAGTAAGTCAAATTTCATTGTTCTACAATAATACTTCAACCATAATCATGATTTTTACCCAAAATATGATTTAATCCAAAATTGTCCTCTACATGCATGTACATTAAATTCTTAATCATATTTTACTAACATGGACAATTTATCTGACTTAATTTAAGCAAGAATAATACTTTTCTGATGTATGAAGGTCTGAACAATTGGTGAGGAAGGGTATGGTTGTACTCCTCTATTTCCAATCTACGTGTTAGTGGTGACAATGGTGAAAACTGGTGTTTTTGGCCTTTGGAACTCCTAGGAACATCTCTCCTCTTCCTCCTATGACTCCTCTGCAAAATGGTAACTTCTAACCCTAGGAGACTAAGCTTAGAAATTGATAAAGACCTCTAAATTTCTTGGGTTTAATTACCTTAAAAATAGAAATATCTAAAACACCTTCCCGATATGCCCATTCGGCATAAAACTGGTCCCGGACCCGAATTAAACCCTCGGGTAGACTTTCCTCACTATCTCCACCCTTTCGAACACTTTGACGCACTCAAAATAACCATATAGGTGACTTATAAATAAATTACTTTTTATTTCATTAAATTACATCCTGACAAAACTGACACACGAGACCCAAATTAAGTTCCATAATTGTCGTATTATTCGCTTCCAACAATTAAATCATAATTACATATTACTTTACTCACTAAGTAATATTCAACATAATTTGCTTCGTTAAGTACTAACTCTCATCGCGCCAGTAATTATTTAATTAAATTTGAATTAATTTCCTATTTTTTTAAATCAATTAATCCCACAATTAAAAATCATTAAAAATATGGGGTATTACATACTTCCCCCCTACCAACGGAATTTCGTCCCGAAATTCGAAAAATAAGGTATACCTGGTAAGAATAACTCTGGATACTTTTCGTGCATCTCATCCTCACGCTGCCAGGTAGACTCATTCGCATTGTGATGTCGCCACTGAAGATGCACTAATGACACTACATTTGACCTCAATTTCATCTCTCTACAGTCCAGGATAGAAAATGGCCCCTCCTCGTAAGAACTATCAGGCTATAAATTAATATCCTCTAAAGTAATATGAGTGCTGGCCAAGTCATCCCGAAGATATCTCCTCAGCGAAGAATATGGAGCACGTAATGAATCCTATGCAAGTGCTCCGGTAGCCCAAGTCTGTAAGCCACTTACCCAATCCGCTCAATAATAGGTAATGGCCCTACATACTTCGGTGAAAACTTCCCTTTCTTCCCAAACTGAATTATCCCCTTCATAGGAGATACTCGTAACAACACCTAATCCCCCACACTGAACTACCTGAAGAATCTCTTGGCATCGGCGTAGCTCTTATGTCTATTCCGAGCAACTCGAATACGGATTCGAATAAACTCAATCTTAGCCGAGGTATCCTGTAACACCTCTGTCCCAAGTAACTTGTTGTCCCCCACCTCAAGCCAACATAATGGAGAATGACAAGGTCTACCATACAATGCCTCAAATGAAGCCATGTCAATAGTAAACTAGTAGGAGTTATTATAAGCAAACTCCACTAGTGAGAGGTACTGCTTCCAACCCCCTCCAAAATCAAGGATACACATCCACAACATAGCCTCTAACATCTGATTCGTTTGCTCGGTCTGCCCATATGTTTGCGGGTGATAGGCTGAACTCAATCGTAACTCCGTACCCATGGCCTCTTGGGAGCTTTCCTAAAATTTGGACATGAAAATCTTATCACAGTCGGACACAATATCAAGGGGCACCCCATGAAGTTTCACTATCTCGGCAATGAAATCTGAGCGTACTACCTTGTAGTATAATCGGTTTGGACTGGCAGAAAATATGTTACCTTGGTCAGTCGATCCACAATAACCCATACGGAATCGTGACCCTTCTGCGATGTAGGCAGCCATGTGATGAAATCCATGGAAATGCTCTCCTATTTCCACATAGGGATCTCTAATGGCTGTAGGATCCCTCCCAATCTATGATGGTCCACTTTCACCAGCTCACAAGTGGAACATTTCGAAACAAATTTGGTGATGTCCTTCTTCATTTCACTCCATTAGTACTGCTGCCTCATATCCTGATACATCTTATGCCCTCTGGGATGTACCGTAAACTGTGAACTGTGCAACTTTGCCATCACTGCATGTCATAAATCCTCCCCCTCTGGAATAAATAATCTCCTATTAAAGCGTAAGCCCTAATCTGAGCTCACTGAAAAAGACTCGCCCCCCTTGGCTAGAAGCTGATAATCTGATTCTGACAGAAGGAATCTGCTACCTGAGCCTGTATCACCCTAGTAACTATTATGGATGTAACCATCATCACTGACATGAATAAGAGAGAAACTGCATCCTGATGTCCCAGTTCCTTCCATTTTTCCTTCCACACCTCGGCCACCTCACCTGCTGGCCTACGGGTCAATGCGTTTGCTACCAAGTTATCCTTTCCCAAGTGATAATGGATGTTGAACTGATAGTACTTCACAAATTCAATCCACCTTCGTTGACGCATATTCAACTCCCGTTGTGTGAACAAATACTGTAGTGACTTGTGATCGGTGAACAAGCAAAACTTCTCCCCACAGAGGTAATGTCTCCATACCCGAAGTGCAAACACAACTGCCGCTAACTCCAAGTCATGGGTAGGGTAACTACTCTCGTGGGACTTAAGAATATGGGAAGCCTAAGCTATATCCTTTTCCTCCTGCTGAAGCACCCCCCCAAGTCTTAGTAAGGACGCATCAGTATAAACCAGGTATTCCACCCCCGGCCTCGGCAGTGCTAGAACTGGTACTGAAGTCAGTTTGTCCTTCAGCTTATGAAAAGATAACTTGTAGGCATCATCCTATATAAATGGCACCCCTTTGCGATTCAAATTAGTCAACGGACCCTCTATCTTCGAGAATCTCTAAATAAATCTCATATAGTATCCGTCCAGCCCCAAGAAACTACGTATCTATGTCGGTATCATTGGTTGTCCCCATTCCCTCACCGCTGACACCTTCCCTAGATCTATGGATATCCCTTCTTCTGAAATAATGTGCCCCAAAAACTAAACCTCTCTCAGCTAGAAACCACACTTCTCATATTTCGCATACAACTCGTGCTCACATAGCTTCCGTAAAACCAATCTCAAGTGCTCAGCATGCTCCTCCTCAGTATGGGAATAAGTGAGGATGTCATCTATGAAGACAATAACAAAATGATCTAAGAACTCTTTGAACACCATGTTCATCAAGTCCATAAACAAGGCCAGTGCACTGGTTAGACCAAATGGCATAACCTTGAATTAGTAGGATCCATATCTCATCAAGAAGGCAGTATTAGGCACATCCTTCTCTCTAATACTTAACTAATGGTATCCCGACCTGAAGTATATCTTTGAGAAGTAGGAAGCACCCCTGAACTGGTCAAATAGGTCATCAATTCAGGGAAACAAATACTTATTCTGTATCGTGACCTTATTTAACTCTCGGTAGTCAACACATAACCATAATGACCCATCTCTCTTCTTCATGAATAGTACGGGAGCACCCCATGGTGAAGTACTCCTACGGATGAAGCCCCAACCCACTAAATTATCTATCTAATTTCATAATTGCCTCATCTCTTCCAAAGCCATACGATAAGGTGCACAGGCTATCAGCCTAGTGCCTGGAATCAAATCTATCACAAACTCTATCTCCCTTCGCGGAGGTAGCCCTGGTATGTCCTGAAATACAACATCGAACTCACGAACAATCGGAATTAATCAAGTGGTATTCTCACCACCCTATAGGTCTCCTCCTTTATATAATATAAATGGGTGGACGAACCTCCCTCTAGATGAGGCATCGCCACCAAAATCATCACCTGACCCGATACGATAAACACAATATTACGACTATAGTAGTCAATCATGGCCCTATACGTAACTAGCCAATCCATCCCGATAATAACATCATACTCATGCATATCTAAGACAAGCATATCGACCGATAAAATCAATCTCCCAATCTCTATTCCAATTCCCCGACATATAAAGAACATCAGTGGCCCATAGCCTAGCACTGGATCTACACTAGTAATTGTGCTTTTGTCGTGTCTAATAACCTCATAGCGCGTGCAAAACTAGTGTTAATGAAATTGTGTGAAGCCCCCGTGTCAAATAATATCCCTCCCAAAGTCCCATGGATAGAAAATATATCCCCAACTGCGGGTGGAGCTTGGGGAATCGTGGTCAGGTTGACGTTGTAGATACGCCTATACTGTAGTTGTCCCTGCTAGACTAGAACTGCTAGAATGGCTGGTAAGGCTAGCATCAGTGGTGGTGCTGGGAGGGAGTTTGGGAATATCGATCGATGGGGCTCCTGTATAGCACCCTACTACGGTTGCAGCGCCCTGCCCTTCTCAGGATACTCCTGTTTCTTGTGGACAATATTTCCATAAATTATGCATTTACCCATAAAGTTTCTCCCTCTCTACCCCTACCGTCCTTGGCCCTGATGGCCGTTACCACCCCTACCTTGTCTCTATTTGCCCTGTTGAAAGAAGTATTGACCCTGCCTAAAACCTCCATGTCCCTGCCTATAATCACCTGATCTGAACCTCTTAGTAAGGTCCCCCTGATGGGAACTTTGCTGACCCTATTGCTGCTGACCTTGGGCTGATTGTGCCCCACTGGCACCATTGTTTCCTGTCCTACCCTGCTGTCTGGACTCCCCCACTCATTTGTTTCCCTTCAGATGGAAGCGATGATCCTGGAAGTGTAGTAGGGCAACATTAAGCACATCAATATACGTAGTCAACAAAATATTTTCCAACAGGTGCTGGCAAGTCCTCCAAGTCAAGCCATCCATAAACATCCGAATTTTCTTCTCCTGCATATGTACCCCATCTGGCACTATATTAAGAAAATTCATAAACTCTTCCTCGTATTCTACAACGGTGTTCCCTTCCTGGGTGAGGTTCATTAACTTTTGCCTCATTTCATTCTGAACGGTGGAGGGGAAATATTTGCGGTCAAACCACACCCAAATGTCCTAGATAGTCATACTGTCTCTCTCCTCAGCAGTTGTAATAGACTCCCACCATTGCAGTGCTGCTCCCAATAGATTAAAAGTAGAAAATATCTACCTCTGAACCTCAGTGCACTCGTTTATCCTCAAGTTCCACTGGATGTCTTTCTTCCATTGGCTCGCTACCACAACATCGGAACTCCCTGCGAACTCCATAGGATGTGCCTTTTGGAAGGCATCTTTGAATTGCTCCCAAATAGAAGGGAGCGCTTGAACTAATGGTGGGGGCACCGATGGTGCCTGGGGTGGGGCTTGCTATACCACGGCTAAATATCTCAAACAAGAGATAATCTTTATAAGTACACAGTAAATATCTCAAATAGATGAAGACGTAAAATGCGTAATTAATGTATACAACAGTCCTAAATATAGGGCTCTATATTAAAGAAAGCGATGCCTGAAGCGTAATAAGCCGCACAAATCCTAAGGACTCTAAAAACTGATGCTCTGATACCACCTATAACACCCCGCTTAATTAAATATCAGGTGATAAGTCCTTTATTACTTTAAAACAGAATATCCAGTTACAATCAATCTTAGCATCATTGTCGAAAACTTTTATTAATTACTAACCGCCTAGTATTTAAAAAAATCATATACAAAATTATATTTATTTAATTATATTCTAATAAATCATGTAAGAAGTTAAAAGATTAACTAAACATTCACCATCCAATAACAACTCATAGGGATCAAAATGACATAATGAAATAAACTGAGTCCAGAGTAAGCACTTCCAGAATAAAATCCAAATACAGTAATCTCAAATGAAATAAATCCAACAACTAAAATTTAAATGACTGTCTGAAAACTTCTATCTATAAATAAGAATAAGCAACAATCCCTAACTGAAATGAATGTTGCTGAGTGAATCAAAGATGAATGTGGAGGCATATAATACCGAGGTCATGTAACTTCCATAGCACCTACATCACGTTAACTGAATGAATCTCCTACACTCGGTGTCCTTGTGGCTGGGCACCTAAAAGTTTTTTACTAAAACAAAATAGATTTGACAGAAAACGGATGAAAGCTCGAGTTGAAAATATTTTTAAAATAGCAAGCATGTAATGCATAAATGCCAATAATTATATACATGTTAGTCGCATGCTCTCACTTGATATTCTCACCCCTCAACTATTGTGCACACCTAACGCATAGATACTACCCCTCCTAGTTATGCTACCCCGCCTAACTAGATTATAACAACTACCCATCATGCCAAAATAACCTCCTTCTCACACTCGTATAATTGAAATATTAATTATTTAGTTTCTCATATTTTGTTACATAATTTCACTATCTCATTAATCTATTAAGTTCTAACACACTTGATATACTTTTTGCATCATCATTTAGTTCTACTAAACAACCCAGTAGCATAAACACAGGAGTATTTATATTTAAATTTCACTACTATAATATATATACTATTACCGCACCCCACATAGGCGAAACTAACGGTGTGCACATACTCTGCTATCAGGTACCGGTACCTCACGTAATAATAAGGACTGTCGACTCTGAATCTCTCAAGAATCGTAATAAATCAAATCACATACAAATTGGAGGCGGACATGGACCACGGTGTAATGGGTCACGCATAAACATACACACCCATATAACCCAAACTTATCCACTCACAGATAAGTCCTCCTTAGATCCCATGCTCTGAGGTACCAGTCTACAATCCCCCCACCCCCCCCCCCCCCCCGCCCCTAAAGGGCCCCTCAAGACAAGATTGTCCCATTCAAGACCTCCCGGTAATAGCAAGTATAGTCGGTATGTCATACACATAAAAATATATACAATAGGTATTCACACAACCTTAGTATTTATAGGTTCAATATCGGTATACACACATCCCATATTACCCGTCTCATACGTTAGATTTATATCCCGAATATCACACGTAATTTAATTAATGTAATAACTCTCGTTGCATAATTTCAAGTATCTTTACTATCCCAAAAGATTTCGTATACATCCCTTTATTCCTTTGGTTATTGTAGTACAATAGGTTTCTCCCTACAACTAGTACTAACCCCAAGTCATTATTTAATCGAATTTTTAGTGTGTTTCAAGATTCACCACTATATGTTTAGGGTGAGGGTCCCTCAAATACCCCCTCCGTAGTCTTTAGCAAATATAAGGTTGAGGAACCTCCAGGGTCCCTCAACAGCAGAAAATTCATAATGACAAGACCCCCCAAGGGTCCCGACAGAAACTCATATTGAGAAGAAACCCCACCCAGGGTCCCGATAGACACTCATATTGATAAGGAACCCCACCGGGTCCTGGAAGACACTAATATTGAGAAGGAACCCCACCCAGGGTCCCGGCATAAATTCATATTGAGAAGGAACCCCCCAGGGCCCCAGCAGAAAGTCAAGTCAAGAAGGGACCTCATCTAGGTCGCGGTAGGAGCCCATATTGAAAGGAACCCCCCAGGTCCCTGCAAAAACTCAAGTCGAGAAGGAACCTCATGCAGGTGGTCGTAGAAGGCCATATGGAGAGGGACCCCTCCAGGGAAACTCAAGTCAAGAAGGAATCTCACCTAGGTGGAGGAAGAAACCCATGTTGAAAGGGATTCCCCTAGGGTCCCTACAAAAACTCAAGTTAAAAAGGGACCTCAACAAGGTGGAGGAAGGTGCCCATGTTGAGAGGGACTGTCCCTAAGGTCCCTACAGAAACCCCAAGTTGGGAAGAAACCTCATCTAGGTGACGGCAAAAGCCCATGTTGAGAGGTACTTCCCCCAAAGTCCTTGCATAAACCCCAGTTGAGAATAAAACTCACTTAGGTGGCGACAAAAGCCCATGTTGAGTAGTACTTCCCCAAGGTCTCTACAGAAACTCAAGTTGAGAAGGAACCTCACCTAGGTGGCGCAGAAGCCCATGTTGAGAGGGACTCCATCCAGAGTCCCTGCAGAAACCCAAGTTAGGAAGAAACATCACCTAGGTGGAGGCAGAAGCCCATGCTATGAGGGACTTCCCCAAAGATTTCTGTAGAAACTCAAGTTGAGAAGGAGCCTCGCCTAGGTGGTAGCAAAATCCCATGTTGAGAGAGACTCCCCCCAGGGTCCCTGGAGAAGTTGACATTGAGAAGGAACCCCCTAGGGTACCTCATAAGAAAGTGACATTGAGATGGAACCCCCCTAGGGTTCCTCAGCAGAAGAAATTGACATTGAGAAGGAACCCCTCAAGGCTTCCTCAACAACAAAAAATTGACATTTAAGAAGGAACCCCCTAGGGTTCCTCAACAGTAGAAATTCATATTAGAGGAGGGACCCTCAAGTTCGTCCCCCCTCAGCTCCCAGAAAACCAAGTTAGGATGAGGGGGTGGCTACCATAAGTAGCCCCTCATCATGAAAAGTCATTCTTTAAAAGAACAGAAGTGATAAGACTTATTTTCTTGAGAGGTTGCCTAGTTGAGAAAGCAAGGCTTAAGTAGGCTAGTTAGGATCTCTTAGGAGTTTTGTCTTGGAGGATAAGGGAAAAGGTATGTTGAGAAAGATAAACCACTTATCACTATAGGATTGAGAGAATAATAGTAGAAAGATCCTAGGGTTGCCTAGTCCTCACACACCTCACAATAAGACACAACCAGGGTGAGCAGCCAAAGGGTTACTCACAAGAAAATAATTGTCTATAAAATGATTTCAAAGGAGAGGGTCCTCTAGGCCCCTCTCAAGAAAAATAATTTTAGAAGGGGGTCCTCATGAGCCCCCTCAAGCTTACAAAGATTTTAGAGGAGGTGGTCCTTGAGACCCCCCTTAAGTTTACAAAGTTGGTACCAAAAGTTATCGTTTCAAAAGATATTTACCAAATTAGATATTTTGTCTCCATTTGGAGACATATTTGCTTTTTCAATTTGGTTTGCACCAGGTGACACCTGTCTGAGTGGACATGATGCTGCACATAGGTAGGAATAAATGGTACACTGCAGACCTTATCCCTCACTAACCCTCTAAGTGTTTTTAGCGCCAAAAGTGCCAACCCATCCCTAGTGCCCAAGTATAAATAGGACCCTTTGTCAAGGTCGAAGATAGACAGAAAAACTAAATTGCAAAGTTACCGTATCAAAATCACACCAGTTCATCTCTAGTATTCTCTTCATGCTCTCTCTCTAAGTGCTGAGTGCCTTGTTATTTCACTCCCCACTGATAGCCATTACTCTTAGGAGTCCCTCTTGAGAAAAGTTACTATTATTTTTATGAATTTCATCTTTGTTGCAGGGTGTGAGCTGTAGCTTGAGTTCCATTATTACTAGAAGGAGAAGGTTTTACCCGAAGCTACATTAGAAGTTCTTGAGAACCTTGCAGACAGCGTCCATTGGAGTGGGTCACGCCTCACCCTTTCTAGTTATTCATAGACCCTAGTCTCACTACCCTCCTACATTTGGCGACTCCGCTGGGGAGGCATTCTCACTTTCATGGACAAAGAAAGGTTGAACGTGTCTAAGCAGCTCATTTTTTATGACATTCCATATGGGAATGAATCCCACGGTGAGCATACTACTCGGGAAAAAGTTGTGGTAATCAGAGCCAAGGCACCTGCCCCTCAGGGAGTGTAGACCAGCTCGTCGACAGTGGCTCCGATGGAAGTTATAAATTTCATAGCGATGTTTTTTAACTTCTTGAAGCAAAATAATGTAGAACTATTAAGTTTGGGTTAAGGTTGCGTAACACCAGCCACCACAGTTGTAATTCTGGCAGTGACGATTCCACCGCGGAAGGTAGTACCGGAACAATTCATAACACTGCCAGGTCCTATGCGAGGAACCCTCACTGATCTAGATTCCTAATGAGGGACCCTCGATAATACTAGTTCTGATAAAGGAACCCCTTGTAGCAGGAATCTTTCGCATGGAACCCCCGACGATGGCAAAAGTCATGGATGACGAAGAACCCCTCTTGTGGTTGAGGAACCCATCATGACCACCATAGCATCTGGTGAGGAACCCCCTCACAATCATGGTCGAGGAACTCATGGTGAAATTAGACCCATACAAGTGACCCCTATGAAAGGAGTCACCCCCTATTCCAGCTAGTGGCGAGGAACCCTGAGGGGTCCTCTCCCCAAATGACAAACCATTAATAGATATAATCTCTCCCTCCAAATCAAAGCCAAATGCCCTTGTAAAAATTACCTCTAACAAGGAACCCTCACCAACCTACATCGGTTGCAAGGAAGTCAGGGGCGGTAATGCCATTAAGGAACCCATGGGCAGTAATGGCAGGGGAGGAGCTTAAAGGCTGCTAACCTTTAACATAAACAATGCTACCAGATTCCTTAATAAGAGAGGAACTCACCAATATAGTGTGTCATGAGGCACTTGCGTTTAGCAGCACGCTCCCCATAGCAGCAATAGTTGGTAAGGGACCCCCATATGTGTTTTCCTTAGTCATGTAACCCCCCATATATGAAAATTCATTCGGTAAGTAATGCACCATGAAAAATGGCAATCGCGAGGACCCCTTTCTAGCAGAAAAGCCAAAGAAAATGATGGGCGACGAGGAGCCCCCATTAACATTGGCAGTCAGCGAGACACCCTCCGACATGAGGTTGACGTGCGAGAAACTCCTATCAGTGTTGGTAGTTGGCGAAACACCTTCAAATATGCAGTCGACGCGCGAGGAACCCCTATTAACATTGGCAGTTGGCGAGACAACCTCATACATGAGGTAGATGCACGAGGAACTCCTACTAGTATTGGTAATTGGCGAGGGACCCTCAAATATGCACTCGACGCGCGAGGGATCCCCTGTAATCATGGCAGCAACAACTATTAGCAAGGGACCTAGGTAGGGGGTCCCATAGTTGAAATTATATGGGGCGAACAACCCCCGATGGAAAACTCAAACGAGTAATCTTTAATAGAATCGTTCCTTAATGAAAGACTCCCAGTAGCAATCATTCCAAGTGAGGAGCCATCGAGAAGATGGTAGCTCTCGCGAGGAACCACTAGGGTCAACACCTCATGCGTGGAATGTGTAGATTCCCTCACAAAATGTGAGGGACCCCTTAAAATTAGAGCAGTGAGCGAGGATCCCCCAATTTCAAAAAATTGGTCGTGGAACCCTTTGTAGTTGAAGCAGTAGGCAATAGACCCTTTGTGGTCAGGAAACCCTTAGCCATCACCAGAACCTCTGATGAGGAACACCTTGCAACCACACTGGCAGTTTAGGAATCGTAAAGGCATCAGACGAGGAACCCCTCATATACAAAAATGTTGTTAAGGAACCTCAATGGCGAGGACCCCCAATGAGAAATGCTTCAAAGTTAAATTGGCGGTCGAGGAACTCGCCATTACCAGAGCCTCTGACGAGAAATGTTTTCCAGAAACCCCCAAAATGAGGAACTCATCGTGACAAGCACTTCAGACAAGGAACCCACCTCGACTAATGGTGGACGCGAGGAAACCTTAATGGTTGAGGAACCTCTTGTGGTCGAGACAACAGGCATGGAACCCATTGGGGTCAAAATGAAAAATGAGATACCCCTAAAATGAGAAGCCTTGAATGAGGCTCTCGCGGCTATAAAAACTTCCGGCCAGGAACCCTCTGGCAGTAGTAGTACTTGCGAGGAACCCTCTGGAAGTAGCAGCACTTACGAGGAACCCTCCATTGAAAATAGAACTTACAAGGAGCCCTCTGGTGTCAATCTTTTAGCAGTAAAGATTATGAAAATCCCTCAGCGATGTAGGGTTCAGACGAGGAACCCTTGAACCATTTAAACTAAAAAAAATAGAAGCGGCTGTAATATAGAAAGAAACTCCTAGAATCACTCAAACAAAAGGCACACCAGACTTATGTTTTCCCTTTCTTAAATACTATAATAGAACCTCTACTAGATTGGAAGAGGGTCCATGACATTAAGATCTTTACTCATTATACTTGGAGTAATATCCATCCCAAGAGAAAAGTATACTGAGAAAAGTTCTTACTAAAACAACAGATAAATTTTTTACACAACACCAGTAGGAGGATATCCTCCTAGTAATAATAAAAAAAAAATCACTACATTTTTTTATTATTACTCCATACAACTTTATAGCCTAGAGAACAATTCCTAACCTCTGTTCTCAAGAAAAAAATTTACTTGTCCAGTTTTCAGAAAATAGGGAGAAATAGGTCTACCCCCCCCCCCCCCCCCTAAACGGGTTATTTTTCTAAGACAAAAAGGTTCCTACGAAAAGTGGGGAACCAGGACCCTGCAGACCAAGGGAAATTTTTATTATATAGAAATAATTATTTCTTTACTTATGATATATGTAAAATTTTATTCAAAGTTCATGAGAAGGAGAAGGGCTAACCTCATCTCCTAGTTACTCCCTAAGAAATGGATGTGAATAACAAAATACCCCACAGTCACATGGGGTTGCTCTAAAAAAATTACCCCAAAGTCACACGGGGTTGCACTAAAAAGTACACCACAATCCCATGGGGTTGCGCTAAAAAAATTATAACTTGCTCAGCTATGTGTAAGTACCCGCAGCTACAGGGGAAAGTTCGAAATGTTAACCTGCTTAGCCTATAAGCAAGTACCCCGCAGTTAGAGGGGAAACTTCAAAATTTTAACTTCCTCAACTCATATGCAAGTACCCCGTAGTTAGAGGGGCAGCTTCAAAATTTTAACTTACTCAGTTATATGCAAGTACCCCACAGCTAGAGGGGCAGCATCCAAATTTCAAGTACCCCACAGTTAGAAGGGTGGCTTTCATATCTTAACTTGCTCAGATCATATGCAAGTACCCCGCAGTTAGAGGGGTGGCTTCAAAATTTTAACTTGCTCAGTTGTATTCAAGTACCCCACAGCTAGAGGGGCAACTGCCAAATTTCAATTTTCTCAGTTATATGTAAGTAACCCACAGTCAGAGGGGTAGCTTCCAAATTTGAACTTGCTCAGTTATATGCAAGTATCCCATAGTTAGATAGGCAACTTCAGAAATGGGACTTGCTCAATTATATGAAAGTACCCCGCAGTTAGAGGGGAAACTTCAAAATTATAACTTGCTCAGTTATATGCAAGTACCCCGTAGTTGGAGGGGCAACTTCCAAATTTTAACTTGTCAGTTATACGCAAGTACCCCACAACTAGAGTGGTGCCTTCCAAATTTTAACTTTCTTGGCTATATGCAAGTTAATACCCCAGGCTCCAAGGGCATATGAGCTCTTATAGTCTTGAGCAAGTGCCAAGGATAAATATAAGGTACCATAGTTTAGTACCCGAGGCTCTAAAGGCACCGAAGCGCTCACACTATTGAGCAAGTGTCAAGTATACATATAAGGTATGACACTTTAGTACCTAAAGGCTCCAAGGGAACCAGAGCGCTCATATTCTTGAGCAAGTGCCAAGCATAAATAAAAGGTACGACAGTTTAGTGTCTCAAGATCCAAGGGCAGTGGAGCGCTCACAGTCTTGAGAAAGTGCCAAGTATAAATATAAGGTGCGATAGTTTAGTACCTAAGGATCCAAGGGTACCAGAGCACTCACAGTCTTGAGCAAGTGACAAGTATACATATAAGGTACGGAAGTTTAGTACTTAAGGGATCCATGGGCACCGGAGTGCTCATAATCTTAAGACTGTTCCAAGCATAAATATAAGGTATGAAAGTTTAGTACATTAAGCTCCAAGGGCACCGGAGTGCTCACAGTCTTAATCAAGTGCCAAGTATAAATATAAGGTACGAAAGTTTAGTACATAAGGCTCCAAGGTCACCGGAGCACTCAAAGTCTTGAGCAAGTGCCGAAGTATAAATATAAGGTACGACAGATTAGTACCTAAGGATCCAAGAGCACCGGAGCGCTCACAATGTTGAGCAAGTGCCAAGTATAAATACAAGGTACGACATTTTAGTACTTCAGGATCCAAGGGTATGGGAGCACTCATAATATTGAGCATCTGTAAATTATAAATAAAAGGTACTACAATTTAGTACATGGGGCTCCAAAGGCATCGAAGCAGTCGTACTATTAACTTGTATTCTGCTCGAGAAGGGTATAATATTGAGAAGTCCTCAAGGCAGTGAAAAAATAGTGAAATCTTGATTATGATATTTCATGGACAAGTCTTTCGACACTACAAGACACTTCTGCATGAGGGGGCTAATATTGAGAAGCCTTCAAGCCAGTGAACAAATAGTAAAATAGCCTGGAGTGTGGGGATCTACTTAGAGTGGCTCCACCTGCCCATGATTATAAGTTTGACAGAAAATAGCCTAGGGCGAGAGGATCCACCTTGAGTGGTCCGTCTTCCCAAACTTGATGCTACAGAAAATGACTCAAAGTTAGGGGTCCATTTCGAGTGGCCTCTCTGCCAAGACCAACACAAGTAACAATTTGAGGATGAGGGAGTCCACCACTAGGGACCCCTCAGTCACTCCAAATCGAACAGTGTAATTATGTAAAGGTATGAAACTTTTGCATTCCAAGATGAAGTAATTATTTTGTACAAAACCCTTTGGTCTACTCAACACAAAGACTTTTGTACGAGGGGACTAGTGTGGAGGGCTGTCCAACTACTATTATAGACTAGCCAGGGGCGAGTGAGCGCACCTAAAGGGGCTCCTACTGCCCAAGTTAGCAAGAAAATATTTAGAGCAAGGGCATCCACCTTGAGTGGCCCTATCACGAGGTGTAAAACCTAGATGAGGGGACTCACAGCGAGAAACCCCTCTACCCAAGATAGAAGGCCACCGAAAAAGGCCAAGGACGAGGGGCTCATTGCGAGCAACCCCTCTACCCAAGATAGATGGCCAAAGACAAAGGCCAAGGATGAGGGGATCACCGCAAGCGACCCCTCTACCCAAGATAGAAGGCTATGCACAAAGGTCAAGGACGAGGGTCTCACCACGAGCAACCCCTCTACCCAAGATAAAAGGCCACAAACAAAGGCCAAGGACGAGAGGGCTCATCATGATCAACCCCTCTACACAAGATAGAAAGGAACAGACAAAGGTTAAGGATGAGGGGCTCACCGCGAGCAACCCCTCTACCAAAGATAGAATGCCATAGACAAAGGCTAAGGATGAGGTTCTCACTGCGAGCAACCCCTCTACCTAAGATAGAAGGCCATAGACAAAGGAAAAGGATGAGGGGGTTAACTTTGAGAAACTCCTCTACCCAAGATAAAAGGCCACAAAAAAGGCCAAGTAGGAGGGGTTCACCATGAGCAACCCCTCTAAACTAGATAAAAGGCTAAAGAAGAAGACCAAGGACGAGGGGCTCACTATGAGTAACCCCTCTAAACAAGATAGAAGGCCACAGAAAAATACAAAGGATGAAGGGCTCACCGCAAGAAACCCCTCTTCCCAAGTTGATACCCAAATAAGGAGGCCCACTTTAATTGTCCTCATCAATAAAACCTGGGATAAAGTGACAGAGCATTTAATGACCCAGGGAATGATGAAGGAACCCTAGGATCCCTCATAATTGAAAATCGATTTTATGGCGCCCAAAGCCTTTTGGTCTCCCCAACACAAAACACTTTTCACGAGTGGCTAATATATAAGGGCATTTCAATCTTGACCACTATATTTTTAGGGTGAGGGTCCCTCAAATACCCCCTCCATAGTCTTCAGGAAATATAAGGTTGAGGAACCCCCACGGTCCCTCAATAGCAGAAAATTCATATTGAGAAGGACCCCTCGGGGTCCCGACAGAAACTCAAGTCGATAAGGGACCTCACCAAGTGGCGAAAGAAGTCCATATTGAGAAGGACCCCCCCAGGGTCCCTGTAGAAACTCAAGTCAAGAAGGAACCTCACCTAGGTGGAGGCAGAAGGCCATATTAAGAGGGACCTCCTAGGGTCCCTACAGAAACTCAAGTCGAGAAGGGACCTCACCTAGGCAGAGGAAAAATCCCATGTTGAGAGGGAATCCCCCCAGGGTCTCGAAAAAAACTCAAGTTGAGAAAGGACCTCACCTAGGTGGCGACAGAAGCCCATGTTGAGAAGTAATCTCCCTAGGGTCCCTGCATAAATCCAAATTGAGAAGAAACCTCACCTAGGAGGCGACAGAAGCCCATGTTGAGAGGGACTTCCCCCAAAGTCTTTGCAGAAACCCAAGTTGGGAATAAATCTCACCTAGGTGGCGGAAAAATCCCATGTTGAGAGGGACTTCTGCCAAGGTCCCTGCGGAAACTCAAGTTTAGAAGGAACCTCACCTAGGTGGCGGCAGAAGCCCATATTGACGGGGAATCCCTCCAGGGTCCCTACAGAAACACAAGTTGAGAAGAAACATCACCTAAGTGGCGGCAGAAGCCCATGTTGAGAGGTACTTCCCCCAAGGTCCCTACACAAACTCAATTTGGGAATGAGCCTCACCTATGTGGCAACAGAAGCCCATGTTGAGAGGGACTCCCCGCAGGGTCCCTACAAAAGTTTTGATTGAGAAGGAACCCCTCAGGGTCCCTCGCAAGAAAGTGACATTGAGAAGGAACCCCCCTAGGGTTCCTCAGCAGCAGAAGTTGGCATTGAGAAAGAACCTCTCAAGGGTTCCTCAACGGCAAAAAAAAAGACATTTTAATAGGAACCCCTAGGGTTCCTCAATAGTAGAAATTCATATTGGAGGAGGGACCCTTAAGGTCCTCCCCCCTTAGCTCCCAGAAAACAAATTTTAGATGAGGGGTGGATACCTATGCAACCCCTCATTATGAAAAGTCATTCTTTGAACAAAAGTGCTAATACTTATTTTCTTGTACATGTTGCCTAGTTGAGCAAGCAGGGCTCAAGTAGGCTAGTTGGGATATCTTGAGAGTTTTGTTTTGGCAACTGAGGGACAAGGTATGTTGAGCAAGATCAACCACTCTACACTATAGGTTTTTGAGAATAATAGTAGAAAGATCCTAGGGTCCCCCAGTCCTCACACACCTCACATTCAAACACAACCAGGGTGAGCAGCCAAAGGGTTACTCACAAGAAAAGAATTGTTTATAAAATTGTTTTAAAGGATAGGGTTCTCTAGGCCACTCTCAAGAAAAATGATTTTATAAGGGGGTCCTGAAGACCCCCCTCAAGCTTACAAATATTTTAGAAGAGGTGGTCCTTGAGACCCCTCAAGTTTACCAAGTTGGTACTAAAAGTTACCGTTTCAAAAGATATTACCAAATCAGATATTTTTTCTCCATTAGGAGACATATTTGCTTTTTGAATTTTATTTGCACTAGGTGGCACATGTCATATGGTACAGGCTTCTGCACACATGTAGGAACAAATGGTACACTGTAGACCTTGTCCCTCACCAACCCTTTAAGTTTTTTTGGCACCAAAAGTGCCAACCCAGCCCTAGTATGCAAGTATAAATAGGACCCTTGGCCAAGGTCAAATATAAATAGAAAAACTGAATTGCAAAGTTATTCTGTCAAAATCACACCAGAGCCTCTCTAGTATTCTCTTCATGCTCTCTCTCTAAATGCTGAGTGCCTTGTTCTTTCACTCCCCACTGACAGCCATAACTCTCAGGAGTCCCTCTTGAGAAAAGTTACTATTATTGTTGTGAAGTTCATCTTCTTGCAGGGAATGAGCTCTAGCTTGAGTTCATTCTTATCGAAGGAGAAGGTTTTACCAGAATCTGCTTCAGAAGTTATTGAGAACCTTGCAGACAGCGTCCATTGGAGTGGGTCATGCCTCACCCTCTCCAATTATTCATAGACCATAGTCTCACTAACCTCCTACAAACCCCAATTCATCAAATCTCCAATAATCTCTCTTATTTTAACACTCGTAAATCCCCCTTTTCAATCCCATACCTAATGATACTTTTTGATCATTAAATACAACCCTAATGACCTTCCCTAAGATCCATTATATACAATTAGTCAATCAAGGGTTCTTGAGAGTTGGGGTTGGATCAAAATAAAAAGGGAAAAAAATCACCAATTTCAGAGGGGTCGATGGATTTAAGAAATGGGTCGATCGATCGATTTGTTAGATTAATCAACATTCTTGAGTCGATCGATGGATTGTACATATATTATCCTGATTTCTACAATTTAAGGCTATGGGTTTAATCAACTAAAATTCTCAAAAACCTTCTGAAATCATTCCCAAACTCCAAAGCGAAGATGCTAAACCTTAAATTAACACATATAGATAATTTTCAAAGTACAAGAATCATTTAAACATCAAGATTCATTGTCTTTTCAATTTCATTCTAATTTAATCCTCAAGAAACCTAACTATGGATTTTGTTTAAGAACATGATTAAAAATATTAATCCTCGAAATGATTATTCTCAGAGTAAGTTAAATTTTGTTTTTCTACAACATTACTTCAATCCTAATGTTGATGTAAAAAATTAGATTGCTTCTAATTATTTAATCACAGATAAATATATACGAGACAAAGAATTTTAAAGTGGTTCAGCCTTATAAGAATGGCCTACGTCCACTGTTTCTGTTATTGCCAAGTGTTTTGGAGTTCTCGATATGTAATTCTATCAAGAGAATCCGGTCCCCCTGAATGAGGATGATACAATGTATTTATAGCCCTTAGGTTGTACATGTGAAAGGGTAAACAATTAACGCCCTTTAAGAGTATACGTCTGTATGATAAGCATTCAATGAATAGTTGAACTATTGATTATCTGGCAATCAATGCTGTGGCCGAGATGCAGCTCGGACCGCCTTAGTTGTTCGTCGTTCAGGAGTTCCTCGAAGCGTTGGAGTTCCTCAGAGTGTTGGAGTTCCTCGGAGTATTAGAGTTCCTCGGGGTGCACTTGCTGCTCGGAGTAAGTATGACTTGGTCGGGGAAATAAACTTCCTCGTTGCTATTGTGCCACGTAGATCGACACGTGTCTTCTTATTATTCGTCTATATCAGCATATTAATTTTGGTATCAACAGAAGCCCCCAATGTTTCATATTTCAAAATTTGAGGAGTATGGAACATTCTTTCTCGGTATGTGGCAATATTAAATGACTTTCCGGGCTTTTAGGAGCATTTTCTCCGTGTTCGCATGTCCTTCCAAATTCGTAGAATCCGCCTTTTTTGAATTTTTACAAGCGCTTCGATCTTCGTGCACTTTTTGTCCTTTTAGCCGCCGGTAGCGTAATAGCTTCTTTTTGTAATCATTTCTTTCTCTGTTTCCCAGGGCAAAGTATTTAAGCTTCATAGGCAATCCCATCGTCTTCTACCTTTTCTAATTTCTGCTTTCGAGTTTTCCATAGTCTTTCTCTCTCTTGTGCATTCATCCTTTTCTTCATTCGTCGTCAACAGATCTCCCTTTTTCCTGTAAGATCTTTTTCCTTCTTCTTCGTTTCTTTTATTCGCCATGGTTTATATTATTGAATCTCTTGAGAAATTTCGTTCTGATTTTTCTATTCCATCTTGGGTAATTCTGGAAAATCTTTCTGAGCCTTTAGATTATTTTCGTCTGGCTGAGGGACATTGGTTCCCCAGCCTCTTTATTGCTGAATGTGGATTTTCTTTTCCACCTAATCCTTGTGCTTAGAGTTCTGTCAGTATTTCGATGTTGTCCCTGCAAACATAGCCCCCAACACATGGAGAATAGTTAATGGGGTGTATAGGTTAAATCAAACTCATGGAACCCGCATAAGAATTGCTGAGATTATGTATTGTTATTGATGGGCTGTTCTAGACAATGTTTTTTATTTAAAAACTAGATTTTTGAATAGGGCCTTAGTAGTCAACCTCCCTGATGAAAATAGGGATTATTTTGAACATGTGGTAGTTATCAAAAATTGGCAACATGCCGCTTTGATTGGAGATGAAGTATATGAAGGTCCCAAATGCCCTCCATATGGCAATGGGATATGTTATTTTCATTTTCTTTTATTTCTGAAATTATGATTTCATTATGTTTGATAAAATGTATGACTGATATTTCACGATGTATTTGTTTACAGTTGACAGTAAGAGAAAAACTCCAAAAGAATCATAAGTAAATATTAAGCATTTGAAACATATCTGGAGTTTGCATCCGAAAGTCGCAGACGAGCACATCAGGTCTGCTTCATACTTGTTGCAGTACAGGAGCTATACATCATCCTTTACTGCTCGTCCTGTGGTCAGCACTAGTGATCCAGTGTCAGTTCCTGAGGACTCTTCTCCAGAATCTCACATTCCTCTAAGTCAGAAAATGGGCAAAAGAAGAGTTCCTGCTCTTTTCGAGGAGACTACCTCTGCTGGGGATGGAAAAAGAAACAAGACTGATGTCCCAAAGGGGACAAAGAAAGTAGATGCTGCCCCTTCTGTTGCTCCTCAGAAGGCTACCGAGAAGCCCCCAGTGGCTCCGAGCAAGAAGGGTGCACCTGTGGAAGTGATCACCATCTCCCCAACCAAAAGCTCTTCTTTGGTAGAAACTGTTGAAGTTCCACCGAGGAGACTGAAGAAATCCTCCTCGGTTAATTTGACTGAAACCATTCCCCAGCTGCAAGTTAGTGGAGCTGGTGTTCCAACTATTATTCCTCCGAGCTCTGCAATGAGCTCGGTAAAGACTTGGACCATTCCTGAAGTCCAAGGAATTGAGGAGAATATGTCTAGGGATGTGGTTACATCCCTGGCTACTCCTCACATTGCCTCAGTAAGTTTCTCTTATTCTAACTTTTCTTTCTTTCCTTCAATACACGTATTTCTTTGCTGACTTATCGTTATCTCCTTTTTTCAGCTGGTGAGTTATTTTAACACCATCGTGAAGAAGGATGAAGCAATCAAGGCTTCTAGCTCCTCGTCCGGAGTGGAGGATTCTTTGCTAGGTTTGACCAAATGTTTGAAGGAATCTCGTCAAAATTATGACGAGGATAAAGCTGAATGGGAGAAGAAGTTGGCTGCAATTGAAGCAGAAAAGGTGCAGCTCGAAAATAAAGTGAAAGATTTGGAGGGAGAGAAAAAGAAGTATGAAGAGAAGCTCAAGAACTTTGGGGAGCTTGAAGCCAAGATGAAAATGGCAGAAGAAGAATTGTCCCTTCTACGAGAAGTGAACCGCCAGAAGGAAGAGGTGGAAGCTAAGTTCAAGGACACCGAGGATCTTCTTTCTGAGAAGCTCTCCTCGGAGAAAATGAAAAGAAAAATGGTGGTGAAAAAATCTTTCCGTACTGGTTGGGACAAAGGATGGGACAGGGGGGTAGCAGCAATGATGACTCAGGTGTAGTATGGGAGTTTGAAATACTTCCGAGATGGTTGGGTGGCTGCCCTGCAAGAATTGAAGGTTAATGAGGATTCAGAGCTATTTCAACAGCATCTCCCTGGTCCTCCCCCAGTTATTGAAGATGAAGAAGAGGAAGAAGCTGCCTCCGAAGAATCTTCAATGGTAGTGGGTGATCCAATCATTACTCAGCCTTCCGACGAGGAGCTTTCATCTCTGCCTGCTCCTCCTGAACAAGTTCCAGCTTTAGCCGACCAACTTATTGTTCCAACCGAGCAACCGAGATCCTCGTCCCAGCCTCCCGAGAAATTCTTAGGATACAAGGAAAAGGTGTGAAGTTGTTCGATATTCTCTTTCTATTTTTCTTCTTTCTCAAGTGTAACCAATGATCTTTGTAACTTCGCACTACGATCTAATAAAATTTGAGTTCTTTTCTTCCATATGATTGTCTCTTTTCTATCTGTACTCTGTCTTGATCTTTTTTTTTTATGATTACTTTTTCTTTCTCTGCTAGTTTTTGGCCAGGATGGATCTGTTATCTGCTAATGATACAAAGCTGATACAGCAATGTCATGAATATTATAAGGCTGGTCACACAGAATTGAGTGCATCATAAGTTGCCGACATCCTTGGTCATGATGCTTCAGAGCAAGCAGTGAAGGCATATCAGTACTTGAAATGTCTTCTTGATCGTGCTGTAGCCAATAATGTGGCTTATTACGAAATGATTGAAGACTTGCAAGATACTCTCGATGAACTTCAGCAGCAGTATAAAGAATCTTCAGCTCTTTTGCACGAAGGTTATGAGAAGAGGTATTAGTAGCTTTCTGCCGAGAAGGGCCACGAAAAGCTCCTTACTGGGTATGATGTCAGGGAGAGAACCCTAAAGGGTGAAGTTGAAGTATGTAGACAGATTGCTGAGCTGCTGGAGCAAGAGAATAACAATTTGCAGAAAGAGCTAGCACAGTATAAGTTTGCAGCTTCATCTTCCACTGCCTTGGTACCGGTCACCGATGAAGGATTCTCATTTTTAGAAGTGGAAAATGCTAAGTTGCGAGAAGAATTAGAGGCTTTGAGAAGAGCTGGGCCTTCTACTGCTATTCGGGGATGAGGAAGAGGTTCTCATGGACGAGGAAGAGTTGCTCAGAATGTTGACGAGGAACAAAGTACTCAACCTGCTCGGGGACGACCAATAGGTCTTCGTCGTACTGTTGAGGAAGCTCGTACTCAATCAGCGTTGGAAAACCAAGCATTCCAATTAATGGCTAAGAACCAAGCTTTGTCTGAACTGTCCAAGAAAGTTAGAGAACTGGAAAAACAGCTCTCTTAAAATAAATCAGCGTTGGAGACTAATGAACTTTTCATCCAGAGTCTTCACGAGAAGCTTGAAAAGTTGACATTTCAATTTAAAAAACAGCCTAGGGAGTTCTGGATGGCTGGATACAACGAAGCGCTATTCCACTTAGATGATCGTATCCAGAATGCCAATAATGAAGGCTACAAGCAAGGCTGGCTGAATGGCTTGGGCGTGCTGATGTTCGAACAAGGACACTACCTGTGGGACTATTATGATCCTGGGGTACTTGACTTGCCTGTGCCACCATATAATTTGGACATGGAATGGATCCCAGCTCGTGCCATTCCTCGGAGCTTAATTGGAAAATACCTCGGTGACTACAATTTTCACTCTCAGATCGAGGTATCTCGTCCCGAGCATCTACTGGACACACCTTCAATAATGAATGTCAGAATGCTTTGAGATCTTAACTTCATTAATTCTCCCCTTTGCCTGAAGATCCTCCTGCTGGCGAGGAGCCTGTTTCAAAAGCAGCAGGGAAAAGACCAGTAGAATAGGAAGTTCTGATGTAATAGTTAGTACACAATTTAATGTAATAAATTTGTGTAATTCATTTTGAATTTAATGAAAAAGTTTCATTTTTGTTCACAAATCTGTATTGCTGTTGTCTTGTACTTGTTAAACACTTTATATTTGTGCTTGCATAATAATATCATGTGGTTCATCGACTAACTTAGTAATAAAAAAAGTTACAAGTATTAGTAATGTTGCTCGATCACTTAATAATAAAGTAATGAGTATAAAAATGTTTAAAATTTTTCCAACCGACCAAGGTTGTTAAATTGTGCTTGTCGACCAACTACAGTTAGTGGGTTTTTCTCCCCGACCAGCTATACTTAATACTATTTGGAATACTTTCTCCTCGTCGACCAACTATAGTTAGTGAGTTTTTATCCCCGACCAACCACACTTAGTTCAGTTTGGAATATTTTGTTCTTCGAGGAGCTTTATGTATTTTCTGTAATAATCTTACCTCCGGACCAACATAAGTTGGCATTTGAGAGCATATCTTGTTTCCTAGCCAAACACGTTGGGATTTTTAGGAATGTTGTTTTGTTCTCGCCCTTTTACCAACCGGAGTTGGTCTGAGTTCGAACTATCATGTTCACTAGCCCTTTTACCAAAATTGGTCTGAGCCAGTGTCAGCCTCCTAACCAAAGGAGTATGGTTTCCTAACCAACCGGAGTTGATATTTTTAGGAATATTGTGTTCTCGCCCTTTTACCAACCGGAGTTGATCTGAGTTCGAACTATCATGTCCACTTTCCCTTTTACCAACCGGAGTTGGTCTGAGCTTGAACTATCGTGTCCTCGCTCTTTTACCAACCGGAGTTGGTCTGAGCTTGAACTATCATAGTTTGTAGTGTGTAACACTAGTATTCCCCGAAAAACTTTCAATAAAAGGAGAGAAGATGGCGAAATATCATCATTTTATTCATATTGATGGAACTTCTTTACATTTTACATCACTGATAATACTTGCGTAGGTGTTCAGCATTCCATGCATTCTTAAATTCTTCTCCTTCTAGAGTTGCTATTCGGTAAGTTCCTGGTCGAACAACTTCTGTAACTCGGTAAGGTCCATGCCAGTTTGCTTCCAACTTATTGTGCTTCTGAATGACCTTCTTTAGCACGTAATCTCCTTCTTTTAAGTCTCATTTCTTCACCCTCTTGTTGTAGAACAGGGTTGTTCATTGCTGGTAAGCAGCATTCCTAATGGCTGCTTCGTCTCTAACCTCCTCGAGCATATCCAAATCTAATCTCCTCATTAAGTCGCTAACTGGGGAATTGAAATTCAGCACTCTATGTGTTGGAAGACCCAACTTGGCAGGTATTACATCCTCACTTCCAAATGCCAGCATATATGGTGATTCTCCAGTTGCTGCTCGGGGAGTTGTTCGGTAAGCCCACAATACTGACTGTAGCTCATTAATCCAATTAGCTTTAGCCTCACTTAGCCTCTTCTTCAAACCATTTAGTAATGTTCTGTTTGTCACTTCAGTCTGTCCATTGCTTTGAGGATGGCCTGGTGCTGAATGAACCTTCAAAATGTTTGACTGACGACAATAGGCGACAAACTCCTCGTTATCAAATTGTGTTCCATGGTCTGTGATGAAGGCATGAGGGAGACCATATCCACAGATGATGTTCTTCCAAACGAATTGGTACACCTTCTCGTATGTCATATCAATCATAGGCTCAGCTTCTACCCACTTAGTAAAATAATCCACTACGACGACGAGGTGCTTGAATCTTCCTCGGGTCGTTGGCAGTGGTCCAACCAAATCAATTCCCCACATGGCAAATGGCCAAGGGGAAGTTATGGGTGTCAACAATGCTTGTGGAGTTCGTCGGATGGAGGAAAAACATTGGCATTTATCACATCTCTTAGCATAGGCTATACAATCAGCCCTCATCATTGGCCAGTAGTATCCATGCGTCATCATCCTTTGTAAAAGTGTCCGACCTGCTACATGGGCTCCACAGGACCCTTCATGGATCTCTTCAATCAATTCTTTCACCTCGAAGGGATGTACGCATCTTTGCAAACCTACCATAATTCCTCGTCTATACAAAACACCATTGGTTAGTACATACCGAGCAGCTTTAAACTTCAATTTTTTGGCAGCGAGCTTATCCTCCGGTAATTCTTCCTCCTCAATATATGCCCTGATGGGGTCCATCCAAGATGGTCCTAAATCAAGGGTAATAATATTCATTGTCAGGTCTTCATCTATGCTCCGACTTTCTAATACTTCAATTGGTATCGTTCTGCGCAGCTCGGTACGAGTAGCTGATGCTAATCCGGCCAGTGCATCTGCTCGTGCATTCTCCATTCTTGGTATTCTGATAAACTGAATGGCATCAAATTTTGTCAACAACTCCATCACCTTTGCGTGATACTTGACCATTAATTCTCCTTTAACTGCATATGTTCCCATCATCTGATTCACAATTAATTGAGAATCACTGAATACCATCACTTGTTGCGCTTCCATAATCTTTGCTAAATTAAGACCTACTATCATGGCCTCATACTCCGCCTCATTATTGGAGGCTTTGAATTGGAATCGCAGGGCGTATTCCATGTCAATCTCGTCTGGGGTGTTCAAAATAATCCCTGATCCACAACTTGTTCCGCAAGATGACCCATCTACATATAATCTCCATGTAGGTAACTCGTCTTCAAATTTCTTATCTGACAGAGTTCCTCGGTGAAATATTTGTTGTTTCCTTTCATCCTCCCCTGGTATTTCTCGCTCTTCGTTGACCATATTTTCTCTCCCTTTTACCAACCGGAGTTGGTCTGAGCTCGAATTTGATGATCCTTCTACATCCACAAGTCCTTTTACCAACCGGAGTTGGTCTGAGCTTGTGTTTGTTGATCCTGTAACATCCACAGGTTGATCAGCGAACATCTTTTGTTCCTCGGGGGTATCAGGATAAGTAAACTCTGCTATAAAATCTGCTACAGGTTGCCCTTTTAATGATGATCTAGGTTCATACACAATATCATATTCACCGAGTTCTATTGCCCAGTACATCAGTCTCCCTGATTTTTCTAGCTTATGAAGGGCTTGTCTCAATGGCATGTCGGTATACACGACGATGGTATGGGTCTGGAAATATGGCCTCATTCTTCTACTTGCCTCAATTAATTCCAATGCTAATTTTTCCAGCTTTGGGTACCTGATCTCTGTACCTCGGAAAGCCTTACTTGTGTAATAAATTGGCTTCTGGACTCCATTCTCCATTCTGATTAATGCCGAGCTGACTGCATTCTCTGATACCGCCAGGTATAAGTATAACTTTTCTCCCATTATTGGCCTAGACAATAGTGGAGGTGCTCCCAAATATTTCTTCAGGTCTTGAAAGGCTTTTTCACATTCATCATTCCACTCGAAAGTTTTTCGAAGTGTTTTGAAGAATGGGAGGCATCTATCAGTTGCTCGGGATATAAATCTATTGAGCGCTGCAACTCGTCCTGTAAGACTCTGCACCTCTTTCTTCGTCGTTGGAGATCGCAACCCTAAAAGAGCTTTGATCTTTTCTGGATTCGCCTCAATGCCTCGCTGGTTGACGATGTACCCGAGGAACATTCCTTCTCATACTCCAAATGTGCACTTCGTCGGGTTGAGCTTCATTTGGTATTTATCCAGTTGATCAAAGGTTTGACCTAAGTCAACTAGATGATCAGCAGCTTTCTTGCTCTTTGTCAGCATATCATCGACATAGACTTCCATATTGCAACTGATTTGTTCGGCAAAAACCTTGTTCATCAGCCGCTGGTATGTCGCTCCTGTATTTTTCAAATCAAAAGACATAACATTATAACAATAAGTTCCCCTAGGGGTAATGAAAGAAGTACTTTCCCTGTCTTCAGGTTTCATTTTGATCTGGTTGTAGCCAGAGTAAGCATCCATGAAGCTGAGCAGCTCGTGTCCCGAGGTAGCATCCACTAGTTGATCAATTCTGGGCAATGGAAAGTGATCCTTTGGGCATGCCTTGTTGAGATCGGTGAAATCAACACACATTCTCCATTTATTATTTTTCTTCTTTACCATCACCACATTTGCTAACCAGTCTGGATATTTGACATCTTCAATGAATTGGGCTTTCTGGAGCTTCTCGACCTCCTCTTGTATAGCTTGATTCTTCTCGAGACTAAATACTCTTCTTCTCTGCTTTACAGGCTTGATCTCCTTATTCACATTGAGCTCATGACATAAGAAGTTTGGGTCTATTCCTAGCATATCTTCATGACTCCATGCAAAAGTTTTCTTTCTGTTCCTCAAGAAAGTTATCAACTCCTTTTTTATTGAAGCATCCAACGTCGAACTTATCTGGGTTATTCGTTCAGGGTGCTCGTCGTCCAGAATAACATTTTCTGTAGATTCCACCACCTGTCCTTTTACAAGTTGGGATTCATCTCTGGGATCCAGTGTTTCAATATCTGTACTTTCATCCACATGGTAGGTAGTAGTTTTTTTCCTTAACTCTTCAAGCTCCTCTTGCTCGGCAGATGAATAATAGAATTCCCGAGCTACTTTTTGATCACCTTTCACAACTCCTACTCAAAAATTTGTGTACTTTCATCCACATGGTAGGTAGTAGTCTTTTTCCTTAACTCTTCAAGCTCCTCTTGCTCGGCAGATGAATAATAGCATTCCCGAGCTACTTTTTGATCACCTTTCACAACTCCTACTCCAAAATTTGTTGGGAATTTTAAGCACTGATGTACTGTAGATGGAACTGCTTCGAACTTCTTCAATCCAACTCTTCCCATGATGATGTTGTAAGCTGATTGCACATTCTTATCCATCACAAAGAAGCGTATTCTTTCTGTTCGAAAAGCAAGCCAAGTTCCAATGAATATATCCAACCTGATCGTCCCAAGTGGAAAAACTTTCTCGCGAGCAAAACCCAGGAGAGGTCTGTGATAAGGCTCCAATTGGGATAATTTTAAATTTAAACTATCAAAGAATGAGTAGAACATGATGTCTGCCGAACTACCATTATCTACCAGAACCCTTGAAATCTGTACTTCTTCCATCCTTATTTTGATCACCAAAGGGTCGTCGTGAGGGTAAAGAACACCTGCAAGGTCGTTTTTTGAAAAACCAATGACTAGCTTCTCCTTGTTTATCTTCCTCGGGCGATCCTCCTCAACCAAATTTATCCGTTGAATGTATGAGCAAGCCTGAGCCTCACCGAGGTAAGCTTTTCTTTCTGCAGTAAGATCTCCTCCTCCTGCATCTCCGCCTGTAATAACATTACAATCAAATGTTCCAAAACGTATTGAAAATACCTCGCGTTCTGGTTGCCTTGGCCTTTTGGGAAGATCGGGGTCATCCTCTGTATCATCTTCATGATCTCTTTTCCTATTTTCTTCTGCCCGACGAGGAGATCTAGATCTCTCTCTTGCTCGGTCTTCCTTTCCTCTTTCATTTCTACGATCAACATACTTTGACAACTTTCCTCGTCTAATGAGCGTTTCAATCTCGTTCTGGAGGGCTATGCAATTTTTAGTCATATGACCGTGATCCTTATGAAACTCGCAATATTTATCTCTATTTCTTTTGTCGGGGTCCGACCTTAGTTTCTTTGGCCACCTTACTTCCTCGTTATTCTTGATTTCTTCCAAGACATGATTAATACCCATTTTCAAAGGAGTATAATTGTCGAATTTCTTCAGGACTTCCCATGACGACTTATTATTCTTGGAATGCCTGTCACTACCATTGCCCTTATTCTCTTTCTTCTTAGATTTGTCGACTTCCACCTTGGTTTCTTTATCCATTTTCTTCTTTGCAGCCATAGCCTCCTCGACATTCATGATTTTGGCCGCTTTTGCCATCAACTCTGACATAGTTGTAGGTGGATCTTTGGCCAAAGTGTAATACAACCTGTTAGGCAACAACCCACTCATCAAGGCAGTGATTGCTGTCTTTTCTTCATAATCTATGACTTCCAGCTTCTCGTTATTGAAACGAGTTATATAATCTCTAGTACTCTCACCAGATTTTTGTCTAACACTTAACAAGTGTGCTACTCGTTTTACTGGCTTCGCTCCAAAACAGAAATTACCGATGAACAACTCGGCTAATTGAAAGAAAGTTGAAATCTTACCCCGAGGAAGATTGTTGTACCATATCGGGGCAGATCCAATAAGAGTTCCTGAGAATGCTCTGCATCTCATCTCGTCGGGGACAGCATAGATGTCCAAAAACTTTACACGACTCAGAATGTGTATCTAAAGTGTGTGCTCTCTAGGCTCAAGTGCAAGCCTATCGTTCGAGTAATAATCCGACAAGTCGGGTATCGATCCTCAGGGAAAAAGGACAACGGAGTTGTGACGACGGGATAAGATTGAGGAATCCTAGCGATGACTCTAAGAAGAAAAGAAAAAGATTGATTTGGCTTTTTGGGATTGGTTAAACTAAATGCAATTATGGAATTATGATGAAATATGCAACTAACTAAATGATCTAGATTATGAATGAAGGATTAAATTGAAATTTTTAACTAAATGATGAGAAAACAGGATGGGAATACAATCCCCCAACCCTAGTGTAATGCAGTGACAACGTCAATCATAAATTTATCCGATTAATTCAAACTCGGAATTTAGTACTCCCAAGCATTATGTATACGAGGTTCAAGCCCGCGTCATACCTAATCTGAGGATGAGTAAATCGGTATCGCGATAATTACACTCAAATTGTACTCTAAATCATCACGAGTACCCCGGGGCAAACGAGATATAAAGATCCACAATTATTATGAAATTATGCGATACGATCAAAATTAATCATTAAATTCATCGGATTGACGTTATACACATGCACTAACACATCAGGTTGGGTTCATGCATCCCAACCTTTAAAACCTAGCCGGACATGTTAAATGGACTAATGCATGAAATAATAACGTTGCATGTGTATGAATTCATGATAAAACTAAATCTAAACATGTAAATACGTATTATGAATGCGAAAACAAGTTGAATCAATTAGGAAAACTAAGCATGCAAGAACAATAATAAGGAACAAGAATTTTGAATTAAAACTTGCAAAAACAAACCCGAAACAATGAATTCTTGAAGTAATTTGTTCCCTTGATGTTCCTAGATGTTCCTCCCCTTTATTTCTACCAAAAACTCTCTAAAAGTAACCCTAAAAGTTGCTCCTAGGTTAATGCCTACGTTCCCCACAAGTTTGGAGTCTTTTTAAACCTAATAGGAGACTTGGAGATAAATCAGAATAAAATACAAAATTCGCGTGTCAGGTACAGCGAACCGGTTCGGAGGTACAGCGAACCGGTTCGCCCCCCCGAACCGGTTCGGGGTGGGGTTCGCATGTACCAGCCTGGACTTGCTCTCTACACTTAGATTTTTTTCTGGATTTTTCTTCTTTTCTTGGATTTTTCTTCAACTTCAACTGAGCATAACTTTTCAACCGTAGCTCGGATTTGGGTGCCGTTTCTTCCAGTGTTCTCGTTGTTCCGAGCTCTTCAACTTCCCAGTTGACTTCTTCTTCCGGATCAGGCTGCAAAATTACCGACATGCCCTTGAACTTGCCTTCTTAGCTTTTCTTGCACATTCTTGTTTCCTCCTTTGCACTGCTTGCATAATTAACCTGTAAAACCAATAGGAGAAGCACGAAACACGCAATACTCGCCAAGAAGGTTAGAAGCATAAAAGTGAATCAAATCCATATATGTTACATCATTCGGGTTCACAAAAGTACTCAAATTAGGGGGATAAATATACAATATTTATGCCCAATCAAACCCCCCTAACTTAGAACTTTGCGCGTCCCGAGCAATGTAAAAGAATGAAAGTAAGAGTTAAGGACACTTCAAAAACTTTATTGGGATAGAATACCACTTTCGCGGACAAGCGATTGCATTTAGCATATGTAACAAGCCTTTAAACCTCTAGGTTACCCTAGTAGGACGAGTTGTGTCTCGTGAGGGTTTGCAGTTAATATACCCACAAAATTCGACTCAAAGAAAATTCAAAATATGCAAAAATTGTACAATTCAAACTTTTCCATAAAATAGTCATCATCAAGTCATATTTACAAGTCTCAAACCGTAGTGTGTGTGTGCGAAGCCGGAAATATAACCGCCAATTTCCATCGATTGATCATTACGTTACTTATCCGAAAATTCGTTTTGATTTCAATTTCTCATGGAATACTCTCTCAAACGAACCTCTCGGATTATGGCTATTCTCTCGGCATGCGTGATATAAAGAGTAAATGTAATTGAAGCAAATTGACGCATGCAATTCGAAAGACGGAAATTTTATGGCGAAAGGATCTCTTCAACGGATTACGATTTTAAAAATGGGAACATTGCCTCTATTTTGCGCATATTTCATCTCTTATATTATCTTTTGGTGTCTTAGCTCTCCACACGGTAATCAATCTTCGCAATTTGGACTCGGTTAGGACTTTTTCGGGTTGAAGGTTGCATTGGGTAAAGTGGAGGAGGTATGGAAGGTTGGAATTGGAAAAGTCATTCGTGATGTCCATTTGTGCATTTTCAGGGCGATTGCTCATTTTTTTTTCTTCTTTTTCTATTTTTTTTTCTTTTCTTTTTTTCTTTGTTGCTATTCTTGTTGAGCATTCTTCTATTTTTTTTCTTGCCCCCTTTTTGTTGCACTTTTCGGACTTTATTTGATAAATGTTCGATTTTCACAATTCCGGGCTTTTTTTGGGTTTTTCTGGTTGTCAAACGAAAGGGAAAATTATTCGGCTCAATTTGGGTTACAAAAGGTAATTTTTCGCTACTTTTTCTGGCCAATATTTTTGGGGTGACAAACGAGGGCCTACTTCATTGTCCAAAATACCAATTGCGTTACCATATGCGTTTCGAGGTGAATTTAAGTTTAGAGACTAATTTGGCACGATTTTCAAGGCAACATTGCACACATTTTTCAAAACCGATCAAATGAAAAAAAATTTGAGATCCTTGACAACTTATTAAGCGCTAAAAAGAACTTTGAGTTAACAATTAACTCGGATTGATTTAAAATCTCGCAAAACGTGATAGGCTCGAATCTCACCGGGTTTGTTAATCTCCACATTTATTCGTTAAGTCGTCAATTTTCGCACAATTTCCATCTTTGGTCAATTTCGGCTTTGTGTATGTTGAATGTTTACAATTTGAGACTTTAAACCGACTTTTAATGATATTTTTGAAAAATTTGAATTCCAATTTTTATTTATTTTGAACAAAAATATTTTTGGCTTTTTCAAAATTTTATGATTTTTTTGAAAATTTTTGGGCATTTTTGAAAATTTGTGAAGTTTTAGAAATACGCACTTGTGACCCCCCCTAACTTAGACTTTTGCATTGTCCTCAAGCAAAAAGGACGAAAATCTAACTCAAGGCGAATGAAAAGTGCGGAAAAATAAAACAAACAAATATGAAAAATGCAACAAGACACTATATGACACTCATGCATGACTCAAACATACGACAACAATCACCCCATACGCGTCGGGGGTGCGACGACCTCTCATCTCTCCACAAACTCACCCGATCCCACTTACGGGGTTCGATGCTCTCCTTGTCACTCCCGTCCTAGGATTATATTCCAACAATCGGAACAAGTTGGGACCTCGCCCATAGATAAAGGATAGACCGGGAGACTCGTCGTGACTAATGGGAAAGGGATCCTCGTGATGCTGACTCAAAGCATGATCAACGTGCACTGACTCGGAGGGGACACCTAGGTTTCTTTCAATTTTTAAGATGCATGGGTCGGGATCTAAGTCGGATGAACCACAACTTTTCTCCTCACTTGCCTTTGGGACCTCTAGTGGTATGGGTGGATTGTCACGACGAAGGAATTCATCAATTTTTGCTTTTAATTCACTGTCGTCTAAGTGACTACATGAATCCAATAGGGATTGGCCTTCAATTGTAATACTTTCATCCACCTTCCCGAATTCTCTTTCAAAATCTTCCATGCTCATGTCGCCTAGTTCTCCCTCTCTAGTAGTGCCTACATCCTCTCTTACTTGCTCGATCTCCAACTCCACTAGTTTTCTCTCTTCTACCCCCTCTCTCTCTCTTTCAATTGCGGTCACAACACACCTCTCCCCCTCTTTGCTCTCATCGTCACATCTACCACTATTACCTGATGAAATAGGGCACACCCCTAACGGCTCTCTCTTGTGGGACCTCTCATTCTCATGGCTCGACACTAAACAGGACCCCGAAGCATCTCCACAATCATTTTCCTCAAAGTACTCCCCTACAACCTCATCTATGAAGCTCACCGTGTGAAGGTCGTCTTCTTCTTCCGTATGTTGGGTGACATGGAAGATGTTGGTCTCTAAAGTCATGTTCCCAAAGGTGAGTTGCATTCGCCCATTTCGAGTATTGATGATTGCGTTAGCTGTCGCTAAGAAAGGGCGCCCAAGGATGATGGGAACATGGTTACTCCAGTTAAATGAGGGCTCTGTGTCCCAAATGACAAAGTATACCGGGAAGTAGAAAGTGTCAACTTGGACGATCACGTCCTCGACTATGCCTCTTGGGATCTTCACGGTTCGATCCGCTAATTGGAGAGTGACCTTTGTGGGCTTGAGGTCGCCTAAGTCAAGTTGCCTATAAATGGAGTAAGGGAGGATATTGACACTTGCTCCCAAGTCAAGTAAGGCTTTTTCGATTTTGTTTTCTCCAATGATGCAGGAAATGGTGGGTGCACCGGGATCTTTGAATTTAGGCGGGAGATCATTTAGTAGAATGGAACTCACATTCTGTGCTAGAAAGACATTTTTCTTTACCTTCATCTTTCTCTTTACCGTCAACAAGTCTTTAATGACTTTTCCATAAGCTGGAATTTGTTTAATGGCATCGAGGAAAGGTAAATTCAGCTTAACTTGTTTTAGCACGTCTAGCACGTCATCACGTGGATTTCCTTTATGAGGAGGAATTAGCCTTTGAGGAAACAGTGCCGCGGAGGGTGGTTTCACTACTACCTCGGGCTCACTAGCGTCTTCTTTGTCACTCTCGTTCAAGGGGACATCTTCGACCTCTTTCTTGCCGGGCGAAATCTCCTTGTCTTTAAGTACGTCTCGTGGGAGAGGTGACAAGTCAACTACTCTCCCACTACGTAGAGTGGTAATTGCGCTACATTGCTCTTGATGTTCAGTGGAGGTGGAGCTAACACTAGTTTGACCTTGGGGAGGTCGTTGCCCTTGGGCAGGAAATTTACCTCTCTCTTGAACACTCAATGAGGTTTGTATTTTTGACAGAGTCGCATTTATGTCGCCAATCTGACGATCATATTTGGCATTGTTTGCAGTCTGACTTGCAATGGATTGATTCATGGTATCCTCGAGGGTTCTCCGCTGTGGAGGGATATAATTTCCATGGGGCGACGGTGCTTGCACATGTCCTTGCATGTGTGGATCTTGTTGAAATTGGTGTGGTGGAGGAGGGGCAACATGCGAAGGAGGGTTCATTGCGGCATGTTGTTGCCCGTAGCTAAAACCGGGATGATTTTTCCACGAAGGGTTGTATGAATTCCCGTGCGGGGCATCGAAATTACCCTTATAGCCTCCTATACCACTAACTTGCTCTTGCAACATTACTTTGTAGGTGGGTATCATCGGACATTCCTCAGTTGAATGTCCCGCCTCACAAATCGCACACACCTTCACGACAGGGTTTTGGATAGATCCAACTACCTCACATAAGTCTCGTAATCCTTTCTCAATGGTGTCCAATCGACTGTCCGTCATAGAATTCTTATCTACGTGGAATAGGCCGGACGCCGATGGAGCAGTGGTGGGTTGTCGATTTCGATTTTGAGCGTTCGGGTCAGAGGTATCCCAGGATTGGGTAGTCTCGGCGACATACCTCATGTGAAGATCAGCATCGTGGGCATCTAGATCGACAAACGGGCCACTTCCCATAGTTTCAACAAGTTGTTTGGAGTTAAGATTTAACCCATTATAGATAAAAGAGATGATTTGCGATGGATCAAATCCATGATGGGGACATGAAGCCACTAACTCGTTGAAACGTTCATAACATCGATGGAATGTCTCATTTTCAAGTTGTCTAAACGCTTGAATTTGATCCTTGATAGAGATTATTCGATGTGTTGGGAAGAATTTCTTGAGAAATTTAGACTGTAGCTCATTCCAGGATGGAATCGAGCTTGGAGGTAAAGACCATAGACAAGCTTTGGCTTTATCTTTAAGCGAGAAGGGGAAGAGTTTGAGGCGGATTACCTCTTGTGTGCAGGTTTGATCATTGAGAGTATCACACACGTCCTCAAATTCCCTTATGTGGAGGTATGGCTTTTCAGAATCCATACCGTGGTAATGTGGTAGCGTCTGGATCATCCCATTCTTGAAACGGAACTGCCCGGCATTATACGGGAGTATAATGCATCCCGGAGTGACAGTGCGCTCGGGATATAAGAATTCTCTCAACGGGCGGTACGGAGGCTCTTCCTCACCGGTAGATGCATTACTATGTTGCGACATCTCTCTCTCTCACTTGATGACTCGGCGATCTCACTGGGTGTGCTCTAAGTGTGTCATACGAAGGAGAAGGGAGTGTTGCTAGAGATTGAGTGCGACGGTGTGGGAGGTGGGATCCAGAACTGTGGGGCGTTCGGAGTGTGGGGACTGTCAGGATTATACTCAAGAAGTGGATTTTCGTGAATGCTGGTTGGAGTATTATGGGGTGTGGGAGTGGTTTCAGAATTTTGCATTAAGCTCAGGAGAGATGACAATTGTGAATCTTTTTGGATTTTTATTATTTTTTTGATTATTTTTTTTTTTTTTGAATTTTTGGTGAAAGCTTTGGATTAACTCGATCTAATCCTAAGTCTACCTAATTCCCCGGCAACGGCGCCAAAAACTTGACACGACTCAGAATGTGTATCTAAAGTGTGTGCTCTCTAGGCTCAAGTGCAAGCCTATCGTTCAAGTAATAATCCGACAAGTCGGGTATCGATCCTCAGGGAAAAAGGACAACGGAGTTGTGACGACGGGATAAGATTGAGGAATCCTAGCGATGACTCTAAGAAGAACAGAAAAAGATTGATTTGGATTTTTGGGATTGGTTAAACTAAATGCAATTATGGAATTATGATGAAATATGCAACTAACTAAATGATCTAGATTAAGAATGAAGGATTAAATTGAAATTTTTAACTAAATGATGAGAAAATAGGATGGGAATACAATCCCCCAACCCTAGTGTAATGCAGTGACAACGTCAATCATAAATTTATCCGATTAATTCAAACCCGGAATTTAGTACTCCCAAGCATTATGTATACGAGGTTCAAGCCCGCGTCATACCTAATCTGAGGATGAGTAAATCGGTATCGCGGTAATTACACTCAAATTGTACTCTAAATCATCACGAGTACCCCGGGGCAAACGAGATATAAAGATCCACAATTATTATGAAATTATGCGATACGATCAAAATTAATCATTAAATTCATCGGATTGACGTTATACACATGCACTAACACATCAGGTTGGGTTCATGCATCCCAACCTTTAAAACCTAGCCGGACATGTTAAATGGACTAATGCATGAAATAATAACGTTGCATGTGTATGAATTCATGATAAAACTAAATCTAAACATGTAAATACGTATTATGAATGCGAAAACAAGTTGAATCAATTAGGAAAACTAAGCATGCAAGAACAATAATAAGGAACAAGAATTTTGAATTAAAACTTGCAAAAACAAACCCGAAACAACGAATTCTTGAAGTAATTTGTTCCCTTGATGTTCCTAGATGTTCCTCCCCTTTATTTCTACCAAAAACTCTCTAAAAGTAACCCTAAAAGCTGCTCCTAGGTTAATGCCTACGTTCCCCACAAGTTTGGAGTCTTTTTAAACCTAATAGGAGACTTGGAGATAAATCAGAATAAAATACAAAATTCGCGTGTCAGGTACAGCGAACCGGTTCGGAGGTACAGCGAACCGGTTCGCCCCCCCGAACCGGTTCGGGGTGGGGTTCGCATGTACCAGCCTGGACTTGCTCTCTACACTTAGATTTTTTTCTGGATTTTTCTTCTTTTCTTGAATTTTTCTTCAACTTCAACTGAGCATAACTTTTCAACCGTAGCTCGGATTTGGGTACCGTTTCTTCCAGTGTTCTCGTTGTTCCAAGCTCTTCAACTTCCCAGTTGACTTCTTCTTCCGGATCGGGCTGCAAAATTACCGACATGCCCTTGAACTTGCCTTCTTAGCTTTTCTTGCACATTCTTGTTTCCTCTTTTGCACTGCTTGCATAATTAACCTGTAAAACCAATAGGAGAAGCACGAAACACGCAATACTCGCCAAGAAGGTTAGAAGCATAAAAGTGAATCAAATCCATATATGTTACATCATTCGGGTTCACAAAAGTACTGAAATTAGGGGGATAAATATACAATATTTATGCCCAATCAGCAGCAACTTGATATTGCTCTATGTGAAGAACAGGATATGTCTTTCCATCGTATTTGGGGGTCACCACATGGGCTTTAAACTTTGACGGGGTAGGAAAATCCACAATGGCCTGGACAAAAGGTGTCCCTTGAACAAAAGTTCGTTGTAGGGGATTCTTCGCCTTAGCCATTTCTCCCAATCTATCCTCCAACCGCTGAATGGAACCTTTCCAAGCATCATTTCCTTCCTCGGGCTTATTAGTTTGAGCAATTGATTGTTCTGAAATGGCCTCCTGAGATCTATCTTGACGAGCAACTGGTCGTGATTGTGTTGATCCCTCTCTTAGATCTGATGGTTGTCGCAAACTCCTTGATATGGGCTTATGTGGACTCCTATTCCTCCTAGGGCCTAATCGGCTGAAAGGAGATACCCTGCTCAATCTTTCTAAGGCACTGGGTCTCTCTAGAGAAAGAGTAATACGTTGCTCAGTATCTATAGCCCGTATTAACGAAGTTCACCCAGGTTGATAAGAGAAATCATCAGATTCCTCATTACGTTATGACTCAGTATGCCTGGAGCGTGAAGAAAGTAAATAAGTTTGTCTTTGACCACTTCTCTGTCCTGAATGTGCAGGTGCACCGCCATGAAGGGTTTGTATGATTTGTCGCATTATTTCTTGCATGGAGGTTTGTCCTTGGGCCAGATTCGTCATAATTCCGGCCAAATCTGGAGGTGCAGAGGGATTTGGAGGATTCCCAATGTTCCCAGCGTTTTGATTGCTGGATTCAGGATTATCTGCCATTGATGATGAATGATTTTTGATGAAAAACGATAACAACAGTCGTTCCCCACAGACGACGCCAATGTGTTGATGTAAAAAATTAGATTGCTTCTAATTATTTAATCACAGATAAATATAAATGTGACAAAGAATTTTAAAGTGGTTCAGCCTTATAAGAATGGCCTACGTCCACTGTTTCTGTTATTTCCAAGTGTTTTGGAGTTCTCGATATGTAATTCTATCAAGAGAATCCGGTCCCCCTGAATGAGGATGATACAATGTATTTATAGCCCTTAGGTTGTACATGTGAAAGGGTAAACAATTAATGCCCTTTAAGAGTATACGTCTGTATGATAAGCATTCAATGAATAGTTGAACTGTTAATCAATGCTGTGGCCGAGATGAAGCTCGGACCGCCTTAGTTGTTCGTCGTTCAGGAGTTCCTCGGAGCGTTGGAGTTCCTCGGAGTGTTGGAGTTCCTCGGAGTATTGGAGTTCATCGGGGTGCACTTGCTGCTCAGAGTAAGTGTGACTTGGTCGGGGAAATAAACTTCCTCGTTGCTATTGTGCCACGTAGATCAGCACGTGTCTTCTTATTATTCGTCTATATCAGCATATTAATTTTGGTATCAACACCTAATCTTGATTTCTACCCAGAATATTATTTAATCCAAAATTGTCCTTTAGATGCATGCAAATTAAATTCTTAATCATATTCTACTAACATGGATAATTTATTTAACTTAATTTAATCAATAACAATACTTGCCTGATGTATGAATGTATGATCCATTGGTGACGAAAGGTATGGTTACAATCCTCTCATTTCGATCCACGTGATGGTGGTGATATTGGCAAAAACTAGTGTTTTTGGCCATTGAAACTCGTAGGAACACCTCTCATCTTCCTCCAACGACTCCTCTATAGAATGCTAACTTCTAACCCTAGGAGATTAAGCTTCTAAGCTGATAGAGACCTCTAAATTTCGTGGGTTTAATTACCTAAAAAATAGAAATGTCTAAAATACCCTCCCGGGATGCCAGTTTGGCTGAAAACTTCCTCGGGGCCCAAACTAAACTTCTCGGTAGACTTTTATGACTATCTCGACCCTTCTGTACACATTAGCGCACTCGAAATGACCATATGGGTTACTTATAAATAAATTACATTTTATTTCATTAAATTACATCCCGACACGACAGACATGCACGTCCCAAATTAAGTCCCATAACTGTCGTATTATTCTCTTACGATAATTAAATCATAATTACATATTACTTTACTCATTAAGTAATATTCAACATAATTTGCATCAATAACTACTAACTGTCATTGTGCTAGTAATTAGTTAATTTAATCCAAATTAATTATAAATAATTCCCAATTATTTTAAGTCGATTAATCTCACAATTAAAAATCCTTAAAAATACAGGGTATTACAATATACTTCTAAGATTGCATCGCAACCGTTACAATGGGATGTCAACTCCCTATTTAAGATTTTGAATTATTTTATTAGTGCTACAATAGAAATCTCGATCTCCTAGTGATCCACTCGAAGTCGACTCACCAGAATTCCTACTAACCTCTATTGAACAACATGTCTTTAATATATTTAAAAAATATATGAGTCCTTCTCATAAGCATGATTCTTATTTCAAAATGAGTTGACATATGTTTACTCAAAAGTAAATGTCATACATGATTTTAAGAATAAAACAATAATCTCCAATTTAGACATAAATCCATGTATCCAACTCTCAACCCATTTACACGACAGTTTGATTCTTATAAGTTGCGAGGAAAACTTTCCAATATAGTCAATTTTTATATAATTGGCATCATTCCGGTAAAAAATATTTGAGTCATAGGATAAACTTTGAGTTGATGATGATGAAGACGTATCGGTCAAGCTGTAAAGACTATATATGTTGTGGCATGTTTATTGTGTCATGTTTTTTTCACATATGCCGAGGATCTCACAATTATGAATGCATATAGTTTATGAGTCCTTAGAATTTTTACTAAGGATGTTTGTTTTATTTACAAACGTTTGAAAATTAATTTTTAAAAAATATTGTTACTAAGTTTATCTGAAGGCGGAATTTTAAGTTTCATTGATCTCATTCAAACGAGATTTCAGTCTCATTCGAATGACTGTCTAACTCGTTCAAAGCATTGATCAAACGAGGTTCGAACGGGAGCGTGTTGCATTAAGTTATTGTGTAGATACTATTCAGTGTTGTTTTGGTTGGTTATTTTGTTTCCTCTCTTTTGTTTGGTTTCTCGACGGATTCCCATGATAATAAAGTTATTTATAATCGAGATGAGATTAAAAAGCTTCTTGCCCATATTGAAAAGTTAAATTTTGTGAATTTGAAGTTTGTAAAAAGAATTGAAATTCTTGAAAAATGAAATAATTATTTTAAATCATTTGTGGAACATTTGTAAACAGTTTAAAATCTAAAATATTTTTATCGTGAGAATCTTATGGACATGGATTGTGATTTTAAATGTTTAGATTTGTCCAAAGAGGAGAGTGATGATAGAGTCCGAATTTCCGAGAAAGAATTATCATACTCTAAATTATTTAGGATTTGTTTACATGCCGATGAGGAAAATCATTTTTTGATTACTGATTTTAAGGCACGAGAGAAGACTTTTAGGAATATGTTTTCTCACACTGATGGGGGAGTGAGATAACCTTCTAAGAATGATTGAAAATATGAAGAAGTAGTCCCTGAAGTGCGAATAGTCAAATCCTTTGCTTGAGTCTAATGTTTTGAAGTTAAAAAATGATTTAAAAGACTCAAGTAGTGATTGTAGTGGATTATATGTTTTCAATGCTTCCGTTGCCAAAGACAAGATCATTGTTTGTTTTAGAGGGTCAACCGAATCCAAGGACATTAGAAAAGTTCAAATGTTAGGTCGCATTCCCCGAGTTTACACATGTTTGCGTTGTAGTAGGAAAGGTCACCTTAGGTCGTTTTGTTATGATCTTGGAAGAGGTCCTAGGAAGTTGAAACTCTAGTTTTTCTTCGTGATATATGTTTACTAGTGTTATGAGATGTGTACTTCTTGTATTACATTTTTCTTTTATTGAGTTATACTGAAAAAAATACAAAAATATTTTGTTTTGCTAAATTTTTAAAAAATTCAAAAAGATTTTCAATTTTTTTGTAGTTTAGTTTTACACATTTTGTGTGGCATATTGATGTTTTTGAATCCAATTCACTCCGTACTTTCCATGTGGATAGGACATTTGGTTATGATTATATATACTTATATTATTCTTAACTATTTTTATGAAGTTGATTCTAACTTGATTAGCTTTTTGGATTCTACTTTGCATATGCCTCCGCACACACATGGACGAGCTTATTGGATTTTAACTTCACATGTATATTTGAGCTTTATGATATGTTCTCTCATCAATCTTGTCATCTACATCTTTTTTTAATATGGGGGATTTGTGCATGTAAGAAACGTTGCCCATGAGCATTTATTTGATTAGTTTTTTAGTGTGCACGAGAAAGGGCTACGAAAGGAGCAAATCTCCTTCGTAGAATTATTAATATTCTAGGCTTCTGTGCATTGTGCTTATTTTTTCATTAAGTTCACTTTATATTGTCATTTTAGGCTCAATCTCAATTTGATAAAGTTTTGCATCCAATTAGAACTTCTTGAACATATCTGAGTGTTTGGTTCATAATTCACTTATTTTTAGTTCACACCCCTTCATTCCATTCCAAATGTTGAGACACAACGATATTGTGATAGTATGTAAAGCTTATGTGTTTTGTGTCATGTTTTGGGGTCGTTTATATCTATATATGTGTTGGATTTTCATTGATATATTCGACATATATTATATATGATATTGTGTTTTGAGTCTTTGCAGTTTAGATTTAGTCTATATTTATCACATGCTTGATCTTTTGGATTACTTGTGCTTGAATTGTCATGTTGCATGTTTGATACACTTTACACCATTGCATGATTTGTTCCCATATCCCTTGATTATTATTGGTATCTCATGATCACATATTAGGGGGAGATTTGATTTTGAGGGAGTAATTATTTATGCTATCTTATTTTATCTACTCCTGAAAAAAGGGGGAGAAATGGCATCTTTCTTTTGCATGATTAGGACATCTTTATCTTAGGGGAAGACATCTTACCTAGGTTGAGATTGTTTAGACATTGTTAGATGCTTATTCATTTGTGGATTTATACTTCTTAATTTCTCTTTGCATTTAAGGTGTGTTTAAGTGTGCAGGAATATTGGATGCGACAAAGTTTTTCAGGCAAAGCAAAGTTACTCATACTTGTGTGTCTCTCGAGCATCTGTAATTTTTCCCTTTGGGATCGGGGAATGAGTCTTTTTAGAGAAATTTACATCCCATAGGATTTTTGTTTGGTTTTGTTAAGGAATATCCAAAGGGGGAGATTTGTAGGGATAAATTTCCAACATAGTCCATTTGTATGTAATTGGCATTATTCTGGTCAAAACGCTTGAGTCATAGGATAAACTTTGAGTTTATGATCCCATAAGCCTATGACGTCGTTTGATGAAGATGTAGAAGCCAAGCTTCAAAGACTGGATATTTCGTGCCGTGTTTACCATTCCATATTTTTCTTCACATATGCCTAGGATCTCTCAAGTATGAATGGATAAAGTTTATGAGTCCTTGGAATTTTTATTAAGGGTGTTTGTTTTATTTAAAAACGCTTGGAACTTACTTTTTTTGAAAAAATATTTTTTCTGAGTTTATCTGGAGGTGGAGTTTTAAGTTTCTCTGACCTCGTTGAAATGAGATTTTAGTCTCGTTCGAACGACTTTGTCACTCGTTTGAAGCATTGATCAAAGAACGTTCGAACGAGGGCATACTGTACTAGTTTTTTAGAGGTCGCTAGAAGCGAGATTAACTTTGTTCAAGCGAGATCATGATATCGATAGAACGACAGTTCATTCTTGATCAAATGATCATATGCCACCTTAAAAATTGTATTTTCCTATTTAAGGCATTTAAGACTGAGATTTTATAAGAATTCTTTTGCAAAAATGATTCCGCTTCTGTTTAGAGTTCCAACTCCAAAATGTTTCACCCTTTTGTTTACAAGATCCAAGATTCACAATACATATACTTTGAGATCTTGTTTAGGCATATAGTTTATTTCTACCATCATTATAATAACCTATTTTCCTTCGGTGGAATCCATACGTGCTAATTTCAGTTAAAAAGCAGGGGATTTTTTGTTTTGAATCATATATAGTTAATGAGCTGCATTGGTGGATACTAAGGTGCACGGGGACTCACGTGTTGTGGATTTGGCATAGGTGTACTCATGCGATGCACTGCGGAGGAGTGGTTGAAGATAGAAAATCATCAAGGATAGTGGGGGATCGACTCGTTGTGTAACTCTACTATTTATGCTTTGTAAAACCAAATCATAGGGATTGTCTAGCTGGGTCGTCTGAGGTTTTTACCCTTAGTGATTTCCTCATACATCGGTGTCTTGTGGTTTGATTTAATTTATTTTATATGTTATAACATTGATGTATGTTTAGGATAAAAAGATAAAATTTGATAAATCAGTTTTCACAAGAATGGTCTAATTGGGAGAATTTAGTTAAAAAGTTCAATCTTTAAAATTGGGAAAAGTGAAATTAATTGGACTTATGTTTATTCACACCCATCGCTATTGCTTTTACATAAGTAGGAGATTAACCGAATGTTATCCGATACAACCTTGGTCATCACCCACATCGTTTGAACTCTCCAAATAAGTGAAACCTGAACTCAATGTGCTTACCCCTTTTATGGGTTAAAGGTTTTCTCTAACTTACAAGGATAACGCTATGAACCCTAAAAGTATAATACACCATTGGACTTGAAGTAACTTCACCCGAGTTACTTAGGAATTAACCAAGACATATATCCCTTTTAGTCGTCAATAAAGTGCAACTTTGGCTTCCCTGGTAGAGTCATCAATCCAAGACTACTTTACACTCCTTTAACTTAGATCAACCCTCCTTAGGTAAACACATATTTTGAGGAAGAAAACTTAGAATCCTTATTTGATAGAAAAACATAGTCTTTATGACTATTTGATTTAAATATGTCGACCATGCTAAAGGAATAATAAAATTTGGTATAGTACACATTATCATGCATCAGGCTGCTCACCGCCAAAGCCTCGGGAATATTCCTCATTTTTTCCATCTAATCAAATTTCCTAAGACATTGATTCCCAGATACAGTAATTCCATACATAAAACTAACTCTTTTCATGGGATACAGATGTTAATCATATTTATAAAGCATTGACACCACTGACTTGGGATAAGCCCAGCATCGTTTTCAACCAATTTAGCAAAAACTTGATCATAAAGATGTGTATGTCTTCTCCTAAGTAGTTTATATCAAATATTCGAATAACGACACTCTGATGTAAAATAATACTCCCGTCTCGTTCCCGATTAGGCAAGCATTATCCATAAATTGTATTAGAAATACCAACACATTTCTGTCATACTTCTAATAAAATGAAGTACTTTTATGATTTGATCAGAACGAAAAATTTATTACTTGATCAAGATGAATGACCCAAGACCTTAATGTTTGCTTAAATTCATAAATGGATCTTACAATCTTATATCTATTTACTTTTACCGACTTCTTACTATGTTCTTATCAAGACAATCGTTTAAGAACGCATTCTTGACATTAAGGAAATATGAATAGACTTTAGCATGCTACCTCGAGAAGGTTTTCTCATATTCAATTCCTATCTTTCCAAGAAATTTTCTTTGCAATCTTTGCCTTGAAGGGTTTCACATTCCCATCCATCTATTTTTTAACTTCTTGTAGGTTAACTTATGACTCGAATCCCTTTTGGTATCCACTGTAATAAGTCAAATCAATAGCCTTTTTCTTAGAATGCCTTGTTGTAGTTCCTGGGACCTAATTTTTGTTTTCCTGGGATCTCATTGAAACGATCACCCAAAACACAAACCATTTAGTATGACTTATTATGCTCCCACTAGGATGTGACACCACTTGCTATCTAGTTTAAGTGGCATGTGTACCTTGATCATTGGTAGTGTATTATCGATATCAATTTGTATTTCATCATGCACAAGTAGTTTAGAATTATTGGTAACATAATATTCCTTTTATATCGTGTGTGTCCAATTTACACTTGCGCCTATGGTTTATTACATAACCCTCTTACAAGAACCGACCCTTGATGCAATCATTGTGCTTCTTATGCTTATGAATATGATATTTACTGCCTTTATAAGCTTTCAAATAAACAACTAAAATACATACATCTATCTTAACTTCAACTTCTTCCCTCATTCCACATCACGAATGCCGAGAACCCCCAAATTCGAACATGCCCTGGAATGATCTTGCGCCCACTCTAATGTTTAAGAGGAGTTTGAAGAGACTGATTAAGAAGAAATTAAAATGCAAACGTATACACCCATCTCTTATATAAATATTACAATCTTCAATAAATACTGATGGACCCTATCATTTCCAAATAAGTCTTATTCGTTCCTATTCTCTACACCATTATAAAGTGGAATCCATGGTCTAGACTATTGGGATAAAATCTCCACACCTTCGCTAAATGATCCTTAACTATCCCAAGAGGTAAACACCTCTACAATCAGATCATAGAATTTTGGATTAGTTTACCTTTCCATATTTCATCTGAGACTTGCACACTTTGAACTAATAAAAGGTTTTGGACTTATGGTGCACGATATAAACATATCCATACCTTTGAGGGATCATCAATGAAATCGATGAAGCACTCAAAACCTCCTCTTTCATACATGGATACTAAATCACATTAATCAAAGTGAACCATTACCAACACATCTTCTGACTTTTAGTTTTGGACCGTGAAGCCCCCTTGGTTATTTTACCTTTTCAATGGGATTCAAGACTAGAAGTGCATAAACTTCCAATGAAGTTGATTGTGCATTTTAAATGAGTCTTCAAATTCCTTTTAGGACAAACTAACCTAAGCGCAAGTGCCAAAATTGTGTTGGGTTGGAGAAAGGAAATTTTCTCTTTATTCAATTCAGTATTTAGCAATAGTGGTAAAACAAACATTATAATGCATAAATTATTTTTCAATATCCCGAAACAAATAAAAGACATGCAATTTTGATAAAACAATTTTATAAAATTAATCGAATATTAGTTTAAGACCTATTGAGAAAATCGAAACCAACTTTTCTAAAATTGGGGTACAATAAACAATTTACCTATATTAATTTTGTGTCTACACCAAAATTCGTAAGAATATCCCATTACTAATATTGCTTCCTTATTCTAATTTCCCATAATAAGTAACATTTATCTTTAAAGTAATTTTTTATTTACCTAGAACCTCTGCATCTAGTTATCGTCTTGGTTTATGGTTCCCTGGTCTTTATACTAGGTGACCCATGATCGGACCCTAAATTCTGCAATTAATTTAAAGAGATAAATCATTACCTTGTCATTTTCCTTACAATCCAAGGAAGAACTGGACACGTTGCTATAAAATTTCTAACTACTAATATTGAGAATAGCTCATTCTCGTCTATTCCACTGCTACTGAGGAGTATGAACTTTCCTTAACCCCAAAACATTGTACACGAGATTTAACCTTATCATCCCACTTCTCTTTCGGGAAAGAAATAAACTTCCTCTCAAACAACCAACACCAATCTTTGGCTACCAATGATCCTTACTCTCAAATTACTTAATGTATTGGATTTATCCACCAAATGTAATCCAAAGAATCATTTGTTCAACTAATGATGAAATCCTTATAAGAACATGATTCTTGCTTGAGTGTCATCAACCAACCATAGGTGTCTAAAAATTTCAATCGGTCAATTATTTAAAAATAATATGTTCATATAGAACTTTGCCGATGGGGGGACCTAACAAAATTAACTCTTAATTTAATAGGATTATCATGTATTTTAAAATGTCGTGATTCCTCGATTAAAACCATTCAATCGGGGCTCGGAACAAGATAACACAAGGAATCAATCGCATCATAATTTTAAAACATGGATTGGAACTACAGTTTAAATTATTTTCTTATTCCTTTAAGTTAGAACAATGTTCACTTACGTTTTCATTCCTTGAAGTTAATTCCAATTAAACCTTTAAGAAATATATTGTGAGAAAATGTTGAATTCATTTTCTAAATATTATAGTCAGGTAATTTTAAAATTAATTTCCACTTAACAAATGGGAATTAATTCGATTAAATTTGAAAGTGGCATCGCTCAATTGTTAATTTTTACACTTAATCTGTCAGACATCCTACTTATCCTATGATGTGAGATTTATTGATGGGTGCATAAATCACGTCACCTAGAACAAGAAAAATTTTCATCTTTTATTATGATATCTGGACACTATTGGTCCCACTCCTAATGACAGTGACTCTGATGCAGAGGATATCAAAAGTTGTGTCTAAGCGTATATCATTAGTCCATTCATTAAAATTAAAATTGATAGTTTAGAACTTACTCAATGGGAGGAATTAAATCACTCACATTTAATTTCAATAAACTATCACTTAAGAGTTATAAAATTTCCATGATACCGAGATTAAATTGAACCGAGGGGGGTCAAATGAAGCTGACACGAGGAATTAATTGCATAACAATTTTAAAAAATTGATGGAGACAATGTGGTTTATGTTAAAATCCCTCTCCCACTTAGTATTTTAAAACTTCAGGGTTTTAAAAAGACTATTAATTTAATTCTAAACGTACCAATTTAAATCCTTTGTAATTTTCAATTTACTTGTACACATTATTTTACCTAATCTCACTATATTACTATTCAAAAATAAAATAATTTTAAATTAAAATAAACCACGGAGATCAAAATTTTAGTTATACCTTAAAATTGATTATACTAATCTAATTCAGTTTATAAAGGAATAAATAAAATGGGTTTTCCAAATAAAATTTTGATTTAGGTCGGTCTCAAAATTAAATCCATGTTCTCCATAAAAACACGTATTCCTAATTAATCCCATTAGTACACCGTGGGGTATAAACCTAGCGGCCCAAGCCAAGAGGCCCAAATAGTTTCAACCTACCTAAAGGCTAACCCAATACTAAATCGTAAAGATCATTATAAGAGATAACCCCTAAACATAAGATCCATGTGCATGGATCCCAGAGAGATGAGCATGAATCAAGAAACTACCTAATTAGTAGAAGGAAAGTGTTCCACACGACTCCATATATCCTGTATCTATAAATGTAACCCTCACCCCATGGAAAAGGTGACATGTAGTTCTTGTTATTAAATCATAAAAGAGCAATGAGAAAAGATAAACACTCCGTGGACATAGGCCGCTAAAGAACCACATAAATCTTTATCTTGTGAGGTTATTTACTTTTGGCTCGGCATTAACCACTTAGGATAATCATTTGTAAATTAATTAATCTCATAATTAGTACAGTCAGTGAGAATCGAGTTCTCCCCTGAAGTCAATTAAAGATGAAAAATAAGTAATGTTTCACCCTCATAGTGCAGCCCTTCTAGACAATCAATAAGGTGGACTGCTACCACACAGAACTAGGTTTGAGATCCACCTAAATAAGACATAGGGAGCCCCTCACCCACGTTATCACCAATGGGAGAAACACTCTAAGAAAAGTAATGAGTAGCCTAGATCCACTCGGATCTCATGGCAGGCCGATGCATATGAACAATGACTCCATCATCAAGAGGAGGCAATACGCCTCCAAATGGAGGAAACTACGCATCTTTAATGAAGCCTAGAAAATTAAAGCAGGAGCTCTGTAGAGATAAAAGAAAGAAGAATTTTTGGATGCCTAGTCCTTAGGAGATAAAAACATGCAATCAAGGAAGGAGTTTGCATCGCGACTAGAAATATTGTGAGCACGAAAGTGGCTTGACAGTGCAGAATCAAGAAGAAGGACATTGTAGACATGATATTCGATGTCTGGTGTGAAAGTAGATGGATCAACACCCTGCCAATCATAGTTCTAAATCTACCAAAGAACTAACTAGGAGGTCCCTCATCACTCAGATGGAATCACTTTTTAAGGGAAATTGGGAATAAAGAGGCCCTGAAGAAGTTTGCAACCCCAAGGTTCAAACAGTATGATAGAAGGACTGACCCCATTGATCATGTGCACCAATACAGGAAAACCATAACCGTGTGGAATCACAATGACTCCCTTATGTGCCGCATATTCCCCCCAACTTAGGAGATGTCGCGCAAAAAATGGTTTGATAGGTTTCCACATAGGTTAATCAAAGATTTCAACTCACTCGATAAAGAATTCATTGTTAGGTTCATTACGAGCAGATATTATTCGTAGAGAATTATTTATCTCCTCATGATGTGGAACAAATCCCAAGCGACCTTGAAGGATTATTCCAAGAAGTACTGGGAACCTATAAAGAAGTTAAAAATTTCTCGAAGTAGGTTGCCATGGCATAATTCAAGATAGGGTTGCCCCACATATCCATGTTGCACTAGTCCCTAACAACAATGGAGGAAGATACCATTAACGACCTTATGTAATGAATATAAAATTATGCTAAGGTGGAAGATGTGACCGCCCTCAGCAAAGGTGGCAATGGGCCCGTGAAGGTGACCAAAGGGAATGACAAATAAGGTACCCCCCAGAAGGGGAAAGAAACACGACGAAGGTCCAATGAAAGGGGATAAGGCAGACCCATAAAAAGTTTTTCAACCAATCAATGTCATGTTCAAGTAATCGATTTACAAGATCTTGAGTAAGATCAAAGACTAACAATTTCACAAGTGCCCGTAGATGCAAGCAGGAGATTCGAAAAAAGTAACAATGCACTCAGATGCGCCCACCACAAAGAGAACGAGCATAAAATTGAGAACTATAAAGTCCTAAAATATCCTCTAGAATATATATCCCATGAGATCTAAACAAGTATGTGGAGAACAAAAGTAACAATGTTGCCTCCAGTACCGACTAAAAATCGTACAATGTCTTGGAAGATGAGTTGGGACATGAGTTCACTGTCATTCATGGTACTTCAAGTTAAAAAGTAGATCCAAGGAAATTCAGTCTGAAATGATCTTAATAAAGTCACTTCAGTAGTGGAGGCTTTCTAAATCGACACTTCCAAAAGTCTGACAGGCAAGTGCAGGGGCCCAGAAGATATAGACTATAATAACATATAGTCTTCACAGAAGACCACTTAATTCAGGTTTGGATCCCACACCAATATGAGCTAGTAATCACCTTTAGGATTGAAAACTTGGATGTGGATAAGCTACTAGTAGATCAAGGAGTCTCTTCTTAAGTTATCTACTTCGAGTTGCTTAACAAGATCAACCTAAACATGGAAGACTTGAAAGAAGAGACCATCCCTCTCGTCGGCTTCGTCTAAAGACAATACCACACCATACAAATAGAAATTAAAGTACTAAAGACCAAGGATGGAGGAAATAAGGTTGGACCCCATAGATAAGGTCAAGGAGTAGTAAGAAGAGATAACTTTCGACAAGTCTTAGATATGAAGGGAATTATTGATCAACACCAAACTATACGAACAAGAAAGGGAAGATTTGATATCTCTGTTAAAGAAGAATAAAGATGTATTTTCCAGGAAGTAATACAGTATGCCTCAGATTGACCCTGAAGTTATGTGTCAAAGGATTCATGTGGATCTCGCTTATCCGTCGATCACACAGAAGGCTCGTTGGACTTCCATAGAGAAAGCAAAGGCTGTGAAAATGGAGGTAGGGAAACTTCTAGAGGCAAGGTCCATTAGATAAGTTCCATTCCTGAAATTGATCTCATAATCGTTGGTGGTAAAGAAGAGTAATTAGAGTTTGGGAGTGTGCATAGACTTTATGGACCTCATCAAAGCCTGTCTCTAATACAACTTCCCTCTTTCAAAGATCGATCAGTTGGTCGAGGCCATAGCTAGTCATATGCAAATAAGCTTCTTGGATACATACTTAGGATATGATAAGATACATTTTTTGATCCCCAATAAAGATAAAACATCATTGATAACTACCCTTGGCATGTATTATTATAAGTTCATACCCTTTGGCCTTAAAAATGCAGGATCCATGTACCATCAATTGATCATAAAGATGTTTAATCAACAGTCGGGGGTATGACAAAAGTATACATTAACGAAATGTCTATCAAAAGCAATCACAAATACGACCAAAGGGATGATTTGGAAAAACCCTTTAAGATCATCAAGCACTACTAGATTAAGCTCAATGTGGCCAAATTCTCCTTCGATGTTCAGTCCTAAAGGTTCCTTGGGTACTTAGTCAGTAAAAGGGTTATTGAGTCTAACCTCAACTAGACAGTAGCGATCAATAACGTTAATGCTCAAAAGATGCTACACGAGATGTAAAGGTTAATAGGGATGTTGGAAACCCTCAATCATTTCATCTTCAAGTCTTTTGAATGATGTCAACCATTATTTCAGATATTGAAGAAAGCAAAATGAATCATTTGGAATGAGGAATGCTCAAAGTCCTTTGAAGAGATCAAATCCTACATGATAAATACTCCTCTATTATTTATTTCCAGTATAGGAGACCATATGTACCTCTATATAGAGATTTCCGACTATGCAGTCAGTTTGGCCTTAATGCACGAAAAGTAAGGACATTAAGTCCCCATTAAAAATGTTAAAAAAAATTCTCATTGGCACTGGGAAATCCTACCTCCCACTTAAAAAAGTATCCTACTCCCAGGTCATCACATTGCCCAAGTTAAACACTAGTTTGAGGCCCACTCAATCATAATCATCATATACTTCCCCTTTAAATTCATTCTTCATAAGGTTGAACTATCTGGACAGTCTTGAAATGGTCGATTGAACTTAGGAGAATTGATACACATAATAAACCAAGAACGGAGATCAAGGGGCAAGTATTGATGGACTTCATAGTTGAATTTATAGGGAAAGGAGGATCCAGCGATCGGGGAATAAACGATCAGTTAATGACCCGATAGATTGGTTAGTCTAAAATTAAATCCTATATATATATGGTGCATCCAAATCAAAGGGGAACTAGTAGGACTCATACTTATTTCCCCAGAGAATACCATGGTTGAAAAAGGAATTATAAATGGATTTGAAGCTTCTAAAAATAAGGCCGAGTACAAAGCTCTCATCGCCAGATTGAACAAAGCTTCCCCTATGGGGGAAAACCAACTTAACATGTACTATAATTCAAAGATAATATCCAACCAATTTAGAGGAGACTTCAACTCTAAAGATGAATAAATGTCGGAGTACTTGTAGGTGGCTCAAGACTTGATGGACAAATTTGAGAAAGTTAGCATTCAGATATTATCCTAGGGCCTAATAGTCATGTTGATACTTTAGTAGCTTTGGGGTCAGTAGTGACCTCTGATCTAAGGAGAATCATTAAGGTGGAGTTCCTTGCCAATCCTAGAATTGCAAAGCCTATGGTAGCAGAATAAGTACCCATTGTGTAATAAATTCCATATGGATGGATTCTATAATCACTTATCTGCAAGAGGACATCAGGAAAAAAATACACGCTTTTACCCAACACCTAACGTTAAACTCTACAAGATATTTTCACTGATAACTACATCCAATGTGACCAAGTTTTATATGAAAATCATGATGAAATTTTTAAAAAAACACGCTGGAGGAAGATCTTTGGGTTTTAGGGCGATCAATGAGGGATATTATTGGTTGAACATGAAGAAAAATCTGATCTACTACGTGAGCAAGTGTGCGAAATGTCAGAAGTTCTCTTTCATGATACATCAACCGACCAACGATTTGAAGTCACTCACTAGTCCATGGACATTCTCCCAATGGGGTTTGGATATTATAGGTCCGCTACCAATGGAACTAGGAAATAGCAAATACATGTTGGTTGGTACAGATTACTTCACAAAGTGGATCGAAGCAAAGTCATCAAAAAATAGCAAAGACACTGACATGATCAGATTCATGTGGAGGAACATTGTGACTCGCTTTATTGTATCTAGGGCGATCATCATAGATAATGGAATGCAATTTAAAAGTAGGCCACGGTAAATTGTTCATGGTAAATTGGTCACGATTATCGTGACCAATTACTTGACCAGGGTTTAAGGTGACCACATATAAGGGATGGTCACAGTCAAGAGCCGTGACCCATCATGGTCCAAAATTGTGATCGAGTTGTGACCCATTATAGTGCCAAACTTCCCTCCACTTTGGTCGCAATGGTGGTCACGGTACAAAACCATGACCCATCTGTGACTATTTATAAATAACCGCGATCACGGTTTAAAAACCTAATCCCAAAACCCTATTTAAAATTATCATGTATTTCTAGATGAATTAATGATGTAATGATAAATAGGAGTCTTAAATGTCACATTTGTAGGTTTGAATTAATATTTACTTGAAAATGTTATGTCAACGAAAAATACCCCACGCTAATTTGGTGTTCCTTAGAGGCCAATGAGGGCGGCGACCCAGCCGTAAAGATTATCACCTTTATGAGTCAAAGATTGAAATGGACGAAAAAAATAATTTCTAAAAAACCTTTAACTTAGTTAAAAATATTATATATAAAAGGCTAAAAAATCACATTTTCAAATATAAAAATCTTAATACTGTACATAACAAATGTGTGTATGTTTAAGTGTGCGAGTGTGTGTGTATTCTTATGTGTGTGTGTTTCATTATTCTCACATGTCATATATTAAAATATGGACCTATTTATCATTAGAAAGTGTATATGAAACGCTTGATGTGGACTTCTATATGAAATCTCATGTTCTATAATTATGTTCTTTGAAATTAATCAAGTAGACAATTTAGAAGGAGTATGGGATAAACTTTTGTTAGCTTTTTGGGTTGGTGGTTGTTGTGGCTTGTGTTTAATGATCATGGTTTGATATGGATGATGGATACTTAAAAATATCACTCTATTAATTCTTCATAACAAACCTTTAACTAATGATTTGTCTTAATGGATACCCTATCTTAATGACTACACACATGCACACATACACATGCACACAGACTCACACACACGCTTATATACATTAAATGATTATAATATAGTCATTTGATTAACTTGTTATGGATCTGTTCACTCCTTCCTTAAATAGTTATTATTTTTGTGAAAACAAATTGGTGGGGCCAAACGGTAATTTAGGTTTAATTAAATTATAATGACCTTAAATTGCATTTGTTGTGTCTGATTCATCAGATGAAAAAGTATAACTTTTTGAATTAATTTGAAAATTACCTCTACGACTCATATTCACATCCTTCTATATATTTTCTCACGAAAAATGAGTCATGGTAGAAATTATTGAAAACAAGAGTGCAAGAAGGTACAATTTGATCGCACTCAAACATCTTCCAATAGTGTGCGCCATATAGAGGGAACTCTTATTTACATGTATGGTAATAGGAAAATTGATCAACTTAATTACCTTATAAATCGCGGAGTTGATCTCTTTCAAGACTACCTATTCGATCGTACTTAGTTTTCCCTTCCAGAATGTTGGGATGAGGCGGTAGAGAAAATAGTTCTCCTTTATAATTCCGACAAGGAACTTACGTTGGTGACACTATTAGAAAAGGCTAAAAAAATATTCATCCTTTGTGGATACAATTCCTTAAAGAGATCATTCACCCATATTGTGATATCTCAAGACATGTATATATTAAAACGATCTTGCAAGTAAGTTGAAGTATAAAGGATTCCAATTCAAGTCACGGGATTTATTCGTCAATCATAGACACGCTTCTGCCCAGTTGGACGTGTGTAAAATTTCTTAGAATTTTAAAAAGTAATACTGATTTGATAGAAATCAGACATATATATAGTCGTAAACCGTAATTTCTTATATACGTCGCTAATTTTTTAATTGTTGGAAATGCCAAAGAAAAATGACAATAATCAACCAAATAACGAGACACCGCCAACCAGGTTCTCTCATACACCTCAACCTCAATTATCATATCCTATGGGTTATTAATATTCTACTATGCCAGAGATTCATTCTACTCCACCTTTGAGTCATCAAACTCAAGAAACCAACACCCCTAACTACTTCTGCAGAGGAATCCCAAGTTAACCATAATAAGTGCATTGGGTTTTCCAGAAACATGACACTCCTTATGAATAAAATCCATGGGTTAGTTTGATTCTAAAGTCAACAATAGGGGTTACCCCACTCAGATTCCTCAAACATTTCACTATCCTCCTCTTAGAACATTCTCCTCCCAAATTCCTCCTGCTGGAACATTTCCCTCCCAAATACCTCCTCCCAACAGATTCCCCTCGTAAATGCCTACACCTGGAACATTTCATGAATCATCGTCATCCACTTACCTGCCTACACATACGAATAATATTTATTATGACCAAGTCGATGAAAAAGTGGATGTTGAATTATCCTGAGATCGGGAATACATATGGTTGAAAGACGATGAGGCTAAACCTTTGAATAAAAATTCCAACGAAGATCACTCGGTATTGTACGCAATGATCAGTTTTTATAATTTGAAGAGTCAATTTGGTTTATCGGCCAATAATATAATCGAAATTTTTAAGTGTGTTAAAGGAATTCTCCCAAACGCGAACACATTACTAGACAATTATCCTAGCATGAAAAAGAGATTGAAGGTTTTGGGTTTAAAGTACAAATCTATTCATACATGCAAGTATGATTGCATATTATACCGCAGGAACTATATTTTTTTAAAACTGTCATAAAAAGCCTTTTATGAGTCTTTTTTATAGTCAAAATCCATCATAAGTTTGGGTGTCATATCTGATTCGAGTAAAAACTATCAGTTCGATATGTAATATCTATGAGTGTTTTTTGAAGCCATTATTAAACCACCAAAAAATGTCATATATGATATAAAAACTGGCATATATGATATAAAAAGTGTCATGACAAATCAATTTACACATTAAAAATTGTCATGTATGATTTCAAAATCAGTCATAAAAACTATTTATACATATTAAAAAATTTCATGTAAAATATTTCATATCATGCTGGTTTAATATAAACTGTTATTAAAGATTGTATAATGTAAAAAAAATTCAAATTATGGTTGAGAAATAAACCAAAATACAAATCAAAAGGTGTAGATTCATTTATTCCACATTCAATGTTACAAGAGATACATTATAACAAACTAAGTTCCTCCATATTAATAATCATACAAAAAACTACACTGAATAAAATTGAGCTAACACATCAACCAAATTTAATTCTTAAAAAAAAGTAAGTGTTCCTCCGTAGTAATAATCACTTCATAGTTTTAGACAACAATGTGTCGAATTCCTCTTCCAATATTCACGATCGTGTTTTCCTATAATGATACTCCTTTTGACATGCCTTACCCCTCCATAAGTTCAAAACGACATATCTAAATCTCTAGTGCAACGTAAAACACAACATATATGAATTCGAGTTTTTCCCAAGTATGAAGTTGTGTGTAATTCAAGTTGAAAATATTTTTTTATATAACACAAATAATTATAAATAATTTGGACAGAGTTTCCTCTATTTATAGGATTATCCCCCATATTTAAAAATAAAAACACACTCCAATTTTTCAAATAAATTTAGATATTATTTTATTCACAAAAGGGAAAATCAACCATTGATGCATTGCTAAGTCTGTTGCGTTTCACATAAAAATAGCCAAATAAGACTATCCTCACCTTCAGGTAATTGATGCTCACTCTTGGAAATTTATTGTGAACATCGTTGTTGTGAACTTCATTGTTATTAACATTATTGATGTCTTGAACACCAACGTTGTGAACATCATTGTTGTGAACTTCACCTAACTTTGATGATAATGAGGCATTGAGAGAAACTAAAATCGAAGAATATACTTCTTAAATCAATATTATTCTTGAAACAAAAGGAAACAAAAAACATGAAATATCAGCGACACAGATTACAAATGCCTGTCTAGGGTGGCGTACTGCTGCTAGTGCATCTCATAGAAGACTTCCTCCATAAGTAATGGGACAAGTTGATGTAGCATGTCTAACTGAGCTCACTTATGCCCTAACTAACTATGTCAGGATGTCAGGACCCCCAAAGCCATTCCTACTCCCATGGCCTCAGACCATTCCTTTTTTCTAGTGTTAACACATAAGCATCAATCGTACCTGACTATATCCATGTACGAGCGTCTATCGGACCTGTCTATATCCACACACCAGCTATCAAGAAAATCATAGAAGAATTTCTATTTGCACACATCCCTTATCGAAAATTCAATTCCCCACTTTTCCCATCCCATCCCAGTAGCATTTGCAAAGATATCACTTAATACGGATTACAAGCTTGTTGCTGAAGATTTATTTCAATGCCACTGGAAATATAAGCAATTTAGATTATAAATCCACATATGATTCTTTTTCAGGTGAACTAATCAATAAAATCTAAGCTCTTTGATATACACAAAATAGAAGATGATGACAAATTCTCCAAATGACACAAAATCCATTAGCTATAGTCATTAAATATCTACAATGCAATTCAAATAAATAAATCAATACAGATCAGCTACTTTTGTAAATGAATAACATAGTAATTTAATCAAATGTGTTACTTCATAAAAAAAATAAAACACATTGATCTATTTCATTGTTCGTAGCAGCTTGTAGTCCTATCAATCAGGCTCTATGAGTCGAGCTTGGGGTTAATCAGGCTCCGCCCGATTTTGATTTACTCGGCTCAATCTCAAGCTCGGCCCGAACGAGCCTGAGAGTGTTTGGCTCAAGCTCAGCTCACAAAGTTTAACGGGCTTTGGGCCTGATTTGAGCAGGCCCGAATTGAATATTCCAATATGTATTTATTTATTTTAATAATAAATATTCATATATTCCAGTATGTATTTATTTATTTTAATAATAAATATTCACATTTTAGCAATAAAAAACACATTTTAGCAATAAAATTCATATTTTAGCAACAAAATATGAATTTCAGTATTACAAATTTATATTTCAGCACTAAAAAAACACATTTCAGAACTAAAAAAATACATTTCAGCATTAAAAAAACACATTTCATATCATATAAAATAAAATAATTATATATATATATATATATATACATACTATTTCGGGTTGAGCCTAGTTCGGGCTTGAAAGTGCTTCGATCGCGCTCGGCTCAAATTGAATTCGGGCTTAATATCTCAGCTCAAGCTCGATTCGTCTCAAACTCAATTAAAGCTCGACCCAAATTTAGCGGGCCGAGTGAGCGGCCTTCAGCCTGCTCGACTCAATTGACAGGCCTAGCAGCTTGTAGTGACTATAGTATTATATTTCTGTCTAAAAAAGTATTAGATCGATAAGATGACAAGTGTAAGAACCTAAAATAATTTTCTACAATTTTTGGGATACTTTAAATACTTTCTATGAGTTTTTAAACAATTTTTAGAAATTTAAAATTGGTTTTTAAAAACCTTGTGGGATATTTTGCAAATTACATAAGCTGTTAAATATATGCTTGGTTAGAAATCGAAAGCGCTTGAAAATTATATGGGTACAATTTGTATTATTAGAAGTTTAAAAACACGCATTTTTTCAAGCCATTTAGCCTTACACGTGATGTTTCCACAACGGCTAGATTTGTGTTTCTACATTCTCACATGCCTATGCTTAACTATGAACCATTTGATATTTTTAATCAACGTCCTAGATGTTATCTGAGATGATCCTTGTAACATATGGATCAACTAATGAGGGTTAACTTCCAAGCGGTGCAACCTTAACACTTGGATTTGCTTCGATCTTTCAAAATCAATCCTGAGCGTTGATTTGCCTCAAGGTTCCCGAGCCTTCCATCTCTTTCTATAAATACAAGCCATATGTTATACGTTTATAATCTTTTGCCAACCTCATTTTTTAGAGAAAAAAGAGAGAGAGAGAGAAATAAAGAAAATAATAAGAGAGAGAATCCAAACCCTAAACTAAACTCCGAATAAATCTTACCAGAAAACCCTTTTTGAGAGTGAGTTAGTTTAGGATTCAATAAGATCTACTCTCTTCTTTAATTTATCTCTTTTCTAACTTAATCACGTTGGTTAAATCTCATTTTCTTTCATCAAACTTTGAGATTTGATCTCTGTGATACATCTCACTTAGATATTGCGTAGTTTTTATTTCTTCTTTCTAGAAATATTATTTTGTTGGTTGTTTTCAAACTGATATGTTATTTTCATTCCCTAAACCAACAAAACCTTTTCTAATTTCAGTTTCTTTGAACATTCAAACTTAGATCTAGTTGAGATCTTAATTGGGGATTTGCACTTTCAAATATTTCACATTTTGTGAAATAAATGTACGTATTTTCAAACAAATAGTGCATAGGATCTTGGCTCTGGTATATAGAATTATTCCCTCTTGATCTGTAGATATTTTAAAGATCCAAAGTCTAATAAGTTTGATTAAACAAATTTTGGAAATATTTGCATATTTGTGACCTGTTTTGCATAATGTATGTAATTAAGTGTGTGTGAGTTGCATGCATGTGATTTAGAGCACATCACCACTTACACATTCACACTACCACAGTGAAAAGTATTGGTAATGCGATCTTGGAAATTTTGAGTCAACGTAAAGCTAAAAGTAGTGGAGTTACAAAGCTGAGAGAACATTAACAACATCAGTGCCTTGGGAGAAGTCAAAAAATCCAGAGGAGTTGGTATATTTTTTAACTTAGAAGTAGGTCTGATTGTTTGTCTTGATTGTTATATAGTTTGTAAACTGTTACTTTATTTTAGTGGATTTTTACTTTAGAGGTGTAGAGACCTCCGTGGATGTTTCCCCAATTGTGGGGTTTTACCACGTTAAAATTTCTCGTGTATACTTCCTTTTCCTCTCATACATTTCTTAAGGTTGTGCTGTGTTGGTTTAATTTTCATAAGTTTTGTTTTTCAAAACTGGTAAACCTATACCTTAAATAAGTCGTTCATACTGTTTTACGCATCTTGTGTTTGAAATTTGTTTTAAGAAAAGGGTTTCTTCAACAAACTGTTCGGATCCATTTAGATATTTTAATCTTGAATTAAACGACTTAAGTTGTACTTTTTCAAATGGTATGAGAGCTTTGGTTTTTCAAAAAGTTCTTTAGATCTTGATTTTTTAAAATTATTTTCTAAAAACAAATTATGGATGAGAAATTTGAGAGACTAGGTAACCAGTCCAGGCCCCCTCTCTTTGATAGAACCAACTTTCCTTACCGGAAGGTATGGATGGTTGACTTCATTCAAGGGACATTGGGAGATGATGTCTGGGATGTTATTGAAAATGGTTACACTTTTCCTACTAAACCAACTGCTGAAGGAACTACTATGAGGATTAGAAAGTTACTAAGTGAAATCACTAAAGAAGAGAAACAGATTTCACTTAATAATAGTAAAGGCAAAAATGCCATATTCATGTGTATTAATGAACAGGAATTTAAGAGGATATCATTATGTTCTACTTCTAAAGAAGCATGGGACACCCTAGTGACTGCATATGAGGGTGATACAAGAGTTAAAGCTACTAAAACTCAAATGTTAATTCATCAGTACAACTCCTTGATTATGACTGAGACTGAGTCATTTGATGACTTCTACATTAGACTGATGGACATTGTGACCAAATTGCATGCTAATGGGATTATTTATGATAGAAAGTAAATTGTCTCTAAAATACTAAGATCACATGCACAAAAAATAAATAATAAGAGATATGCAATTGAGGAGATAGATAATCAAAATCTTACACATGAACTCCTCAGTAGCAAATTGAGAATTGTGAAAATGGAATTAGAATTTAAGAAACAATTAACCCAGTCTCAAAAGAGATAGTCTGCCTCTAATCTTAACATTGACTTAGAATATGATGAGTATTATAATTTAGATACTTGGGATAATCATATTGCCTTAATGTCTAAGCAGTTTAATAAAATTGTGAACTTTTGAAATAAAATAGCAAAAAGATAAAGAAAATCTACTTATCCACACCAATCTAACAACAGACCTCATGAGAGAAGACAAGACATACACCAGACTGACAATCACAAGAGATATGAGAAAGACCTTAAAATTGTTGAATGCTATAGATGTGGGAAGCTAGGACACACGGCTAGTGACTTTAGAGTTAACTTAGAAATTATTCACAAACATAATAGGGCTCATCTAAGCAAGACTTGGGATGGCTCAAGTGACTCTAAAAATGATGAACTTGAGTCATATATCGCTTTTGACCATTGTATTTCATTCTTTGCTAAGATAATCTATAATGATGATGAGGAATCTGATCATGCTATGTTAACTGATACTATGCCTATTAGTTTATCTGCTTTATTGCTTGAGAATGTTGATAATTCTTCAATTGTTGTGCATGTGAGTCAAACAGAACACTCTATTATTGATGTCAATTGGTGTGTGACTCCTAAAATGAACCACTAGAGGACACTGCACACTGCACACTTAGTGACTCCGATAATGATGACCTTCCTAACATTCACACATTATACATAAACTCTTAAGAAAAGCACTAGGCTTGAAAAATTTGTCAAGGATCTTACCCTGAAGATGTAAGATGATCAAACAAAATGTTGAAGAGTACACTACTCAATATCTAACTTATGAGAATGAAACCAAAAACTTTGAACAAAAACTGAAAGAGTTATCTAACTTAAATGAAATCCTGGAAAAGAAATACAAAGGAACGTTGTTGGAAATGGAACAAACAAAAGAAAAGACATCCACGGTCTTCAAAAAGTTTACTAAATTTGAAAATACTTCCACATGTTCTAAAGATTGTGTTGTTAAAAGTAAAACCAATTCTGATGATAGAACTGGAATAGGATTTTGTCCCAACTCTAAGACACAAACTAAAAATGTTGAAGCCATAAAGTTTGTTTCTGGAGGCAAAAGACCTATTAAAACTTGTTCAGATTTTCAAGGTTTAAAAAATGAGTTTGATAAAATACAACTGAAGTTAGACATTGGTGAATCAAGAAACTCTAAGCATAATGTTGAAGAAAAGACTAAATATGCCTGCCCCCTATTCTACAAGTAGATTCGACATTTCATCATGTGCCTTCTAGGAATAAGACTAGAGCTCAAAACTTAGAAAACCTTTGAATAATAATTTTCCTGACATTGTGAGTTCTACGTGCCATCCTTACTGCTCATATTGTGATATCTATGGACATTACCTTGATGGTTTCTATTCTAAACGTCTATGTAATCATGTCTATAAATCTCCTATTTACTATAATTTCAACTGTTATTGGAGAATCCGAAATAATTATGTCCTTCCTAGATAGCCAGACAAGAATTCTAACTATCATAATAGAAGGAAAACGACTAATACTAAAAGTCCATCAACAAGAAGGAATCCTAGATTCTATTCTAGATGAATTTCTCCAACTGTTTTTATAATAACAATAAAAATGCGCAAAAATCTTTTAAGGAAAAGACATAAGTTCGCATTTTTTATCAAATACGATCTAATAAGTGCAAATTGAAAACGAGAGCAATTTGGGTTAGAAAAGATGATCTATTACCCCAGTTAAAATGCAATATTGTGATTAGTGCTTTTAGAGCTGGAAATATAACAACTGGATGGTATTTAGACTCTGGTTGTTCCAAACATATGACCAGGGATGATTCCAAACTTTCAAATAAAACTAACTTCTCCGAAGAAAAATACTTATTTGGAGATGGTGTATCAGCCCAGATCATTGGTAAAGGAAAACTCCATGAAGAAGGATTACCCATTATTGGATATGTTCTCTTGGTAAAAGGACTTAAATCCAATTTACTAATTATATCACAGTTTTGTGACTCAAACCATACTGTCACCTTTTTAAAGAATAATTGAAAAATTTTAAATAAAAAAGGTGATTTCATTATTACAGGACTCCGTACTCCAGATAACTGTTACACAGTTAATCCAAGTACAAAGGTTTGTAACATTTCCAGAATGGATGACAAGGATATATGGCATAATAGGTTATGTCACACTAATTACTATAGTCTTGGAAAATTGTGCTCCCAAGAGATAGTTAGAGGTCTTCATAAGATGAAACCAATTTCAAATATTATTTATGGTCCATGTCAAGAAGGGAAAATTGTTAAGGCTCCCCATAAGAAAGTTAAAAAATCTTTATCCACTAAACCTCTAGAACTCATCCATATGGAACAAATAGGTCCTTCCCGTACTGTTAGTCTTTATGGTAACAATTACATCATTGTTATGGTTGATGTTTCACTCGATTTACCTAGGTTTCCCTTTTAAAAAAAAAATAATAAACCATTCGTAAGTTTTTGAAAATCTTAGTTCGTATACAAAGCAAAAAGGACTCCCAAGTGGATATAATTCGTAATGATGGAGGAGGAGAATTCATAGATTCTGACGTCGTAGAATATTGTGACTATAATGGTTAAAAACATGAATTTAGTGCTCCTAAGACACCTCAACAAAATAGGATTATTGCACTATTCAAGAAATGGCCCGTGTGATGATTCATTCAAAAAATCTACCAAAATATTTTTGGGTAGAATCCATTCGTACCGCCTGCCATATAATCAATCGAGCCTATTTAAGGAAAAATAGGAAACAAACATCCTATGAGATTTGGTATGGGAAGAAACCTAACCTAAAATAATTTAGAACCTTTGGTAGCACCTGTTATGTCTGTAAGGACAGAGAACATCTGTCTAAATTCAAAACCAAAGGAGATAAAGCCATCTGTTTAGGATTTTCTCCAAATAGTAGAGCCTATCGTGTCTAGAATCTTCGTACCAAAATCATGATGGAATCCATTAATGTAGTTTTAAGTGACACTAATGTAGAAAGTAAGAAAAAATAACCAATTATTGTGGATGAGTCCGAAAATATTTTAAATTATGACTCTCCAAAAATAGTTGAATCTTTACCAACTTAGACCCCTGAAGTACCTAACTGGGTTTCCAAAGATCATCCTTTAGATAGTATAGTTGGTAATCCTACTGAGCATGTTTGCACAAGATCTCAACTTCATAACATTGCTCACTTTGCATGTTTTATCTCTCTTATTGAGCCAAAAATTGTAAATGAAGCCTTAAATGACACTTTGTGGATAACTGCTATAGAAGAGGAACTTATACAATTTGTCATTCATGATATTTGGTATCTTATACCCAGGCCTAAAAATAAAAGGATTATTGGCACAAGTTGGATTTTTAAAAATAACATTGATGAATCTGGGATGATTATTCAGAATAAATCTAGATTAGTTGCCTAAGCCTACTCTCAGATTGTAGGATTAGATTTCGAGGAAACTTTTTCTTCTGTCATTCGCCTCGAATATGTTTGCTTACTTTTTGCCATAGCTTATCGTTTGCACTTCACTCTATATCAAATGGATGTCAAGTCAACCATCCTTAATGGAATTTTAAGTGAGGAGACCTATGTAGAACAACCTAAAGGTTTTACTGACCCTCATCACCCAAATTATGTCTATCATCTTAAAAAAGCTCTTTATGGGTTACAACAAGCTCCTAGATCTTGGTATGATCACCTATCCACCTTTCTTTTAGACAATGCATTTAGGAGAGGAGGGAATGACCAAATCTTATTTATCAAACCTTTTTACAACCACATTACTATTGCTCAAGTTTATGTTGACAATATCATTTTTGGATCCACCTCCCCTTTAGAAGTTAAGACCTTCTCGGACATTATGCATAAAGAATTTCAAATGTCACTTATAGGGGAGTTACAATTCTTCTTAGGTCTCCAAGTTAAACAGAATTCAAAAGGATTATTTCTATCATAATCTAAATATGCTTTAGAGATTATCAAGAAGTTTATCCTAGAAACAGCTAAAGAAGCTAGGACTCCTATGAGTACCTGTGTCAAACTTTCTAAATATGAGAATGGGAAATCCATTGATTCTACCTTATACCTTACTATGATAGGAAGCTTACTTTACCTTACTGCCTCCCATCCTGATATCATGTAGTTTATATGTGTGTGTGTCCGATATCAAAATAATCCTAAAGAGAGTCACCTATTGTGCGTTAAAAGAATTATCAAATACATTAAAGAAACTCTAGACTTAGGACTTTGGTATACTAAAGACACTTTCAGTACTATAGTAAGTTACACCGATGTTGATTGGGCCGGTTGTACCGATGATAGTAAGAGTAATTCCAGATCATGTTACTACATTGGTAACAATTTGGTAGGATAGGGTAGTAAGAAACAAAACTGCACTTCCTTGTCTACTGCCGAATCCAAATATATTGCAGCAGGTAGTTGTTGTGCTCAATTACTTTAGCTAGAACAAATGATGAAAGATTACGGTATAACTCAAGATAAGTTGCATCTCTATTGTGACAATCAAAGCGTGAGTAATATTTCTAAAAATCTAGTTCAGCACTCTCGTACTAAACATATTAAAATCATATATTATTTTATACGCGAGTTAGTTGAATCTAAGAATTTAGAAATAATTTACCTTCCTACTTAATTGCAATTAGCATACCTATTTACCAAACCTATAGACTTTCTTTGATATGAATCTTTGTACAAATCTATTAGTATGGTCACGCCAGAACAATGAGTTATTATTTCTACTAGTTTTCTTTGCCCTTTGTCCATTTGAAAAAAAATGGGGGAGAAATTTGAGTCCTCTTGGACATTTTGGTGTATTCTAAACTAATAGATTGATCTTAGTTATCTTATTTTCAGTAATTTTTTGTATAGGAATATGATTTTCTTATTTCTTTTGTATCCCTATGAGTCCTAGATGACTCAAAGGAGATTTTATCTCATATTTCCAACTTGGGAGATTGAATCACCCTATATCTTTCACTCATTTGAGTCTATATTATATAGGTTCTCATCAAGTTTGGACATAGTGACAAAATTGAGTCATACCCTTTCAAACCAAAGAACCTTCAGATTCTTCATTTTGACTTCTTATATTAGTCGAAAAGGTAGTACACCGACACTTCACCTAGGATGCATTCATGTGTTTCATTTGTGTTTTCCTTAATTCATTATATGGTTGTGTGCGATTTAAATCCCTCTAAAATAAATTTCTACAATTTTTGGGATACTCCAAATAATTTTTATGATTTTTTAAACAATTTTAGAAATTTAAAATTGGTTTTTAAAAACCTTGTGGACTGTTGTGTAAATTCCATAAGCGATTAAATATATTCTTGGGTAGAAATCGAAAGCACTTGAAAATTATGTGGGTATAATTTGTATATGTAGAAGTTCAAGAACACGTGTTTTTCCATCCATCTTATCATTACACATGTTGTTTCCACAATGACTAGATTTGTGTTTCTACGCTCTCACATACATGTGATTAACTATCAACCATTGGATCTTTTTAATCAACGTTCTACATGTTATCTGAGATGATCCTTGTAACATTTCGATCAACGAATGGGGGTTAACTTTCAAGCGGTGCAACCTTAACCCATGGATTTTCTTCGATCTTTTAAAATTAATCATGAGATTTGATTTTCCTTAAGATTCCAGAGCCTTCCATCTCTTACTATAAATACAAGCCATATGTTATACATTTCCAATATTTTGCCAACCTCATTTTTTGAGAGAAAAAAGAGAGAAGAGAGAAGAGAGAGAAAGAGAGAAAATAAGAAGAGAGAGAATCGAAACCACTAAACTAAACTTCGACAAAATCGTAACAGCAAGCCATTTATGAGAGCGAGTTAGTTTGAGATTCATGAAGATCTATCCTCTTCTATCCTTTATCTCTTTCTCAAATTAATCCCATTGGTTAAATCTCATTTTTTACAGAACTTTGAGATTTCATCTCTGTGATACATCTCACTTAAATATTGCGTAGTGTTTATTTCTTCTTTCGAGAAATATTATTTTGTTAGTTGTTTTCAAACTGATATGTTATTCTCATTCCCTAAACCAACAAAACCTTTTCTAATTTCAGTTTCTTTGAACATTCAGACTTAGATCTAGTTGAGATCTTGATTGGAGATTTGCACTTTCAAACATTTCACATTTTGTGAAATAAATGTACATATTTTCAAACAAACAGTGTATAGGATCTTGTCTCATGTATATAGAAATATTCCCTCTTGTGTTTGAAACCCTTCAACAAACTGTTCGGAGCCATTTATATTGTTTAATCTTGAATTAAACAACTTAAGTGGTACTTTTTCATAAAAGAGTAAAACTCAAAAGTTCAACTACTAAAGTTTATTTATTTATTTTTATATAGTCGACTACCTATACAGAAAAATGATTATTGGATGTCAAACTGATGCAGTCGTACAACATAAGAAGGCAATATTAAAATTCGATACATACTGAGCATGATCTGAGAACCTAGGAAATGTGTATGCCCTGACCCGGATTTATTGGTTACCCGTAGTCAACTCGGTCCGAATCGTGCGTTAGGTGTGAAGTTCAATCAAACAACTTATATAATTTTTCTATTCCCATTTTAATTTCTTTAAATTTTCACTTATTAGCATGCAAGTCCAATTTCATATTCAACTACGTGAGGGACTCGTAGGAAACACTCCTGGAGTCCAATGCATACAGAATTACTAACATAAATAAAATGGAATGATTACCTCTATAATGCCCTCAACATACAGAACCACATACTTCCTATCGTAATAAAAGGCATGTGGTACCATTTATTCTCCTTGTCCTTACAAAAATGGTTATTTTGTATCATTATGCTTAAAAATAGCATTTCTTACCATTAATGCACAGGGTTAAACAATTAACAATTTTTAGGAAAAAACTTGACTTACTTTTGAAACGCTTATTACTCAACACCCATTAACTCACATCAGAGTTGCTTTACCACTACTTAAGACTTTCTTTTAGCACATTTACATATCGTGTTAGAATTGTGTATTTAACATGAAAGTATTATACGACACACACGCCTATGTTATTATGGGCATAGTCCTCATTAGGTAGCTTAGTTACTCATTAAGTGACCTTACTTAACCAGTTCGCTATTTTTATGAGCATTAGTCATTATCCTCAATTTACTTGTCCACATTACATTAACTGAAACATTTATTGTTACGTTCAACTTAGGTTATCTTTATACTTTCACTACGTAACCCCTTCACTTTTCATGTTCCATATTACATTATCTTTTTCTTAGAATTTCCAAATAATACAAGTACTTTAACGGGCTCCACATCGTCGGCGAAGGCACCATAGGTTCTGGCCAGTTTTTTTGGGTTTTTCACCCAAGATCCCCAGGACCTTCTTTCTTGCTTCTCGGTTGCATCCGATTTTTTATTAATGTGTTTAACATTTTTCACACGTCCACATTACTTCCCATTTATAGGCGGAAGCCAAAAGCTCGGACTTCACCGTTCGTTTTTTCATTAACACTTGGAAAACTTTTTCTTTCTCCTTTAAGTCTTTTGTTCACACACATGTCGATTTTATATCAAAATCATTCACGCTTTTAGGACTTAACTCAATTTTCCCCATACTAGTGTAAAAACATTTATTAACATTTATCCCCTAAAATGTTCCATTTTAAGTAAATTATCAATCTACACCTTTTTGTTGCCAACTTTGCAATTTAATCCATTAACAAGTGTTATTTTTCCCAAAATGGTTATTAAGTTTCCAACTTCATGATTAAAACACGTTTAGCCATTTTAACACTTGTTTAATATGACACTTTTATCCAATTTTCACACTTACCACTTTATTACCACAATAAATAAACTAACGCCCCTTTTCACATTAAAGCTCCAATTTTTAGACATTTGAAATATACACTTTATTTATGGAACTTTCCATCTTAACACCCACTTTGCTACTATTCACACATTTAAACCCTTTAACTTCCATTATTAAATTTTATACCACAATACATGTAAAACCTCACTTTATTATATATTTAAACATTAAAAACACTTTTACTCCCTATATAAAATTTCACACACTTTAAATACCCACTAAAGTGAAAGTTTCTCCTTTTCATTTATTTTCATTTATTCATGTAGGAAATCATCCTTTAATCTCACAAAATGGCCCAAACAAGCTTAATAGATTTTATTCCATAAAATTGCATTCTTTACCTTAAAAACATCATTATGACACATTTTATTGCATAAAATGTTGAAGTTATATATTCTGAGCTTTTCTATGTTTCAAAACCAATTTTAAACTACCTTTTTAAAACCAATTTCCATACAAATGATAAGATGATTACTAATTAACACTTAGATGCAAACTAACATCAATCTTAAACATATTAGTCTACTATATAAAAAATAAGCATGTCGAATTTATACAAACACTTTAAACTTAGATCAAAGTAAGTTTTCCCCACCTAAAAAGTCTTCAAAGATGGTGGTGGTGGTGAATAAGGGTGACTCCCCCACCTCCAAAGGTGTCCCTTTGGGGAGTAACAAAATCTCCACCATGCAAGATCCAACTCCTATGTTTTAAGAACTCAAACTCCATAAACCCTAGTTTCTTCAAGATCCACACCACTGCTAACTTCCTTTTGCAGAAGGAAATGGCATGGGAAATATAGTGGACGAGTATGGTTTTTTGGGTAAGTGTAGTTTACCAAGGCTTAAGGAAATGTCTTATGGTATTTCGAGAGAGGGAGAGGGGGTCGTCGACTTCTTGAGAAAGAGGCTAAAAATAAATATTTTTGTTGTTTCTGATTATTAACCTAAGCCCCTCTCTTATATGCAACCAACAACTCACACATTCTTATAATATGCACATACAGTTTCATCCCCACCGTCAGGGTCCAAGAGCTGACAAGGAATGTTTATCAACAGTTCAGAATTTGATAACGCAAATTGCAAGTCTGACTTCGTCCTGGTCGTTCGAGCGACCACTTTCATCATTTGAACGATATGGGTTTGTCTTTTGAGCGATTGGGGCTCGTCATTCGAATGATTAGGGGATCTTGCTAGAACGGCAGAATCCCTAAAAGTTTCTAAATATCACAGATTTGACCTAACAACTTCTTTAATCTCACAAGAGGCACGAATGAAAGGGTAGAAGATTCTTAAATACCAATTCTCTTTATTTTTATCCAATTTTGCCGACAATTATTCTACACATATTATTAACTCCTCATAAACTTTATAATCCATATAAAATTTAATCGAATTATTGGGGTAGGGTATTATAAACATCCCTCCTTGGGGAATGTTTTCCTTGAAATTCTTGGCTTATCAACACATAGAGCTCGGTTAACTAGCAACTTGTTTTTGGCCCTAGGGTATTCCGAACTTTACAATATAATCCCCAAACCTCATTTTCACCGATCCCTATTGTTGACCCAATCATAACGAACTCTAAGATCTTATTGTTAATTCTCAAGCATGCCTAATACGTCTATCTTGACAGAACCTCAATCACGTAAATTTAGTCAAGTCATCTAAGTTAACTCTGTGTTGCCACTTATCAAAATCTCCTCTTGGTCACTAAATATACCAAGATGTTTCTCCTTCATAACATGAATTGAAGACAGAGAGAGATACAGGCGATGGTGTTATGTTTGCATCAACCATTAGGCTGGAAGTTTATTGAATAGGATAGAAGTTGGCTTAAAATTGAGTGGGTCGAGCACTTTGAACCGAAAGAGTGAGTTGTGAAATGTGTATGGGTCCACCAAGGGATGCGTTTGGCAGCCTGATAGATATTTTTACTCACGTATTATTATTTCCTTAGTTGAGTCGATCAACAGTATTCAAGTATAATAATTAATTAACCTTATTTCCTTTCCTATAATTCCTTGTTGACCAAGGATTAAGGTTAGTAAGATGTGTAAATAATAAATTAACCTTATTTCTCCACTTAACGACCACTTTTATCACCAAAATAAGCCTATACTAGTTAATTCTCACAACTGGGAGCCCTGTGATAATGCAATCAGTTCCCAGTGTTTACTCTTGTTCCCCATAGGGTGCACGTACCTTTCTTTAGCCACTCGATTTTTTTTGAGTTTTCGCTATATAATGCCCACTTTTAACCCTAAAATGAGCTTATACTATTAAATTTCGACAATCGTGAGCCTAGAGAGGATGCGATCACTTCCCATGGGTCACTCTTATGCCACATAGAATGACTATGCCTATTGGGAGACCAGAGAGAAAGCGGTCGCTATTTTGAATTTTTACCCCATAACCCCCACTTTTAACCCCAAAAGGAGCTTATACTAATTAATTTTGCCAATTGGGATCCCAGTGAGGATGCGATCACATCCCACGGGTTACATTTATGTCCCATGGGGTGTCCATGCCTATGACCACGAAAACTGGTTGTTTCTTTGGGTTTTCACCCCTTAATGCACATTGTGAATCTGTATATAACCTTTGTCTACACTCAATTTGTTAATTGAAAATTTTGTAAAGGATTACAAAATTTAGTGATACACATGCTCACTAGATTATATCATGTTATGTTCGGGACATACTAAATGTTTCCAGGGCAACCCACACACGTGTTCACTTACTTTGATTAGGCCAAAATTAGTTTGGAAAAACAAAACCATATACGATAGTAAAAACCACAACCAACTTTCTTCTCTCGAATGGACAATTGGATAAAATAATTAGATAAAACTCAAAATGTGAGAAACTTACAACACCATGTCTTTAACCACTAGAAGTGAGAAGAAAAAAATGCACCAACAAAATAGTTCACAAATTTCTTGAGTTTTATACGTTGTCGGGATTTATGGAATCCTACAAAATCCACATCAAAATCCCAAGTTTTTAACACAAAGTTGACTTTAATCCAGAATGATATTTAAATAATCTGATATAAAAATAAGACATGCTACAAACCATGTCATTTGGAATTATATACCAAGTCTCTGACGACAACATATTCTAAGAGAGATAAACATAATAACAAACACCTCATTCAAGCCTGCCAAAATGTGTGTAAATAAAAAAAATATAATCTTTTTGACTCATTTACAAACATGTTATGTGCAAAGTCAAGAACTTTCACAAAACATGTCAGGCCAACTTAGGGAAAATAATCCATATTTCAATATTTTTTCGCGATGAAGAGTAAACCCCAAATGGAGTGATACAATACCCAAAAAATAAAATGAATCACATTGATCAATCATGGAATACCCTTTTCAAAATATCATTTATTTTTATAAATTATAAATTACATTTGTATCCTTAATTTATTAATAATTACGTTTTGACAACCAAAATTTAAAAAATATTAACGTGCCCAATACTTTATGTAAATCACATTTTCTCTTCTCAAATTCATGTAATTTGCAGCAGATGAGAACCTAATGAGAATTTTTTTTGTAAAAAATGAACATGTCATAGGAATGTAACACCAAACTTAGTAATTGATACTATCATTGCGAAAAAACATATATTTTGAAAACATAAGGATATCCAAACCTTATATATATGATGTTAATGAATCGGTGGCTATTTTGTGACACCCCACCTACTTAAATACCGGGTGGCCAGCCCATGATCAAAATAGGCGGGGTGTCACAGATGGTATCGGAGCATCATGTTTTAGAGTCTTTAGGATCTATGAGTCTTATTATGTTTTTGTGTAGCGTTATTTGATATTGATCCTTATTATAGGATTATTGTATTCCTTCATGTATGTGACATACATTATCCTGCTATTAACTATAGTCAATTCGATTCATATATGAGTTTAATTGGGCTTCGTACATCGAGCAATTTTGGACAACCAGCGAGGTCCATTAGAAAGACTGTTGGGGGAGAGGCTCAGTAAAAGCCATGGAATATTCTGGAACAGTGACCACGATATAAGTCACTACGAATATTCTTTAGGCAGATGATGTTGGGATAATCATTAGGGTGTAGTAGTTTCCCTATGCACCGTGGTAGAAAGCGGTGGTGCAAATTTAGACTCACCCAGCGTAGTTAGTAATGAGGAGTCGGAGAAACTCTTTTGAAGATCCGTCTCTAAGGATTTAGGGGAAGATAGGGAGTGTGATGCGTTAATGGGAGGAGAAAACCTAAAGGAAATTGTGTAAGGTGGAGTGCAGTTGAACCTATGATTTAATTTTGGGCGAAATTGTGGCTTATAGGAGCGTCATTGTAGTGATAGGAGTCAATCACCATAACTATGGAGATATACCAGGAATAATGAGGAATTTGGGGTGTGGGTTGACCACAAATCCTCTTATCAGTTGTTTATGTAAAGACGTAAAGGAGATTTCATTACTTGTATCAAAAGGGTCGTACAATGGTCGATAATGAAGGAAAGTTAACGTGTTTAGTGAACTTTGTACCCGATGAGGTGGATACGGAGAATAAAATAGGTCCATAAGTTAATAATGGACTCATGGAGAAGTGAGGGTGAACTCGATTAGGGTCGACAAGGCCAGCAACGAGTGCCATTGGGTCGGCGGATCCGAAAAGGACAACGGGGATAGTAATCAGGGTCTAGACTACTAGGTCTATGAGAAGGACAATCCTTATATGTATAGTGGGTCCAAAGAGAGGGGAATGACACATAGAGGTGTTTGATGTGTAAAGAGTAGGAACACATGTGTGGATATTTTCCGTAGTGAATTAGGGGATAGGAATGGTATGCCTAGTAGGGGAAATAGTTATAAGAAGTTTTTGGCTTGGTTGGGATGAGGGTATTATGTCCAGGGACCATTTGAACTGCAAGTGATTTTGGAAATTTAAAGTATGAGTTTTATCCCGGGATGATTGGGATCTATTTTTTATGATGCGAGCGAGTCACAGTAGTTTGTTAGTACTGGATTCACATGTGAAACAACTTTACTAGAGGTATCATTAATATTAGTATAGTGTGTATATATATAATGTTGAGTAGTGGGGATCTCTTTGGTTTCAGCTGTAGGGGAGCAGGTGTGGACACTGAGAGGGTATATTTTTATGAGGTTAGCTCATTTTGAGAGGTGATATTTGAGGTGTGATTTTATCTTGGGTATGGACTATTAAGAGATGGGGGGAGGTTAAATCAAGACTATCGTGTTCACAGTTCCGGGGAATGATGCATATTTTTGTGAGGTCTCACTTGAAATAGGGATGAGCTCGCGGTGATATTTTTATGAAGTAGACTTCAGAGACTATTGTTGTTCAGTTACATTGGATCCCAGTGTGTAGGGACTTTTACTAATGTGATTTAGGGTATATCGGGTTCACCATTGATCAAAGAGTTTTTAGCTCATTGTTGGTTATGTGCTGAGACGTTAGTGATGTTGAGAGCATTGTATCGTGTGACGCCTTGAGAGACATGGGCATAGACGATTTAATCTATGTCTCGAGAGACAAATTTATGATATCTTAGTTATGTTCTTTGGACCCAGGAATTTCGATGATTGAAAATGCTAGGGAATAGTGCATTGGGAAAAGTTCTTTTAAGTTTCATTGTGGGATGTTACATGCTTGGACCTTAGTCAATGTTGGGAGTAGTGAGATGTTGTTTGATGCTAGTGCATCAGTTCTTAATGTTCAGTTATTGAACGTGTAGAAGAAATACCATAAGCTAAGTGCTATTACGTTATATGGCTAGGGGAGCCTAGGAGTGCTGTGAAGGAAGCACCGAGAGAACGTATGTACCACAAGTTAATGGGTGGGGCAATATCAACAAAAAATAAATTGCAATCGAGAATACCTCTACGATATAGCCACGTCGAGAGTGCGGAGCTAAGCTTGAGATAAGTAAATTACGTACGAGACGTAGTGAAAATTATGCTGGGATGCTTGGGATATAGTTACAGTATAGTAAGACTTGTGTTTGTTGTTTCTAGGTATGATTTACTTGTGTTAGTTATCACCTGAAAGAGGGTCTAGTCTATATAAACGTGTATATATATTGTTGTGGGTTTCATAATAGACTTATAAAAAAGTGTTTGTAATGTTATATTTGATCCCGGTGAGTAAGTACGTTCACTGATAGGTCTCAAGGTGGATAGGCTTTTTATCGAGCGGGGAGATATAGATCGTGATTGATTCACGCTAAGAAACTAGTGATAGTAAGGGGCGCCGTATGCATGATGTCTTTTGTAACATGAGAGTGATAGAGTATACTTTTATGTCAGGTGGCGAGAATTTTGGGGTACATGTTATGGACTGAGTGCATGCCATATCTTAACGACTAGCAATGTTAGGTAGTAGTGTATCGAGGGGGTTCATTATTTGGTTTTCTCTTAGCAAGACGTCCCACGCATGAAACTTAGCGCAACGTTAGAAGTGGGGAGGTGTTTGGTCATTAGGACATGGATTTGGTACCTCGGTTATTATTCATATATGAATTTATAACTGTGAGTTGAAAGTTATATTACAATTTAAGTCTAGTAGAGTCAGGTAACATTTGTGCGGATAAGCACGGTATAGGATGTACGAGTGCCCTGGGTAATTTATTTAAATTTAATATAATTTGCAATTAGAAGGGGCAGAGATATGTGTAGCGATCTTAAGGGCATGTGAGTAGGGAAGTATTCGAGGCTTGGAGTACTAGACTTATGTTAATTTCGAGGACGGAATTTCTTTGTAAGGGGGGAAGTATGTGATATCCCACATTTTTGAGGATATAGAATTTAATTTTTGGGGGGATATCGAATTTAAACTATCTGGAGGATTTAACTAATTTAGTGAATTAAAATTTAATTAATCCGGGTTAATTTTTAAATTTGCATGTGTCAAAATTAGAGGGCAAGATTTGAGAATTTAGTAAAGTAACTCAGATGACGATTTTGAGTGCACGATTGGTTCCAAATAGGTTGAGATAGTCAGAAAAGAGTACATGGGGTAGTAATTGGGTCTCAATACATTTTTAGGCATAATCGGGCTCACACGAGGGTGTTCAAGTCATTTAGGCTTGGCCCATATGCTTAATTTTGGGATTATCAATATAAAACATACATTAGGTAGGTTTTGGTAGGAACAACTAAATAAGAAAACCCTAGTTTTTCAGAGGAGAAAAGAGGGAGTAATTTGGAGAGTTTTTGGGAGCCAAATCATGAAGAGGGGTGTGTTCTTTGTCAAACCTTCGTCTACACCAAATGAAATCAGACCCTACGAATTTATTCAGGCAAGTAGTTCAACTTTCTTTCAATTTAAATTACAGTATTACATTTCATATCATAGTGGGTGTAATTTAAAATTTATTTTTGGGTAGGTCATTATATGGAAAATAGGTTTTGAGGAATTAAACACGTTGTGTAGATTAATTATTAAATTGATGGAAAATACAATTCATGGTTGTTAAAATCTGAACTATATTATAAACCCATCATTCAATTTCATTTCATTCGGGTTACAAAATTGAAATCTAATAAGCAATCGTATGAGACCCATAAAGAACCAATTCACAATTTTAACTGTTGGTATTATACATCGGTGATGCTTAGTGAACAATTCCCATGTCAAGACCTGTTTTAGAACTGCATTGAAGGTTAGTAATAATTGGGTGAATTTTTTAGAACAAACCATAAAGCTCCAGTGGTTAAAGAAATGGCAAAAAAATTGGAGTCACGGGGAAGAAGCTGCCCTTTTTGTTCGATTGATCGAACGATCTAATCGAGCGATCGACGAAGCTAGAATTTTGATAGTTTACTCCTTTTTCATATATAACCTTAATTTCTTTTGTGCACTTCTTTAGGGGTTGTATTATAAGAAGAGATATAGAAACTCGGAGGGTCTTCAATGGAAGCCGTGGGCGTAGGAGGAAGACAACGGTCGTTTGAATGACCCTAGCAGGAAAACTTTGACAGTTCACTTTTTCTTACGGCCTTAGTGACATTGGGGGATTATTTAGGAGATTTTTAGTAGAGTTAACTATATAGAAACTAAGACTTAGAGTATCAAGAGATGAAGATAAGAAATTTTGAAGGTGAATAAAAATGTGAGATAAGACAACCTTTTCTGAGCACCAGTCTCATCCTATTTAGGACTGGTGTTTCATACCACCCAATGCTTTACCATGCTTATAGACTTGTACAATTTTGTTATCTCACAACTTGTAAGGACACAAATTTCCAATTGAGTCCTTTGTTGTTTTGGCTCAATTCCGGACAAAAACATTTAAGTCATAATATAGTGTTCATGTGTATCCTTCAAGCCTATAACACATAAAGTTGAAGACATAGCGACAAGAATTTCAAGTGGACATCATTTGCTGGTTTGTGAGGCTCGTTTATGCGTCATCAACATCACATTGTTCCAAGGTCTCCAAATGGTATGAATGAAATTATGTATATTTATAACATTAGATGTTTTAATTGGGTGTATTTTATTAAATATTTTAAAAAGTTTTAACGACTTTACTTTACTCAAAAAATATTATTTTAGAACTTTACATAAAAGTTTTTGGCTTAAAATGAAGTTTTATATTTTTTGCAAAGTCGTCGAAACAAATATGGGAACCAACGAGATTCCCAAATCGTTCGAATGAGACTTCTAACGAGATTTTCATTTTATCACTGACTTAACATTAGTAAAGTCACTCGAACGAGTTTTGACGGGAACAGTTTTTTGGTAGTTTTTCCCATTTTCTCACTACTTTGTCCCCACTACTTCTTGCCAGAATTAATGATGTGCGGGAACCAACTTTTTGAAGTAAATTTTGTGAGTTTTCCAAAGCCTTTGAGAGAAAAAAATCTAAAAAAAAAGGTTCAAGTTTGTGTGTTTCAATTTTGTCAAGAAATGATCTTCTAAAACACATTCACTCATTGTTTAGTTGAAATCGTAGTATTCTACACACACACACACACACACACAAACACACACGCACACACACACATATATATATAAATACATATATATATATAAATATATATATATATATATATATATATATATCGTTCTTGGAATGTTTGGCATCGGGTTCTACACTACCAATCAAAGAGTTGTTTGGGTTTGCTTCTACATCCCACAAAGAAGAAGATAAGTTTGTTACTGTGGCGTTCCCACTTGGAGAAAAGCTTCGAGTGCGGGTTAACGAAGTCCAAAAGCTTCATTGGAGGAGTCCAAGGTTTCGGTGGAGTCCGGGATTGTCGGCTAAGCAGAGGTTGGTACAAGAAAGACACGTCGGGGGCTTGAAGGAGTCGAGTTGTGTAAGTCATTGTATTTGTAAAATCCGTACTTAGTGGATTTAAGGCTAGGGGTCGTCCGAGGTTTTTCCCATTTTGCGTTTTTCTCGTATATCGTGGCGTAATGTGATTTATTTCTCTTTATCTTGCAAAATTACTTTAGAATGCATGCTTAGGTAATTCAAGATAAAATTGGGTTTTATCACACTAAAGTTCAATTTGGTGCTAAAATTAGTTTGGGTGAAATTTTAGATTAATTTAATTGAAGTCAAGATAATTTAATTTGGTAAAATTTTATTTGGCCTAATTTGCAAAAATGAATTAATTTGTGTAGGCTAATTTTAGGACTTGAATTTAGGTAATTTGTTTAAGTGAATATTTATTAGTTGATGAATTTGATGTCACTTTTAGTTTAGTTTAGTTTTAATTTGTAAGAAACTAAAATTTGATGGTTGTGTGTGTTGTGTTGAATCATCTTATTCTGCACTTTTAGGAAATTCATATTTAATTTTAAAAGCAAAATTAAAACTGGGAGTTCCAACGATTTCACTACTTATTCAGGTTTATCTTGGATATATCTTGTCCATTTCATTAGTGGTTGATTATGGTAATCTCTTTACTCCCCTCTGCTCTAAATTTTAAAAATAATTTAATTTAACATCGAGGACGATGTTCCTTTTTATTTGGGGGTGGGATTTTATCAAAATCGTACCTCTTTTAAAAAAAATTCAAAACCTTATTTTTAAAATTTTCATGCAGTTTCTTTCATCTCACTCATTGACGTGAATTTTCTATCATCCATCTTTTACGTCTAGGGATCAAGCTACAAGTTATCTTTTGTTTTCAAAGTAGCTTGTGTGATACATATCAGGGTATTTTGCACCATGAATTTCTAGAATCAACAAAATTTGAGCAATTATCACGTCACTATGGTTTAGAGTTGAAGAGTACTATAATTCTCAAGAAAACCTTAAGGATCACTAGTGAAGACTTTAGCTTATGAGATTCGTATCTTTCAACTTTTAGAGAGTTTTGCACAATATTCGAGTCAAAAGTTGATTCAACTTCCTTTGGGTCCGCACTTAAATCGTTGTATGATCTCTTTATTCTTCATTAAAAAAATTGGCTTGATCACTGAGAACGACAACAATTTCGAGTTGTAAGAAACATGTGTCTTGAAATGTGTCCTCATCACCAGACTTTTACCCATGCTTCCACATTCTTACACCTTTCATTTTCCATATCACCACCATCTACCATCCCTATTTTTTTATACCACCGCCGCCATCCAACATTTTGAAAAACAGAAGAGTCTTAGCATAAAAAAGAAAAAAGAGAAAAACAAAAAAAATAGAAAAATAAAAAAATAAAAAAAATAGAAAAAAAGAAGAGAAGAAAAAAGAGAGAAAATAAAGTAGAGTTTGTAGTCGAGATCTTGTGAAATAAAAAAAATTGTTCCTCAAGTCTGGAACACTCTTCTCCTTCATCCATCAAAACATTCATCATACCTCATCTCATCCCATCGTTCTCATTTTATTTCCCCCTCACCCATATGCATCAATGTTTTCCCCTAGGTGTTCGGGCAAATGAAAGTCAACGTGGTGAATAACTCGACGTTCTTACTATAGAGATTAACATTCCTTTATGATTTAGTTATTATTTATTTTCGCATACTGTTAATTTACGAAAGATAAAATTTGGCACCGGTCTATTTAAATTACTAGGTGGTTAGTAACTTTAAAAATATTTTTTGAGAGTGATGTTAAGAACAAGCCATATGAGACCAACGTTTTATTTTGATCACGGGCTGGCCACCCGGTATTTTTGTATGGAGGTGTCACATGTTTGATACAAAGTCAAAATCGGTGAGGCTTTGATACTGAAACGAAATTGAAATCTTTTCTCTGAATGACTCGTTTGTGTACAAACATGTGTGTTTATGTGTATGAACAAACATGTGTATATGTCTGAACGAACATGTGTGTTTATGTGTGTGTGTGTTAGAAAAAGATAGAGAGATAGAGAGCGTACCTACGGATGAGCCAAAATCGGAGGGCTAGATGATCGAAGGTGTATTTTGGTTGGAGGAGCGTGCCTGATTTTGGGTGAAGATCACTGAGAATTTGGGTTAGGTCACTTTGGATAAAGAGTTTCGATTTGAGATGGGGGGAAATAGTCCGCCATTTTTTTCATTACTTGAGTATATAGAGGAAAAATATGTCATAGATATAAAAAACAGTCATAACATGTACTATTAAATATGACTCTTGTAATTAAACTGTCATATACATTAACATGAATAAATTTATAATGACAGTTTGTAAATAATATGTCATTTAAGTAATACTATTATACTTTAAATAACAGTTTTTTTAACTGTCTTAAAGTCATTTTTACAACTGTAATTTCACCCTGACTTTATTTCACCCTCCCCCCCTCTCTCTCTCTATCTCTCTCTCTCTCCACCTTACTCTCCCCCTCTCCATTTCTGGCGATCAACAATTTTCGACCACTCCCTCTCTCTCTCAACACAGGTACATTTATGACCTCTCTCACCTTATATATAAGGTGTCCAATTTATGTTGTTCAAATTTGATTAACGATTTTTGGGAAATTTCTCCGTTGTATTGGGTGTTGTTATGAAATTACTATTGAATTTATGATTACTAACATTTAATGTACTATTTTTTCACACAACTAATTTTAAGCAATATTAGGCCTTCAAACAAAAATATTTTAGCTTTCTCAAAGAAAGTAATTGATTGTCTAGATTCCTCTTCAAAACCCTATAATTTTTAATTATATTTTAATCTTTATAATGGGGGTATGCTGTCATTAAAGATCGTAGTTTTTAAAATTTTGGTCCAAGTGGGAAATTCATCATGTTGATCCCTGTTTGATTAGTACAAGTGGGCAACACCCAAAAAAGGTGTTTATAAGAATCAGGGTGAAAATTGATCTTAGAGTCAGTAACACCTTTGAGATTGTAAGCGCGAAAATCTAATTATCTTTCAGGATGTCCAACTAGTATTTCTAGATGAATTAACGTTGAAATGATAAATAGGATTCTAGAATATCACATTTGTAGGTATGAATGCATATTCACATTGAAATGTTATGTCAAGGAAAATTACCCCGCGCTGATTGGGTGTTCCTTAGATGCCAATGAGGGTGGCGACCCAGCCATAAAGATTATCACCTTTATGAGTCGAAGTTCAAGTGAGTTAAATATATTATATATAAATGGTTTAACATCACATTTTCAAATATACATAATCCTTAATAATGTACATAACAAATGTGTGTGTGTGTGTTTGATATTCTCACATGTTATATATTAAAATATGGACCTATTTATTGTTAGAAAGTGTATATGAAACGCTTGATGTAGAATTCTATATGAACTCTCATGTTTAATAATTATGTTCTTAGAAATCAATTTAGTAGATAGTTTAAAAAGAGTACGGGATAAACTTATGTTAGATTGTTTGGTTGATAGTTGTTGTGGCTTATTCTTAATTATAATGGTTTGATACGAATGATGGATACTTAAAACGCTTACTCTATTAATTTTTTGTAATAAACCTTTAACTAATGATTTGTCTTAATGGCTACCCAATATTAATTAACGTGTTGTGGATGTGTTCACTCCTTCCTTAAATGGTTGTTGTTCGGGTGAATACAAATTGGTGGAAGGTCTTGCACAATTGATGGACAAAGTGTAATTTTAGGTTTAATTAAATTATAATGACTTTCAATTGACGAGTCACGGTAGTAATTATAGAAAACAAGAGTGCAAAAAGGTGCAATTTGACTACACTAAAACATTTTTCAATAGTGCACACCACATAAACGGAACACCTATTTACAAGTATGGTAATAGGAAAATTGAAAAACTTATTTACCTTTGAAATCATGGAGTTGATCTCTCACAAGACCACATGTTCGATCGTATTTAGTTTTCCCTTCCCGAATGATGGGATGAGTGAGTAGAGAAAGTATTTCTCATGTATAATCTCGACAAGGCACTGACGTTAGTGACACTGTTAGAAAAGGCTGGAAAATATTAATCCTTTGTGGATACAATTCTATAAGGAGAGCATTCACCTAGATTCTGACAGACCTTTATACGTCAATCATATATATGCTTTATACGTTTATACGTCAATCATATATATGCTTCTGCACAGTTTGTCTCGTGTAAAATTTCATAGATTTTTAAAAAGTAAAGCTAATTGGATGGAAATTAGAGACATCGAGCATGTTTTAAATGTTGTTTAAAAGGTATATACATATATATAGCCGTAAACCGTAATTTCTTATATAGATCGCTAATTTTTTTAATTATAGGAATTTCCAAAGAAAAATGAAAATAATGAACCAAATAGCGGAACACTGCCAATTGAGAGATCTCCTACGCCCCAACCTCAATTCTCATGTCCTCCTACTTATCAATACTCTACTCTGCCATAGATTCATTCTACTCCATCTCCGAGTCATCAAACTCAAGAAACCACTACTAATCCAACACCCCCAACTCTTTTTGCATAGGAATCCCAAGCTAACCCTAAGAAGTGGATTGGGTTTTCCAACAACAAGGCACTCCTGATGAATGAAATCCACAGCTTGGTCCGACTCATAAGCCAACAATAGCTGAAAAAAATAATAACGAAAAGGAAATGATGTGCGGAAAATAAAAACTTTTCTTTCCTTTTCTTTTTGTTTCCTAGATTATTAACAAAATGTTAAAATTTAAGCAAACTCCGAATAAACTTTTTGACCGAAACTCTTTTCAATAAATCTTATCTTATGGATGCTAAATTTGGTAGTTAATAACTTTTAGGTTTTAAGGATAAAATTGAAACATTGTCCTTTGTTCAAAAGTGAGCATATAAGAGATATGAAAATTAAAGCATATGAACACCGATATTTTTAACGTGGTAAAACCCATAAAACAAGGGAAACATCCACGGTGACCTCTACGCCACTAAATAAAAATCCACTAAATCACAAATAACAAGTACAATCACCAAGGATGAAATTATAAGATCCTAAACTAAGTTCAGATATTTATACCTCCAAGAGTTACTCCACTCTCAAAGGTCTTTGATTCTGTTTTGATCTCCTTCCCATAGGTTCCTTGATTTTCTTGTCCACTTTGATTGTAGTGGCTCAACAAATAATATATCTCCCAAGAACCACAAATTCTAATTGTTTGTGTGATTGTGTTAAGTAATGTGAATTATTCTAATTGCAAGAACAATATAACTCATAATCTCTCAATCAACTATACAATAATTCCTACAAATTAAAATTCAATACTACATGAAATGCAAATTGATTTCAAGTCCAACTTGAGTAATAAACTTCACCAATTTTCACACTTGACACACAATAATTTCTATTAAATTTTTTGTCCCAACAAATTATTTATACTCAAACCTATTTCACTAAAATGTGAAATTACATTATGAGATAAAAAGTTATTTCAAAATCTGAAAATACACACAACAAGAAGTCTAATTTCTCAAAATGTATTTTGGATCACAATCTTGGATTAAACAATACAACAACAATATCCAAGAAATAAAATAACAAAATGAACCTAAAATTTTTCTCAGTGAACTATATGGTTCTTAAGAAATACTATGTTTGAATAGTTCTTCAATAAGCCAAAAACTCAGCAACAAAACCCAATACACAAAAGTCCCAACAAGTAGTCTTCTAGGCTCTTTGGATTTTTTTCAGATTAAACCAACAAAGAAATATGTGTATGAGGTTTTGAGAAGAAAAACCATAAAAAAATGTAGGTTTGATTGGGTTTTCTGAAATTTCGATGAGAAGACTTTTTCGACGAGCTTTAACAAGCGTCGAACTTTCCTCTCTCTCTCTCTCTCTCTCTCTCTCTCTCTCTCTCTCTCTCTCAGTTTTCCAGACGAGATCTGACCCGCGTCGACTGGTTTCTCCGGTTGGTTTATTCTGAGCGACGAGACTCTCTCTTGGTCGTGTTTCCGGTGACTTCGACTGATCCTCGAACTCTCTCAATTTTTTCTCTTTCTCTCTCTTGATTCTTGTCTCCATAAAAAGGAGAAGATGAGATTTCTCTAGCCGGTTATCTCTCGGAGCTATCTCTGAAAGGAGAAGATGAGATTTCTGTCCCTATATTCTATAATAGGCGACGTTATCTCTTTTGACAAATTCTCTCTTCTCTCCCCTCTCTTCTAAAGGGTTAACAACCCTAAAAGAGTATATATACTAAAAGGGTTGTTAAAAAAAAGGGTTTAGATTAACTCTCCAAGATCCAACGGTGTTTAAAAAATATGGAACAAATAATTTGATTGCTAAAAGGTATTCAGATGGATTGAGGCTCTATTAATAAGGATAATTGATAACCTCTCAATTCAGGGTCACAAATTAGTCAAATCACCAAGACTCAAAACAAAAAAAAAAGAGCCTTATTAAAATATAACACACATGTTTTTTTAAAGAATTGGAAACATTAATTTTCGACCCAAAAAATATATTCACCAAATTAAAAATTGAACTAATCAAATTTTTACCATAACAAATAATTCTTATTTTAACCTAAAATATTTTAAAAATCATATTCCAATTAATTGAAAAATCATTTCAAACGATTAAAAAAATATTCAAATGAATTTCTTCTTAAAAATATTTGAAGCAACAAAACCACCATAAAAATATTGTTCACACATAATAAAGATGTATATGCAGTGTGTGTGTCCTAATGTGGTTTATGAGTTGTACTTACCTCTTTGTCGAGCATTGGAGCATTAAATCATTTGTGGTCATGGACTGGAATTCCATTTTTGGTGAAGCTTGGATTCCTTTTTCGAGTGAGAGTAACTCATAAAAAATCTAATCATATTTTGTCTCGATATCCAAACTAGTTGAAACTCCTATATGGCATAGTCGCAAGTAAGTCAGCCATATAATGTGTTCTAAATCTCCCCCTTTCTATATAGGAGACAAAATTCCCTTGAGTATCCTGTACTCGTGGGTAAAAGTGAAAAAACCTAGACTTCCTTTACAAAAATATCTATTTACCCAATCCCATCCTAGAACCGAAAATAAGGTAAGAAAATACATTACCCAACTATAATACAGGATGTGGACACCACATTCCAGGACCCCCTAAGTCTCTCGTTAGACTCATAGCACTTCCCCCTTCCTGCGCAATCCTAGGTCATACTCAGAGTACCGATATAGAGAGCATCGGGTGCCACCAGGCCCCATTTTACTCTGGTCAACTCCACCGTTAGAGCCAAAGCTCTTTGAATTTTTAAAGGGCATTGTAACCCCTTTCCAACGGTATGCCCCGTGCATAAAACAGAATAACCGTTCGGACGAATGATCAGTTTTCCCCTAAAGCTCAATCAGGAGGCCACCGAGATCTCCCGAACTCCGTTTGACCCAAGTTAACTCTTCATCTAAAATGAGACTGAATGAATCTCCAAAGGGAACTAAATACCCTTTCTAACGATCCGCCCGTGCGCGATTCTGACCTACGGTGCGGACGAACAATCTATTTTACTCCGAGAGGTCACCGAGCATTTTCGAGCCCCGGTTGACCAAGGTTAACTTTCCAAAACAATAGAAACTCTATAGGATGTTGAAGTAAATCTTCTTACCTTTCCAATGGTCCATCACGTGCGCGATTATGACTTACCATGCGGACGAACGATCCGTTTGCGTCGGATGATCTCCCGTCCAAAGGATCGACATGCGCTTCTGAGCCCCATTTGATCCAAATTCAGCTCTCGAACCCAAGAGATGTCCAAAGGAATATCAAAGGTATCTGAAATACCTTTCTAACGGTATGCCTTGTGCACGATTTGGATTAACGGTTTGTGCTCTACAGTTATTTTCCTAGAAAAGTTCGCATAAGCTACCAATTGGCAGGTCCTGAACTCTTCCTATCGGCACAATGTCAAGGGTGACCTCCCGATAGGTACCCCATGGGGTATGATGATTGGCACCCCCGACCCTATAAATAAGGGCCATGATCTCATTGCTAAGGGCAGTAAAAAACCCATCAGCATCAGGGATCTCAACAACATTGTCTCGAAGCCAGTAAAGTTCCATATGAGAAATCCCATTCAAGCCTAAATCCCCATCATTTTCACATCCAATTTGGCAAATATCCTTCTCTCTCATCAACGTCCAAAGGAGTTCATCCAAGATCCAAGTTCAATCTCCAAGAAAGGTCCAATTCTTTCTCCCTCTCTTTTAATTTCTTATTTTATATAAGTTACCTTAGATTCATAATCTAGTTTAATTATAGTTAATACATATTAACATCTACACTTTTATTAGTATATTTCACATACTTTATTTTTCATAAAAAAAAACAAAAACAAATAAAAGAGGGTTACACCCGTAAATTCTGAATGGAATTATCCACCACATTTTTTCCAAAACTACAAACACATTTTCTACACAGACACACCCAATAAAATTCCGTTCGAACCTATGGGATAAACCCCACCCCCATTATACATTTGAACTACGTGGACTTTGATGCCTTTATAGGCTACGTAGGCATCTCAGATTAAAATTTGAGACTTGAGTCCAATTTTCTAATTTTCTAAATTCTCTTATTTTCATAATCCTCAAAATTACTCATTATCATCATACATATATATAACATATTTGTTTGCTTCTCATCCCACACATATTATCATTTCCCAATAACAATCAATATCACGATGAATGCTCATATTCTATCTTCTACATTTATTACTATTTTGAGAATATTCCTACAGATGACCTCACCCTATCTTTTCCATGATATGGTTCGAACGATTACAATCTCCATTATATAAACACGTGCATACGCTTCACGGGGATAAAAAGGAAAATATTAACGTAATCCCATAAGATATCGAAAGGGAGGGATGGGTTCCTAACACCTTCCCATTGTGTAACCTAGCCCCCGGATCTCCGATCTATTGGTTTCACATGCATCAATTTTGTCGTTGATGTTGCTCTCTTGAAAGTGGCAACATATTCTTTTGCATGTTTTGAGAAAACTAGGTTGGAGACTCTATCTCTTTACATTCACCCAACACCGACGATATCCGAAGCCTCCTTTTCGAAGAGAAATGTGCGAGACCACAACGCAGATTCTTCCCCAGGGGATCCTCTTTCTCCTCTTTTCCCTCCCGAAACAAACGTCGCGCCAACCGGGATGGCCATAGTGGCGACTCTGCTAGGGACTATTTTTAAGAGGGATAGACTCTATTTGCATGGGTTTTTTATTTTCTTTCATATTCCACCTTTATTATTCATGCGTACCTCATGCTTATGATACTATTCACACACTGTATAAGATTATCCATGTACACTTCACACCACGTGCACCTAGGATCACATATATCCACGTATTGAACACATCATTTATCCATGCTTTGTTTACTTTTGGTATTTGTACTTTGCTCCCTATTTGGCATGATCAAGAAAGATCCTCTCACCATACGATACTAATAAGAGAATCATCCATGATTCACACATCACCAAAGAGCATTGTAATTTACTAAATTATGTCCCGTAACTTGAGAGCTACTTCGTGATAGGCGTTGGTCCGGCAGGGCTCAATTAGCCTAAGCGATATGACTCTTACCTTCCATTGGTCAAGTATCTTCGACGTATATCTAATGGTTCCCCCATATCGTACCGCTTGATCGAAGTCATGACGAGAGGTATATCGCAAGAAATTCGTTCACGTACGTCGAGTGTATTGAATTAGCTCTCACACGTACCGTCCCCACAAGTTATATAGTGAGGCAATTCACATACACTCAGGTATATCAAATGGCTTGTCAACACGTATCGATTTCTCTCAAAAGCAAGACGTATATTGTGGAAGTCATGCCAAAGGGTGGAACCCTTTCCAATTCACACAACCAAACTGCATACCTGAATATAGGTGTCAAGTCCAGGACACACATGTTAGATTATCGATTTTGACCCGAAACTCTGTCAAAATTCTGGGTCAGCCTGCCATCACAATTTTCGCGTATTTTTAAAATGGGACCCGACCCGTGAGCCTGGTTACAAGTCCAAACATAGCTTTACATATGTTACAAACCCATCTTTTCCAGGCTCGGGCCCTGTCCGGTATTTTATTTCGCATTTAGGAGAATTTAATACAAGTGGGAACCTAATAAACATAATAATCATGCTAAGACCCGTCTCTAGTCTCTTCCCTTTTCTCTTTCCCAAAAATCAGCCAAAAATGCTTTTCCACTTTTATCAAAAACACAAAAAACATGTTCATTCTCATATTTTCCAATAAAAAAATCAAAAAAATATTTTCCTCCTTCTCTAAAAATAAAAGTTTCCCTTTTTCTTTCCCGAAAATAATTTCCAAATTTTTCTACCTCTCAGGTCGATCACATACCCTTAGCCTGGCTCCCTATTGGCTTCGGTCTTCAGTCAAACCACCCTGAAGTTCTATCAGTCTATTTACTTCCCCCGAGTCCGAGACTCGCCCGTTTTCCATGGAGAATATGGATCAAGTACCGAATGTACAATCGGATTTATTGATGGTTTTGGCTCAGCTCATTGCAAAAATTGACAATCTACAAATCAAAGTTCATGATATATAATCAAATCGGGTCCCCATCCACGAGGATCCAGAGGTCATTTTCCCGCACGCCATGGGTCCGCCTTCACCTGTGCCTATCCGGGTTCCTAAAGAATACCACCATGATCCATGTGATCGTTCTGCTAATGGGCCGCCACTAGACCAACTTGCCATGCCAAACCTTGCTCAGACCGAGGCTAATTTACCCGTAACTGTTGATCCGAAAGAGGAAGAATTGAACAAGGTCAAGGATGACCTCAAGATGCTAACCAAGAAATTTGACCTGGTCCAAATCTCTGTAAAGTACCTGGACTACACCTACATGTCTCCCTATCGTAAAGCCAGGTTAATATAAAAATTCAAGATGCCCAATATCGAGAAGCTTGGAGGTAGTGGACCCCCGATTATTCATCTCTGTAGCTATCATCGAGCCATGACTCTCCTAGGGTCTTTCGAAGAAATAATGGCTCAGATGTTCTAGTAGACTTTGAAGGATAGCGCCCTCTGTTGGTTCCTGTCCCTTGAAGAATCCAAAATTTGCAATTGGGAAGACGTTGCACGTGGGTTTATGTCTCAATACAAGTACAAAGAGGAGACAGAGGTTACCCGTTGTGACTTAGAACTACTTAAATAAAATCCTTAGGAATCAGTCACCAACTTCATGGAAATATGGAGAGAAAAAGAAGCTACCATAACCAATCTGCCTTCCGAAGAAGAATAAGTCAGCATTGTGATGAAAAATGTCCTACCCCATGTCTGAGAAACAATGGGAGGAAAGTATTACCCTCAATTTCGAGCCCTACGAGAAGTATGATTAGAAATATAAGAAGGTATTGCCAAGACAAAAGTTGAACCGTAGAAAATCTCTGGACAGTTTACTCCTAGAATGTTTGAAAAACCTTTTAGTATTACAGTCTCTAGTATCAACGATATCTCGCAGCCTGTTGCTTCATAGGAACCAAAAAGTCGCTCAAACCCAATTCGAAAAGAATATACCAAGCTTCACGCTCCTCTCTCCAAAGTTTACCAGGCTCTCTTAAACTAAAACCTAATCAAACCTGATCCGCTTCCAAAAAATTTCAAACCTGATACCCATTGTGACTATTACCAAACTGCTAGCCATACCAACGACGAATGTTTCCATCTTCCAAACAAAATCTAAATTCTGGTTGATATGGGTATCATCTCCCCACCAAGTAATCCTAAACCAAACACTACCCATAATCCACTCCCAAGTAATACAAATGACATCTTCCTAGAAGAAGACTCAAAACTCGACCCATCTACCCAAATCATACCAAGTAAATCACCAGTCATACCCATATACTCTCCTAAACCTCTCCTAACATACCCATATTTCCTCGTACACCCTACCAACCTTTCCTATCAAACCTTATCACTCCTTACCAGATCTTGCATCCCTGTTCGTACCTATTTTGAGTGTAAAAATATTAAATTATCAAAAGTGCTGAACCAACTCCTAGAGTTCAGGCTGAAATCTCCCTCCCAGAAGACCATCGACTATCAGAGATTCAGTGGGTCATTCTTAGAAGCTCAAAAATGGGCTCGAGAATCAGACAACTGGGTAGTGCCAGCCGACGAAATCAGTCTAGATGACCTTGTCCAGATCATGGAAAATTTGTTTCGACAAACTCGTTCTATTTATAGCATGTTCGAGATTCTTGACACTTTGAAATTACAATGTCACCTAGTTCCCTTAGTCTTACGTTTCCCTACCGAATGGGAGAAATTATACGAAGACGCCATAGAAGTTATAGAGTGTATAAACTTTGCATAGAAATATAATATCATTGCCACTGGATGGGGATATGATTATGAAGGTTCATGAAGAGATAAATTTAAGAAAGACTAGTCTGATAGCCAACCTATGCGGAATGATATCGTTCAAGGAGGTGCTAGGAGAGATTAACTAGGTAGTTTAGCAACCCAACATCAATAAAGAATTAGGGTTTCTATTTTCCCCTCTTTCGTTAACCACATGACCAGGTCAGGGAGACATTACCAGAATTCAAACTTACAACCATCAGCAAGCGATAAAGGGAAAGGTGTTGAGAATCTCCCTATGCCAGAAATGACCCTTGAAGAAAGCAAGGTCCTTGATCAATTGAAGAAAACACAAGCTAACATCACTCTATGGGCACTTTTCATATCTTCCCAACTGCATCAAAATTCCCTAATCAATCTACTCACAGGACCAATATTTCCTCCCTTAACCACACCAGAAGAAGCAGTGAACCTGGTTAGATCCTTGACCTTTACTCACATGCTCTCCTTTTCTGAAGAGGAAATCCATAAGAATGGTCCCAACAACAATCATGCTCTCAATATCTCTGTCGAAGTGATGGGAAAAACTTTTCCCCTCTCACTTATTGACAACATATCAGCTCTGAATGTTTGCCCATTAAGAACCCTTACCTGTTTGGGACTAAAAGTGAGCGACCATTCTCCAACCTCTGCTATCGTGCGTGCCTATGATAACACCCATTGAGAAGTAATGGGATCTATCAAGCTTGCAATGGGGGCTAGACCTATAAATCCTGTTGTCGAATTCCAAGTCATCGACATCCCAACCTATTTCAATCTGCTGCTCGGATGATTGTAGCTCCATAACATCAAAGGGGTGTCTTCTTCCCTTCATCAGAAATTAAAGTTCTTTGCCAATGGACAAGTTATCATCATCTTGGTATATAGTGACAACACCAAGAATGCAAGCATCAGTAATTCGGTACTCGAGATATAACGCAGGATGAACGATATGCTGCTATCAGACTTCCTGGTCGAACCACTCCTACTCACAGCAAGGGATGACTTCAAAGATAGGGTTTGCCCAGAATATAATCCTCGTTGAAATATCAGTGTAATCCAAGTGTTCAAGAATATGCACTTCATGCCTGGACTGGGGCTAGGGTAAAGGCGACATGGCATAACTGAACCTATTTTGTTGAAGGAGGCCTTTCTTCCTTATGGCTTAGGATACCAACCATCATAAGAATAACTCGGATTGATTCGTCAGACTCTACTAAAGATAAAGTTAGAATGAGCCATAACTATCTCGAGAGATTCCCTAAATGAAAGATTCATCAAAAAGGGTCAACATTTCCTCTTCTGCAGCTTCCCAGAACCTTGGTATGACCCTATAGACAAATTGATAAGACCATGAATGGAGATATTTTTTTAAGAGAGCTACCTGGAGACTGAGAGTTCCTAATACTGTGTGCAACCACTAATTGAGAAGACCATAACTAATATTGGGGATTATGATGACAGTGACTTCGAGGACTCTTTCAACTTGCAGATACTAGGACTAACACTCTGCATGATCCACTTATGGACTACATCATCTGATCCATCCTAACTCATCAAATATCCTGACGCACCTCTTCTCAATTGGCATGCTGTGCCTGTTCCACCTACTGATATTCAACCTAACCCCGATGTTTACCCCCTTCCCCTGTAGTTGTTTCCTCTCACTCTGATGTAATCAAGACCTCCTTTGATGAGGTTATCAAAGTTATTTTTCCTATCAATGAAATAAATGAAGATTTTAGGTATCTTGTTGTGCCTTACATTAATTGTCTTGATTCTAATCAAACTCTTGATGATGATGACTTTGCACATGAACAATTCTTAACTGATCTAAATAAGGTTAATAATAACCAACATAACCACGTTCAAGTTACTAAAGATGAAAATGTTATTATTAATCTCGGGCCTAGTAGCCAAATGCGCGAGATTAGGATAGGGGCAACCCTTAATGAGCACTAACGTACGTAACTAGAAGAGATACTGAAGTAGTTCGTGGATGTTTTTGCTTGGTCCTATGATAATATGCCAGACATTAACCCATAAAATAGCACAACATGAGATTCCACATCTCCCGAAAAGTAAATCGGTCATACAGAAGCTGCAAAAGCTCCGCACCAAATGGTCACTCAAAGTAAAAGAAGAAGTAATCAAGCAACTGAATGTTTGATTCATTCGTGTGATTGAATATCCCACATGGCTAGCTATTATCGTGCCTATGCTGAAATTAGGAGCAAAGGTTCGCATGTGTGTCGACTAACGAGACTTGAATAAAGCCTCTTCGGTGGATGATTACCTTCTACCGAACATAGATATAATCGTGGACAACACAACTAGTCATGCTCTCCAGTCATTCGTTGATGAATTTTTCGAATATAACCAGATCAAGATGCACCCTGATCATCAAGGGAAAACCGCATTCATTACCCCTTGGGGAAGCTTTTTCTTTAGAGTCATGCCATTTGGTCTGAAAAATGCAGGGGCTACCTACCAAAGGGCTGCCACAACCATATTGCATGACCTAATACACAATGAAGTCGAGTTCTATGTAGATGACATGATTATCCAGTCCAAGACAAGAGAAGGTCATATTCTCGCTCTTTGAAAATTCTTTGAACGAATGCGAAAGTATCAAATGTGGATTAACCCATAGAATTGTGTCTTCAACGTTACCAAAGGGAAACTATTGGGATTCATGGTCAGTGAGAAAAGGATAGAAGTAGATCCTTATAAGATAAAAGACATACTTAAGAAGCCACCTCCTCGAATGGATAAAGAAGTCCGAGGATTCCTTGGGAAATTACACTACATCCGTCGATTCATTAGCCAATTGACTTCCATCTGTGAACCCATCTTTAAACTCCTCCAAAAGGATTGAACCAAGGTTTAGAACAAAGCTTGCCAAGAAGCCTTCGACCAAATTAAGAAATACATGATCCGGCCTCCAGTTCTCATGCCACCGCAACCTGGTCTTCCCTTACTCATATACCTAACCGTGATTGATTTTGTAGCTGGCGCTCTGCTAGCCCAATTCTTTGAAGAAACCCACAAGGAGAAATATATTTACTATTCCAATCAGAAATTGGATGGTGACGAAGTTAACTACACCGCATTCGAGAAAGAGAGTGTCGCCCTTATCCGGGTTACCCAAAAGTTACGGCACTACATGCTTGCCTTCCCCATTAGAATCATATCCCGGATGGAACCCATCAAATACCTACTTGAGAAGCCCGCCATATCCCACCGAATGGCCCATTGGTTGATGCTTCTAGATAAGTTTGAGATCACTTATGTCACACAGAAAGCAATAAAAAGAAGATCCATCTCTAACTACCCTATGTAAGAGGCCGATGTTTGGATTTTAGAATTCCCAGACAAGAATATCCTTTGCACCTCACACAAAGATCTTAGATGACAAATGTTCCTTGATGGCGCTACCAATAAAAACTGATATGGCATTGGGATTCTCCTAATTGCCCTTGATGACTCCTACACTCCTATTGCCATCAAATTGGATTTCCCATGCACTAATAACATGACTGAATACGAGGCGTGCACAGTAGTCCTCAAATTTTCTCTAAAGAAAGAAATTTGATACCTCGATGTCTACGGGGATTCATCCCTTATCATTGGTCAAGTACTCAGGAAATAGAAACTCAAGGATGAGAAACTCTTTCCGTTCCATGACCACCTTGAAGAACTGGTTTCCCTACTTTAAGAAATCATCGTTCATTTCCTACCCCGAGCAAAGAACAACTTGGCTGACGCCCTTTCCACCTTAGCCTCCATGATTGACATGCCTGAAGAAATATCCATGGCTCACTTCCTTGTCTAAAAAAAGATAAACCAACCCACTTCTACCACATCTAGCTCTGCATAGAGGAGGAATCCGAAATAGCTGACTGTTGGTAATATGATATTTGGCGCCACTTCACACACGGTAGGTACCCTTAAGGAGCCAACAGAAAGACCGAACAACTCTCTGCAGACCTGCCACCCAGTACATTATCTATGATAAAGAACTCTTTAAGAGGAACTTCGATGGAACCCATTTTTACTGCATCGCAGGGGTTGACATTGAAGAGATGATGTAGAAAATCCACAGTGAGGAATGAGGACCCCACATGAATGGCCATCTTCTCACCAAAAATATCATTCAATAGGGATACTACTAGACTACCGTGGTACAAGACTACACAGTCTACGTGCAAAGATGTGTCAAATGCTAACAATTCTCCAACTTAGAACATCTGCCTCCGCAAGAACTATAAAGCATGACTTCTCCCTAGCCATTTTCCACATGGGGCATCGACATCATAGGGAAAGCTATAGAAAAGGCATCCAATGGGCATGAGTTCATCCTAGTTACTATTGACTACTTCACTAAATGGATCGAAGTTGAGCCATACACAGTTCTGAATGCCAAGAAAGTGGCCAAATTCATCAAGAAAACACCATATGCCGATATGGGGTACCACACGAGTTGGTATCAAAAAATGGGTTAAATTTTGTAGAAAATGTCACTAAAGTGGTTAACGAGTATGGAATTTAAAGACATAAATCCTCTCCATACCGACCTCAAACCAACGGAGTATTTCAAGTAATTAATAAGAATCTCAAAACCATCATCAGCAAGATGATCGAGAGTTATCGTAATTGGGCCGATTGGATTCATTATTCCCTCTGGGGATACCGCACTTCAGTGAGAACCTCTATTGGGGCTACCCATCACTCTCTAGTCTACGGTATGGAAGTAGTCCTACCCATGGAGCTAGAAATACCCTCATTGCGCGTCATGCTTGAAAGAAAGGTCAGAAAAAAGAATGGTACCAAAGCGGTCTTGACGAACTGACCCTCCTAAATGAGAAAAGATTGAAAGCTCTATATCATATACAAGGGTACCATCGCCGTATAGCACGATCATCAAATAAAAGAGTCAAGGACTGCGGTGTCCGAGCGGGGGACTTAGACCTCAAATAAATAGTAGATCCCATCTGAGACCCTAGAGGGAAATTCAAGCCTAATTCGAGCGGCCCCTACATTATGAAGAAGATCCTATCGAGCGGCGCTGTTATGCTCACCAACCTCGGTGGAGAAAAAATGGAGCATCCAGTCAACCTTGATCGTCTCAAGAAATTCTACCCCTAGTCCTAAATCTCGACGCGCTACGACTCTTCTCATCTCCTTTATATTCTAAAAAAAACTCTTCATTTCCCCTACCTAGAACTATGTGGTCCAGATCCTCTGAAAAAATTCAAAAAATGAATTTCAAAATTTCTTAAAACCCTCAGAGGTACGTAGGTAGCTCGTTATCTTGGCATGAGCCCGACCCCCTTCTTTTTCATAAAATTCTATTCTTTTCTTATCCCCGAGAACGATAGTTCATTTTTAACATATACATGAACAAAAGGATTATGTACGCCTTAGCGATTGGTATAGATAATTCAAAATGCAAAATTTCATCAAAAGGCATAACTAGATAATTAAAAACTTATTTATTTCATTATCTAAAATTTCCCGATGATTACATCTGTGTAAGGACTCAAACGACTTCCCTGACCAAAAAACCAAAATAATAACAAGCCCCACTACTCCTGAAAATCACTCCAATTATTCCCACAAAACACAAAAACAACACCTATTATAAAAAGCTTCACAAACCCCTACCCAATACTGCCCAAGGAACCAACACCATCATCACCTACATCCTGGACTCCCCAAGCCTCCCCTTCATGGATGGAGTATCACAGACGCTCCATGGAGTGATAAGCCCAAACCAACTTGAGGTAGACCACAATGCCTCCCTCCATGGTATCAGATATGGCAAACCACCTTTGACCAGTCTCCAAAACTAGCATCGTGGCCACTGCGTATTCCACAACCACTTCATGTAGTTCCCGAAGATATGCTAGACTCTCCTAATTGACTGAGAAGGATGGGTCAACGGACGATGATTCTCCCATAGGGAACAAAGACGCATGCACATAGGTTCTGTCAGATCCTCCATAAGAAAGAAGTTTGGTGCTCGCGATGGAATAATTTTCTCCTAACCATATTGGCACGGTAGCCTCTAGGGAAAGTAGAAAGAGGTCTGCCTTAGGCCAACCAGTCTGACGTACTAGTACTCTCCAAGCTCCAGAATTAGCAATAACTCCCCCGCCAAGGCACAGACAAGCATAACCCACACGCCCCGTAATATAAAAACCAGTTCCCCCAACACTCAATGTCCAGGGCCACGCTAATGAATTAGTACGAGAAGAATTTTCGAACCACCGGTAAGGGATACTCAGGTGGGACTGCCATACGAAACCTCTCTAATGCCACATAAACATCTTTATAGGGATCCCTCTCAGAAAGTCAGAATGACCCTCCCTCCCGACATCTAGGTCATTCAAGGTCTCCACAAATATCACCTTCGTGTTATTGCGACGGTACGACATCCAAGAAATAATAGTACCCAGTTGGGGGTCCACCGGCGTCTCCTCAGTCACCAACAGAACTTTTGAAACAATGCCTAGAATGATGGACCCATTATATCCATCATCACCCACGTCCTGCGAATGCATAGATTGCAACACCGCTAGGAGGGAAATCATTCCCCCCACGACCAATGGCCTGGCCACCGAAGGCAAAATATGAAGAATCCCAACCAATAATTCCTTAGGAAAAAGGGAAAACTCAGGCAGAGCCTCAGTATTGTTAGGGTTTATCCCCAGCATGGAAGAAAATTACTCGTAGGTAGGACAAATTTCATCCAACCCAAAGTGGAAGACATAATCCTCGAGATACCAAAAATTAACAGCCGCCATCAGTATGTTTCACTCAATGGGTCGGTTTTTCCACAAAGAGATTCAACGCATGTGAAAGGTGTCATAATCAACATTGTAAGAACACATTGCTTCCAAGGCTTCGAGGTAGTTGACAGACTCAATGCTATCAAGGAGAGTCATCTTGCAAGACTAAGAGATAGTAAGCAAGAACGAATGTGGAAATGGAAGAAAGTGAAAGTTTGAGGAGGAAATCCCCATCCACACCCCCATTTTATACTTGGAAACTCCCAAGACAAGACAAGGAACCCTGCAGAAATTGGAGTAAAACTTGCCCCACCAAGTACCAAGCAGTTTAAGAAAGTAAAATCAAAGCCTTGGATTGATTGTAGTGGACTGTCATGCCGATAGGCAGGATAACGGTCATACCGATTGGCAACCCTTCATTTTGGGAAATTTCCCTTTTTCCTCTTTTGTCAAAACAAAAAAGAAAAACCAACAAAAATAATTTGTATCATATGGGAATTCCGAATTTCCTTTATACTTATGCTTTACTAATCCCATTTCAAATAAAATCCTTATCAAATCAATTTTTAAAATTCTTTTTATGGTCTCAGCAGAAATGTAAAAAGAGCATCTGCATTAATCACTAAACCAAGAAAATTAACAAAAAACTTCACTAACATTAACATTTTGTAGGAAAAAGAAAAAAAGAAAACAACGGGACTCAGCCCGACCCCAATCTCTCTTTATCTCTCTCTCTCTATCTCTCTCTCTCTCTCTCTCTCTCTCTCTCTCTCTCTCTTTCTCTCTTCTCTATTTTCTCTTTTCTCTCTTTCCCCCTAGGATCCCGCATCCCTGCGGTGCGCCCTCTTCCCCCTGCAGCAAGATGAAGTGTCCCCACTACCAGAGTTCGATCCTTACCCAAATGAGGCAGATGGAACCAAGCAAGAAGGAACCAAAATCGCCTCATGAATATGAGTAGTCATCGTGGATATCCAGTCCCTGATGTCCTTCAGCCAAGTGATCGAAACACTGATATGCTGTGAGGAAGAATATAAAAGATCAAATCAGTCTAGCATGAGGAAAGAGAAAGAAATCAAGGAAATCAAAAAAGAGGTACCGCAGGTTGACCGGGCGGAAAAAGTGTGCACGTGTAAGTGCACAGTCGTCGTGTGTTTTTTCGCCGCGATACAAAGAATAAAACCTAAGCTACTACTACACTTGACAATCAAGTACAGCGGTAAGTCGGGTATCATAAATCCACAGGGAGTGATTGAATTTTAGACTTTAATTGTTTTAATTACTTCGGGAATAAAAGTGGTGTAAAATAAATAAAAGAAAAGATGATAGGTGGTTGTCGTGACAAAAGAAAAAGAATAAGTTACGCTAAATTAAAGTAAAGCGAGGATCGGGATCGCATTCCACCAAACGGATCGAAACAAATACTAATTAGAATTAAGGCTCGAAAGCAATTTAATCGAGCATTTACAATTAAGCATAAACATCACGCAAGAAGGAATTTAACCCAAAGTTGCGAGATAAAACATTTAACTGAAAAATGGTCACACGCGGATTAAATTCGGATAATCGCTATAAACACTAACGTTGCATGATAAAGAAAGTTAAACGCATAATAATCCGACTTTAATACACGACGTTTCAATTAAATGCAATTTTACACGAAACCCTAAATTTCGAGGTCCGAACCCGAAAATGGCGGAAATGCTTTCCCGACCCTATTTATCTAGGGACGCATAATGAATTAAACTAAATTAGACTAATTAAACTAGAAAAGCAAGAAATAAAGAAAGAAAACCTAATTAGAAAGCATGGAAATTATCTAAAAAGCAAGGAAAGAATGAAATACAACTAGATTAAAGGAGAGGGAAGATGAATAGTCAATCTTACAACCAATTAGTGTGTCAATCCAAGAGAGGAAGAAGAATAACCAATAAAAAACCCTCCAACCCTAGCTAAACTAAGCTAAAATCGTATTAGGGATGGTCTCCCTGTTATTACAACAAAATTTGGCTTATATAGTAAGTTAGAATAAAAGAAAAGAAGAAAGAAAAGAAAAGAAAATATCTGCAGAAAAAAAAGGGATCGATCGATCGACCCCTTTGGTCGATCGATCGATCAAGGGAAAATATCGACAATCCTGAAAGATCGATCGATCGACCAGAAGCGTCGATCGATCGATCAAGCAGGGCAGATTGCAGCAGCAGCAGCCCTTGCTTCTTTTCTTCCTCTTCTCTTTCTCCTCTTTTGCTTTCTTGTATTTCCTCCGCAAGAAACATCGTAACTTCTTCGTTATGTATCGGAATCGCGCACTGTTGACGGCCACACGAAGCTAGTAAGGAGGGATACAACTTTCGTGAGATTTCAGGCCAGGTACCCAAGCTGTGAAAAAACTAAAATTCCCTCGAACGTGCGGTTGTGTACTGAACTTCGCCGGAATGCATCCGAACTTCATACTAAGCATCCAAATACCTACAAAAGCTCAATTAACCCATGAAAAACATGTTAACATAGAAATCCGAGGTTGTCTGTTTAACGAGCATAAATATAGGGATTAAGATACCCGAGGCGGCTAATAACGCGTAGGTTAACGGGTGAAATACGCAATATTTGCATCGTATCACACCCCCTAACTTACACATTGCTAGTCCCTAGCAATGAAATAGGAAACAACAAGAACTACAAGCAAACCAAAAGCAGGAGAAAGAACAAAAGTATGATATAAAAGCAATAAAAAGATAAGGCCACTTTCGCGGGCGATACGATTGCATTTAGCATATGCAATAAGCCGTTAAACCCCTAGGTTACCCTAGTGGACGAGTGTCATCTCGTGAGGGTTTTCAGGGATGATACCCACAAACATCACATGGTTTCCTCAAAATATGCCCAACCCAACATGCGACAAACTCAACAGTGGCGAAAAGGATTTCATACGCATTATTAGCAAAGTGAATGAATTCACACAAAAGTTCAAATCATTAACATTATAGAATGCACCTCATAGAATTGAAACCTTGAAAGTGGGAGGGGAGTGAGCACATGCAAAGTGTGATATGGTAAAAACTTAAATAAACCGGATAAACATAAAGGCAAACATATATTCAATCCTCACGGGAATTACTCTCAACAAATGAATTCACTATGAAAAGGGAGGTAATACACGGGACATGCGGGCATAAAGAGTAAATGTAAATGGAAACTAGGCCGCGCACATGTCACAAATGAGGAACGCTATATATAAAATGAAAAACTGTAATCTCAATGAAAGGATAGCGCACACTAAAAGAGGCGAAATGCATTTTCACAGATTATCAAAACTATTATGACTTTTAAATTAAATGCACCCGAAGATCACGTAAGACTTTAATAGGGTTATAATGTAGGTTAGGCTAGGGTACGAAACGAAGGAATGTATGTACGGATTCAAAGTGTTCAGAGATGAAAACTTGGAATAATGGGAAGGATGCGGGCAATATCAAAAATGGAAAGTAACTTCCAAACGAGCATTAGATATATCATCGGGGAGAGAAATCAAAGCTTATTGAACTATACACAACATATACAACTTTCTCTTTCTTTTTCTTTTCTTCTTTTTCTCATTTTTTTCTTTTGTTTTCTTTTTCTTTTTCTACACTTTTTTTCACTACACTTTTCTTTACTTTTCAAACTCTCATATGCCTAAAATTGCAACCGCAATCAACAACATCATTCAATCCCAAGTAACATTCCAAACAAAGGTATGGAAGGTGTATGTATGGTATATAACTCCAATTTGGAGTTGGTTATGGGATTTTGGGTAATGAAACGAAAGGCTAGTATTTAGGCTCAAAGGGGTTAACTAGGGAAAACATAAGGGTGAGGTCAAGGTCAATATGGGTGATATAACAAAGATGGCCTATGATCATTTCACAAAGTATACGCAATTCTCGAGTCAAAACAATATATGAAAATCATGCTCAAGTAACACATTTTAAGTATGAACTCAATTAATGAACGGTCAAATGCAAGATTAGTGAGATTACCAACGAATTCAACGTTTTCAACGAGGAAAGAATAGTGTATAACACTCACAAACGACGAAACGTACGAAGATTACTCGGTGTAAGTATATACAATGCAACAAAAGATTACCGAGTTATAAAAATCTTAAACTAAATCAATATAACAAGGAAAGTGCATATGCTCATGGGATAAAGTTTAATTCATGAAGTTATTCACAATATCAATGATTTAATGACTTAAGTCTAATAACTTCTAAAATCGAGAACATGCATCATTGAGTTGTCTATTGGATCGGGCAATTATTGAAATTTATCACTACAAACAAGGCAAAATGCCCAACAAAGGAGAAAAAAGAAAGAAAATATTTTTGAAATTTTTTAAATTTTTCACAAAAAGGCATACTTAGTAACTAACAAGTAAGAAAATCCATGGACTACACATGAAATGGATAGAATATCCTACACCCCCTAACTTAAATGTTGCATTGTCCTCAATGCGCATTAAGAACACAACACAAAGAGAGGAAAGAACGATATTACCCAAAATTGGAGCGATCTCCATAAGCGCGAGTCCAAAGGAATCTACAAAACAAGTTAGTACTGAGCATAGCAAAAACAAATAACAAAAAGTTAACTAATTACACTAGACTAAATTAAAAAGGAAAAGAAATGTAGGAAAGAAAGAAAATTAAAAAGCTAACTATTTACAACCTACTATTTAGGCTTCACACTAACTATACACTAGAAGTCTAAATAGTTGAGGGTCCACCCAAAAAGGGATTTGACTTTGAAAGATCAACGGTGGACCCTCCAAAGTGAACATGCCTCCCGGAAGATATGAATTCCGTTTGAACAACGGAAGGCATGTGGGTGGTGAAAAAAGTGAACCATCGCCAATTTGAAATTTTGGGCGGACGATGGGGGATTTGGATAATAAGGGTGAAAGGTATACTAGAGATCCAAGAAAAGTCGATTCATCTCCCAAAGGTTTTTCAAATGGAATGGGAGATGGTGCACACATGAGGATAACATCCATCGAAAACAAGTCCGGTAAAGAGTCCTCATCGGCAAAAAGTGTAGAAGTTTTAAAAGTTTCTACCGACTCATAGGAATCAACCGGTAATTCTAATGGTTCAATGATGGAAAACGAATATGGTGATGAAACAAATTCAATCTCAATTGACTCATCATCGGAAGGAGATTGAATTTCGGAGGAGAAAGATGCACACTCGATGAGAAATTCTTTGAAAAATTGAGGTGAAACACAAGTTTCCACCTCCTCGTTGGTTTGTGCATAAGAATTCATCTCATCGCAAAGTGCACATAGTCTCGTTCCAGCATCATTTAGGCTTTCCAAACCTTGGGAGTAAAGAAGCAAAGTTTCTTCCAAAGTAAGCTTCCTCGGCTCAAGAGCCTCGGACTCCTCATTTGGTTGAAACTCGTCTTCGAAAGTAATGAAATAAGAATCGTCATTGGATTCGAATAATGAATCCAACTCAAACTCCCAATAACGATTTTCATTCCGATAAATGTTTTCAAGTCTTTCATTTTCAAGAAAATCTTGAAAATGAAAAACTTGAAAACTATCCCCAAAGTAAGAATCATTAGAATGACCGTAATAACTATAATAGTATGACATGATTAACTCGTTGTTGAAAGATGGAGAATCCAAGAAATAAAGTGACCAACCTCGAATCAAAGTTTCTTAGCGCTCAAAGTATGCAAATCCTGCAAAAAAGGTTAAAACAAAGAATACAAATACAAAAGGAAAAATACTATCAAATAATAAAGCAATTACAATCTAAAACACACTCCCCGGCAACGGCGCCATTTTGTGACCGGGCAGAAAAAGTGTGCGCGTGTAAGTGCACAGTCGTCGTGTGTTTCGCCGCCACGATACAAAGAATAAAACCTAAGCTACTACTACACTTGACAAGCAAGTACAACGGTAAGTCGGGTATCGTAAATCCACAGGGAGTGATTTAATTTTAGACTTTAATTGTTTTAATTACTTCAGGAATAAAAGTGGTGTAAAATAAATAAAAGAAAAGGTGGTAGGTGGTTGTCGTGACAAAAGAAAAAGAATAAGTTATGCTAAATTAAAGTAAAGCGAGGATCGGGATCGCATTCCACCAAACGGATCGAAACAACTACTAATTAGAATTAAGGCTCGAAAGCAATTTAATCGAGCATTTACAATTAAGCATAAACATCACGCAAGAAGGAATTTAACCCAAAGTTGCGAGATAAAACATTTAACTGAAAAATGGTCACACGCGAATTAAATTCGGATAATCGCTATAAACACTAACGTTTCATGACAAAGAAAGTTAAACGCATAATAATCGGACTTTAATACGCGAGGTTTCAATTAAATGCAATTTTACACGAAACCCTAAATTTCGAGGTCCGAACCCGAAAATGGCGGAAATGCTTTCCCGACCCTATTTATCTAGGGACGCATAATGAATTAAACTAAATTAGACTAAATAAACTAGAAAAGCAAGAAATAAAGCAAGAAACCCTAATTAGAAAGCATGGAAATTATCTAGAAAGCAAGGAAAGAATGAAATACAACTAGATTAAAGGAGAGGGAAGATGAATAGTCAATCTTACAACCAATTAGTGTGTCAATCCAAGAGAGGAAGAAGAAGAACCAATCAAAAACCCTCCAACCCTAACTAAACTAAGCTAAAATCGTATAAGGGCTGGTCTCCCTGTTATTACAACAAAATTTGGCTTATATAGTAAGTTAGAATAAAAGAAAAGAAGAAAGAAAAGAAAAGAAAATATCTGCAGAAAAACAGGGGATCGATCGATCGACCCCTTTGGTCGATCGATCGATCAAGGGAAAATATCGACAATCCTGAAAGGTCGATCGATCGACCAGAAGCGTCAATCGATCGATCAAGCAGGGCAGATTGCAGCAGCAGCAACCCCTGCTTCTTTTCTTCCTCTTCTCCTTCTCCTCTTTTGCTTTCTTGTATTTCCTCCGCAAGAAACGCCATAACTTCTTCGTTATATATCGGAATCGCACACCGTTCATGGCCACGCGAAGCTAGCGAGGAGGGCTACAACTTCCGTGAGATGTCGGGCCAGGTACCCAAGCTGTGAAAAAACTAAAATGCCCTCGAACGTGCGGTTGTGTACGGAACTTCGCCGGAATGCATCCGAACTTCATACTAAGCATCCAAATACCTACAAAAGCTCAATTAACCCCTGCAAAACATGTTAACATAGAAATCCGAGGTTGTCCGGTTTACGAGCATAAATATATGGATTAAGATACTCGAGGGGGCTAATAACGCGTAGGTTAACGGGTGAAATACGCAATATTTGCGTCGTATCACAGGTCGAAGGACCTCCTTCGTCAGACCCAACTCCTCTGGGTCCATCGCATGAGGGCGATGCTAAAGACGCACAGACCCCCCATCAGTACACCGAAGGTTGTAACTAGGGTAATGCAGTCACATGAGATAAGGCCATGAAGTCATTACCACCATTGCTGACGTAGCCGCACCACCTGCGCTATGAGAAGACCCCACCTACCGACTCGAGCCCGCCCTGGGGAGAGGTATCATATCATAAATGCTATGGGGAATCATCCGACTCATGAAGAAGTCCTTCTAATCATAAATCACCATTATGTCAGTGTATAGGGAGTATGGCTCACCAATCATCGCATCCACCCCGACATCATCAGACATCTCCCGCACGCGCCTCATGAAGAGAGGGGGCCTCGCCGGTGTCACCGCAACCTCGTTCTCCATAATATGATGAACTACCCTATCCCCAAGATACCAGGAGTAACCAAACTCATGTTCCATCAGGCGACACATTTACGCATGTCCCCCAGTCACCCTGGTGTGCTGAATAGCCGTCCCTAGGGATAAAAGGTCACCTATAAATCCCCACTAAAAGTAAAGGTTCGGTATCAATAAAATGGCATCAAAGGAAAAGACGGTCTCAAGGATAATATAATGCTTACCCGCTCGCTCGTCAGGCCATTCAAGACCTAATTCACTGCCTCTAGAGAAAGGTTCTTCTTCGACTGCCGATTGGACCTCCGCCATCGTAACATTCGGAAAAAGTCCCCAACAGAGTCATATTTCAAAGATATCAATTGAGTGTTCAACCCAATCACCTCGTAGAACCACATCTGCAAAGGATAAGGATCAGTATTCAAGAAATCAAAAGGAAATGCAGGAATGGAAAATGCAAATGCATAAAGTAAAATACGCAAAATAACGAATACCTCCACACGATATGTGGCCCTAGTAAAAGTCAGTCGGCAGCACCAGCTGAATGCATCCAAAGAATAGTAAAGGATCGCCAAAGCCAGGCTCCCCCAATTATAGAGGCGGATGTGTGAAAACATACTCGGAAATGGCAGAAATCATAAATGGATGATGTCGCCACTCGTCGCCACCAAAAAACCTCCCAATACCGGCAAGATAAACAAACAGGCCATTTGACGCACCTATTGCACGTCGTTCTCGTTAATCCTCCTCCTTAGTAAAAGTTCCCTTAAAGAAGACATGCAGATGGAATCTCCAGAAACCACCCTCTCTTTATCACTAAGAGCCTCCATCACCGCCTCCACCGTCAACCCCAACAGTAATTGTAGAGAATCATTTTCCCCCGCAACGTCTCCAAAGGATGCTCCAAATTTTCCCCAGTTGCAAAATCCCTGGATCACTCACTATTCCCCAGCGGAACCCCAAATATAATATTTATCCCCAGTGGAATCCCCAAATTTCCTGAAGGAAACTACACCTCTTTTAGGTCTGAATTGACCTCAGTCATGTATCATCACCTTAGTCAGGTGAGAATTGACCTCGGTTCTCATTTGTCACCCCTTTCATGTCAAAATTGACCTCTATCTTGTATCATCACCTTAGTTAGGTCAGAATTGACCTCAGTCCTCGGTCGTCACCTCTCTCAAGTGAGAATTGACCTTGATATTGGATCCTCACCTTAGTTAGGTCAGAATTGATCTCGGTCCTCAGTCGTCATCTCTTTAAATCCAAATTGACCTCGATCTTATATCATCAGCTTAGTTAGGTTAGAATTGACCTCGGTCCTCGCTCGTTGCCTCTTTTAGGTCATAATTGACCTCAATCTTGGATCGTAACCTTAGTTAGGTCATAATTGACCTTGGCCCTCTATCGTCACCTCTTTCAGGTCAAAATTGACCTCAGTCTTTGATTGTCACCTTAGTTAGGTGATAATTGACCTCGGTTCTCGATCGTCACCTCTTTTAGGTCAGAATTGACCTCGGTCCTCGATCGTCACCTCTTTCAGGTCAGAATAGACCTCGGTCTTGGATTGTCACCTTAGTTAGGTCAGAATTGACCCCAGTCTTAGATCGTCACCTTAGTTAGGTCAGAATTGACCTCGGTCCTCGGTCGCCACCTTAGTTAGGTCAGAATTGACCTTGGTCCTCGGTCGTCACCTTAGTAAGGTCAAAATTGGCCTCAGCCCTTGGTCGTCACCTCTTTTAGGTCAGAATTGACTTTGACCCCCTGAATCGGTCATCCACATCCGTTAGGTTTGCAGAACAGACCTCCTTACATTTTATGGTGTCTATTTGATGGACATCACTTGTTCCAAGCTCACCCGTTGAGGGGCTCTGTAGACTACACATTCTAGGACCCCCTAAGTCTGTCCTTAAACTCCTAGCAATTTCCCCTTCTATCGCAAACCTAGGTCATACTCCGAGTACCGATCTAGAGACCATCGGGCGCCCCCGGTCCCTATTTGACTCTGATCAACTCCACCATCAGAAAAAAAAGCTTTGAACCTTCTAAGGGAACTGAAACCCCTTTCCAACGGTCTACCCCATGCGCAAAACAGCATAACCATTCGGACAAATGATCAGTTTTCCCCTAAAAATTGATCTGGAGGCCACCAAGCGCTCATGGACTCCGTTTGACATAAGTCAACTCTTCAAATCAAAAGATACTAAATTAATCTCTGAACGGAACTAAATACCCTTTCTAATGATCCACCATGTACGCGATTCTGACCTACAGTGTGGACGAACAATCCATTTTACTCTGAGAGGTCATCGGGCACTTTCGGCCCCCGGTAGACCAGGGTAAACTTTCTAAACTGAGCGAAACTCTTTGGAATGTGGAAGTACATCTCCTTACCTTTCCAAGGTCCATCCGTGTTCGATTCTAACTTACCATGGGGATGAGCAATCCATTTGCGTCCGACGATCTCCCGTCCAAAGGACCGACATGCACTTCCAAGCCACATTTGACTCAAAGTCAACTCTCGGACCCGAGAGAGGTCCAAAGGACTCTCAAAGGCCTCTAAAATACCTTTCAAATGGTATTCCCCGTGCACAATTTGGATCAAAGATTTTTTTCTACAGTTGTTTTTCCAGAAAAGTCCACACGAGACTGCTAATTGGCAGGTCCTGAACCATGCCGATCGGCATAATGTCAAGGTCGAACTTCCAACCGGCACCCCCTGACCCTATAAATAAGGACCATGGACTCATTTCTAAGGACGACAAAAAACCCATCATCTTCAGTGATCTTAACAACATTCTTTCGAAGCCAACGAAGTTCCATATGAGAAATCCCATTCAAGACTAAATCCCCATCCTTTTCACACCCAATTTGGTAAATATCCTTCTCTCTCCTCGACATCCAAAGGAGTTCAAGCTCCAAGAAAGGTACAATTCTTTCTCCCTCTCTTTTAATTTCTTCTTTTATATAAGTTACCTTAAATTCATAATCTAGTTTCATTCTATTTCATACATATTGGCATCTACACTTTTATTAGTATATTGCACATACTTTATTTTTCATAAAAAAAACGAAAACAAATAAAAGAGGCTTACACCCAAAAATTCCGAATGGAACTATCCACCACACTTTTCCAAAACTAGAAACAAATTTCTACATGCACACACTTAATAAAATTATGTTCGAACCTATGGGATAAAACCCACCCCTATTCCACATTCTAACTACATGGATTTTGATGCATTTATAGGGTACGTAGGCATCTCGGATTAAAATTCGAGACTCGAGTCCAATTTTCTAATTTTCTTAATTCTCTAATTTTTCATAATCCTCAAAACTACTGATTATCATCATACATATATATAACATATTTTTTAGCGTCTCATCCCACACATATTATCGTTTCCCAATAATGATAAATATCACGATGAACGCTCATATTATATCTTCCACATTTATTACTATTTAGGAAATATTCCTATGGATGACCTCACCCTATCTTTTCCATGAAATGGGTCGAACGATTCCAATCTCCATTATATAAACACATGCATACTCTTCATGGGGATAAAAATAAAAATATTAACATTTTCCCAAGAGAGACCGAAAGGGATGGATGAGTGCCTAACATATTCCCCTTCCGTAACTTAGCCCCTGGACCTCCGATCTATTGGTTTCACATGCATCAGTTTTGTCCTTGATGCTGCTATCTTGAAAGTGGCAATATATTCTTCTGCCTATTTTGAGCAAAATAGGTTAGCGACTCTATCTCTTTACATTCACCCCACACCGACGATGACTTGAAGCCCCTTTTTCAAAGAGAAGGGTGTGACACCGCGACACAGCTTCCATGGGGGATCCTCTTTCTCCTATTTCCCCCCGGAACGAACGCCGCGCCGATCGAGATGGCCACATTGACCAATACCCTAAATAAATACAATTAGCTGTAAAGTCGAGTTTGTCTGAAAAGGTGCCTGAAATGATATGAACACTCAAAAGGCAATATTAGTTGAGTTAGTTCAAGATGAGATATGAATCGTAGCACAGATACTCAAGTTCTTCTCCCCCAAATTTTCTCAAATATACAACGGGTAAAAAAATAGAGTAAAAATATGAGTATGTAACAAATAAATGCATCCACAAATAATATTATAATTAGGGGCAGAGTCACTGGTCTGCTACATTAAGTAGTTTTAGGAGTCGTCTTTTGTCATTTGAGAAACGTCCATGCCCTAAAACCTCATAAACCAATTATTAGCAAGAAACTACCTAGGATATGATAAAAATGTAGATGTTATATTCTCAATTGGTTTGGTAAAAAGATCAGCAAGCTGTTTTTCAGTTTGAAGATATTCAATAATGAGATCTTTAGATTCTACTATATCAAGAATGAAATGATGTCGAATTTTAATGTGCTTAGTCCTCGAGTGTTTTAGAAGGTTTTTCAAAATATTTATGGTGTCCTGGTTATCACAATAAGTGGTTAGTTAATTTTCGGCGATACCATATTCGTTAAGCATCTGTCTAATCCATGACAGTTGTGAACAACATCTACCTGCTGCAATATATTCATATTCTGCACTAGGTAAAGTAATGTAATTTTTTTTCTTACTAGACCAACCTACTAGGTTATTTCCTATGTAATAACACGCGCCATTAGTCCTCTTGCTATCGTCTAAACAACCTGCCTACTCGGCATCAGTGTATCCATCAATAGAACAAGTGGTGTCCTTAGTGTACCAAATACAATATTTTAGAGTTCCCTTAACATATTTACAATTATCTTAACACACAATAAGTGAGTTTCCTTAGGTCTACTTTGATATATATCAAAAACACAAACAGTGAAGGAATATCAGGTCTAGAAGCAGTAAGATATAAGAGATTCCCTATCATACTTCGATATAGAGTAGGATTAACATTTCTCCCATTTTCATCCATAGATAATTTTGTTGAAGTACTCATAGGAGTTCTAGAAGGTCGAGCATTTTCTAATCCAAACTTTTTACAAGATCAACAAAATACTTGTAGTGAGTGATAAATAATCCATTATTACATTGTTTTACTTGTAGACCTAAAAAGTATTGAAGTTCACCCACGAGTGACATCTGAATTTCAGCATGCCTAATGTTGAAAAAATTCTTGACTTGTTTACAACAAGTGGATCCAAATATTAAATCATCAACTACACTTGTGCTATCAAAACATGGTTGTCCTCTTTCCTAACAAAGAAGGTTTGATTTCTACCTCCATGGACATATCCTTTAGAAACTAGAAATGTAGACAGTCGCTCATACCAAGCTCTAGGAGCTTGTTTCAACTCGTATAAGGATTTCTTAAGACAAAAGATGTAGTCAGGTAGCAATGGATCTACAAACCCCTTGGGTTGTTCTACGTATACCTCCTCAGTTAAAATTCTATTTAAAAATGCAGACTTAACATACATTTGGAACAATTAGAATGGTAGGTGACATGATATAGTAAGGAGAAGACGAACTGACTTGAGACGAGTAACAGGTGCAAAAGTTTCGTTGAAGTCAATTACCTCTATCTGAGAATAACCTTGTCCTACCAACCTTGATTTTTTTTCTAATGAACTACCCATTTTCATTTGTTTTATTTTTTAAAATCGATCGTGTGCCGATAACCTTCGAATCTTTTGGCCTAGGAACAAGATACCATACACCATGACTCTAAAACTGGACAAGCTCTTTTTTCATAGCATTGATCTAGAATGGGTCAAAAAGTGCACCATTTACATTTTTAGGTTCCTCAAGGGAAACAAAACATGCAAATTGAGCTATTTTTTGGAGTTGGGATCTTGTTCGAACAGGTTCAGAAGGATTACCAGCAATTGTTTCAATGGGATGGTCTTTAAAAACCCAAGTGGGTACTGAAGGATTCTCATGTGGAAGTGAATCAGTGTCTACAGGAGGTTCAATTGAAAATGTTGGTTCATCCTCATCTAGTGGCACTGATTTACTGACACTACAGGAGGTTCAATTGAAAATGTTCCCTTACCTATGATCTGAGATGAAACACCATCTCCAAACATGAGATTACCTCCTAGGAAGCCTGACTTATTTTTCAATTTGGTTTCATCCCCGGTCATATGTTTAGAACATTCGGAGTCTATATACCATCTAAATGAAGTGCGTTGTGCCTTTAAAGCAGTAATGACAATGTTGCACTTGAGTTGGGGTAACAGGTTATCTTTTCTAATAAAAATAGGCAGACTTTTAATCTTTTTATGGACTTTTGATTTAGAAAAGATTTGTTGGGTCTTTCTAAATGGTTTCTTCTTAGTCTTATAACTTCCCTTCTTTTTATATTTAGAGTTATTTGTTATCTGTCTAGGGAGAACATAAGTAGTCCTACCTTTCCTAGAATATTTAAAGTGTCGGTAGGTGGGTGTGTACATTCTTCTTTGAAAACATTCGGCAACGGTGTGACCACAAACATCACAATAAGAATAGTACAAGTGATCGGAGGACTTGAATTTATTACTAAAGTCTTTAAAGATAGGCTTGCCCCTATTAGGTATGGTCGTCCAATTGTCATTGATCTTGATCTTTTGTCTTCGGTCTCTAATGAGTGGACAATCATATTTATCTTTACCACTTTAATTAAGCTGTTGATTGTGCTTACCATGTATTGCTCGAGTGACATTAGAACTACTTTCTCCTTTTTCAGAATTTTGAACATTTTGGCCTTTTTTAACAAATAAAAACTTTTCATGGGAGACATCTTTGCTTGTATAAACAATTTACCCAAAACCTAAACCAGATTTATCTTCAGAATTAAATTTACAACTAACTACAATATCCTCATTGGATTTAGTTTGAGTTTCAAACTGTAAGCATTTTTTAAAAACATTTGAAACCTTTTACTTTGATTCATCTAGTTCAACTAAAGTTGCCTTCTACTTTGCTTCCAAGCTTTGATTTTTCTGAGATAAATTTTCTACTTTTAAGGAAAATTCTCTGATTTTAGTCTCATGAGCAACACATTGGGTAGTATAATCCTCAGAAATATTTCTAATGGTTTGGTTAAGTAACTCAATACGACCAGTTAATGATTTTACCATTTTTTCAAGACGGACACTCTTATTAACCACTTTAGTGTATATCCCATGCAAATCTGAAAGATAATCATGGAACTCTCTAAGTGTGTCGTGTGTAGTATCTACTAAAACATTACTAGATTCTATGTGACTCACGCACACTTTCGATTCGTCGACAATTCGATCTAGATTACTTTCAGAAATAATGGGAGCATAATTATCACAAATAGTGCTAACATTAATAGGAATTATTGATTCATGAGTGGCCAAGCAGTCACTATCATCATTATATATAATCTTTGCAAATAAAGACATGCAATACTCATTATGTTGGGTTGACTCAGTCTCATCTTCTTCCTTGAATTTACTAATAATTTTCTTAACTCTTATAAGATCAATTTCAGACAAAGGCTTAGTAGGATGTTCAAAACCTAACTTCGCAAATCTTTCATCCATTATAGCAAAATTTCGAAAATAATTTATGAAGTTTCAGGATCTAAATAATAACGAAAAGGAAATGATGTGCGGAAAATAAAAACTTTTCTTTCCTTTTCTATTTGTTTACTAGATTATTAATAAAATGTTAAAATTTAAGCAAACTCCGAACAAATTTTTGAGACCGAGCCAACACAACATAATCTAGTTTCAGGATCAAAATGTTGCTTAAAAGGTATATACATATATATAGCCACAAACCGTAATTTCATATATACATCGCTAATTTTTTTAATTATAGGAATTTCCAAAGAAAATGACAATAATCAACCAAATAGCGGAACACCGCCAATTGGGTGCTCTCCTATGCTCCAACCTCAATTCTCATATCCTCCTCGTTATCAATACTCTACTCTGCCAGAGATTCATTCTACTCTATCTCCAAGTCATCAAACTCAAGAAACCACTAGTAATCCAACACCCCCAACTGCTTTTGGAGTGGAATCACAACCTAACCCTAAGAAGTGCATTAGGTTTTCCAACAACAAGGAACTCCTGATGAAAGAAATCCACAGGTTGGTCCGCCTCTTAAGCTAACAATAGGTGAAAAAAATAATAACAAAAAGAAACGGAAGGAAATGATGTGCGGAAAATAAAAACTTTTCTTTCCTTTACTTTTTGTTAACTAGATTATTAACAAAATGTTAAAACTTAAGCAGACTCCGAATAAATTTTTTGACCGAAACACTTTTCAATAAACCTTATCTTATAGATGCTAAATTCGATAGTTAATAACTTTTAGATTTTAAGGATAAAACCAAAACTATGTCCTTTGTTCAAAAGTGAGCATAAAAAAGATATGAAAATTAAAGTAAATGAACACCGATATGTTTAACGTGGTAAAATCCTTAAAACAAGGGAAACATCCATGGTGACCTCAACGCCACAAAAGAAAAATCCACTAAATCACAAAGTACAAGTACAATCACCAAGCATGCAATTATAAAATCCTAAACTAAGTTCAGATATTTATACCTACACGAGTTGCTCCACTCTCAAATGTCTCTGATTCTGTTTTGTTCTCCTCCCCATAACTTCCTCGATTTTCTTGTCCACTTTTATTGTAGCGGCTCATCAAGTAATATATCTCCCAAGAACCACAAATTCTAAGTGTTTGTGTGATTGTGTCAAGTGATGTGAATTATTCTAAATGCAAAAACAATGTAACTCATAATATCTCAATCAACTATATAATAATCCCTACAAATTACATAGCAATACGACATGAAATGCAACTTGATTTCAAATCCAACTTGAGTACTAAACTTTACCAATTTTCATATTTGACACACAACAATTTCTATTAAAAAAAATTCCCAACAAATTATATATATTCAAACCTATTTCACTAAAATGTGAAATTACATTATGAGACAAAAACTTATTTCAAAATCTGAAATATACACAACAAAAAGTCTAATTTCTCAAAATGTATTTGAGATCACTATCTTGGATTAAACATTACAACAACACTATCCAAGAAATCAAACAACAAAAAGAACCTAAATTTTTTATAAGTGAACTATATGGTTATGAAGAAATACTATGTTTGAAGAGTTCTTCAATAAGCCAACAACTCAACAACAAAACCCAATACACAAAACATCACAACAACTAGTCTTCTAAGCTCTTTGAATATTTGTAAAATTAAACAAACAAAGAAATATGTGTATGAGGTTTTGAGAAGAAAAACCATAAAAAATGTAGGTGTGATTGGGTTTTCTGAAATTCCGGGGAGAAGACTTTTCCGGCGAGCTTTAACAAGCGTCTAGCTTTCCTCCCTCTCTGTCGGTTTTTCGACGAGATCTAACCGGCGTCGACTAGTTGCTTCGGTCAGTTTATTCTCAGCGACGAGACTCTCTCTTGGTCGTATTTTCGATGACTTCGACTGATCACCAAACTCTCTCAATTTTTTTCTCTTTCTCTCTCTCTCTCGGTTATTGTCTTAATGAAAAGTAGAATATGAGATTTCTCTTGCCAGCTATTTCTCGGTGTTATCTCTCAAAGGAGAAGATGAGATTTCTCTCCCTATATTCTATATTAGGCGCCACTCTCTCTCTCTCTTGACAAATTCTCTCTTATCTCTCCTCTATTCTAAAGAGTTAAAAACTCCAAAAGGGTATATATATGAGGAACTAAAAGGGTTGTTACAAAATAAACGGTCTATATTAACTCTCCAAGATCCGACGGTGTTTAAAAAATATGGAACAAATAATTTAATTGGCTAAAAGGTATTCACAAGGATTGAGGCTCTATTACTATGGATCATTGTTAACCTCTCAATCTAGGGTCACAAATTAGTCTAACCACCAATACTCTAAACAAACACAAATAGCCTTATTAAAATATAACACACATGTGTTTTTTTAATTTTAGACCCCAAAAAAATATTCACCAAATTAAAAACTGAACTAATCAAATTTTTACCAAAAAACATAATTTTTATTTTAACCTCAAATATATTAAAAATAATATTCCAATTAAATGAAAAATCATTTCAAATTATTAAAAAAAATTCAAAGGAATTTCTTCTTAAAAATATTTGAAGCAACAAAACCACCATAAAAAAATATTATGCACACATAATAAACATGTATATGCAGTGTGTGTGTCCTAATGTGGTTCAAGAGTTGTACTTACCTCTTTATCGAGCATTGGAGTATTAAATCATTTGCATTCTTGGACTGGAATTCCTTTTTTGACGAAGCTTGGATTCCTCTTTCGAGTGGGAGTAACTCATAAAAAATCTAATCCTATTTTGTCTCAATATCCAAACTAGCTGGAACTCCTATATGACATAGACTCAAGTAAGTCAACCATATAGTGTGTTCTCAATAGGGCTACCAGATACTCCCCTTGGAACATTCCCCGCCTAAATTCCTCCTGCTGGAGCATTCCCTCCCAAATGCCTCCTCCTAAAATATTCCCCTCGCAGATGCCTACACCTGGAACATTATGTACATTATCTCTATCCACCCACCGGCCTATGCATATAAATAATATGTATTATTACCAAGACAATGAACAAGTTGATGTTGAATTACCCTGAGATCGAGAATACATATGGTTGAAAGTCGATGAGGCTAAACCTTTGAATAAAAATTGCAAAGAAGATCACTCGGTATTGTACGCAATGATCGATTTTCATAACTTGAAGAGTCAATTTGGTTTATTGGGCAACAGTATAACCAAAATTCTTAAGTGAGTTAAAGGCATTCTCCCAAAAGAGAACACGTTACCAGAAAATTATCCTAGCATGAAGAAGAGTTTGAAGGTTTTGGGTTTAAAGTACAAATCTATCCATGCATGCAAGTAGGATTGGATATTGTACTGCAAGGAGCTCGAAGAGAAGGACGAGTGTCCTATATGTAATGAGCGCAGATATGTGTCTTATGAGAATGAAAAAGACAAGACTGCAAAATATCACAAGTGCTCACTACTTCTATAAAAGGTTTTGAAGTATTTTTCCCTTGGGCCACGGTTAAAATAGTTTTTCACTATTCCATGGATAACAAAGTCCATGACATGGCATGCTGGATGCGACGTTTGTACGAATCTCATGCGTTATCTCATTGATTCACTCATCTAGAAATTTTTAAATGAGCGACACCAGGAATTTGAAAAGGAACTGTCCAATGTATATCTTACATTATCAACCGAAGGCTTTAACACTTTTGATAATTTAAGTACATGTAAGAGTTATTGTCCAGTTCTCATGAAGCCTTTAAGTCTCCCTCTCACACTACACATGAGAAAAGATGTCACATTGTTGCCTTTTTTATTTGGACTAAAGGATCTTAGTGACGATATTGATATAATATTTTCCCCATTAATTGAAGAACTTCAAGAGTTCTGGGATAAAGGCATGATGGAGTTTGACTCTCATAAGGGTGAAGAGTTCACACTTAAATCAATGGTGATGTGGGTAATCCATGACCTTCCTTCTTTTGGGAACTTGTCCAGTTGCAATGATCATGGTTAGTATGGATATCACATTTATGAGGAGGAAACTGAAGCCACCTTGCTACAACATAGTGGTACGATGAATTATATGGGTCATCGTGGATTTCTATCGACCTGTCACACTTTTAGGAATGACAATTCTAACTTCTTAGCTCTCGATCATGAGCATAGGACGAAGTCTGCTTGGCTTTCTAGTTAGAAAATTACGAATAAGGCGAAGGTTGAGACTAAAGAAAATACGTATGTATGCCAACACCCTCAGTTTTTAAACCTGAAGGTTCAATCTTGGGGAATCTGAACGACCCTAATAAAATGAAGGCATGGTCCAGATGATCAATGTATTTTAACTTCCATATTGGAAAGATCATCATGTAAGGCATCTAATTGATGTTATGCACACGAAAAAGAATGTTGCAAAACATTTAAAAGATGGAGAGAGGGTGCGCCATGATCTACATGGTACGAAAATAAAGAAGAAATTATAGTTGAAAATGATCCAACTATAGGACGAATTTCTAACCTCCCGGCTGCTTTCACTTTGACTACTAGTGATCTACCAAATAAATGGCATGAAATAGTGAAAGTCTAAGGAATAGCGCACCATCATTCAATTAATCCCTCTGTTATTTAGATATTAGTTATCCAAACCCAAAGATCTCCATCGGGAAATTATGAAAATTATTTTTTGATTTACCCTACTTTGTGAAAAAGTGGGAAAAATAAAGAACATTAAAGATGCTAAATCAACTTTAACCGAGGCAATTTTTGCATTAGAGAAATATTTTCCTTTATTATTTTTCGATATCAACATTCACCTTCTTGTGCAGTTATGTGATGAGGCTTTATTCTGTTGTCCCGTTAGGTATAGTTGGATGCATCCTTTCAAGCGCTTGATGAAATCCTTTAAATATTCTGTAAATAATACATCGTATATTGGAGGGTCAATTACTGAAGAATACGTAACTGTAGAATAATCGTTATACACTCAGAAACATATGCCAAAAATAAGAAATGAGGAGGTCCAATACTCGTTAAGAACGAGTGATTAATGAACCTAACTAGTTTGAGGATGAATTGATTTTTGGGAACCCTAAAGAGACGAGAGTCACTAATCTACAATATGAGCAAGCATCAAGTTATGTCTTTGGATCACAAGAAGAAGTTGAAGATTGGAGAGAGTATAGAGCTACACAATTAACTGAATTATTCTCGTTTAATTATATGTATTCTATATATTATGATATAAACTCTACAATTTACCTTTAGAAAGTATGAGAACGAAATTTCCCAAAATTAGAGGAGAAATTGCATGTCTAATGATTTTAGGTCATGAATATCAAAAGAGGTAATTTTCACTTCTTATGTGGGTGGTAATTTTAATTATTTGGGGTAAAAAGATGTTCTAATATAAATTTATTAATACATACCGCTTCTAAACAAAGATGATTTCTATTCAAGGTTTGCACGCCTAGCAAAAAGTCTCAAATTTTGTATAAAAGAGTTTAAGAAATTTCGCACCATTGAGTTTCATTTCATTGCATATCCATTTGAGGAAAATCTTTTAAGGCAAAACATAAAAATTTAAACATCTTCCTTGACTACTCGTGTCTCTAGCAAAAGTTATAAAAATTCAAAATATACGGTGCTAACCTATTATGGGATTGTCCAATAAATCCAGGAACTTGATTAAATCGTATTCTATTGTGACTGGGTGAAGGTGGAGGACTCTATGAATGCTTGTAAAGTTGATGCTGCCTCCATACTTATCATTGTAGATTTATCAAAGATGAAGAGTAAAGAGTGCATAGTCGGCGAACCTTTTATTTGTGTCATTCAGAACGTAAAGAATGTATTCTACTGAAAGTGCATAAACGATGGAAATTGATGTACTGTTGTACATACACCAAAGGGTATGACTACTCAAGAAGATGCATTAAAGGCCCCTAAATAGGTCTAGTCTTCTCTTGATGGCAACCGTAATTTGAATGATCTTCTAGTTTATTTAAAGGAAGATTGAGTATTAAAATATTATTTTACCCTTGGTAGTCCTATTGGGATCCTATTATAATATTGGTACTTGACAGTCCTATTTCTATCAAAATTGTATACTATTTTGATATTGGTGTTATATTGTAGCTTTAGTTTGATTTATGAGTGCTTAGTTTGATTTACGAATTTTTAGATTGATTTATGAATGTTTAGTTTGAATTATGAATGTTTAGGGGCACGAACACCTCGCACGGGATGTCTGGTTTGGTTTATGAATTTATTTATCTTGATCCCTATTTTCTAGTAAGAGGTACAGTTGTTTTTTCATGTTAATGCACGCGAGTTTCTATTCGACCTCTTTTATTTTTTCTTCAATAAAACTTGTGGGGGTTTCGTTCCACTTGCCAAAGAATATCACGAGTTAATAAAATCTATAATATAAATTGAAGCCATGATGATAATGAGCTCATAATATTTGTCATGTAAATTTAAACTTGAAAAAACAGTTGTTTTCATAACTACATCTTGTTTTCATTAATCGCAACATCTTTCGCGTCGTTTGAGCTTTACACTAGCTCATTTAGCCTACGACATTTGATTTTCTTCAAAGAAAAAGTAAATCTTGTTTTCATTAACCACAACACTAGATGAATCTTACAAATTAATTATTGTATGTTAAAAATTCCAAATTTTCATTGGAAGTATCTTTATGGAGAGAGAAACAAATGAATTTACAGTTATTTCCCAAGTCGTTAAAAAAATAGTTTCTATATTTAAAATATATATTTATTATTATTATTTTTTTTTTTGGGGGGGGGGGGGGGAGGGGGTCTCTAAAATGCCACGACTAATTCAATTAATTAAGTAGATTATGATGTTTTTTACATTGCTATTTGTATCAAAATTGCATCCTATTATGATATTGGCTCTACATTGGAGCTTTAGTTTGATTTATTCATGTTTGGTTTGATTTACAAATTTTGGTTTGATGTATGAATATTAAGTTTGAATTATGAATGTTTAGGGTCATAAACACCGTGCACGAGATGTCTTATGAATGTATTTATCTTGAGCCCTATTTTCTAGTACGAGGTACAGTTGGTTTTCCATGTTTGTGTGGGTGAGTTTCTATTTGACCTCTTTTATTTTTTCTTCACTAAAACTTGTGGGGGTTTCGTCCCACTTGACAAAAAATATCACGAGTTAATAAAATGTGTAATTTAAATTGTATCCATCCTAATAATCCCATGTGGTAAAACTATGATGATCACGAGAACATAATATTTGTCATGTAAATTTAAACATGATAAAAACGATTGTCTTCATAAGTACACCTTGTTTTCATTAACTGCAACATCTTTTGGTCATTTCTGCATTACACCAGCTCGTTTAGCCTATACAACGTTTGACTTGCCTCAAAGAAAAAGTAAATATTGTTTTCATTAACCACAACACTTGATGAATCTTACAAATTATTATTGTATGTTAAAAGTTCAAAATTTATATTGGAAGTATCTTTACGGAAAGAGAAACAAATGAATTTACTGTTATTTCCCAAGTCTTTAAAAAATGGTATCTACATTTAAATTATATTGGGGGGGGGGGGGGGGGGGGGGGGGCACATAAATATTTTCAGTAATATCTAAAATGTCATGACTAATTCAATTAATTAAGTAGATTAGGATGTTTTTTACATTGGACTTTGTTTTCTTAACTAATTTTGATATACTTTAATAAATCAACATCCTTGTCTAGTTTTTCTAATAAAATAATTAACTTAGGAAGGAAATATAAGGTTAGTATTTCGTTGGCTATTGTGCAAATTGTTGTGTTTTTAAGTGATGCAGTTGTTTAAATTAGAAAGAGTTAGGCAATTTGTGCATTAGAAAAATATTTTCCTTTATTATTTTTCAATATCAGCATCCACCTTCTTGTGCATTTGTGTGATGAGGCTTTGTTATGTGGTTCCGTTAGGCATCGTTGGATGTATCCTTTCGAGCACTTGATGAAAGTCTTCAAATATTATGTGAATAATACATCGTATATTGGAGGGTCAATTACTGAAGATTACGTAACTATGGAATCATGATATACGCTCAGAAACATATGCAAGAACAAGATATGAGGAGGTTCAATCCTCGTTCAGAACCAGTGATTGATAAACCTAAAGAATTTGAGGATGAATTACTTTTTGAGAACCCTAAAGAGATGAGAGTTACTAATCTACAATACGAGCAAGCGTATTATTATGTCTTTAGATTGCAAGAAGAAGCTAAAGTTTGGTGTTAGACTTAATTATTCTAGTCAAAAAGCTATGTTTTTATCTTGGTGCCTCTAAATGAAGAAAAGCGATCACCATATTTTCATTTTCTCCACCATTCCAATGCTTATCAACTGGGAGATCGGGAAAGCAAGAAACAAGAAATTCTTCAAAAATGATTCCATGCTGAGTTCCATCACCATTAACAGTGTCATTAAATATATGAAAGACCTGGCATCCATTTAAATATTCAAAGACAAATTCTATCAAGAGGACATGTTCTACATTCAGTGGTTCAACCTCAATATTGTTCCAAAAAAACCTACTGTTATTGTCTCCAGCTGGATCAAAACACCATTTTCTTAGGTAAAGCTAAATATAGACGGTGCAATATCTTCAGATTATTCAGGTATCGGAGGAGTGTTATGGGACTATCAAGGGAATTTCATTATTGTACTCAGTGAAGCTCTTCCACATCACCCTGTTCTCCTTGTTGAAGCCTTGTCTCTCATTTTCAGGTTGAAGATGTGTATAAATCATGGTTATTCTAAAATTGAGATTAATTTTGACTCTCTGTCCCTAGTTGAAATTATTCTCTACAAGAAAGAGGCTCCATGGTTTCTAAAGGCTACAATTTCATCGATTCTCTCAGTTCTTTCTTCCATAGAATTCAAAATCAGACACATTTGGAGACAGTCCAATGGTGTGGCAGGCAGCTTGGCAAAGTTAGCTCTCTCATTATCATCACCTATAATTTTTAATGAATTTCAAGATCTTCTATGGATAGCTCGAGGATTCATTCATCTGGAGAAGGCAGAAATTCCATCTATTAGAACTCTTTTGAAGTTAATAGGAATTTTATCTTTTATTTCTCTATGTTAATTCTCTTTAATTCTTGTAATAACTCCTAGGAAAGGTTTTTTCTTTCCTTTGTTTTATCAATAAAGTGGGGGAGTTCCCTCTTCTCTAAAAAAAATGTAGCTACATAATCAAATGAATTATTCTTGTTTGACTATATGTATTCTATTTATTATGATATACAACAATTTACCTTTAGGAAGTATGAGAACGAAATTGCCCAAAATTAGAGGAGAAATTGCATAACGGATGATATTAGGGTGTGACTATCAAAAAAGGTAATTTTCACTTCTTATGTGTGTGGTTATTTTAATCATGTGTGGTAAAAATAAGTTATAATACAAATTTATTAATACATGCAGTTTTTAAGCAAATATGATGTCTCTTCAACGCTTGCACACCTAGAAAAAAGTTTCAAATTTTGTGTAAAAGAGTTTGAGAAATTTCGCAGCACCGAGTTTGATTTTATTTCATATCCATTTGAGGAAAAGCTTTTGATGCAAAACACAGAAATTTAAATTTCTACCTTGACTACCCGTGTATCTAACAAAAGTGATAAATATTCAAAATATACGGTTGTGGCACCCCGCCCAATTAAATATCGGGTGATCAGTCCTTTATAAAATTTAAAACAAAATGTTCGGTTGGTCATTCTTAGCATCATTGTAAAAAACATAATAACCTTATTAACCACCTAATCATTAATTAAGCTAGTGTCAAAATATTTTTCATTTTTAATATAATGTTTCAATTCTTAATCCGAGAATACAAACATCAATCATTCACCACAACTAATTAATGTAAATACAAAATCTGAATCACAAACTGAAATAGAAAAGACTGGATAAAGCATTCCAAATTTAAAACTCTAAATTAAGTACCATGAGAACTATAAATCCAACTGCAATGAAAAGAAAATAAACCGAATACACTCTCAAATAATTGTCTAAGGAATGGGCGACACATGCCCTAAATAGAAAGTCTAAACAAAACGGAAATGAAATGATGGAGGCATCTAATGCAAAGACCTACTGCTTCCACAATAGCTGCAGCACGCCAAACAATCCGAAATTCTAAGGCTGGTGACCCTGTGGCTGAGTACCTGATATAATACATATATATAGCAAGAGAGAGAAGAGATACAAGAAACGGGTCAGAGCTCGATGTGTAAAAATATTTGTTTTAGCAAGTATTTAAATTTACAATAAAGCAAGTATCAAATGCATGTTAGTTCGAACTTTCACATGAGATTCTCACCTCTCGTCTATTGTTCATGCCTAATGTACATCTATTCTCACCTATCCATCCCTAACACTTATAACTAGATAACTATTTATTCTTCTCTTTATACCTCGTAATAGTGACCCGTGATTCCCAATTTTTCCACATTATTAATAACATCATTTATTACTCCGTTCAAGTGTTATCACACTAAGTTAAGTATTCATAGCTTACGTCACTTAATACTATACTATCCCAATGACCAACAATTATCTCACAGTAGGAATAACACAGGTATTTATATACATTCACCACTATATTATACATATACAAATATAGTACCCTAAGGCTAAACTTGTAGTGCATTGCATACTCTGCTATCATGTCCCGGTACATCTCGCACTCTAATAAGGATTGTCGGTTCGGAAGTCTTCCACGAACCATATACACAAAACACACACAGTAGCAGTGAACATAGTTCACATACCTATGGGTCACACACATACCTACGCTCCCATAGTCAGCTGACCTATCAACTCGTAAATAAGTCTTCACAGTACTATGTTGTGAGATACGAGTCAAATATCACCCAGAAGGTCACCCAGGATAAGACCGAATCTACACAACCCCCCGTGATATCAAGTAGCTAGGTATGTTATATAAATAATATTAAACAAGTAATAGGCATTCATACATCCTATTAATATTTATAGGTATTCTCCTCAACCTTCATGTATATATTCCATACGTATTTCATTCTCAATATTACGTATTTTATAGTGTTACTAAGTTACCACAATTCTTTAGTAATCTCCAAAATAACTCTTCTTTTTTGGATTAATTTAAGTATAAAACTCACATATTTCTCGTGGGCCTGCCTCGTCTCAATTCTGTTAATTGTTAATTTCCCTCACTCGTAAAACTTGAAAAATTCCAAAACCGCCCCTAAGAAATTTTTCGAAAATTCACCCTGTTTCTCGAACCAGATGGCATGTCGTTCGAACGACTGCCACGTGTCGCTCGAGCGACTTCACGCGAGATGCAATCTCGCTTGAACGAATTCGCGCGAGATCTTCTGTTTCGTCTCCTACCCAGAATTCCAGCGTTTTTCCACCATTTTTAACCCTAAAACCTCTAAATTAACATCCTAAACTCCAACCAATCAATCCCCAATCGAATTCTAACAATTATACATGGATTCTAACATCCTAACATCATTACATCATTTCGAATCATCATAAAATTATGAAATCCCCAAAATTTTCACTAAAGCCTTAGTTCTTTAATTTCTTATTCAAGAACACAAGTTTCCCAGGTTCGTTCTTTACATAAGTTCATCAAGACGTGATTTCTATTCTACATACATGGAGGGATTCAACTAGATAAATCTCAGATTCAATTTATACATCCCAATTCTCCAATTTTCATCACTTTTATGAACCGAAACATGTCTATAACATTCCTATACTAACATGAGTATGATAAATGCTAAGGTACAACAAGTAATAAACACTTGCCTCAAATTTGTCGTCTGATTTCTTAACATTGTTGGTAAGGGTGTGTTCCCCTCGTCCCGATCTACACCGTGGTGGTGGTTGTGCAAGGTGGTACTAATCGAGCCTTCCCTCTTGGAAATTAGTTCTTCCTCACACTTTCTATGACCTTTCTTACTTTGTGTAACTCTTAACCCTAATGGACTTCTTTTGGCTGATAAAAATAACTCCTAATTTTCGTCCATTAATTAAGCCCAAAAATACAATTTACCATAATGCCATCTCGGGGTGCCGGTGAGGCCTAAAATTTCCCCGGGACCCAAACTAAACACCCGAGTATACTATTTTGACTATTTCGACCCTTTCAGACTCAACGGTGCACTCGAAATGACCATACGAGTTACTAAAATAATTAATATATTTATTCTATTCATTTAGTCCTAACACGACTCGCACGCGTGTCTGACTTAAATTACTAAACTGTCGTATTTCTTATTCTTGACAATTTTCTGAAGTGTATAGTTCCATATTACATATCACACAATAATATTCAATAAATAAGTATTAACCCTGGCACGCTAGTTAATATTTATTTTAAATCCGAATTAATCAACAGTTAAATTCTCACATTTTAATTCAATTAATCCCACAATAATAATTAATCTCATAATTATTTAAATCATAAAAATATGGGGTATTACATACTTCCCCCCTAATAACGGAATTTCATCCCAAAATTCAAGAATTAAGGTATTCCTGGTGCAAATAAATCCGGATATTTCTCTCGCATATCCGCCTCCCGCTCCCAAGTAGACTCCTATACGTTGTGATGCTATCACTGCACCCGAACAAGTGGAACTACCTTGGACCTCAGCCTCCTCTCACTATGATCTAGGATAGCCATCGATCTCTCCTCATATGAACTGTTAGGCTGTAAGTCAATATCCTCAATCATGATGTGAGTGTGTGCCAACTCATCCCGAAGATACCGCCTCAGTGACAAAATGTGGAATATGTCATGGATACGATGCAAGTGTTCCGACAACCCATGCCTATATGACACTGGTTCGATCCTATCGATAATAGGAAATGGTCCTACATATCTCGAAGTCAATTTCCCCTTTTTCCCAAATCTCATTACCCCCTTCATCGGAGAGACTCTCAACAAAACTTGGTCCCCTATGGAGAACTCTCTGAAGGACCTCTTAGCATCGGCATACCTTTTCTGCCTATCCTGCGCTACTCGTATGCGACCTCGAATCATCTCGATTCTGCTCGATGTGTCATGAATCACCTCTGGCCCGAGTAGTTTGTTATCCCCAACCTCTAGCCAATAAGCCGAAGAATGACAAGGTGTACTGTACAATGCCTCGAATGGTAAACTGATAGGAGTTATTATAAGCAAACCAAGTACCATGCCAATCGTAAACTGATAGGAGTTATTATAAGCAAACTCCACCAGTGGAAGGTACTGCTCCCATCCTCCACCAAAATCAAGGACACACATGTGCAACATATCCTCGAGCATCTGATTAGTGCGCTCAATCTGCCCATCGGTCTGCGGGTGATACACTGTACTCAACCGCAACTCGGTGCCCATAGCCTCCTAGAAGCTCTCCCAAAAGTGAGATACAAATATCTTGTCTCTATTCGACACGATATTAAGAGGAACACCATGCAACCTCACTATCTCTGCAATAAATAGCTGAGCATACTACCCCACCGTGTAGTCTGTCCTGACGGGCAAAAAGTGGGCTACTTTTGTCAACCGATTCACAATAACCCATATAGAATCGTGCCCCCTCTGCGAAGTGGGCAACCCGGTAATAAAATCCATGGAAATACCTTCCCATTTCCACGTAGGAATCTCCAACGGCTGAAGCAAACATGGTGGTCTCTAGTGGTCCACTTTCACTAACTGGAAAGTGGTACACTTAGATACGAATACTGCAATATCCTTTTCATTCCACTCCACCAATACTGCCGCCTCATATCCTAGTATATTTTGTCCCCACCGGGATGTACCGCAAATTGAGACCCATATGACTCTGTCATCACTGCATGTCGAAGGTCCTCCTTCTCTGGGACAATGAGTCTACAATTGAAGTGCAAACTGACCTCGGAGCTTACCGAATACGATTCGGCTCCACCGACTAAAAGCTGTCTAATCCTTTCCTGGCAAAAAGGATCTATCGTCTGTGCCTATACCACCCTCGTCACTATTTGCGGTGTGACGGTCATAATTGACATGAAGGACCTAGCAACTACATCCTAGTGCCCCAATTCCTTCCATTTCGCTTTCCACATCTCGGTTGTCTCATCTACCGGCCTACGACTCAACGCATCTGCAACTAAATTAGCCTTTCCCGGGTGACAGTGTATCTCGAACTGATAATCTTTTACAAACTCAAGCCGCCTACATTGGCGCAAATTTAACTCTTTTTGCGTGAATAAGTACTACAGTGGCTTGTGGTCTGTAAATAAGCGAAACTGTTCCCCCAATAAATAATGCCTCCAAATTCGAAGCGCAAACATGACTGTTGCCAGCTCTAAGTCGTGGGTGGGGTAATTTTTCTCGTGAGGCTTAAGCTTCCGAAAAACAAAAGCTTTAGCCTGCTACTCCAATTGGAGTAATCCCCCAAGCCCCTGTAAGGATTCATCCGTATAAACCAGGTACTCAACCCCTACCCTGGGAAGTTCTAGTACTGGTGTTGAAGTCAGCTTATCCTTCAGCTCATCGAACGCCAACTGACATGCATCATCCCAAACAAACGGCACACCCTTATGAGTCAGATTCGTCATCGAACCCGCAATCTTGAAGAATCCCCAAATAAACCATCTGTAGTACACGGATAATCCCAGAAAACTCTGCACCTTCGTCGGTGTCGTGGAATGTCCCCACTCCCTCACCGCTGACACTTTACTAGGGTCCACAAATATCCCTCTCTCTGATACAATGTGTCCTAAAAACTGTACTTCCCGCTGCCAAAATTCACAATTCTCATACTTGGCGTACAACTCATGCTTTCGTAAGGTCTGTAGAACCATACGTAAGTGCTCGACATGCTCCTCCTCGGTGCGGGAATAAATCAGTATGTCATCTATGAAGACAATGACAAATTGCTCTAGGAACTCTCTGAATACTCTGTTCATCAAGTCCATAAATACCGCTAGGCCATTGGTTAGCCCAAATGTCATAACCCTGAATTCATATGACCCATACCTCGTCAGAAAAGTAGTCTTAGCCACGTCCTGCTCCCTGATGCGTAGCTGATGAAACTCGAATCTCATGTCTATCTTTGAGAAGTGGGATGCTCCTCTCAGCTGGTCTAATAAGTCATCGATGCGAGGAAACGGATACTTATTCCGTATCATGACTTTGTTAAGATCCCAATAATCAATAGAAAGTCGTAGGGACCCATCCCTCTTTTTCATAAACAGAACTGGGGCATCCAAAGGTGAGGTACTCCTACGGATAAAACCCTATCCCAATAACTGTTCTATCTTCTCCTGCAACTCCCTCATCTCTACCGGAGCCATACGGTAAGGTGCACGTGCTATCGGACGAGTGCCCAGTGTTAAGTCTATCAAAAACTCGATCACCCTACTCAGAGGCAACCTCGGTGTATCCTAAAATACATCAGCAAACTCACAGACGACCATAATTGAATCGAGTGGAACCACTACTGCAGCGGTCTCATCCTCTATATAAAACAAGTGGGTGGATGAACCTCCCTTGAAACGAGGCATCGCCACTAAGAACATCTCCTGGCCCGGAATAGCGAACACAAACTCCTGCTGAAGCAATCAATCATAGTCCTATACTCGATTAGCCAATCCATGCCAATAATTGTGTCGTACTCAGATATATCTAATACTAGCATATTAGCCGATAAAATCAAACTGCGAATCTCTATGCCTACTCCCCATCATATGAAGAAAATCAGCGACCCACTACCCAACAGTGAGTCTACACATGTCATTGTACTCTCTACCGTGCCTAACAATCGAATGGACTGTGCTAAGCTACTGGCTATAAAGGAGTGTGATGCCCCCGTGTCAAATAAGATACGACCCAAAGTAATATGGATAGAAAACTTATCCTCCACTGCGGGTAGTTCTTGCGGAACTGCGGCCTGGTGGATTTTATAGACACGTCCATACTGCAATTGCCCCTGCTGCATCGGAACTGCTATAATAGCTGGCAACGCTGGCATCTAAGGTGGTGCTCGGAGGGCAGGGGGAAAATCGATCTCTGGGGCTCCTGTCGGGCACTCTCCTTCTGCTGCTGCTGCTGTGGGGCCTGCCCTTCTCAGGATAGTTATGTCTCTTATGGCCAGTCTTTCCACATATAAAACACTTTCCACCAAAGTTTCCCCCTCGTTGCCCCTCATGTCCTCGGTCCTGCTAGCCGTTCCCACCTCCCCCTTGGCCCTGTTGGCCTTGCCTAAACTGTTGATTCCCCTGTTGACCCTGATGGCCATGCTGACCCTGCTGGACAGTCCTAAAACCTCCCTGTCCCTGATGGAAACCCCCCAACCCGAATCGCTTAGAATCCCCCTGCTGGGAACTCTGATCAACCTGCCTCTGCTGACCCTGATTTGGTTGTGCCTCGCTGACACTATTACCTCCCGTCCTGCCGGCTGGATGGACTCGCCCGCTTGTTTGCTCCCAGTCATATGGAAGCGGTGGTCCTGGCAATGCAGCAGTGCTGCATTTCCATCCATCAGAATCGGTCTGTAATAAGAGGTTACCCAGAAGATGCTGCCTGATCCTCTAGGTGAGGCCATCCATGAACATCTGAATACACTTCTCCTCAGTAGGCACCTCATCCGGTACTATGTTTGCCAATCGCGTGAACTCCTCCTCATATTCTGCAACTGTTCTCCCTTTCTAGGTGAGGTCTAAAAGTTTTCGCCTCATCTCAGTCTTGATAGAGGAAGGAAAGTACTTGCGATCGAACTACACCCAAAAATCACTGATCAATATAAAATCTCGCTACTCAGTAGTATTAGTGGACTCCCACCACTATAAGGATGCCCCTCTCAGCTTGAAGGTAGCCAAAACTTCCCTCTGAACTTCAGTTCACTCATACATACGAAGGTGTCGTTGTATGTCCTTCTTCCACTGAATAGCAATAACCACATTTAAACTGCCCATGAACTTTGGTGGACATGCCCTCTGAAAGGACCTTCTCACTCTTTCCCATGCAGTGTGAAACAGACCCACTAGAACTGGTGCTACTTCCTGAGCTTGGGGTGGGGCCTGCTGCACCACCGCTATGGTTGCATTCACCGCTTGTGTAACTATTGATGCAACCTTAGCTGCGTTCATTGTCCCATGAGTCTACACTGCCGGCTGTTCTGGCTGGGCCTGTCTATTTTTTTGGTGCATGTCGAGGAGGCATCTGAGACCAGAATGAATTTTATTAGTCCACAGTCATTATTAAATCTCAAATAGCTGAAGATGAAATCGTAAAAATTAAGATCACAACGGTCCTAAAGATAGGGCTCTATATCAAAGGACGCAAGGCTGAAAACATTATAAGCCATACAGATCCTAAAGGACTCTAGAACCTGATGCTCTGATACCACCTGTGGTACCCCGCCCAATTAAATATCGGGTGATCAGTCCTTTATAAAATTTAAAACAAAATGTTCGGTTGGTACATTCTTAGCATCACTATCAAAAACATAATAACCTTATTAACCACCTAATAATTAATTAAGCTAGTGTCAAAATATTTTTCCTTTTTAATATAATCTTTCAATTTTTAATTCGAGAATACAAACATCAATCATTCGCCACAACTAATTAATGTAAATACTAAATCTGAATCACAAACTGAAATATGAAAGACTGGATAAAGCATTCCAGATTTAAAACTCTAAATCAAGTACCATGAGAACTATAAATCCAACTGAAATGAAAAGAAAATAAACCGAATACAATCTCAAATAATTGTCTAAGGAATGGGTGACACATGCCCCAAATAGAAAGTCTAAACAAAACAAAAATGAAATGATGGAGGCGTCTAATGCAAAGACCTACATCTTCCACAGCAGTTGCAGCAGGCCGAACAATCCGAATCTCTAAGGCTAGTGACCCTGTGGCTGAGCACCTGATATAATACATATATATAACAAGAGAGAGAAGAGATACAAGAAACGGGTCAGAGCCCGATGTGTAAAAATATTTGTTTTAGCAAGTATTTAAAATTTTCAATAAATCAAGTGTCAAATGCATGTTAGTTCGAACTCTCACATGAGATTCTCACCTCTCCTCTATTGTACATGCCTAACGTACATCACCTAGCCATCCCTAACACTTCTAACTAGATAACTATTTGTACTTCTCGTTATACCTCGTAATAGTGACCCGTGATTCCCAGTTTTTCCACATTATTAATAACATCATTTATTAATACGTTCAAGTGTTATCACACTAAGTTAAGTATTCATAGCTTACATCACTTAAGACTATACTATCCCAATGACCTACAATTATCTCACAGTAGGAATAACATAGGTATATATATACATTCACCACTACAATATGCATATACTAATACAGCACCACAAGGCTAAACCTATAGTGCATTGCATACTCTGCTATCATGTCTCGGTACATCTCGTACTCTAATAAGGACTGTCAGTTCGGAAGTCTCCCACGAACCATATACAAAAAACACACATAGTTGCGGCTAACACAGTTCACATACCTATGGGTCATGCACATACCTACGCTCCCATAGTCAGCTGACCTATCAGCTCATAAATAAGTCTTAACAGTACTATGTTATGAGATACGAGTCAAATATCCCCCCGATGGTCACCCAGGAGAAGACCGTCTCTACACAACCCCCCGTGATAGCAAGTAGGTAGGTATGTCATACAAATAATGTTAAATAAATAATAGGTATTCACACATCCTATTAATATTTATAGGTATTCTCCCCAACCTTCAAGTATATATTCCATACGTATTTTATTCTCAATATTACGTATTTTATAGTATTACTAAGTTACCACAATTCTTTATTAATCTCCAAAATAACTCTTCTTTTCCGGATTAATTTAAGTATAAAACTCACATACTTTCTCGTGGGTCTCCTCGTTTCAATTCTGTTAATTGGTAATTTTCCTCACTCGTAAAAACTGGAAAATTCCAAAACTACCCCTAAGAAATTTTTCGAAAATTCACCATGTCGCTCGAACCAGATGGCATGTCGTTCGAACGACTGCCACGTGTTGCTCGAGCGACTTCACGCAAGATGCAATCTCGCTTGAACGACTTCACGCGAGATCTTCTGTTTGGTCTCCTACCGAGAATTCCAGTGTTTTTCCACCATTTTTAACCCTAAAACCTCTAAATTAACATCCTAAACTCCATCTAATCAATCCCCAATCGAATTCTAACAATTATACATGGATTCTAACATCATAACATCAATATATCATTTTGAATCATCATAGAATTATAAAATCCCCAAAATTTTCACTAAAGCCCTAGTTCTTTAATTTCTTATTCAAGAACACAAGTTTCACAGATTCGTTCTTCACATAAGTTCATGAAAACGTGATTTTTATTCTACATACATGGAGGGATTCAATTAGATAAATCTTAGATTCAATTTATACATCCTAATTCTAAAATTTTCATCACTTTTATGAACCGAAACATGTCTATAACATTCCTATACTAACATGAGTATGATAAATGCTAAGGAACAGCAAGTAATAAATAGTTGCCTCAAATTAGTCATCTGATTTCTTGACGTTGTTGGTATGGGTGTGTTCCCCTCGTCCCGATCTACACGGTGGTGGTGGTTGCGCAAGATAGTGCTAATCGAGCCTTCCCTCTTGAAAATTGGTTCTTCCTCACACTTTCTATGGCCGTTCTCACTTGTTGTATCTCTTAACCCTAATAGACTTATTTTGGCTGATAAAAATAACTCCTAATTTTCGTCCACTAATTAAGCCCAAAAATACAATTTACCGTAAATGCCCTCTCGGGGTGTCGGTTAGGCCTAAAATTGCCCCAGGACCCAAACTAAACACCCGGGTATACTATTTTGACTATTTTGACCCTTACGGACTCAACGGTGTACTCGAAATGAGCATACGAGTTACTAAAATAATTAATATATTTATTCCATTAATTTAGTCCCGACACGACTCGCACGCGCGCTTGACTTAAATTACTAAACTGTCATATTTCTCGTTCTTGACAATTTCCCGAAGTGTATAGTTCCATATTACATATCAGACAGTAATATTCAATGAATAAGTATTAACCCTGGCACGTTAGTTAATATTTATTTTAAATTCGAATTAATCAACAATTAAATTCTCACATTTTAATTCAATTAATCCCACAATAATAATTAATCTCATAATTATTTAAATCATAAAAATATGGGGTATTTCAACGGTGTTTTACCTATTATGGGATTGTCCAATAAATCCAGGAACTCGATTATTTAGATTTCACATAAACCCTATTCTATTGTGACTGGGTGAAGGTGGAGGACTCTGTGAATGCTTGTAAAGTTGATCCTGACTCTAAACATGGTCGACGAGATTTTTATTTGTGTTATTTAGAACGTTAAGAATGCATTCTACTGAAAGTGCATAAATGATGGAAATTGGTGTACTGTTGTGTATACACCAAAGGGTTTGACTACTCAAGCAAATGCATTAAAGGCTTCTAAATAGTTCTAATCTGCTCTTGATGAAAACCCTAATTTGAAGGATATTTCAGTTGATGTAGAGGAAGACCGAGTATTAATATATTATTTTTTGGTAATCCTTTTATTTTTATAATTAAATCCATCTATTAAATAGCGTTGCCCCATTTTTTTTTTCGTAATCGTATTTGGATCCTGTTATTATATTGGCTCTTGACAATCCTATTTGTATCAAAATTGCATAATATTATGATATTCGCGCTATATTGTAGCTTTAGTTTGATTTATGAATATTTGGATCGAATTACGAATGTTTAGGGTCACGAACACCTCGGAAGAGATGTCTTACGAGTGTATTTATCTTGAGCCCTATTTTCTAGTACGAGGTATAGTTGGTTTTCCATGTTATCGCGGGTGAGTTTTTGTTCGACCTCCTTTATTTTTTCTTCAATAAAACTTGTGGGGGTTTCGTCCCACTTGCCAAAGAATATCACGAGTTAATAAAATATGTCATGTAAATTGAAGCCATTCTAATCATCCCATATGGTAAAACTATGATGATCACGAGCTCATAATATTTGTCATGTAAATTTAAACTTGATAAAAACGGTTGTTTTCATAAGTAATTCTTGTTTTCATTAACCGCAACATCTTTTGTGTCATTTCTGCATTACACTCGCTCGTTTAGCCTATACGACATTTGACTTGCCTCAAAGAAAAAGTAAATCTTTTTTTCATTAACCACGACACTACATGAATCTTACAAACTAATTATTGTATGTTAAAAATTCAAAATTTACGTTGGAAGTATCTTTATGGAGAGAGAAACAAATGAATTTACAATTATTTCCCAAGTCTTTAAAAAAATGGTTTCTATATTTAAAATATATAATTTTTTTTTGGGGGGAGGGGGTCTCTAAAATGTCACAACTAATTCAATTAATTAAGTAGTTAGGATGTTTTTTACATTGGACTTTGTTTTCTTAACTAATTTTGATATACTTTAATACATCAACAACGTTGTCTAGTTTGGCTAATAAAATAATTAACTTAACAAGGAAATTATAAGGTTAGTATTTCGTTGGCTATTGTACACATTGTTGTGTATTCAAGTGATGCGGTTCTTTAAATTAGAAAGAGTTATAATAAATGAAATTCACACAAGCTTTTATACAAGTAACGGATCATGGATTAAATTATAGGAAAGAAACTTATGCTTTGCACTTATTTATTATTGAAACTGATGTTCAAAACAAGGGTTGGGACTAGTAATTATTTAAACACAAACACTAATTGGAGAGATGTCTCCAAAATCGTCTTTTATTCTAGATATAGACATTGGCATTGATGCAGTAGCCAACTTATTAGTAACATCCATGTATATGTCAGTTAAAGTACAGGGATGAGAGTAAATGGGCGGACAATTATGTCGACAATACGAACAAGGCCGCCGATGGTAGTTCCGAGTAGCTGTAATGGGGCGCTCAGAATTCCACTGGTGGGCAGAGTTGCGTTGCAGGAAGCGAGTGGTGTGTTGACGACAATGTTGCAGCCCGAGAGTACACCCTGGACAAGGAGCGGAAGAGGGCCCAAAATTATGGAAAATACTCCAGATGCATTGGTTGTTGCATTCGCCACATTTCTACCTCCACACTGCAATTGCACTTGGGCATCTGCAACAACAACAAGATGTGGTTAGAAATTCTGATATATATATATATATATATATATATATATATATACATATATTGTTCATGCATGTTAACCATGCATCAACAACTCTAAAAGCTTAACCCGTAAGATAGAGAGGGTAAGTAACATACTAGCGAAAACTGGGGTTGACGCGCCATTCACACCAATATTGCCATTGACAGTACAGAAAACAGTTCCATTGATACGTATGAGACTGAGAATAGGCGGTATTCCAACCTGGGCTCCAACTTGTGAGGACGCCATTGCACAAACCAACAGAGAAATGAAGAGAACCGATTTCATGGCCATTGGCTCTAGTGATTGATTGATATGACTCAGTCAAGTGGTTGCAAAGCTAACTGTGCGTGGCCTTGGAAACTTGTACATTTAGCGCTCTCCTTGTAAGGCCTTTTATAGCAAGAGCTTGGCCATGCATGATGCTCTCTCTCTCTCTCTCTCTCATTTACTTAAGTGTGGGCTTCAACCTAATGCACCCCTAAGCTTCAACTACGCTAATTTATTAATTGAAACCTATAGGGTTTGCCCTTTTTGGTAGGTTTGGAGAAGGCTTCAAGGATTCTTTAATTCTTACCTTTTTTTTTGGAAAAAAAAGAAAGCCATGACATTGTAACATAAAAAGAAAACTGCGAAATTAATGTGAAATGATCCTCAATAGTGGAAAAATAAAAAGATTGAGCTTACGGAATCCTTTTTTTATAAATAAACAATATATTAAGATCAAATTGCTAAGGAAGCGAAACAGGTATACAATAGTATTCATTACATCTAAAGAAAGAGAAGAGACCAAACAATGGTCTCAACCCGAAAACAACCAGAACTACGAGTCTTCTTGCAAATCACTCACAAACTCTAAAATGTTAGGAAGAGATGCGTTATGTCCCTCCTTAATTCAACGCAAAAAGGTACTCAGAAAAGTGTAGCGAATTTTAGATGGTGTCGTCTCCCTACCTTCAAAGTACGCAATCCATTCAAATGTATTAAGAATGAAATAATTATAATTCAGACAAACAATGCATTTTAAACTAAATTCAAATATCATTTTTTAGCACAAAACAACTCCATCGGAACGCAATCAATTAATTCCCTCTCTCCTCATATCAGTGTACCATTGATATAGTGTTATAGAGACAATATATAAATTGATACAAAACCTATTGAATAAAACAAACTTTGAACGCCCCATATGTCTTTTAATTACTTCTTTTCTGCAAACACAATTACAGCACATAATGGAAAATTGATACAAGTAATTATGGGTTAATTTCACTTTTTCCTTGAACTTTATCGCATTTTTCACTTTGTTTGTCACTATAGGTGAGAAGTAGGCAAAGTGAAAAATGGGGCAAAGTTTAGTGGAAAAAGTGCAGTCAACCTAATATTTTTTATCCTAATATTTTTTGTTATGACAGAGTCTAGAAAACATATAGACGTTTGATAATTCAACCTTGTTTGGCATTATATGTGAGAAGTAACCGTTGAATCATAACCTTTGTCATAAAGTCCACAACTAACCTCCATAAATGTCTCCCTCACAAGGCCCCTTGTAAAATCTACCTCCACCAGAAGGCACCTAACAAAAAATAATTTCACCACATAACAAAACTAAAAAGAAAACACTTCAATAAAATGTTATGTGGGATAATTTCATGTTAGGGGAACACCCTTTGTACTCACTTTCATTTTAATGCACGGAGTAAAAACAAAATACAAAACAATGGTACAACATGTGTTGTATTTCAATTTCTATGAATATGATTTTTCAATTTCTAATGTAAAATTGTGCCCAATTCACTACTGTAGTTTTTGCTTGGGTGATATTATACCAACAACACACATCATATTCATGTTACCAATAGGCATATAATAGTATAAATTTTTTAGTTGCTTTTTAACCACATCCAATAGTTAAGGAATCACAATATCAAAACAAGTTAAACCAAACATAAGCACATCTTCGCAAATATATAGTTATTTATCGACAATGGCTTATCACATTAAACCCTCTTGTAATCATTCAAATAAATACACATGTAAATAATATAAAATGACAATCAGATAAATAATATTCATATGAGTTCCAAATACATCCTTAATAATTCACCAAGTGATGTGACAACTAGAAAATGGGGAATTATAGAGGACAATACAAAAACCCATGTCATATTTCCATCATCCATGTCGGAGTGACATAAATCATAAAACATGTCTAAAAACCGTATTTAATCATTACAAGAATAAAAATATCACGGCAAAAAACATGTAGATCAGGTAGTAAAGAAAACAACGTAAAACTTTAAAATAATCCTTAGAATAATCCAGTAAGAGGTCAGTAATACAAATTAATAACAAATAAAAAGGTGAGAAATCCTTTATTCGAAACTCCATCCGAAGAGATTGCAACCCTTAATTGTTTTCAATTGTGGAAGGGTCACATCCCATAATTTTCGTACGTAGCAATGGTAACTACATTAATACGATAATAGTACATCACCTATAATAATTGAATATTTGAAACTCAAGTTTACTTAAACATGGCTCGTAAGCACCTTGTTTTTTACATTCATAAGTCTGATGCAAAAAAAATAAAAATAAAAGGAAATTACACGTAATCTTTACATTCGCCGATAAGCAATGGTACATATTATTGATGTGATTTTTTCCTGCCTTGTTTATGATTTTCCATACGTACGTAACTGATAGGGACATGCGTGAAGATGTGAAAAAGTTCTCGGGGTCGGGGAACATATCGCCTTCCTTATGCTCGGGGTCCATCTGGAATGGGAAAGAATATGAAATTTTTTGCTATGTGGATACTTCTAATTCTAAATAATTTGTAAAATTTAACTTTTGAGTACAAGAATAATAAATTGAATATACTAATGGTAGAAGAAAGTGATATTTGAAGTAATAATAATTTGAATGAAGCACTGTAAATAAGTAGTACGATGATATAACTACTATTTAGAAATATCAAGTTTAGATGGTTTAATGTTGTACATAGTTTCTAAAACATGATAATCCGCAAATTATATCTTAATAGGCTTAGGGTTAATAGAAAATATAAATAACAATCATCCAAAACCTTTGGAGATAAAGTAACAATAATCACTGTAACATTGATGAACCCAAACTCATAAGAGTAACATCCATACGGTAAGCAAAACTAGGCACTCAATACCCTGAGTCCAACATACCAAATAACACTGTCGTGGGTAGAACGATAGTTTATTCTGTAGTTATAATGTATGTTATTTAAAAACATGTTCAATGAAATCAGATTAATCTGTAATCATTGGTTCAAAATCAACATAAGGTTTTTAAAATCGAATAAAGTTTAACTTATTGTGAACTACACAATTGAGTTAAAAATGAGAATAAAACATATGGGGCAATCAGTTTGTAATATAAATAATTGGCATATTCAAGGTAATTGTCTGAAATAATACCGAAATAATAGTTACATACTTGGATAAGGGCTTTGATTTTTAATTTGACTTGTCTTGTTATGGTTGAGGATCGAGATTAAGTGAAATTTAGAAAAGTAATAAGTAAGGCCTTTTGATTTAGAATTAATAGAATTATACAATGTTTAATTGCATAATAAAAATAACTTTTGGGTTTTATTTGTAATATTCTATTTCATTTAATTAGTTAGGTTTCTCTAAGTATATTTGAAAATGGGTGTAATAGACTTTTTTGTCCATAATATCAGCAGAAACATATATATGAAGTTTAGTGTCAAAGTTCACAAGTTGAAAAAGTTCTGGGGTTTATGTGCAAAGTAACTTTTGTGTTTTTAAATCCCATTTCTAAGGTTTCAACGAAAATGGTTTCTGGTTGGACAAACAGTGTGTTGTAATATATCATTATGACTATAAAACTAAAATAATTTTTTTGAAAAACATTTCAAAACTTTTTTGATTTGTCATGCACCCTAATATTCCAACGCACGCATGTTAAGTTCACTCGCGCGCATGTGGACCACTTCATCTTCAACTTCTTAATTTTTTACTTTAGGTTTCCAAACACTGACCTTTGATTATATCATGTATCGAATATAATTTTAAATCATTCAACAGTCATTCTTCCTAATTTTTCACGAGGAATCCAAATATATAACTTTTATGGATTGGCGTTGACGGTAGCCTCATATCCAGTTTCTGTAAAAGGTTCAAAATTTTGACTTAATATTCGTGATTTTCTGGGTAAATTCGAACTACAGATTATACATGATTTTATTTTTGGGTAATTTTAGAACAAAAAGGTTTTGATTTGAGTTTTTAATTAATAGTTTAGAAGGAGAATTTTAACTTTAAAAGTTTTCAAATTGGTCAAGGTCAGCAACACAGAATCCACAATTGAAGCTCAAGCTTTAAAGGAGTCTTCTAATTATTAATCTAGTTCAGTGCCAAACTAATGTGAATTCTTACATGTAAAGGTTAAAAACAATCCAAGGTTAGTGTAGAAACATAATGAAATCAAGAAAACTAAGTTTGATACATAAATTGTTAAGATACCAAAACTTTCAAATTTTGCTCTTGAATTTTGAATGGTAATTGGGTACATTTTTGTGGTGGTAATAAGGGCCTTCTATAGGGTTGAAGATGGTGAGTTGATTGGTTGTTTGAGGGGTGGATTTTAGATGTTTATTTTAAGAGTTTTATTATAGGATCATGGCTACCATGTGGTTTCATATGGTTTTCCACGTGCTAAGGTCTAGTGGATGTTTAGGTGTATTATAAATCAACAAGGGGGGTTGTGTAATAATTTTGCTTAAGTATTAGATCCCTAAGTACTTTAGGTTTAAGTAAATAGTCATTTTTCTACATTTTTAAAACTTTTAGGTATTAAAATGAAAATGTACAAACTTATGAATGTATATCAGGGTACATGTAGTTAATATTTATTTATTTATAGGATGTGTGCATAAATAAGTTTAGGGCTTGGAATTGGTTTATAGGTTTAAACAATATTTTGAAATTTTTAGGGTCACTTTTGAAATTATTATAATTTAAGGTCCTTCTATGTAATTTGTGTTTTCCTTTCTATATAGTTCGACGATAAATAAAATTATTATTTTTTGTCGTTCACGTATTAGTATAAGATATTTCTAATTTGTTATCGATGAGTAGTCATGGTTCCTATACAAAAGTAAACTATCGATGTCATAGTTTATTCGTATGTTCGGGTTGCTACAATTTTCTAAGAAAAAATAAATCTTCCTCCAGATTACCTTCAAAGAGTTCAGGGTAGTGTTGTTTCATTGTAACTTTTATTTCCAAGGTGGTTTCTTCGGCTCCATGATGCTGCCAAAGTACTTTGACTAACGAAATGGTTTTGTCACGAAGAACCTTTTTTTGAAAGTTTAATATCCTAATAAGTTTTTCCGCAAAGTCATGATTAGATTGTATGGACATTTCTTTCCAGGTGATGATATGTCTTGGATCTAGTATGTATTTTCATAATTGTGATACGTGAAATATGTCTTGTATTTTTTTCTAATTCAAGGGGTAGTTTTAAATTATAAGCTACTGCCCCTATTCGTTCTGTGATTTCAAAGTGTCCCACTTATTGTGGTGATAGTTTTCCTTTTCTGATGAATCGTATGATCGCCTTGCTTGGTGATATTTTTAGAAATACTTAATCCTTTACCTGAAATTCCAAGGGTTTCATTCTGTGATCTGCATAACTCTTCTGTCTATTTTGGGTTTCCTACAATCTTTCCCTATTTAAACGTATCTTTTTGGTGGTCTCTTTTATTATCTCTGGTACAAAGATACTACTTTCTCTGGATTCATTTCATCATAATGGAGAGTTACACAGTCTCCTATAGAGTTCTTCATAAGGAGCAATCTCGATGCTGGCTTGGTAACTCTTGCTTTAGGAGAAATCAATTTGTGCTAAGTGATGTCTCTAATTTCTGGCCAAATCTATAGCGCATGCGCGTAGCATATCCATAAGTGTTTGGAATTGCCTTTTTGATTCCCCATCAGTTTGAGGATAGAAGGTGGTACTTAAATGTAACTTGGTGCCCATTGCGTGTTGTAATGCTTGCCGAAAATGTCCCACAAATTGAGAGTTACAGTCCGATACTATGAATAAAGGTACTCAATGGAGTCTGATGATTTCTTGATTATACAACTCACTAGGCCTTTGGAGAGAATAAGTGGTTCTGACTCGTAGAAAATGTAATGACTTGGTTAAATGATCTACGATTACCCAGATTGAGTTATAACCATGTAATGTCGTGGGTAGTCTAGTGACAAAGTCAATGATAATATGATCCCATTTCCATACTAGAATTGGGATAATTTTTGCAATCCTCCTTGTGATACATCTTTGTACTCCCTGGATGTATGATGAATTTACAATGTTGTTCTTCTTCTGAAATTTCATCTTTTAGCATGAGGTTGGAAGATATGCATATTCAGTTTTTATATCATAATCCACTTTTCTAGTTATAAGTCTAATCTTTCTTTCATTTTCCATTTTTATTTCTTGTTGTTGGGTTTTAAGGAAACTATCAGTAGATTGTTTCTCTATTATCCTTTTTCGACGAGTTGGGGGTGTCTTAATACTTCGGAGAATAATGGGAATTCCTGCAATTTCCCTTTGTAGATTATATTCCTCCAATAGAGTCATAACTTCGTATGAAAACATTCCTATTAATTTTCCACTTGTTTTTCGACTGAGTGCATTTGGTACAATATTTCATTTACCGGAGTGATATTGTAATAGAAATTTGTAATCTTCTAATAATTTAATCCATCAATGTTGCCGAAGATTTAGGTCTTTTTGGGTAAATATAAACTAAAGATTTTTATGATCTCAAAATACTTGAAACTCTTCTCTGTAAAAAGTAACATATCCAAATTTTTAATGCAAAATCTACTGTTGGTAGTTCTAAATCGTGCACTGGATAGTTTCGTTCATGCGTCTTTAATTGATGGGAGCTATACACGATTACCTTCCCTAATTGCATAAGTACACATCCTAATACTTTCAAAGAGTCACCCATCTATACTTCGTAACCAACATCATTGGAAGGTATTGTAAGCACAGGGGTAGTAGTTAATTAATCCTTCAAGGTCTAGAATGCTTGTTTGCATTTGTTTGTCCATTAGAATCATACATCCTTACGATTTAATTTCTTTAAGGGTAACTCAATTGTTGAGAATCCTTCCACAAAATGTCTGTAATAACCTGTGAGTCCTAAAAAACTTTGAATTTTTACAATGGTAGAAAGATGTGGCCACTCAATTACGGTTGTGGTTTTTTATTGATCAACCTTTATTCTTAATTTGGTAATTACTTGTCCTAGAAATTTTACTATTACAAAATTGCATTTATTTTTCTTTGCATAGAGGTGGTGTTACCATAAAGTTTCTTGCATAATCTGTAAATGTTGTTCATGATCTTGATTGGTTTTAAAATATCCTACAATATCATCTATATATATGATCTAAAAATGATTGAAATACTCAATGCATTAAATTCATAAAATTTATAGGTTGGTTTGTCAATCCAAAAGACATAACCAAAAATTCAAAATGTCCATAAAGAATTCGAAATGTACTCTTTGGTATATTTTCTTCTCTCACTCATAAGTGATGATATCTGAACCTTAAATCTAGATTTAAAAATACCTTTGCGTCTCATAATTGGTCAAACAAATCACCTATTTTAGGTAATAGGTACTTATTTATTTTTGCGACTTGGTTTAATTTGTAGTAATCAATGCACAATCAGAATGTTCCATCTTTTTTCTCGATGAATAATATTGGTTCTCTCTAAGGGGTGGTACTCAATTGGCTAAATTCTTTTGCTAATAATTCATCCAACTGGGTTCTTAGTTCTCGTAATTTTAATGGTGCCATTATATTTGGAAGTATAGAGATAGGGAAAGTATTTAGTATGAGGTTGATTACGAACTCTATTTCTTTTGGTGGGGGAATAACAGGTAATTCTTATGGAAAATGTCCTCATACTTATCTAAAATTGAAAGAGAGTAGGATGCCATGCCACATGTATTTTCAAATTGTTGCCCTGAAAAGAAAATACTTTAGTTTGAGGATTTCTAATAATTACTTTCTTTGTATAACAATCAATATAAGAAAAATTTACTGACAGAGAGTCCATTCAATTGATAAGAACAAATCCCTTGATATCGAGTACTACAAAATCAACGATAATAACTCATATTTCTAGTTCTACCCTATAGTTTTTATAAACCTGATTGGCCAGTACTATATCACCGGTTGACATGCTTATAGATAAGGGATAGTTTAAAGGACATGGAATTAATTTTAATAATTCCATGAAGTTATTACTAATAATTGAGTCTGAAGATCAAGAATCAATTAAAACATGTGCCGTAAGATTTTTGAAAAGAAATATTACCTTCAGCGACATCATGATTATTTGAGTTTGTTGCGTCCTATTTCTTGGTACTAGCTTCCATTCCCACATAAATATGGGTGGTCGGGAATAAGTAACATTTTCCATCGGGACTGAGAACCTTCCTTTGGAACTAGATCATGGCTATCTAAAAATAAAGAGATCTACCTAGGTTTCCTAGGGATGACTGGATTGGGTTGGGATTGCGCTTAAGAAATCTTAGCCATTGGGGCCTAATATGTCCCGGTTCATTGCATTCATGACAATGGATCATAATCCCACTTTCTTTATAGTGTATTTGGTTGTACGTATGACCATCTTTAGGTTTGAAATAGGGGTGATCCCCGACTCCATTATTTGAAAGGAAATTTTGGAATTATTTTGGGGAATTGGGGTTGGCTTATGGAAATTACTGCTTGATGCCGAGTTTTGTTCAATAAGGGTGGATATTTCTATGATCTTACCAAAGTCTAGGATTTGTAAGGCAATAAGAAAGGTCTTAATACTAGTCTTTAGTCATCTTTCAAAATGCTTGTATTTCTTAGTGTCTAAGTTTTCATATTCCTTTGCATATTGGGACAATTTTGTGGAATGTGCCTCATACTGAGTTATAATCATCTGTTATTGTTATAATCCTAGAAATTCTACCATTAATTTTCTCGTGTTTCTTATCAGAAATAATTTTTGAAAAATATCTCCTCGGATTGATCTTGAGTTACTCTTTTGATATGTTGAGTACGTCCTACTAGCTTCCACCAGTAACCAGCTTCTCCTTCGAAAATATTTTTTTATAAACATACCCCTAAGTTCAATTACTATATCTACTCCATTTAGTATCTTCAGAGTTTATATAAACCATTTCTCTGCCTTATGAGCCACAATTTTTTCATAAAATATTCGGGGTCTCTATCAGAGAAATTCCTTCAGGGCATTAATTCTGTGAGCCTTAGTAAATATTTTGGTACCTGCTTCACATGGAGTATTTAGTTGCACGTGGTTTAATACTGTTAGTTCTTGTAAACATTGGATTATGTTTTCTGTAACGGTGGGAGGAGTTGGTAAAACATGTTCCTCTTGTTCTGCTCTTTTTGCTGGGGCATTTGAGGTTCATGTTTTCATCATCATATATTATAAACAACTAAAAAAAATAAAATAACAAAAAGTATTATACATAAATAAAACCAGTTAGATTATCCAGGATACGATAGAGTACATGAACTTCCTAGGAGATACAAAAGTTAGGAACTATGATCAGTATACAAGTATAATTGATGCATTAACTACTTCTACATATGACGTAATGTCATCTTGTCATACTAATTACCATTACATATAACATAACTTGATCTTGCCACTTCATCATACCATGCTGGATAAAAGATAACACACCTTCTTTCATGGGTTATTTATCTACATTCTGCCTTTATATCTTTCTCTTTCTTATGGTTTCAACCTATCTGAGGTATTACCTCGTTCGTTTTCGCCCTTGAGCGTCTAGTACTTCAACTTGATAAATATGTGCAAATTTTTATATATGGTATATCCCATCTATAGTTATCAGGGGATACGGGAGGAGTCATGTGTAGTTATTTTTTTGGAGCTACACTCTAGGTTAAATGAATGGCTTGTTGTAGAACTCATGATCTTACAAAAACCTATGAGCTTGTTTGGATGCCTGATCCTCACCCACCAGTCGACACAAAGCTAGGTTATGTTTTATGATGGATGTTACTATCATCCACTCCCCATCTACATCTCGAATAATTTTGCATAACTTTTTATAACCCTCGTCCCTTATGTTTTGCCTTAGATGTGCATGGTTAGTGCCTTCAATATTGAAATAGATGTTGTCCTAGACATTCATAACTACAAGAAAAAATTTCAGTAACATAACATTATAAAGAAGTTACGAAATTAAAATAGCTACATATATCCTAAAGTTCTGGATAGGAATAATAAACTTGACGCTCACTCTGATACCAACTTGTCACATCCCAAAATCTCCTTATGTACTAATGGTAACCACATTAATATGATAATAATACATCACATATAACAATTGTTTATTTGAAATGAACTTTATTTAAACATGCCGCCTAAGGACCTTATTTATTACATTCATAAGTCTGCTGCGAATTTTTTTAAAATAAAAGGAAGTTACACATAATCATTACATCAGCCGATAAGTGATAGTATATATTATCCATGTGATTTATCCTTCATTCTTAACATTTCCCCTTACGTACGTAACTGATAGAGACATGCATGACGATCCTAAAAAGTTCTCGGGGTCGGGGGAATTTCCCCTTCCATATGCTCGAGGTTCATCTGGATGGGGAAAGAATGAGCAAAATATTTTCAAGTAGATAATTCTAAATGTATTCAATTTATAAAACTTTATGTTTGAGTATAAGTAGAATCAACTGAATATATTGATGGTAAAAGAAAGTAAGATTTGAAGTGATATTGATCTGAAAGAAGCAGTGTAAATAAGCAATATGATGATATAACTAAAATTTAGAAACATAAAGTTTAGATGGTTTAAGGTCGTGGATAGTTTCTACAATAAGATAACCCATAATTATCTGTTAAATGGGCTTAGGGTTAATAGAAAATATAGATAACAATCATCCAAAACCTTTGGAGATAAATTAACAATAATTACAATAACATTTTTTATCCAAATTCATAAGAGTAAAATCCATATTATAAGAAAAATTAGGCACTCAATACCCTGAGTCCTATAGGCTAAATAACACTATGGTGTGTAGAATGGTAGTTTATTCCACGATTATACTGTATGCTATATGAAAATAGGTTCAATGAAATCAGATTAAATTGAAATCATTAGTTCAAAATAAACAAAGTGTTTTTAAAATCAAATCAAGTTAACGTATTGTGAACTACACAAATGAGAATAAGATATCTGAGGCTATCACATAGTATTACGAACAATTGGTGTAATCAAGGTAATTGCATGAAATTTTAACGAAAGAGATTTTACCTACTTGTATAATGTCTTTGGTTTTTAATTTGACTTGTCTTGTTAAGGCTGAGAACCGAGATTGTCTAAAATTTAGAAACGGAATAAGTAAGGCATTTTTGTTTAGAATTAATAGTATAAAGCAAAATTTTTTTCATAATTAAAATGACTCCAGGGTTTAATTTTTAATTTTCTATTTTGTTTAATTGGTTAGGTTTCTAAGTACATTCGAAAATGGGTGTAATAAATTTTTTTCCCCTAATATCATCATAAACCTATATATGAAGTTTAAGGTTAAAATTCATAAGTTGGAAAAGTTCAGGGGTTTATATGCAAACTAACTTTCGTAAAGTACCATTTCTAAGGTTTCAATAAAAAGGATTTTTGGTTGACCAAATACTGTAATGTAATGTACCGTTTTGACAAGAAAATTAGAATAAAATTGTAGAATAAAATTGTAGAATTTTTTTATTTGTTACGTGCAAAGTCAAACTTCTTACGCGCTTCTGTTTACTTCACACGTGCTCGAGTTGACCGTTTCATCTTCAATCTCTTAGTTATTAACTTTAGGGTTTCAATCTTTGACCATTGATTATATCCTGTATAGAATACCATTTTAACTCATTCAAATGTCATTCGTCTTGATTTTTTAGGAGGAATCCAAATAAAATTTTATGGATTGAGGTTGACAGTAGACTCATATCTAGTTTCTGTAAAAAGTTCAAATTTTGACTTAATATTTGTGGTGTTTTGGGTAAATTAAAACTACGACTTATACATGCTTTTGTTTCTGGGTGATTTTAGAACAAAAAGATTTTGATTTGAGGTTTTAATTCATAGTTTAGAAGGAGAATTTTAACTCTGAAATTTTTCAAGGGTATCTACGCTATACTACACTCAAATTGACTATTTCACCTTGGTTCGTAAAAACTAGTGATCAAACTTTCCCACCTAAAAACTGATTCAAGGTTAGGAACACAAAATCCACCATTGAAGCTCAAACTTTAATGGGGTTTTCTAATTTTTTTTTAGTTCAGTGCTAAACTAATGTGAATTCTTACATATAAAGGTTAAAAATAATCCTAGTTAGTGCAGAGATATAATGAAATCAAGAAAACTAAATTTGATACATAAATCTTTAAGATAACAAAACTTCCAAATTTTGAGCTTGAATTTTGTATGGTAATTGGGTACATTTTTACAATGGTAATAAGAGCCTTTTACTGGGTTAAATATGGGGAGTTGGTGGGTTGTTTCGGGGTGGATTCCATGTGGTTTCATATGGTTTTCTATGTTCTGAGGTCTAGGTAGCCTCCTAGGTATCTTACAAATCAGTAAGGCATTTTGTGTAATAATTTTGGTTTAAGTCTTAGGTCCTCAGGTAGTTTAGGATTAAGTACATAGTCCTTTTTCTATATTTTTTAAAGTTTATGGGATTAAAATGAAATTTTACAAACTTGTAAAGGTATATCAGGGTGCTTGTAGTATTGTTTATGTTTATAGGTTGCGTGTATAAACAAGTTTAGGGTTTGTAATAGGTTTATAGCCGTAAACAATGTTCTCAAAATTTCTAGGGTCACTTTTTAAATTAATATAACTTAAGGGTATTCTATGTAATTTTTCGTTTCCTTGGTATATATTTGGACAATAAATAAAACTATTACTTTTAATCGTTCACGTATCGATATAAGATATTTCTAATTTGTTATCGGTGAGCAGTCGTGGTTCCTACACAAAAGTAAACTAGCGATATCATAGTCTATTCGTATGTTCATATTAGTATAGGAAGGTTCATTAATTCGATTGAGCAATGGGCATAAAAAATTCTCATAAATAAACCATCAACATATCCTTCACATCTATGTTTTGTTATAACAATTTTTTTTAAATAGATAGATTGTCCCTCACTTCGTGAGTTTTTCTAATACAATTGTGTTTAATCATAAAACACAAACTGAATACGAGAAATTGTATAAATAAATTTAACCAAAAAACAAACTTTAAAAGATGAAGTAATTATAAAATAAATAAACATGCACTACGCCAAAAACTAAAAATCGTCACGATATGCTGGTCAAAGTTTTGCACTGTGGTCAAGTTCCAAAACTAGGACCATGTTTGAAACCTCAATTAGGGTTGATCTATACCGCCAGTTGGTTATGTGTTAATGTGACCCTCATGGACGTGGTTTACAACTATTACCCAACCAAGACCCTAATGGTTATGAAATAGCTCTAGGATGGTCGCGTAATGGGTCAAAGTTTTTGACCGTGACCAAAGACAAAAGACCGTGACCATTTAGTGTAAAATGTCATTAAGGTTCACAACTATAACCCAATGTCATGACAACCCTTGAAATAAAAATTGTCACATAAATAGGGTCATTATTGGGGATCGTGACCCGTTGTCGATGATTTTTTAGGCTTACTATCCAGAACATTGACCAAGTTGACAAAACTGTGAGCATTCAAATTAATTCAAACTGTCCGTGATCCATGATGTCTAGGACGAAGTTAAAACACATCGTGCATCTATTGAATGAGATCTATTTAGTGATGAGTCACATGTCGGGCCAGACAAAAGAACATACTAATATGAAAGAGGACATGCCAACTCTTAAGATGGGCGTGAGCTATGTTGCCAATACCTTGGGAATACTGACAAATGAAATCAAGGGATTATGGAAATATCTTAGTCAATAAGAAGGCGAATCTTAGTTCATGCGATAAGGGTTTCCCTATTCTCTACCTCATGATTTCCCATCCCAAATGCCTCATCCAACATTCCCCTCTTAACCACCTATTTCACCCTCTTTTCGAGCATCATCATCGCCCATGAACAGTGACTATGCCGAGGAGTATTGTAAGAGGGATTTGTTCAATACTGTGATCATTGGCACATGCATTATCATTTCTACGACTCCGAGAACACTTCTGCATAGTCACTCTTTGAAAATAGGCGAGGTTAAGTTATTGGTGGATCTAATCTACTCGAGTTGTGAATAGGTACCCATTCATGTTGACCTCTTCGGTGAGTGGGCTCCATTTATTCAGTATAAGAGGGAATATATATCCTAGATAATTTATTTGTTAGTCAAGATCATGCAATGAATAGTGTTTTATTTTTCACTTACTTCCTCATCACTCACATTTTGTAATATCCTTTATGTTTTACTGGTCACATAAATGCTATTTTACATATTTTACTGTTATTATTCTATTTGTAGTTTGTTTATTATACTTCTATCACTAATACCACTCTTTTATTATCATATATACATTCACATTTATTTTTATAAATTGTAAACCCAAAAAAGGGGGCTTATACTACAATTACCAATTTAGAGCATTCTCACAATTTCTACAGTTTCAACACCTTTTACATATATTTTTATTAATCAAAAGAGACATCCTAGATTCGAATTATAGCTTAGGCCCCAACCTTGTTCATCTTATGAAGTACGTGGACTTTAATGCCATTTTTGGCTAAATAGGTGACCCGAAGTCATTTGGGATTCAAGTCCTTTCTTACCATTTGGAACATTTGGAAATATTTAGAGGTCTAGTTGAGAAATGAACACTTTTAACATTTCACATATACTTCGGGGAAGGAACATTTTGAAGATTTTAATGATTATTTGTGTTGGATTAGTGTAATTAATTTGATGGCTTAATAATTTTTGTATTATTTCTTTTTGATTAACGTATTAGTTCTTTCTATAATGGAATTGTATACAAGCTTGAAAACATGCACAAAATTTTCTTTTAATGAAAATAAATAAAAGTTAATTTTTTAAATTAATTCATTATTGGTGATGGTCTAAGGCCCTGACCATATCTATGACAAGATTTCAATGGGTTAGAAGGTGGTCAGGGTCAGGAACTGTGACCGCTATACATGTGGTTAAAAGTGGGGGTCACTGTTCCAGGCTGTTACCAACCAATAAAATTTCTTATTAGGTTATCATGGTCAAAAACTACGACCATTTAACCTATATTCATGGAAATGGCCACAGTTGGAGACTGTGAGTAGCGAAAAATAGTCACGGTTGGGGTCATGACTTACGACCGTCACCACTTGTTTTGGTCCGTATCCGTGACCATTCCCCAAATATTAGGATTATAAAAGAGATCGCAACCCTATACTTTGGGGACTATTTTGGATCACGACCCCCCAAAATGGTTACCCTTAAACTTTTCATGATCAAGAATCGCAATTTGAGTAATTGGTCACGATTCAAAACCGTGAACATTTCCACTTTTTGGCGTAGTGTAAGACAAGGTTATAATTATTTTTAATTTCATGGGACATGTACTTATTAGGAAAAATTTCTTGGGATTGACATTTAAATGTGAAATGTTTTTAGCCTTAAATATCTTTGAATAATTATGCATCGAAAATAAAATCAAGAACTGGGTTTAAAGATTAAACATATGGTTTCAACAATCCATGCCATTGCAAATTTTGTATTGATTTATAGGAGGAGAAGAAGGTGGATGTCGATGAAATCCTTGTAGCCCTTCAAGGTATCCAAAAAACTTGAATAAACCTTACGTACGCTAGGATCTTCTAGTGTATCATCCTTCCTATAGTCAAGTAGGTGGATGGACACCTTTTTCGATGAAAACCCTTCATTGTGAGTGAGATAATGATATGGATTTATAGAACAACTAAGAAAAACCTTAAAAGTTTTTTGTCTTTACCCTCTTAGGCCTTAATGATCAATAATAAATAGTTAAAACACATTACCATCCCTTTATATACAAGTACAAAAGGTGGCCTGAGCTTAAGTTGGTTTCTTGAGAATATAGGCATGATTACTTGGGTATATGGACTACCCAGGTACCCAAGACAAATAATGAAATTAGCTCCAAATAAATAATCAGAGATCCCAAATTACATTTATCCTAATTTATTTTCTTTATTTGTTTATTTAATCATGAATAACTCCATCAAATAATCACGATTGCACTCCAATTTAATTATCTCATAAATCACTCGAATATAATGAGGACTTATTTGCATGTTGAGTATGACACATAATATAATTCCCCACATTTACTTATAATTCGATTTAACCAACATTTATTCAATTTCATTAATTCTTAGACTTAAAATTGTGCTACTCCACCTGGAGTATAAAAGAATCCACTGGCTAGGTTTAGTTGATGGAAAAACATATAAGTTTATCAAGAGGGTATCACAATCCACGGTACCCCCTAAATGTGGAATTCCTTGAATTATGATATCATACGTACGATTGTTACACAATATGAGCGGATTATTTGACCGAACATTAAATCAGATCCCATCCATAGCAATCAAGGTGACATTTGCGCATGCATTCCACTCCTCATAATTCTGGGGATTAAGAATCTATACACCCTTTAAAAAAGGTGTTAGATTAGGTGAGTCTAATCAATAAAACCCTTAAACTCAAATCTCACAAGTGGTAGTGTTCAATACATTCCTAGGATGTACCAATGACAATCCTCTGTTGGACTATCAAACAAGTTCTCAAACCATCAAAGAAGTATCCACAGTTTGAGATATATCTGACACCCCGATTAATTAAATACCGGATGATAAGTTCTTTATTAATTTAAACATAATATACAGTTGGAATCAGTCGTAGCATCACTGTGGAAATTGTTTATTAAATACTGGCCACCTAGTATTTAAAAAAAATCAGATGTCAATTTTTTTTTATTCTATTAAATCATGCAAGAAGTTAAAAGATTAACTAAACATTCACCATCCAATAATTGATCATGGGAATCAAAATGACATAAGTAAATAAACTGAGTTTGGAGTAAACACTTCCAGAATAAAATCCTAATACAGTAATCCGAAATGAAATAAATCCAACAACTGAAATGTAAATGACTGTCTAAAAACTGCTATCTCTAAATAAGAATAGGCAACCTGCCCTAACTGAAATGAATCTCGTTGAATGTATCAAAGATGAATGTGAAGGCGTCTAATACTGAGGTCATGTAACTTCCACAGCAGCTACATCACGTTAACGGAATGAATCTCCTATCCTTGGTGTCCCTATGGGTGGGCACCTAAAAGGTTTTTACAAAATCAAAATAGATTTAACAAAAAATGGGCCAGAGCTCGAGTTGAAAATATTTTAAAAACAACAAGTATTTGTACGCATAATTACCAGATAATTATATACATGTTAGTCATGTTCTCTCACATGAGATTCTCACCCCTCAACTATTGTGCACACAGAACGCACATATATTACCCCTCCTAGTGACGCTACCCCACGTAACTAGATAATAACAACTTCCCATCATGCCAAACTAACCTCCTTTACAACTCATATAATTGAAATATTCATTATTTAGTTTCTCATATTTTATTTCTTAATTTCAGGGTTTCATTAATCTATTAAGTTCTGACACGCTTAATACACTTTTGGCATTATCATTCGGTTCTACTAAATAACATAGTAGCATAAACACGAGAGTATATATATTTATATTTCACTACTATAATATATATACTATTATCGCACCCCACATAGGAGAAACTAACGGTGTTCAGATACTCTGTTATCAAGTTTCGGTACCTCACATACATAATAAGGACTATCGACTCCGAATCTCTCATGAATTGTAATAAATCAAATCACATACAAATTGGAGGCGAACATGGATCACGGTGTAATGGGTCACGCACATAACTACGCACCCATATAACCAAAACTTATCCACTCACAAATAAATCCTCCTTAGATCCCATGCCATGAGGTACCGATCTATAATCCCCCTTGAAGGGTTCCTCAAGACAAGACTGTATCCTTCAAGACCTCCCAATAATAAATAGTATGGTAGGTATGTCATATACATAAAAATCCATACAATAGGTATTCACACAACCTTAGTATTTATAGGTTCAATATCGGTATACACACAACCCATATAACTCGTCTTATACGTTGGATTTATATCCCGAATATCAAATGTAATTTAATTAATGTAATTACTCACGCTGTATAATTTCAAGTATCTTTCCTATCCTGAAAGATTTCGTAGTCACCCCATTATTACTTAGATTATTTCAGTACTATAGGTTCCCCCCTATTGTTGGTACTAACCTTAAGCTGTCACCGAACCGAATTAAACCCCAATTCCTCAAATCTCCAATAATCTCTCTTATTTTAACAGTCTCCAATCCCCCTTTCGATACCATACCTAATGATACTTTCCGGACATTAAAATACAACCCTACTGACCTTCCCTAAGATCCATTATATTCAATTAGTCAACATCAAGGGTTATTAAGGGTTAGGGTTGGATCAAAATAAAAAAGGGAAACAAATGGCCAATTTCAGAGGGGTCGATCAATTGAAGAAATGGGTCGATCGATCGATCTGTTCGATCGATTGACATTCTTGAGTTGATCGATCAATCGTACAGATATTGGCCCGGTTTTTGCAATTTTAGGCTACATGTTTCATCAACTAAAATTCTGAATAACCTTCTTAAATCATTCCCAAACACCAAAACAAAGATACTAAAGCTTAAATTAACACAGATAGAAAATTTTCAATGTACACGAATTATTTAAACATCAAGATTCATTGGCTTTTCAATTTGATTCTAAGTTAACCCCCAAGAACCCTAACTATGGCTTTTCTTCAAGAACATGATTAAAACTCTTAATGCTCTACATGATTATTCTCAAAGTAAGTCAAATTTCATTTTTCTACAACAATACTTCAATCATAATCATGATTTTTACCCAAAATATGATTTAATCCAAAATTGTCCTCTACATGCATATACATTAAATGCTTAATCATATTTTACTAACATGGACAATTTATCTGACTTAATTTAAGTAAGAATAATACTTTTCTGATATATGAAGGTCTGAACCATTGGTGAGGAAGGGTATGGTTGTACTCCTCTATTTCCGATCTACATGTTAGTGGTGACAATGGTGAAAACTGGTGTTTTTGTCCTTTGGAACTCCTAGGAACATCTCTCCTCTTCCTCCTATGACTCCTCTGCAAAATGGTAACTTCTAACCCTAGGAGACTAAGCTTAGAAATTGATAAAGACCTCTAAATTTCTTGGGTTTAATTACCTTAAAAATAGAAATATCTAAAACACCTTCCCAAGATGCCCATTCGGCATAAAACTGGTCCCGGACCCAAATTAAACCCTAGGGTAGACTTTCCTCACTATTTCGACCCTTTCGAACACTTTGACGCACTCAAAATGACCATATAGGTGACTTATAAATAAATTACTTTTTATTTCATTAAATTACATCCTGACAAAACTGACACACGAGACCCAAATTAAGTTCCATAATTGTCGTATTATTCGCTTCCAACAATTAAATCATAATTACATATTACTTTACTCACTAAGTAATATTCAACATAATTTGCTTCGTTAAGTACTAACTCTCATCGCGCTAGTAATTATTTAATTAAATTTGAATTAATTATAATTAATTTCCTATTTTTTTAAATAAATTAATCCCATAATTAAAAATCATTAAAAATATGGGGTATTACATACTTCCCCCCTACCAACGGAATTTCATCCCGAAATTCGAAAAATAAGGTATACCTGGTAAGAATAACTCTGGATACTTTTCGTGCATCTCATCCTCACGCTGTCAGGTAGACTCATTCGCATTGTGATGTCGCCACTGAAGATGCACTAATGACACTACATTTGACCTCAATTTCATCTCTCTACAGTCCAGGATAGAAAATGGTCCCTCCTCGTAAGAACTATCAGGCTATAAATTAATATCCTCTAAAGTAATATGAGTGTTGGCCAAGTCATCCCGAAGATATCTCCTCAGCGAAGAATATGGAGTACGTAATGAATCCTATGCAAGTGCTCCGGTAGCCCAAGTCTGTAAGCCACTTACCCAATCCGCTCAATAATAGGTAATGTCCCTACATACTTCGGTGAAAACTTCCCTTTCTTCCCAAACTGAATTATCCCCTTCATAGGAGATACTCGTAACAACACCTAATCCCCCACACTGAACTACCTGAAGAATCTCTTGGCATCGGCGTAACTCTTATGTCTATTCTGAGAAACTCGAATACGGATTCTAATAAACTCAATCTTAGCCGAGGTATCTTGTAACACCTCTGTCCCAAGTAACTTGTTGTCCCCCACCTCAAGCCAACACAATGGAGAATGACAAGGTCTACCATACAACGCCTCAAATGAAGCCATGTCAATAGTAAACTGGTAGGAGTTATTATAAGCAAACTCCACTAGTGAAAGGTACTGCTTCAAACCCCCTCCAAAATCAAGGATACACATCCACAACATAGCCTCTAACATCTGATTCGTTTGCTCGGTCTGCCCATATGTTTGCGGGTGATATGGCAAACTCAATCGTAACTCCGTACCCATGGCCTCCTGGGAGCTTTCCCAAAATATGGACATGAAAATCTTATCACAGTCGGACACAATATCAAGGGGCACCCTATGAAGTTTCACTATCTCGACAATGAAATCTGAGCGTACTACCTTGTAGTATAATCGGTTTGGACTGGTAGAAAATATGTTACCTTGGTCAATCGATCCACAATAACCCATACGGAATCGTGACCCTTCTGCGATGTAGGCAGCCATGTGATGAAATCCATGGAAATGCTCTCCTATTTCCACATAGGGATCTCTAATGGCTGTAGGATCCCTCCCAATCTATGATGGTCCACTTTCACCAGCTGACAAGTGGAACATTTCGAAACAAATTTGGTGATGTCCTTCTTCATTTCACTCCACTAGTACTGTTGCCTCATATCCTGGTACATCTTATGCCCTCCGGGATGTACCGTAAACTGTGAAATGTTCAACTTCGCCATCATTGCATGTCATAAATCCTCCCCCTATGGAATAAATAATCTCCTATTAAAGCGTAAGCCCTAATCTGAGCTCACTGAAAAAGACTCGCCCCCCTTGGCTAGAAGCTGATAATCTGATTCTGACAGAAGGAATCTTCTACCTGAGCCTGTATCACCCTAGTAACTATTATGGATGTAACCATCATCACTGACATGAATAAGCGAGAAACTGCATCCTGATGTCCCAGTTCCTTCCATTTTGCCTTCCACACCTCGGCCACCTCACCTGCTGGCCTACGGGTCAATGCGTTTGCTACCAAGTTAGCCTTTCCCAAGTGATAATGGATGTTGAACTGATAGTACTTCACAAATTCAATCCACCTTCGTTGACGCATATTCAACTCCCGTTGTGTGAACAGATACTGTAGTGACTTGTGATCGGTGAACACGCAAAACTTCTCCCCACAGAGGTAATGTCTCCATACCCGAAGTGCAAACACAACTTCCGCTAACTCCAAGTCATGGGTAGGGTAACTACTCTTGTGGTACTTAAGAATATGGGAAGCCTAAGCTATATCCTTTTCATCCTGCTGAAGCACCCCCCAAGACCTAGTAAGGACGCATCAGTATAAACCATGTATTCCACCCCCGGCCTCGGCAGTGCTAGAACTGGTGCTGAAGTTAGTTTTTCCTTCAACTTATGAAAAGATAACTTGCATGCATCATCCTATATAAATGGCACCCCTTTGCGATTCAAATTAGTAAACGGACCCTCTATCTTCGAGAATCTCTAAATAAATCTCATATAGTATCCGTCCAGCCCCAAGAAACTACGTATCTATGTCGGTATCGTTGGTTATCCCCATTCCCTCACCGCTGACACCTTCCTGGATCTATGGATATCCCTTCTTCAGAAATAATGTGCCCCAAAAACTAAACCTCTCTCAGCTAGAAACCACACTTCTCATATTTTTCATACAACTCGTGCTCATATAGATTTCGTAAAACCAATCTCAAGTGCTCGGAATGCTCCTCCTCAGTATGGGAATAAGTGAGGATGTCATCTATGAAGACAATAACAAAATGATCTAAGAACTCTTTGAACACCCTGTTCATCAAGTCCATAAACAAGGCCAGTGCACTGGTTAGACCAAATGGCATAACCTTGAATTAGTAGGATCCATATCTCATCAAGAAGGCAGTATTAGGCACGTCCTTCTCTCTAATACTTAACTAATGGTATCCCGACCTGAAGTCTATCTTTGAGAAGTAGGAAGCACCCCTGAACTGGTCAAATAGGTCATCGATTCAGGGAAATGAATAATTATTCTGTATCGTGACCTTATTTAACTCTCGGTAGTCAACACATAACCATAACGACCCATCTCTCTTCTTCATGAATAGTACGGGAGCACCCCAAGGTGAAGTACTCCTACGGATGAAGCCCCAACCCACTAACTTATCGATCTAATTCCGTAATTGCCTCATCTCTTTCAAAGCCATACGATAAGGTGCACAGGCTATCAGCCTAGTGCCTGGAATCAAATCTATCACAAACTCTATCTCCCTGCTTGGAGGTAGCCATGGTATGTCCTTAAATACATCATCGAACTCACGAACAATCGGAATTAATCAAGTGGTATTCTCACCCCCTTATAGGTCTCCTCCTTTATATAATATAAATGGGTGGACGAACCTCCCTCTGGATGAGGCATCACCACCAAAATCATCACCTGACCCCATACGATAAACACAATATTACAACTATAGTAGTCAATCATGGCCCTATACGTAACTAGCCAATCCATCCCGATAATAACATCATACTCATGCATATCTAAGACAAGCATATCGACTGATAAAATAAATCTCCCAATCTCTATTCCAATTCCCCGACATATAAAGAATATCAGTGGCCCATAGCCTAGCATTGGATCTACACTAGTAATTGTGCTTTTGCCGTGTCTAATAACCTCATAGAGCATGCAAAACTAGTATTAATGAAATTGTGTGAAGCCCCCATGTCAAATAATATCCCTCCCAAAGTCCAATGGATAGAAAATATATCCCCAACTGCGGGTGGAGCCTGGGGAATTGCAGTCAGGTTGACGGTGTAGATACGCCTATACTGTAGTTGTCCCTGCTAGACTAGAACTGCTAGAATGGCTGGTAAGGCTAGCATCAGTGGTGGTGCTGGGAGGGAGGTTGGGAATATCGATCGATGGGGATCCTGTCTAGCACCCTGCTACGGTTGCAGCGCCCTGCCCTTCTTAGGATACTCCTATTTCTTGTGGACAATATTTCCATAAATTATGCATTTACCCATAAAGTTTCCCCCTCTCTACCCCTACCGTCCTTGGCCCTGATGGCCGTTACCACCCCTACCTTGTCTCTATTTGCCCTGTTGAAAGAACTATTGACCCTGCCTAAAACTTCCATGTCCCTGCCTGTAATCACCTGATCTGAACCTCTTAGTAAGGTCCCCCTGATGGGAACTTTGCTGACCCTATTGCTGCTGACCCTGGGCTGATTGTGCCCCACTGGCACCATTGTTTCCTGTCCTACTCTGCTGTCTGGACTCCCCCACTCATTTGTTTCCCTTCAGATGGAAGCGATGATCCTGGAAGTGTAGTAGGGAAACATTAAGCACATTAATATACGTAGCCAACAAAATATTTTCCAACAGGTGCTGGCAAGTCCTCCAAGTCAAGCCATCCATAAACATCCGAATTTTCTTCTCCTGCATATGTACCCCATCTGGCACTATATTAAGAAAATTCATAAACTCTTCCTCGTATTCTACAACGGTCTTCCCTTCCTGGGTGAGGTTCATTAACTTTTGCCTCATTTCAGTCTGAACGGTGGAGGGGAAATATTTGCGATCAAACCACACCCAAATGTCGTAGATAGTCACATTGTCTCTCTCCTCAGCAGTTGTAATAGACTCCCACCATTGCAGTGTTGCTCCCAATAGATTAAAAGTAGCTAATATCTACCTTTGAACCTCAGTGCACTCGTTTATCCTCAAGTTACACTGGATGTCCTTCTTCCATTAGCTCGCTACCACAACATCGGAACTCCCTACGAACTCCATAGGATGTGCCTTTTGGAAGGCATCTTTGAATTTCTCCCAAATAGAAGGGAACGCTTGAACTAGTGGTGGGGGCACCGATGGTGCCTGGGGTGGGGCTTGCTATACCACAGCTAAATATCTCAAACAAGAGATAATCTTTATAAGTACACAGTAAATATCTCAAATAGATGAAGACGTAAAATGCGTAATGAATGAATACAACAGTCCTAAATATAGGGCTCTATATTAAAGAAAGCGATGCTTGAAGCGTAATAAGCCGCACAAATCCCAAGGACTCTAAAAACTGATGCTCTGATACCACCTATAACACCCCGCTTAATTAAATATCAGGTGATAAGTCCTTTATTACTTTAAAACAGAATATCCAGTTACAATCAATCTTAGCATCATTGTCGAAAACTTTTATTAATTACTAACCGCCTATTATTTAAAAAAATCATATACAAAATTATATTTATTTAATTTTATTCTAATAAATCATGTAAGAAGTTAAAAGATTAACTAAACATTCACCATCCAATAGCAACTCATAGGGATCAAAATGACATAATGAAATAAACTGAGTCCAGAGTAAGCACTTCCAGAATAAAATCCAAATACAGTAATCTCAAATGAAATAAATCCAACAACTAAAATTTAAATGACTGTCTGAAAACTTCTATCTATAAATAAGAATAAGCAACAACCCCTAACTGAAATGAATGTTGCTGAGTGAATCAAAGATGAATGTGGAGGCATCTAATACCGAGGTCATGTAACTTCAGTAGGACCTACATCACTTTAACTGAATGAATCTCCTACACTCGGTGTCCTTGTGGCTGGGCACCTAAAAGTTTTTTACTAAAACAAAATAGATTTGACCGAAAACGGGTCAAAGCTCGAGTTGAAAATATTTTTAAAATAGCAAGCATGTAATGCATAAATGCCAATAATTATATACATGTTAGTCGCATGCTCTCACTTGATATTCTCACCCCTCAACTATTGTGCACACCTAACGCATAGATACTAACCTTCCTAGTTATGCTACCCCGCCTAACTAGATTATAACAACTACCCATCATGCCAAAATAACCTCCTTCTCACACTCGTATAATTGAAATATTAATTATTTAGTTTCTCATATTTTGTTACATAATTTCACTATCTCATTAATCTATTAAGTTCTAACACACTTGATATACTTTTTGCATCATCATTTAGTTCTACTGAACAACCCAGTAGCATAAACACATGAGTATTTATATTTAAATTTCACTACTATAATATATATACTATTACCGCACCCCACATCGGCGAAACTAACGGTGCGCACATACTCTGCTATCAGGTCCCGGTACCTCACGTAATAATAAGGACTGTCGACTCTGAATCTCTCAAGAATCGTAATAAATCAAATCACATACAAATTGGAGGCGGACATGGACCACGGTGTAGTGGGTCACGCATAAACATACACACCCATATAACCCAAACTTATCCACTCACAGATAAGTCCTCCTTAGATCCCATGCTCTGAGGTACCAGTCTACAATCCCCCCCCCCCCCCTAAAGGGCCTCTCAAGACAAGACTATCCCATTCAAGACCTCCCGGTAATAGCATGTTTAGTCGGTATGTCATACACATAAAAATATATACAATAGGTATTCACAAAAACTTAGTATTTATAGGTTCAATATCGGTATACACACATCCCATATTACCCGTCTCATGCGTTAGATTTATATCCCGAATATCACACGTAATTTAATTAATGTAATAACTCTCGTTGCATAATTTCAAGTATCTTTACTATCCCAAAAGATTTCGTAGACATCCCTTTATTCCTTTGGTTATTGTAGTACAATAGGTTTCGCCCTACAACTAGTACTAACCCCAAGTCATTATTTAATCGAATTTTTAGGGTGTTTCAAGCTTGACCACTATATGTTTAGGGTGAGGGTCCCTCAAATACCCCCTCCGTAGTCTTTAGCAAATATAAGATTGAGGAACCCCCAGGGTCGCTCAACAGCAGAAAATTCATACTGACAAGACGCCCCAAGGGTCCCGACAGAAACTCATATTGAGAAGAAACCCCACCCAGGGTCCCGATAGACACTCATATTGATAAGGAACCCCAACGGGTCCTGGAAGACACTAATATTGAGAAGGAACCCCACCCAGGGTCCCGACATAAATTCATATTGAGAAGGAACCCCCCAGGGTCCCAGCAGAAAGTCAAGTCAAGAAGGTACCTCACCTAGGTGGCGGTAGGAGCCCATATTGAAAGGAACCCCCCCAGGTCCCTACAGAAACTCAAGTCGAGAAGGAACCTCGTGTAGCTGGTCGTAGAAGGCTATATGGAGAGGGACCCCTCCAGGGAAACTCAAGTCAAGAAGGGACCTCACCTAGGTGGAGGAAGAAGCCCATGTTGAAAGGGATTCCCCTAGGGTCCCTACAAAAACTCAAGTTAAAAAGGGACCTCAACAAGGTGGAGGCAGGTTACCATGTTGAGAGGGACTCTCCCTAAGGTCCCTACATAAACCCCAAGTTGGGAAGAAACCTCATCTAGGTGACGGAAAAAGCCCATGTTGAGAGGGACTTCCCTCAAAGTCCTTGCATAAACCCCAGTTGAGAATAAACCTCACCTAGGTGGCGACAAAAGCCCATGTTGAGTAAGACTTCCCCAAGGTCTCTACAGAAACTCAAGTTAAGAAGGAACCTCACCTAGGTGGCGGAAGAAGCCCATGTTGAGAGGGACTCCATCTAGAGTCCCTGCAGAAACCCAAGTTAGGAAGAAACATCACCTAGGTGGAGGCAGAAGCCCATGCTATGAGGGACTTCCCCAAAGATTTCTGTAGAAACTCAAGTTGAGAAGGAGCCTCGCCTAGGTGGCAGAAAAATCCCATGTTGAGAGAGACTCCCCCCAGGATCCCTGGAGAAGTTGACATTGAGAAGGAACCCCCTAGGTTACCTCGTAAGAAATTGACATTGAGATGGAACCCCCCTAGGGTTCCTCAGTAGCAGAGGTTGACATTGAGAAGGAACCCCTCAAGGCTTCCTCAACAATAAAAAAATGACATTTAAGAAGGACCCCCCTAGGGTTCCTCAACAGTAGAAATTCATATTAGAGGAGGGACCCTCAAGTTCGTCCCCCCTCAGCTCCCAGAAAACCAAGTTAGGATGAGGGGGTGGCTACCATAAGTAGCCCCTCATGATGAAAATTCATTTTTTAAAAGAACAGAAGTGATAAGACTTATTTTCTTGAGAGGTTGCCTAGTTGATCAAGCAAGCCTTAAGTAGGCTAGTTAGGATCTCTTAGGAGTTTGTCTTGGAGGTTAAGGGACAAGGTATGTTGAGAAAGATAAACCACTTATCACTATAGGATTGAGAGAATAATAGTAGAAAGATCCTAGGGTTGCCTAGTCCTCACACACCTCACAATAAGACACAACCAGGGTGAGAAGCCAAAGGGTTACTCACAAGAAAATAATTGTCTATAAAATGATTTCAAAGGAGAGGGTCCTCTAGGCCCCTCTCAAGAAAAATAATTTTAGAAGGGGGTCCTCATGAGCCCCCTCAAGCTTACAAAGATTTTAGAGGAGGTGGTCCTTGAGACCCCCCTTAAGTTTACAAAGTTGGTACCAAAAGTTATCGTTTCAAAAGATATTTACCAAATTAGATATTTTGTCTCCATTTGGAGACATATTTGCTTTTTCAATTTGGTTTGCACCAGGTGACACCTGTCTGAGTGGACATGATGCTGTACATAGGTAGGAACAAATGGTACACTGCAGACCTTATCCCTCACTAACCCTCTAAGTGTTTTTAGCGCCAAAAGTGCCAACCCATCCCTAGTGCCCAAGTATAAATAGGACCCTTTGTCAAGGTCAAAGATAGACAGAAAAACTCAATTGCAAAGTTACCCTATTAAAATCACACCAGTTCCTCTCTAGTATTCTCTTCATGCTCTCTCTCTAAGTGCTGAGTGCCTTGTTATTTCACTCCCCACTGGTAGCCATTACTCTTAGGAGTCCCTCTTGAGAAAAGTTACTATTATTTTTATGAATTTCATCTTTGTTGCAGGGTGTGAGCTGTATCTTGAGTTCCATTATTACTAGAAGGAGAAGGTTTTACCAGAAGCTACATTAGAAGTTCTTGAGAACCTTGCAGACAGCGTCCATTGGAGTGGGTCACGCCTCACCCTTTCTAGTTATTCATAGACCCTAGTCTCACTACCCTCCTACATTTGGCGACTACGTTGGGGAGGTATTCGCACTTTCATGGACAAAGAAAGGTTGAACGAGTCTAAGCAGCTCATTTTTTATGACATTCCATATGGGAATGGAGCCCACAGTGAGCATACTACTCGGGAAAAAGTTATGGTAATCAGAGCCAAGGCACCTGCCCCTCAGGGAGGGTATACCATCTCGTCGACAGCGGCTCCGATGGAAGTTATAAATTTCATAGCAATGGTTTTTAACTTCTTGAAGCAAAATAATGTAGAACTATTAAGTTTGGGTTAAGGTTGCGTAACACCAGCCACCCCAGTTGTAATTCTGGCAGTGACGATTCCACCGCGGAAGGTAGTACTGGAACAATTCATAACACTGCCAGGTCCTATGAGAAGAACCCTCACTGATCTAGATTCCTAATGAGGGACCCCCGATAATACTAGTTCTGAGAAAGGAACCCCTTGTAGCAGGAAGCTTTCGCATGGAACCCCCGACGATGGCAAAAGTCATGGCTGACGAAGAACCCCTCTTGTGGTTGAGGAACCCATCATGACCACCATAGCATCTGGTGAGGAACCCGCCTCACAATCATGGTCGAGGAACTCATGGTGAAATTAGACCCATACAAGTGACCCCTATAAAGGAGTCACCCCCTATTCCAGCTAGTGTCGAGGAACCCTCAGGGGTCCTCTCCCCAAATGACAAACAATTAATAGATATAATCTCTCCCTCCAAATCAAAGCCAAATGCCCTTGTAAAAATTACCTATGACAAGGAACCCTCGCCAACTTGCATCGGTTGCAAGGAAGTCAGGGGCGGTAATGCCATTAAGGAACCCATGGGCAGTAATGGCACGCGAGGAGCTTAAAGGCTACGAACCTTTAACATAAACAATGATACCAGATTCCTTAATAAGAGAGGAACTCACCAATATAGTGTGTCGTGAGGCACTTGCGTTTAGCAGCACGCTCCCCATAGCAGCAATAGTTGCAAGGGACCCCCATATGTGTTTTCCTTAGTCATGTAACCCCCCATATATGAAAATTCATTCGGTAAGTAATACACCATGAAAAATGGCAATCGCAAGGACCCCTTTCTAGCAGCAAAGCCTAAGAAAATGATGGGCGGCGAGGAGCCCCTATTAACATTGGCAGTCAGCGAGACACCCTCAGACATGAGGTTGACGTGCGAGAAACTCCTATTAGTGTTGGTAGTTGGCGAAACACCTTCAAATATGCAGTCGACGCGCGAGGAACCCCTATTAACATTGGCAGTTGGCGAGACAACCTCATACATGAGGTCGATGCACGAGGAACTCCTACTAGTATTGGTAATTGGCGAGGGACCCTCAAATATGCACTCGACGCACGAGGGATCCCCTGTAATCATGGCAGCAACAACTATTAGCAAGGGACCTAGGTAGTGGGTACCATAGTTGAAATTCTATGGGGCGAATAATCCCCGATGGAAAACTCAAATGAGGAATCTTTAATAGACTCGTTCCTTAATGAAAGACTCCCAGTAGCAATCATTCCAAGCGAGGAACCATCGAGAAGATGGTAGCTCTCGCGAGGAACCACTAGGGTCAACACCTTATGCATGGAATGTGTAGCTTCCCTCACAAAATGCGAGGGACCCCTTGAAATTAGAGCAGTGAGCGAGGAGCCCCCAATTTCAAAAAATTGGTCTTGGAACCCTTTATAGTTGAAGCAGTAGGCAATAGACCCTTTGTGGTCAGGAAACCCTTAGCCATCACGAGAACCTCTGATGAGGAACCCCTTGCAACCACACTGGCAGTTGAGGAATCGTAAAGGCATCAGACGAGGAACCCCTCATATACAAAAATGTTGTTAAGGAACCTCAATGGCGAGGACCCCCAATGAGAAATGCTTCAAAGTTAAATTGGCGGTCGAGGAACTCGCCATTACCAGAGCCTCTGACGAGAAATGTTTTCCAGAAACCCCCAAAATGAGGAACTCATCGTGACAAGCACTTCAGACAAGGAACCCACCTCGACTAATGGTGGACGCGAGGAAACCTTAATGGTTGAGGAACCTATTGTGGTCGAGACAACAGGCATGGATCCCATTGGGGTCAAAATGAAAAATGAGATACCCCTAAAATGAGAAGCCTTGGACGAGGCTCTCGTGGCTATAAAAACTTCCAGCCAGGAACCCTCTGGCAGTAGTAGTACTTGCGAGGAACCCTCTGGAAGTAGCAGCACTTACGAGGAACCCTCCATTGACAATAGAACTTACAAGGAGCCCTCTGGTGTCAATCTTTTAGCAGTAATGATTATGAAAATCCCTCAGCGACGTAGGGTTCAGACGAGGAACCCTTGAACCATTTAAACTAAAAAAAATAGAAGCGGCTGGAATATAGAAAGAGACTCCTAGAATCACTCAAACAAAAGGCACACCAGACTTATGTTTTCCCTTTCTTAAATACTATAATAGAACCTCTACTAGATTGGAAGAGGGTCCATGACATTAAGGTCTTTACTCATTATACTTGGAGTAATATCCATCCCAAGGGAAAAGTATACTGAGCAAAGTTCTTACGAAAACAACAGATAAATTTTTTACACAACACTAGTAGGAGGTTATCCTCCTAGTAATAATAGAAAAAAATTCACTACATTTTTTTATTATTATTCCATACAACTTTATAGCCTAGAGAACAAGTCCTAACCTCTATTCTCAAGAAAAAAATTTACTTGTCCAGTTTTCAGAAAATAGGGAGAAATAGGTCTACCCCCCCCCCCCCCCCCTCTAAACGGGTTATTTTTCTAAGACAAAAAGGTTCCTACGAAAAGTTGGGAACCAGGACCCTGCAGACCAAGGGGAATTTTTATTATATAGAAATAAGTATTTTTTTACTTATGATATATGTAAAATTTTATTCAAAGTTCATGAGAAGGAGAAGGGATAACCTCATCTCCTAGTTACTCCCTAAGAAATGGATGTGAATAACAAAATACCCCACAGTCACATGGGGTTGCTCTAAAAAAATTACCCCAAACTCACACGGGGTTGCGCTAAAAAGTACACCACAATCCCATGGGGTTGCGCTAAAAAAATTATAACTTGCTCAGTTATGTGTAAGTACCCGCAGCTACAGGGGAAAGTTCGAAATGTTAACCTGCTTAGCCTATAAGCAAGTACCCCGCAGTTAGAGGGGAAACTTCAAAATTTTAACTTCCTCAACTCATATGCAAGTACCCAGCAGTTAGAGGGGTAGCTTCAAAATTTTAACTTGCTCAGTTATATGCAAGTACCCCACAACTAGAGGGGCAGCATCAAAATTTCAAGTACCCCACAGTTAGAGGGGTGGCTTCAAAATTTTAACTTGCTCAATTGTATGCAAGTACCCCACAGCTAGAGGGGTAATTGCCAAATTTCAACTTTCTCAGTTATATGTAAGTAACCCACAGTCAGAGGGGTAGCTTCCAAATTTGAACTTGCTCAGTTATATGCAAGTATCCCATAGTTAGATAGGCAACTTCAGAAATGTGACTTGCTCAATTATATGCAAGTACCCCGCAGTTAGAGGGGAAACTTCAAAATTTTAAATTGCTCAGTTATATGCAAGTACCCCGTAGTTGGAGGGCCAACTTCCAAATTTTAACTTGTCAGTTATACGCAAGTACCCCACAACTAGAGTGGCGCCTTCCAAATTTTAACTTTCTTGGCTTTATGCAAGTTAGTACCGCAGGCTCCAAGGGCATAGGAGCTCTTATAGTCTTGAGCAAGTGCCAAGTATAAATATAAGGTACCATAGTTTAGTACCCGAGGCTCTAAAGGCACCGAAGCGCTCACACTATTGAGCAAGTGTCAAGTATACATATAAGGTATGACACTTTAGTACCTAAAGGCTCCAACGGACCAGAGCGCTCATATTCTTGAGCAAGTGCCAAGAATAAATAAAAGGTACGACAGTTTAGTGTCTCAAGATGCAAGGGCACTAGAGCGCTCACAGTCTTGAGAAAGTTCCAAGTATAAATATAAGGTGAGATAGTTTAGTACCTAAGGATCCAAGGGCACCAGAGCACTCACAGTCTTTAGCAAGTGACAAATATACATATAAGATACGGAAGTTTAGTACTTAAGGGATCCAAGTGCACCAGAGTGATCATAATCATAAGCATGTTCCAAGCATAAATATAAGGTACGAAAGTTTAGTACATTAAGCTTCAAGGGCACCGGAGTGCTCACAGTCTTAATCAAGTGCCAAGTATAAATATAAGGTACGAAAGTTTAGTACATAAGGCTCCAAGGTCACCGGAGCACTCAAAGTCTTGAGCAAGTGCCGAAGTAGAAATATAAGGTACGACAGATTAGTACCTAAGGATCCAAGAGCACCGGAGCGCTCACAGTGTTGAGCAAGTGCCAAGTATAAATACAAGGTACGACATTTTAGTACCTCAGGATCCAAGGGTATGGGAGCACTCATAATATTGAGCATCTGTAAATTATAAATAAAAGGTACTACAATTTAGTACATGGGGCTCCAAAGGCATCGAAGCAGTCGTACTATTAACTTGTATTCTGCTCGAGAAGGGTATAATATTGAGAAGCCTTCAAGCCAGTGAACAAATAGTAAAATATCCTGGAGTGTGGGGATCCACTTAGAGTGGCTCCACCTGCCTAAGATTATAAGTTTGACAGAAAATAGCCTAGGGCGAGGGGATCCACCTTGAGTGGTCCCTCTTCCCAAACTTGATGCTACAGAAAATGACTCAAAGTGAGGGGTCCATTTCGAGTGGCCTCTCTGCCAAGACCAACACAAGTAACAGTTTGAGGATGAGGGAGTCCACCACTAGGGACCCCTCAGTCACTCCAAATCGAACAGTGTAATGATGTAAAGGTATGAAACTTTTGCATTCCAAGATGAAGTAATTATTTTGTAAAAAACCCTTTGGTCTACTCAACACAAAGACTTTTGTACGAGGGGACTAGTGTGGAGGGGTGTCCAACTACTATTCTAGACTAGCCAGGGGCGAGTGAGTGCACCTAAAGGGGCTCCTACTGCCCAAGTTAGCAAGAAAATATTTAGAGCAAGGGGATCCACCTTGAGTGGCCCTATCACGAGGTGTAAAACCTAGATGAGGGGACTCACAGCGAGAAACCCCTCTACCCAAGATAGAAGGCCACCGACAAAGGCCATGGACGAGGGGCTCATTGCGAGCAACCCCTCTACCCAAGATAGAAGGCCAAAGACAAAGGCCAAGGATGAGGGGATCACCCCAAGCAACCCCTCTACCCAAGATAGAAGGCTATGCACAAAGGTCAAGGACGAGGGTCTCACCACGAGCAACCCCTCTACCCAAGATAGAAGGCCACAAACAAAGGCCAAGGAGGAGGGGCTCATCATGAGTAACCCCTCTACACAAGATATAAAGGCACAGACAAAGGCTAAGGATGAGGGGCTCACCGGGAGCAACCCCTCTACCAAAGCTAGAATGCCATAGACAAAGGCCAAGGACGAGGTTCTCACTGAGAGCAACCCCTCTACCCAAGATAGAAGGCCATAGACAAAGGCAAAGGACGAGGGGCTTAACTTTGAGAAACTCCTCTACCCAAGATAAAAGGCCACAAAAAAGGCCAAGTAGGAGGGGCTCACCATGAGCAACCCCTCTAAACAAGATAGAAGGCCAAAGAAGAAGGCCAAGGACGAGGGGCTCACTATGAGTAACCCCTCTAAACAAGATAGAAGGCCACAGAAAAATACAAAGGATGAAGGGCTCACCGCGATAAACCCCTCTTCCCAAGTTGATACCCAAATAAGGAGGTCCACTTTAATTGTCCTCATCAATAAAACCTGGGATAAAGTGATAGAGCATTTAATGACCTAGGGAATGATGAAGGAACCCTAGGATCCCTCATAATTGAAAATCGAATTTATGGCGCCCAAAGCCTTTTGGTCTCCCCAACACAAAACACTTTTCACGAGTGGCTAATATAGAAGGGCATTTCAAGCTTGACCACTATATTTTTAGGGTGAGGGTCCCTCAAATACCCCCTCCATAGTCTTCAGGAAATATAAGGTTGAGGAACCCCCAGGGTCCCTCAATAGCAAAAAATTCATATTGAGAAGGACCCCTCGGGGTCCCAACAGAAACTCAAGTCGATAACCTCACCAAGTGGCGAAAGAAGTCCATATTGAGAAGGACCCCCCCAGGGTCCCTGTAGAAACTCAAGTCGAGAAGGAACCTCACCTAGGTGGCGGCAGAAGGCCATATTAAGAGGGACCTCCTAAGGTCCCTACAGAAACTCAAGTCGAGAAGGGACCTCACCTAGGCGGAGGAAAAATCCCATGTTGAGAGGGAATCCCCTCAGGGTCCCGAAAAAAACTCAAGTTGAGAAGGGACCTCACCTAGGTGGCGGTAGGAGCCCATGTTGAGAGGGAATCTCCCTAGGGTCCTTGCATAAATCCAAATTGAGAAGAAACCTCACCTAGGAGGCGGCAGAAGCCCATGTTGAGAGGGACTTCCCCCAAAGTCCTTGCAGAAACCCAAGTTGAGAATAAATCTCACCTAGGTGGCGGTAGAAGCCCATGTTGAGAGGTACTTCTGCCAAGGTCCCTGCGGAAACTCAAGTTTAGAAGGAACCTCACCTAGGTGGCGGCAGAAGCCCATATTGACGGGGAATCCCTACAGGGTCCCTACAGAAACACAAGTTGAGAAGAAACATCACCTAAGTGGCGGCAGAAGCCCATGTTGAGTGGTACTTCCCCCAAGGTCCCTACACAAACTCAATTTGGGAACGAGCCTCACCTAGGTGGCAACAGAAGCCCATGTTGAGAGGGACTCCCCGCAGGGTCCCTGCAAAAGTTTACATTGAGAAGGAACCCCTTAGGGTCCCTCGCAAGAAAGTGACATTGAGAAGGAACCCCCCTAGGGTTCCTAAGCAGCAGAAGTTGACATTGAGAAAGAACCCCTCAAGGGTTCCTCAACAGCAAAAAAAGACATTTTAATAGGAACCCCTAGGGTTCCTCAATAGTAGAAATTCATATTGGAGGAGGGACCCTTAAGTTCCTCCACCCTTAGCTCCCAGATAACCAATTTAAGATGAGGGGGTGGATACCATATGCAACCCCTCATTATGAAAAGTCATTCTTTGAACATAAGTGCTAATACTTATTTTCTTGTACATGTTGCTTAGTTGAGCAAGCACGGCTCAAGTAGGCTAGTTGGGATATCTTGGGAGTTTTGTTTTGGAAATTTAGGGACAAGGTATGTTGAGCAATATCAACCACTCTAGACTATAGGTTTTGGAGAATAATAGTAGAAAGATCCTAGGATCCCCTAGTCCTCACACACCTCACATTCAAACACAACCAGGGTGAGCAGCCAAAGGGTTACTCACAAGAAAAGAATTGTTTATAAAATGGTTTTAAAGGATAGGGTTCTCTAGGCCACTCTCAAGAAAAATGATTTTAGAAGGGGGTCCTGAAGACCCCCCTCAAGCTTACAAATATTTTAGAAGAGGTGGTCCTTGAGACCCCCCTCAAGTTTACAAAGTTGGAACTAAAAGTTACCGTTTCAAAAGATATTACCAAATCAGATATTTTTTCTCCATTAGGAGACATATTTGCCTTTTGAATTTTATTTGCACTAGGTGGCACCTGTCATATGGTACAGGCTTCTGCACACATGTAGGAACAAATGGTACACTGTAGACCTTGTCCCTCACCAACCCTCTAAGTTTTTTTGGCACCAAAAGTGCCAACCCAGCCCTAGTATGCAAGTATAAATAGGACCCTTGTACAAGGTCAAATATAAATAGAAATACTGAATTGCAAAGTTATTCTGTCAAAATCACACCAGAGCCTCTCTAGTATTCTCTTCATGCTCTCTCTCTAAATGCTGAGTGCCTTGTTCTTTCACTCCCCACTGACAGCCATAACTCTCAGGAGTCCCTCTTGAGAAAAGTTACTATTATTGTTGTGAAGTTCATATTCTTGCAGGGAATGAGCTCTAGCTTGAGTTCATTCTTATCGAAGGAGAAGGTTTTACCAGATGCTGCTTCAGAAGTTCTTGAGAACCTTGCAGACAGTGTCCATTGGAGTGGGTCATGCCTCACCCTCTCCAATTATTTATAGACCATAGTCTCACTAACCTCCTACAAACCCCAATTCATCAAATCTCCAATAATCTCTCTTATTTTAACACTCGTAAATCCCCCTTTTCAATTCCATACCTAATGATACTTTTCGATCATTAAATACAACCCTACTGACCTTCCCTAAGATCCATTATATACAATTAGTCAATCAAGGGTTCTTGAGAGTTGGGGTTGGATCAAAATAAAAAAGGGAAACAAATCACCAATTTCAGAGGGGTCGATGGATTTAAGAAATGGGTCGATCGATCGATTTGTTAGATTAATCAACATTCTTGAGTCGATCGATGGATCGTACATATATTGTCCTGATTTCTACAATTTAAGGCTATGGGTTTAATCAACTAAAATTCTCAAAAACCTTCTGAAATCATTCCCAAACTCCAAAGCGAAGATGCTAAACCTTAAATTAACACATATAGATAATTTTCAAAGTACAAGAATCATTTAAACATCAAGATTCATTATCTTTTCAATTTGATTCTAATTTAATCCTCAAGAAACCTAACTATGGATTTTGTTTAAGAACATGATTAAAAATCTTAATCCTCGAAATGATTATTCTCAGAGTAAGTTAAATTTTGTTTTTCTACAACATTACTTCAATCCTAATATTGATTTCTACCCAGAATATTATTTAATCCAAAATTGTCCTTTAGATGCATGCAAATTAAATTCTTAATCATATTCTACTAACATGGATAATTTATTTAACTTAATTTAATCAATAACAATACTTTCCTGATGTATGAAGGTATGATCCATTGGTGACGAAAGGTATGATTGCAATCCTCTCATTTCGATCCACGTGATGGTGGTGATATTGGTGAAAACCAGTGTTTTTGGCCATTGGAACTCCTAGGAACACCTCTCATCTTCCTCCAATGACTCCTCTATAGAATGCTAACTTCTAACCCTAGGAGATTAAGCTTCTAAGATGATAGAGACCTCTAAATTTCGTGGGTTTAATTACCTAAAAAATAGAAATGTCTAAAATACCCTCCCGGGATGCCGGTTTGGCTGAGAACTTCCTCGGGGCCCAAACTAAACTTCTCGGTAGACTTTTCTGACTATCTCGACCCTTCTGTACACATTAGGGCAGTCGAAATGACCATATGGGTTACTTATAAATAAATTACATTTTATTTCATTAAATTACATCCCGACACGACAGACATGCACGTCCCAAATTAATTCCCATAACTGTCGTATTATTCTCTTACGATAATTAAATCATAATTACATATTACTTTACTCATTAAGTAATATTCAACATAATTTGCATCAATAACTACTAACTGTCATTGCGCTAGTAATTATTTAATTTAATCCAAATTAATTATAAATAATTTCCAATTATTTTAAGTCAATTAATCTCACAATTAAAAATCCTTAAAAATAAAGGGTATTACAATATACTTCTAAGATTGCATCGCAACCGTTACAATGGGATGTCAACTCCCTATTTAAGATTTTGAATTATTTTATTAGTGCTACAAGCAAAATCTTGATCTCCTAGTGATCCACTCGAAGCCGACTCACCAGAATTCCTACTAACCTCTATTGACCAACATGTCTTTAATATATTTAAAAAAAATATAAGTCCTTCTCATAAGCATGATTCTTATTTCAAAATGAGTTGACATATGTTTACTCAAAAGTAAATGTCATACATGATTTTAAGAATAAAACAATAATCTCCAATTTAGACATAAATCCATGTATCCAACTCTCAACCCATTTACACGACAGTTTGATTCCTATAAGTTGCGAGGAAAACTTTCCAATATAGTCAATTTTTATATAATTGGCATCATTCCGGTAAAAAATATTTGAGTCATAGGATAAACTTTGAGTTGATGATGATGAAGACGTATCGGTCAAGCTATAAAGACTATATATGTTGTGGCGTGTTTATTGTGTCATGTTTTTTTCACATATGCCGAGGATCTCACAAGTATGAATGCATATAGTTTATGAGTCCTTAGAATTTTTACTCAGGATGTTTGTTTTATTTACAAACGTTTGAAACTTAATTTAAAAAAAAAATATTGTTACTAAGTTTATCTGAAGGCGGAATTTTAAGTTTCATTGATCTCATTCAAACGAGATTTCAGTCTCATTCGAATGACTGTCTAACTCGTTCAAAGAATTGATCAAACGAGGTTCAAATGGGAGCGTGTTGCATTAAGTTATTGTGTAGATCCTATTCAGTGTTGTTTTGGTTGGTTATTTTGTTTCCTCTCTTTTGTTTGGTTTCTCGACGGATTCCCATGATAATAAAGTTATTTATAATCGAGATGAGATTAAAAAGCTTCTTGCCCATATTGAAAAGTTAAATTTTGTGAATTTGAAGTTTGTAAAAAGAATTGAAATTCTTGAAAAATGAAAAAATTATTTTAAATCATTTGTGGAACATTTGTAAACAGTTTAAAATCTAAAATATTTTTATCGTGAAAATCTTATGGACATGGATTGTGATTTTAAATGTTTAGATTTTTCCAAAGAAGAGAGTGATGATAGAGTCCGAATTTCCGAGAAAGAATTATCATACTCTAAATTATTTAGGATTTGTTTACATGCCGATGAGGAAAATAATGTTTTGATTACTGATTTTAAGGCACGAGAGAAGACTTTTAGGAATATGTTTTCTCACACTGACAGGGGAGCGAGATAACCTTCTAATAATGATTGAAAATATGAAGAAGTAGTCCCTGAAGTGCGAATAGTCAAATCCTTTGCTTGAGTCTAATGTTTTGAAGTTAAAAAATGATTTAAAAGACTCAAGTAGTGATTGTAGTGGATTATATGTTTTCAATGCTTCCGTTGCCAAAGACAAGATCATTGTTTGTTTTAGAGGGTCAACCGAATCCAAGGACATTAGAAAAGTTCAAACGTTAGGTAGCATTCCGCGAGTTTACACATGTTTGCATTGTGGTAGGAAAGGTCACCTTAGGTCATTTTGTTATGATCTTGGAAGAGGTCCTAGGAAGTTGAAACTCTAGTTTTGCTTCGTGATATATGTTTATTAGTGTTATGACATGTGTACTTCTTGTATTACATTTTTCTTTTATTGAGTTATATTGAAAAAAATACAAAAAGATTTTGTTTTGCTAAATTTTTAAAAAATTCAAAAAGATTTTCAATTTTTGTGTAGTTTAGTTTCACACATTTTGTGTGGCATATTGATGTTTTTGAATCCAATTCACTCCGTACTTTCCACATGGATAGGACATTTGGTTATGATTATATATACTTATATTATTCTTAACTATTTTTATGAAGTTAATTTTAACTTTATTAGCTTTTTGGATTCTACTTTGCATATGCCTCCGCACACACATGGACGAGCTTATTGGATTTTAACTTCACATGTATATTTGAGCTTTATGATATGTTCTCTCATCAATCTTGTCATCTACATCTTTTTTTTAATATGGGGGATTTGTTCATGTAAGAAACGTTGCGCATGAGCATTTATTTGATTAGTTTTTTAGTGTGCACGAGAAAGGGCTACGAAAGGAGCATATCTCCTTCGTAGAATTATTAATATTCTATGTTTCTGTGCATTGTGCTTATTTTTTCATTAAGTTCACTTTATCTTGTCATTTTAGGCTCAATCTCAATTTGATAAAGTTTTGCATCCAATTAGAACTTCTTGAACATATCTGAGTGTTTGGTTCATAATTCACTTATTTTTAGTTCACACCCCTTCATTCCATTCCAAATGTTGAGACACAACGATATTGTGATAGTATGTAAAGCTTACGTGTTTTGTGTCATGTTTTGGGGTCGTTTATATCTATATATGTGTTGGATTTTCATTGATATATTCGACATATATTATATATGATATTGTGTTTTGAGTCTTCGCAGTTTACATTTAGTCTATATTTATCACATGCTTGATCTTTTGGATTACTTGTGCTTGAATTGTCATGTTTCATGTTTGATACACTTTACACCGTTGCATGATTTATTCCCATATCCCTTGATTATTATTGGTATCTCATGATCACATATTAGGGGGAGATTTGATTTTGAGGGAGTAATTATTTATGCTATCTTATTTTATCTACTCCTGAAAAAAGGGGGAGAAATGGCATCTTTCTTTTGCATGATTAGGACATCTTTATCTTAGTGGAAGACGTCTTACCTAGGTGGAGATTGTTTAGACATTGTTAGATGCTTATTCATTTGTGGATTTATACTTGTTATTTTCTCTTTGCATTTAAGTTGTGTTTAAGTGTGCAGGAATATAGGATGCGACAATGTTTTTCAAGCAAAGCCAAGTTACTCATACTTGTGTGTCTCTCGAGCATCTGTAATTTTTCCCTTTGGAATCGGGGAATGAGTCTTTTTAGAGAAATTTACATCCCATAGGATTTTTGTTTGGTTTTGTTAAGGAATATCAAAAGGGGGAGATTTGTAAGGATAAATTTCCAACAGAGTCCATTTGTATTTAATTGGCATTATTCTGGTCAAAACGCTTGAGTCATAGGATAAACTTTGAATTTATGATCCCATAAGCCTATGACGTCGTTTGATGAAGATGTATAAGCCAAGCTTCAAAGACTCGATATTCCGTGTCGTGTTTACCGTTCCATATTTTTCTTCACATATGCCTAGGATCTCTCAAGTATGAATGCATAAAGTTTATGAGTCCTTGGAATTTTTATTAAGGGTGTTTATTTTATTTAAAAACGCTTGGAACTTACTTTTTTTGAAAAAATATTTTTTCTGAGTTTATCTGGAGGTGGAGTTTTAAGTTTCGCTGACCTCGTTGAAATGAGATTTTAGTCTCGTTCGAACGACTTTCTCACTCGTTTGAATCATTGATCAAAGAACGTTCGAACGAGGGCGTACTGTACTAGTTTTTTAGAAGTCGCTAGAAGCGAGATTAACTTTGTTCGAGCGAGATCATGATATCGTTAAAACGACAGTTCATTCTTGATCAAATGATCCTATGCCACCTTGAAAATTGTATTTTCCTATTTAAGGCATTTAAGACTGAGATTTTATAAGAATTCTTTTGCAAAAATGATTCCGCTTCTGTTTAGAGTTCCAACTCCCAAAAGTTTCACCCTTTTGTTTACAAGATCCAAGATTCACAGTACATATACTTTGAGATCTTGTTTAGGCATATAGTTTATTTCTACCATCATTATAATAACCTATTTTCCTTCGGTGGAATCCATACGTGCTAATTTCAGTTAAAAAGCAGGGGATTTTTTTTTTGAATCATATATAGTTACTGAGCTGCATCGGTGGATACTAAGGTGCACGGGGACTCACGTGTTGTGGATTTGGCATAGGTGTACTCATGCGATGCACTGCGGAGGAGTGGTTGAAGATAGAAAATCATCAAGGATAGTGGGGGATCGACTCGTTGTGTAAGTCTACTATTTATGCTTTGTAAAACCAAATCATAGTGATTGTGTAGCTGGGTCGTCTGAGGTTTTTACCCTTAGTTGTTTCCTCATACATCGGTGTCTTGTGGTTTGATTTAATTTATTTTATATGTTATAACATAGATGTATGTTTAGGATAAAAAGATAAAATTTGATAAATCAGTTTTTCACAAGAATGGTCTAATTGGGAGAATTTAGTTTAAAAGTTCAATCTTTAAAATTAGGAAAAGTGAAATTAATTGGACTTATGTTTATTCACACCCATCGCTATTGCTTTTACATAAGTAGGAGATTAACCGAATGTTATCCGATACAACCTTGGTCATCACCCACATCGTTTGAACTCTCTAAATAAGTGAAACCTGAACTCAATGTTCTTACCCCTTTTATGGGTTAAAGGTTTTCTCTAACTTACAAGGATACCGCTATGAACCCTAAAAGTATAATACACCATTGGACTTGAAGTAACTTCACCCGAGTTACTTAGGAATTAACCAAGACATATATCCTTTTTAGTTGTCTATAAAGTGACAACTTTGGCTTCCCTAGTAGAGTCATCAATCCAAGACTACTTTACACTCCTTTAACTTAGATCAACCCTCCTTAGGTAAACACATATTTTGAGGAAGAAAACTTAGAATCCTTATTTGATAGAAAAACATAGTCTTTATGACTATTTGATTTAAATATGCCGACCATGCTAAAGGAATAATAAAATTTGGTATAGTACACATTATCATGCATCAGGCTGCTCACCGCCAAAGCCTCGGGAATATTCCTCATTTTTTCCATCTAATCAAATTTCCTAAGACATTGATTCCCAGATACAGTAATTCCATACTTAAAACTAACTCTTTTCATGGGATCCAGATGTTAATCATATTTATAAAGCATTGACACCACTGACTTGGGATAAGCCCAGCATCGTTTTCAACCAATTTAGCAAAAACTTGATCATAAAGATGTGTATGTCTTCTCCTAAGTAGTTTATATCAAATATTCGAATAACGACACTCCAATTGTATTAGAAATACCAACACATTTCTGTCATACTTCTAATAAAATGAAGTACTTTTATAATTTGATCAGAACGAAAAATTTATTACTTGATCAAGATGAATGACCCAAGACCTTAATGTTTTCTTAAATTCATAAATGGATCTTACAATCTTATATCTATTTACTTTTACCGACTTCTTACTATGTTCTTATCAAGACAATCGTTTAAGAACGCATTCTTGACATTAAGGAAATATGAATAGACTTTAGCATGCTACCTCGAGAAGGTTTTCTCATATTCAATTCCTATCTTTCCAATAAATTTTCTTTGCAATCTTTGCCTTGAAGGGTTTCACATTCCCATCCATCTATTTTTTAACTTCTTGTAGGTTAACTTATGACTCGAATCCCTTTTGGTATCCACTGTAATAAGTCAAATCAGTAGCCTTTTTCTTAGAATGCCTTGTTGTAGTTCCTGGGACCTAATTTTTGTTTTCCTGGGATCTCATTGAAACGATCACCCAAAACACAAACCATTTAGTATGACTTATTATGCTCCGACTAGGATGTGACACTACTTGCTATCTAGTTTAAGTGGCATGGGTACCCTGATCATTGGTAGTGTATTATCGATATCAATTTGTATTTCATCATGTACAAGTAGTTTAGAATTATTGGTAACATAATATTCCTTTTATATCGTGTGTGTCCAATTTACACGTGCGCCCATGGTTTATTACATAACCCTCTTACAAGAACCGACCCTTGATGCAATCATTGTGCTTCTTGTGCTTATGAATATGATATTTACTGCCTTTATAAGCTTTCAAATAAACAACTAAAATACATACATCTATCTTAACTTCAACTTCTTCCCTCGTTCCACATCACGAATGCCGAGAACCCCCAAATTCGAACATGCCCTGGAATGATCTTGCGCCCACTCTAATGTTTAAGAGGAGTTTGAAGAGACTGATTAAGAAGAAATTAAAATGCAAATGTATACACCCATCTCTTATGTAAATATTACAATCTTCAATAAATACCCATGGACCCTATCATTTCCAAATAAGTCTTATTCATTCCTATTCTCTACACCATTATAAAGTGGAATCCATGGTCTAGACTGTTGGGATAAAATCCCCACACCTTCGCTAAATGATCCTTAACTATCCCAAGAGGTAAACACCTCTACAATCAGATCATAGAATTTTGTATTAGTTTACCTTTCCATATTCCATCTGAGACTTGCACACTTTGAACTAATAAAAGGTTTTGGACTTATGGTGCACGATATAAACATATCCATACCTTTGAGGGATCATCAATGAAATCGATGAAGCACTCAAAACCTCCTCTTTCATAGATGGATACTAAATCACATTAATCGAAGTGAACCATTACCAACACATCTTCTGAATTTTAGTTTTGGACCATGAAGCCCCCTTGGTTATTTTACCTTTTCAATGGGATTCAAGACTAGAAGTGCATAAACTTCCAATGAAGTTGATTGTGCATTTTAAACGAGTCTTCAAATTCCTTTTAGGACAAACTAACCTAAGCGCAAGTGCCAAAATTGTGTTGGGTTGGAGAAAGGAAATTTTCTCTTTATTCAATTCAGTATTTAGCAATAGTGATAAAACAAACATTATAATGCATAAATTATTTTTCAATATCCCGAAACAAATAAAAAACATGCAATTTTGATAAAACATTTTTATAAAATTAATCGAATATTAGTTTAAGACCTATTGAGAAAATCGAAACCAACTTTTCTAAAATTGGGGTACAATAAACAATTTACCTATATTAATTTTGTGTCTACACCAAAATTCGTAAGAATATCCCATTACTAATATTGCTTCCGTATTCTAATTTCCCATAATAAGTAACATTTATCTTTAAAGTAATTTTTTATTTACCTAGAACCTCTGCATCTAGTTATAGTCTTGGTTTATGGTTCCCTGGTCTTTATACTAGGTGACCCATGATCGGACCCTATATTATGTAATTATTTTAAAGAGATAAATCATTACCTTGTCATTTTCCTTACAATCCAAGGAAGAATTGGACACGTTGCTATAAAATTTCTAACTACTAATATTGAGAATAGCTCATTCTCGTCTATTCCACTGCTACTGAGGAGTATGAACTTTCCTTAACCCCAAAACATTGTACATGAGATTTAACCTTATCATCCCACTTCTCTTTCGGGAAAGAAGTAAACTTCCTCTCAAACAACCAACACCAATCTTTGGCTACCAATGATCCTTACTCTCAAATTACTGAATGTATTGGATTTATCCACCAAATGTAATCCAAAGAATCATTTGTTCAACTAATGATGAAATCCTTATAAGAACATGATTCTTGCTTGAGTGTCATCAACCAACCATAGGTGTCTAAAAATTTCAATCGGTCAATTATTTAAAAATAATATGTTCATATAGAACTTTGCCGATGGGGGGACCTAACAAAATTAACTCTTAATTTAAAAGGATTATCATGAATTTTAAAATGTCGTGATTCCTTGATTAAAACCATGCAATCGGGGCTCGGAACAAGATAACACAAGGAATCAATCGCATCATAATTTTAAAACATGGATTGGAACTACAGTTTAAATTATTTTCTTATTCCTTTAAGTTAGAACAATGCTCACTTACGTTTTCATTCCTTGAAGTTAATTCCAATTAAACCTTTAAGAAATATATTGTGAGAAAATGTTGAATTCATTTTCCAAATATTATAGTCAGGTAATTTTAAAATTAATTTCCACTTAACAAATGGGAATTAATTCGATTAAATTTGGAAGTGGCATCGCTCAATTGCTAATTTTTACACTTAATCTGTCAGACATCCTACTTTTCCTATGATGTGAGATTTATTGATGGGTGCTTAAATCACGTCACCTAGAACAAGAAAAATTTTCATCTTTTATTATGATATCTGGACACTATTGGTCCCACTCCTAATGACACTGACTCTGATGCAGAGGATATCAAAAGTTGTGTCTAAGCGTATATCATTAGTCCATTCATTAAATTTAAAATTGATCGTGTAGAACTTACTCAATGGGAGGAATTAAATCACTCACATTTAATTTCAATAAACTATCACTTAAGAGTTATAAAATTTCCATGATACCGAGATTAAAACGAACCGATGGGGGTCAAATGAAGCTGACACGAGGAATTAATTACATAACAATTTTAAAAAATTGATGGAGACAATGTGGTTTATGTTAAAATCCCTCTCCCACTTAGTATTTTAAAACTTCAGGGTTTTAAAAAGACTATTAATTTAATTCTAAACGTACCAATTTAAATCCTTTGTAATTTTCAATTTACTTGTACACATTATTTTACCTAATCTCACTATATTACTATTCAAAAATAAAATAATTTTAAATTAAAATAAACCACGGAGATCAAAATTTTAGTTATACCTTAAAATTGATTATACTAATCTAATTCAGTTTATAAAGGAATAAATAAAATGGGTTTTCCAAATAAAATTTTGATTTAGGTCGGTCTCAAAATTAAATCCATGGTCTCCATAAAAACACGTATTCCTAATTAATCCCATTAGTACACTGTGGGGTATAAACCTAGCGGCCCAAGCCAAGAGGCCCAAATAGTTTGAACCTACCTAAAGGCTAACCCAATACTAAAGCGTAAAGATCATTATAGGAGATAACCCCTAAACATAAGATCCATGTGCATGGATCCCAGAGAGATGAGCATGAATCAAGAAACTACCTAATTAGTAGAAGGAAAGTGTTCCACACGACTCCATATCTCCCGTATCTATAAATGTAACCCTCACCCCATGGAAAAGGTGACATGTAGTTCTTGTTATTAAATCATAAAAGTGCAATGAGAAAAGATAAACACTCCGTGGACATAGGCCATTGAAGAACCACATAAATCTTTATCTTGTGAGGTTATTTACTTTTGGCTCGGCATTAACCACTTAAGATAATCATTTGTAAATTAATTAATCTCATAATTAGTACAGTCAGTGAGAATAGAGTTCTCCCCCGAAGTCAATTAAAGACGAAAAATAAGTAATGTTTCACCCTCATAGTGCACCCCTTCTAGACAATCAATAAGGTGGGCTGCTGCCACACAGAACTAGGTTTGAGATCCACCTAAATAAGACATAGGGAGCCCCTCACCCACGTTATCGCCAATGGGAGAAACACTCTAAGAAAAGTAATGAGTAGCCTATATCCACTCGGATCTCATGGCAGGCCGATGCATATGAACAACGACTCCATCATCAAGAGGAGGCAATACGCCTCCAAATGGAGGAAACTACGCATCTCCAATGAAGCCTAGAAAATTAAAGCAGGAGCTCTGTAGAGATAAAATCAAGAAGCATTTTCGGATGCCTAGTCCTTAGGAGATAAAAACATGCAATCAAGGAAGGAGTTTGCATCGCGACTAGGAATATTGTGAGCACGAAAGTGTCCTGACAGTGCAGAATCAAGAAGAAGGACATTTTAGACATGATATTTGATGTCTGGTGTGAAAGTAGATGGATCAGCACCCTGCCAATCGTAGTTCTAAATCTACCAAAGAACTAACTAGGAGGTCCCTCATCACTCAGATGGAATCACTTTTTAAGGGAAATTGTGAATAAAGAGGCCCTGAAGAAGTTTGCAACCCCAAGGTTCAAAAAGTATGATTGAAGGACTGACCCCATTGATCATGTGTACCAAAACAGGAAAGCCATGACCCTGTGGAATCACAATGACTCCCTTATGTGCCGCATATTCCCCCCAACTTAGGGGATGTCGCGCAAAAAATGGTTTGATAGGTTTCCACATAGGTTAATCAAAGATTTCAACTCACTCGATAAAGAATTCATTATTCGGTTCATTACGAGCAGGTCTTATTCGTAGAGAATTATTTATCTCCTCATGATGTGGAAGAAATCCCAAGCGACCTTGCAGGATTATTCCAAGAAGTACTGGGAAACCTATAAAGAAGTTAAAAATTTCTGGAAGTAGGTTGACATGGCATAATTCAAGATAGGGTTTCCCCATATATCCATGTTGCACTAGTCCCTAACAACAATGGAGGAAGATACCATTAACGACCTTATGTAATGAATATAAAATTATGCTAAGGTGGAATATGTGACCGCACTCAGCAAAGGTGGCAATGGGCCCGTGAAGGTGACCAAAGGGAATGACAAATAAGGTACCCCCTAGAAGGGGAAAGAAACACGACGAAGGTCCAATGAAAGGGGATAAGGCAGACCCATAAAAAGCTTTTCAACCAAACAATGTCATGTTCAAGTAATCGATTTACAAGATCTTGAGTAAGATCAAAGACTAACAATTTCTCAAATGCCCGTAGATGGAAGCAGGAGATTCGAAAAAAGTAACAATGCACTCAGATGCGCCCACCACAAAGAGAACGAGCATAAAATTGAGAACTATAAAGTCCTAAAATATCCTCTAGAATATATAGCCCATGAAATCTAAACAAGTATGTGGAGAACAAAAGTAACAATGTTGCCTCCAGTACAGACTAAAAATCGTATAATGTCTTGGAAGATGAGTTGGGACATGAATTCACTGTCATTCATGGTACTTCAAGTTAAAAAGTAGATCCAAGGAAATTCAGTCCGAAATGATTTTAAGAAAGTCACTTCAGTAGTGGAGGCTTTCTAAATCGACACTTCCAAAAGTCTGACAGGCAAGTGCAGGGGCCCAGAAGATATAGACTATAACAAACATATAGTCTTCACAGAAGACCACTTAATTCAGGTTTGGATCCCACACCAATATGAGCTAGTAATCACCTTTAGGACTGAAAACTTGGATGTGGATAAGCTACTAGTAGATCAAGGAGTCTCTTCTGAAGTTATCTACTTCGAGTTGCTTAATAAGATCAACCTAAACATGAAAGACTTGAAATAAGAGACCATCCCTCTCGTCGGCTTCGTCTAAAGACAATACCACACCATACAAATAGAAATTAAAGTGCTAAAGACCAAGGATGGAGGAAATAAGGTTGGACCCCATAGATAAGGTCAAGGAGTAGTAAGAAGAGATAACTTTAGACAAGTCTTAGATATGAAGGGAATTATTGAGCAACACCAAACTATTCGAACAAGAAAGGGAAGATTTGATATCTCTGTTAAAGAAGAATAAAGATGTATTTTCCAGGAAGTAATACAGTATGCCTCAGATTGACCCTGAAGTTATGTGTCAAAGGATTCATGTGGATCTCGCTTATCCGTCGATCACACAGAAGGCTCGTTGAACTTCCCTAGAGAAAGCAAAGGCTGTGAAAATGGAGGTAGGGAAACTTCTATAGGCAAGGTCCATTAGATAAGTTCCATTCCTGAAATTGATCTCATAATCGGTGGTGGTAAAGAAGAGTAATTAGAGTTTGGGAGTGTGCATAGACTTTATGGACCTCCTCAAAGCCTGTCTCAAATACAACTTCCCTCTTTCAAGATCGATCAGTTGGTCGAGGCCATAGCTAGTCATATGCAAATAAGCTTCTTGGATACATACTTAGGATATGATAAGATACATTTTTTGATCCCCGATAAAGATAAAACATCATTGATAACTACCCTTGGCATGTATTATTATAAGTTCATACCCTTTGGCCTTAAAAATGCAGGAGCCATGTACCATCAATTGATCATAAAGATGTTTAATCAACAGTCGGGGGTATGACAAAAGTATACATTAACGAAATGTCTATCAAAAGCAATCACAAATACGACCAATGGGATGATTTGGAAAAACTCTTTAAGATCATCAAGCACTACTAGATTAAGCTCAACGTGGCCAAATACTCCTTCGATGTTCAGTCCTAAAGGTTCCTTGGGTACTTAGTCAGTAAAAGGGTTATTGAGTCTAACCTCAACTAGACAGTAGCGATCAATAACGTTAATGCTCAAAAGACGCTACACGAGATGTAAAGGTTAATAGGGATGTTGGAAACCCTCAATCATTTCATCTTTAAGTCTTTTGAATGATGTCAACCATTCTTTCAGATATTAAAGAAAGAAAAATGAATCATTTGGAATGAGGAATGCTCAAAGTCCTTTGAAGAGATCAAATCCTACATGATAAATACTCCTCTATTATTTATTCCCAGTATAGGAGACCATTTGTACCTCTATATAGAGATTTTCGACTACGCAGTCAGTTTGGCCTTAATGCACGAAAAGTAAGGACATTAAGTCCCCATTAATAATGTCAAAAAAAATTCTCATTGGCACCGGGAAATGCTACCTCCCACTTGAAAAAGTATCCTACTCCCAGGTCATCACATTGCCCAAGTTAAAACACTAGTTTGAGGCCCACTCAATCATAATCATCATATACTTCCCCTTTAGATTCATTCTTCATAAGGTTGAACTATCTAGACAGTGTTCAAATGGTCGATTGAACTTACGATAATTGATATACATAATAAACTAAGAACGGAGATCAAGGGGCAAGTATTGATGGACTTCATAGTTGAATTTATAGGGAAAGGAGGATCCAGCGATCGGGGAATAAACGATCAGTTAATGACCCGATAGATTGGTTAGTCTAAAATTAAATCCTATATATATATGGTGCATTCAAATCAAAGGGGAACTAGTAGGACTCATACTTATTTCCCCAGAGAATACCATGGTTGAAAAAGGAATTATAAATGGATTTGAAGCTTCTAAAAATAAGGCCGAGTACAAAGCTCTCATCGCCAGATTGAACAAAGCTTCCCCTATGGGGAAAACCAACTTAACATGTACTGTAATTCAAAGATAACATCCAACCAATTTAGAGGAGACTTCAACTCTAAAGATGAATAAATGTCGGCGTACTTATAGGTGGCTCAAGACTTGATGGACAAATTTGAGAAAGTTAGCATTCAGATATTATCCTAAGGCCTAATAGTCATGTTGATACCTTAGTAGCTTTGGGGTCAGTAGTGACCTCTGATCTAAGGAGAATCATTAAGGTGGAGTTCCTCGCCAATCCTAGAATTGCAAAGACTATGGTAGCAGAATAAGTACCCATTGTGTAATAAATTCCATATGGATGCTTTTACCCAACACCTAACGTTAAACTCTACAAGATATTTTCACCGATAACTACATCCAATGTGACCAAGTTTTATATGAAAATCATGATGAAATTTTTAAAAAAACACGCTGGAGGAAGATCTTTGGGTTTTAGGGCGATCAATGCGGGATATTATTGGTTGAACATGAAGAAAAATCCGATCTACTACGTGAGCAAGTGTGCGAAATGTCAGAAGTTCTCTTTCATGATACATCAACCGACCAACAATTTGAAGTCACTCACTAGTCCATGAACATTCTCCCAATGGGGTTTGGATATTATAGGTCCGCTACCAATGGAACTAGGAAATAGAAAATACCTGTTGGTTGGTACAGATTACTTCACAAAGTGGATCGAAGCAAAGCCATCAAAAAAATCAAAGACACTGACATGATCAGATTCATGTGGAGGAACATTGTGACTCGCTTTATTGTATCTAGGGCGATCATCATAGATAATGGAATGAAATTTAAAAGTAGGCCACGGTAAATTGGTCATGGTAAATTGGTCACGATTATCGTGACCAATTACTTGACCAGGGTTTAAGGTGATCACATATAAGGGATGGTCACGGTCAATAGCCGTGACCCATCATGGTACAAAATTGTGATCGAGTTGTGACCCATTATAGTGCCAAACTTCCCTCCCCTTTGGTCACAATGGTGGTCACGGTACAAAACCATGACCCATCTGTGACTATTTATAGTGAACCGCGATCACGGTTTGAAACCCTAATCCCAAAACCCTATTTAAAATTATCATGTATTTCTAGATGAATTAATGATGTAATGATAAATAGGAGTCTTAAATGTCACATTTGTAGGTTTAAATGGATATTTACTTGAAAATGTTATGTCAACGAAAAATACCCCACGCTGATTTGGTGTTCCTTAGAGGCCAATGAGGGCGGCGACCCAGCCGTAAAGATTATCACCTTTATGAGTCAAAGATTGAAATGGACGAAAAAAATAATTTCTAAAAAACCTTTAACTTAGTTAAAAATATTATATATAAACGGCTAAAAAATCACATTTTCAAATATAAAAATCTTAATACTGTACATAACAAATGTGGGTATGTTTAAGTGTGTGAGTGTGTGTGTATTTTTATGTGCGTGTGTTTCATTATTCTCACATGTTATATATTAAAATATGGACCTATATATCATTAGAGAGTGTATATGAAACGCTTGATGTGGACTTCTATAAGAAATCTCATGTTCTATAATTACGTTCTTTGAAATTAATCAAGTAGATAATTTAAAAGGAGTATGGGATAAACTTTTGTTAGCTTTTTGGGTTGGTGGTTGTTGTGGCTTATGTTTAATGATCATGGTTTGATATGGATGATGGATACTTAAAAATATCACTCTATTAATTCTTCATAACAAACCTTTAACTAATTTTTTGTCTTAATGGATACCCTATCTTAATGACTACACACATGCACACATACACATGCACACAGACTCACACACACGCTTATATACATTAAATGATTATAATATTGTCATTTGATTAACTTGTTATGGATCTGTTCACTCCTTCCTTAAATAGTTATTATTTTTGTGAACACAAATTGGTGGGGCCAAACAGTAATTTAGGTTTAATTAAATTATAATGACCTTAAATTGCATTTGTTGTGTCTCATTCATCAGATGAAAAAGTATAACTTTTTGAATTAATTTGAAAATTACCTCTACGACTCATATTCACACCCTTCTATATATTTTCTCATGAAAAATGAGTCATGGTAGTAATTATTGAAAACAAGAGTGCAAGAAGGTACAATTTGATCGCACTCAAACATCTTTCAATAGTGTGCGCCATATAGAGGGAACTCCTATTTACATGTATGGTAATAGGAAATTGAACAACTTAATTACCTTATAAATCGCGGAGTTGATCTCTTTCAAGACTACCTATTCGATCGTACTTAGTTTTCCCTTCCACAATGTTGGGATGAGGCGGTAGAGAAAATAGTTCTCCTTTATAATTCCGACAAGGAACTTACGTTCGTGACACTATTAGAAAAGGTTCAAAAAATATTCATCCTTCGTGGATACAATTCCTTAAAGAGATCATTCACCCATATTGTGATATCTCAAGACATGTATATATTAAAATGATCTTGCAAGTAAGTTGAAGCATAAAGGATTCCAATTCAAGTCACGGGCTTTATTCGTCAATCATAGACACGCTTCTGCCCAGTTGGACGTGTGTAAAATTTCTTAGAATTTTAAAAAGTAATACTAATTTGATAGAAATCAGACATATATATAGTCGTAAACCGTAATTTCTTATATATGTCGCTAATTTTTTAATTATTGGAAATGCCAAAGAAAAATGACAATAATCAACCAAATAACGAGACACCGCCAACCAGGTTCTCTCATACACCTCAACCTCAATTCTCATCTCCTATGGGTTATTAATATTATACTATGCCAGAGATTCATTCTACTCCACCTTTGAGTCATCAAACTCAAGAAACCAACACCCCTAACTACTTCTGCAGAGGAATCCCAAGCTAACCCTAATAAGTGCATTGGGTTTCCCAGCAACATGACACTCCTTACGAATAAAATCCATGGGTTAGTTTGATTCTAAAGTCAACAATAGGGGTTACCCCACTCAGATTCCTCAAACATTTCACTATCCTCCTCTTAGAACATTTTCCTCCCAAATTCCTCCTGCTGGAACATTTCCCTCCCAAATACCTCCTCCCAAAAGATTCCCCTCGTAAATGCCTACACCTGGAACATTTCATGAATCATCGTCATCCACTTACCTGCCTACGCATACGAATAATATCTATTATGACCAAGTCGATGAAAAAGTGGATGTTGAATTATCCTGAGATCGGGAATACATATGGTTGAAAGACGATGAGGCTAAACCTTTGAATAAAAATTCCAACGAAGATCACTCGGTATTGTATGCAATGATCAGTTTTCATAATTTGAAGAGTCAATTTGGTTTCGGCCAATAACATAATCGAAATTATTAAGTATGTTAAAGGAATTCTCCCAAACGCGAACACATTACTAGACAATTATCCTAGCCTGAAAAAGAGATTGAAGGTTTTGGGTTTAAAGTACAAATCTATTCATACATGCAAGTATGATGACATATTATACCGCAGGAACTATATTTTTTTAAAACTGTCATAAAAACCCTTTTATGACTTTTTTTATAGTCAAAATCCATCATAAGTTTGGGTGTCATATCTGATTCGAGTAAAAACTATCAGTTCGATATGTAATATCTATAAGTGTTTTTTGAAGCCATTATTAAACCACCAAAAAATGTCATATATGATATAAAAACTGGCATATATGATATAAAAAGTGTCATGACAAATCAATTTACACATTAAAAATTGTCATGTATGATTTCAAAATCAGTCATAAAAACTATTTATACATATTAAAAACTTTCATGTAAAATATTTCATATCATGCTGGTTTAATATAAACTGTTATTAAAGATCGTATAATGTAAAAAAAATTCAAATTATGGTTGAGAAATAAACCAAAATACAAATCAAAAGGTGTAGATTCATTTATTCCACATTCAATGTTACAATAGATACATTATAACAAACTAAGTTCCTCCATATTAATAATCATACAAAAAACTACACTGAATAAAATTGAGCTAACACATCAACCAAATTTAATTCTTAAAAAAAAAGTAAGTGTTCCTCCCTAGTAATAATCACTTCATAGTTTTAGACAACAATGTGTCGAATTCCTCTTCCAATATTCACGATCGTGTTTTCCTACAATGATACTCCTTTTGACATGCCTTACCCCTCCATAAGTTCAAAACGACATATATAAATCTCTAGTGCAACATAAAACACAACATATATGAATTCGAGTTTTTCCCAAGTATGAAGTCGTGTGTAATTCAAGTTGAAAATATTTTTTTATATAACACAAATAATTATAAATAATTTGGACAGAGTTTCCTCTATTTTTAGGATTATCCCCCATATTTAAAAATAAAAACACACTCCAATTTTTCAAACAAATTTAGATATTATTTTATTCACAAAAGGGAAAATCAACCATTGATGCATTGCTAAGTCTGTTGCGTTTCACATAAAAATAGCCAAATAAGACTATCCTCACCTTCAGGTAATTGATGCTCACTCCTGGAAATTTATTGTGAACATCGTTGTTGTGAACTTCATTGTTATTAACATTATTGATGTCTTGAACACCAACGTTGTGAACATCATTGTTGTGAACTTCACCTAACTTTGATGATAATGAGGCATTGAGAGAAACTAAAATCGAAGAATATACTTCTTAAATCAATATTATTCTTGAAACAAAAGGAAACAAAAAACATGAAATATCAGCGACACAGATTACAAATGCCTGTCTAGGGTGGCGTACTGCTGCTAGTGCATCTCATAGAAGACTTCCTCCATAAGTAATGTGACAAGTTAATGTAGCATGTCTAACTCATCTCACTTATGCCCTAACTAACTATGTCGGGATGTCAGGACCCCCAAAGCCATTCCTACTCCCATGGCCTCAGACCATTCCTTTTTTCTAGTGTTAACACATAACCATCAATCGTACCTGACTGTATCCATGTACGAGCGTCTATCGGACCTGTCTATATCCACACACCAGCTATCAAGAAAATCATAGAAAGGGTAAAATCAAATTAACTACGTATGGAATTTCTATTTGCACACATCCCTTATCGAAAATTCAATTCCCCATTTTTCCCATCTCATCCCAGTAGCATTTGCAAAGATATCACTTAATACGGATTACAAGCTTGTTGCTGAAGATTTATTTCAATGCCACTGGAAATATAAGAAATTTAGCTTATAAATCCACATATGATTCTTTTTCAGGTGAACTAATCAATAAAATCTAAGCTATTTGATATACACAAAATAGAAGATGATGACAAATTCTCCAAATGACACAAAATCCATTAGCTATAGTCATTAAATATCTACAATGCAATTCAAATAAATAAATCAATACAGATCAGCTACTTTTGTAAATGAATAACATAGTAATTTAATCAAATGTGTTACTTCATAAAAAAAATCAAACTCGTTGATCTATTTCATTGTTCGTAGCAGCTTGTAATCCTATCAATCAGGCTCTATGAGTCGAGCTTGGGGTTAATCAGGCTCCGTCCGATTTTGATTTACTCGGCTCAAGCTCAAGCTCGGCCCGAACGAGCCTGAGAGTGTTTGGCTCAAGCTCAGCTCACAAAGTTTATTGGGCTTCGGGCCTGATTTGAGCAGGCCCGAATTGAATATTCCAATATGTATTTATTTATTTTAATAATAAATATTCATATATTCCAGTATGTATTTATTTATTTTAATAATAAATATTCACATTTTAGCAATAAAAAACACATTTTAGCAATAAAATTCATATTTTAGCAACAAAATATGAATTTCAGTATTACAAATTTATATTTCAGCACTAAAAAAACACATTTCAGAACGAAAAAAACACATTTCAGCATTAAAAAAACACATTTCATATCATATAAAATAAAATAATTATATATATATATATATATATATATACATACTATTTCGGGTTGAGCCTAGTTCGGGCTTGAAAGTGCTTCGATCGCGCTCGGCTCAAATTGAATTCGGGCTTAATATCTCAGCTCAAGCTCGATTCGGCTCAAACTCAATTAAAGCTCGACCCAAATTTAGCGGGCCAAGTGAGCGGCCTTCGGCCTACTCGACTCAATTGACAGGCCTAGCAGCTTATAGTGACTATAGTATTATATTTCTGTTTAAAAAAGTATTAGATCGATAAGATGACAAGTGTAAGAACCTAAAATAATTTTCTACAATTTTTGGGATACTTTAAATACTTTCTATGAGTTTTTAAAAAAAATTTAGAAATTTAAAATTGGTTTTTAAAAACCTTGTGGGCTATTTTGCAAATTCCATAAGCTGTTAAATACATGCTTGGTTAGAAATTGAAAGCGCTTGAAAATTATATGGGTACAATTTGTATTTTTAGAAGTTTAAAAACACGCATTTTTTCAAGCCATCTTAGCCTTACACGTGATGTTTCCACAACGGCTAGATTTGTGTTTCTACATTCTCACATGCCTATGCTTAACTATGAACCATTTGATATTTTTAATCAACGTCCTGGATGTTATCTGAGATGATCCTTTAACATATGGATCAACTAATGAGGGTTAACTTCCAAGCGGTGCAACCTTAACACTTGGATTTGCTTCGATCTTTCAAAATCAATCCTGAGCGTTGATTTGCCTCAAGGTTCCAGAGCCTTCCATCTCTTTCTATAAATACAAGCCATATGTTATACGTTTATAATCTTTCGCTAACCTCATTTTTTTAGAGAAAAAAGAGAGAAGAGAGAGAAATAAAGAAAATAATAAGAGAGAGAATCCAAACCCTAAACTAAACTTCGAAAAAATCTTACTAGAAAACCCTTTTTGAGAGTGAGTTAGTTTAGGATTCAAGAAGATCTACTCTCTTCTTTAATTTATCTCTTTTCTAAGTTAATCACGTTGGTTAAATCTCATTTTCTTTCATAGAACTTTGAGATTTGATCTCTGTGATACATCTCACTTAGATATTGCGTAGTTTTTATTTCTTCTTTCTAGAAATATTATTTTGTTGGTTGTTTTCAAACTGATATGTTATTTTCATTCCCTAAATCAACAAAACCTTTTCTAATTTTAGTTTCTTTGAACATTCAAACTTAGATCTAGTTGAGATCTTAATTTGGGATTTGCACTTTCAAATATTTCACATTTTGTGAAATAAATGTACGTATTTTCAATCAAATAGTGCATAGGATCTTGGCTCTGGTATATAGAAATATTCCCTCTTGATCTGTAGATATTTTAAAAATCCAAAGTCTAATAAGTTTGATTAAACAAATTTTGGAAATATTTGCATATTTGTGACCTGTTTTGCATACTGTCTGTAATTAAGTGTGTGTGAGTTGCATGCATGTGATTTAGAGCACATCACCACTTACACATTCACACTACCACAGTGAAAAGTATTGGTAATGCGATCTTGGAAATTTTGAGTCGACGTAAAGCTAAAAGGAGTGGAGTTACAAAGCTGAGAGAACATTAACAACATCAGTGCCTTGGGAGAAGTCAGAAAATCCAGAGGAGTTGGTATATTTTTGAACTTAGAAGTAGGTCCGATTATTTGTCGTGATTGTTATATAGTTTATAAACTGTTACTTTATTTTAGTGGATTTTTACTTTAGAGGTGTAGAGACCTCCGTGGATGTTTCCCCAATTGTGGGGTTTTACCACGTTAAAATTTCTTGTGTATACTTCATCTTCCTCTCATACATTTCTTAAGGTTGTGCTGTGTTGGTTTAATTTTCATAAGTTTTGTTTTTCAAAACTAGTAAACCTATACCTTAAATAAGTCGTTCATACTGTTTTACACATCTTGTGTTTGAAATTTGTTTTAAGAAAAGGGTTTCTTCAACAAACTGTTCGGATCCATTTAGATATTTTAATCTTGAATTAAACGACTTAAGTGGTACTTTTTCAACTGGTATGAGAGCTTCGGTTTTTCACAAAGTTCTTTAGATCTTGATTTTCTGAAATTATTTTCTCAAAACAAATTATGGACGAGAAATTTGAGAGACTAGGTAACCAGTCCAGGCCCCCTCTCTTTGATAGAACCAACTTTCCTTACCGGAAGGTATGGATGGTTGACTTCATTCAAGGGACATTGGAAGATGATGTCTGGGATGTTATTGAAAATGGTTACACTTTTCCTACTAAACCAACTGCTGAAGGAACTACTATGAGGATTAGAAAGTTACTAAGTGAAATCACTAAAGAAGAGAAACATATTTCACTTAATAATAGTAAAGGCAAAAATGCCATATTCATGTGTATTAATGAACAGGAATTTAAGAGGATATCATTATGTTCTACCTCTAAAGAAGCATGGGACACCCTAGTGACTGCATATGAGGGTGATACAAGAGTTAAA